>JAVJGI010000032.1:22378813-22489054 GCA_035590275.1 Ibycter americanus
CGCGCCCCCCCCCCCCCCAACTCTGCCTGCTGTGAGAATGAATTAACATTAAGCAATGAGTACTGGCTTAGCTGTAGACTCAAATGGTGATTTTCAGTGATAGAGGAGAGACTTAGCTGGTCTTTTTATCTCAAATTTTTGATTAGCATTTTGTGCTTCAGCAACATCATCATGTTGAAGTTTAAATTAATTCAAAAGAGATTTTCTAATTTACCTAGAATGTGGAATATTTGAGATAACAAAATGAAGCCCTACAGGTCATGTGTTTTCCAGTCGCAGCAAAGTCAGTTCTGCTTACTTAAGCTAATATTCTTTTTAATTCCTTTCCTGTGTCTTGCCTAAGTATAAAAATAGGAGCAGGAAGAACAGAGAGTCCCTTCAGCAACTAAACATATTTTGACGAAAGTCATTGGCTTGAAAAGAACAGAGAGACAATATTGGTTAAAACACGCTATAGACTTCTATTACCTCTTTTTAGGATCTTGGAATGGCTAAGAATATGTGGCTTGACAAAGGTTAATCACCTGAAATTCTTTAGATAAGAAATTACATGTGGATCACAGAAGGGCAGAGGAAACACTTGTTACAGCCTAGTTCTATCCAGTTTGAAGCAACAGATTATAGCTCAATGTGTCTGGCAGAGTCTGGGAACACCAGCAGACCCATTTATGATCAGGTCCAACAGAAATCACTGTGCATTCAGAGACGTAAGATAAGTCTTTAAACTCCAGGAATAAATCTGTACAACTAGTTTGGGTCAAAATCCTTCACATTTATTTGAAAATAAATGAACAGATTACAGAAAGTATTTTGCATTTCTAAACCATAAGATGCTTTGCTGCTTTATTCTACAGGACTATCTCTCTGTAAAGACCAGCACACCGAAATAATATTTTTTTTCTTTTCAGTGCAAGTCAGTAGCTTCCTTCTTCAGATAATTGTAAATCTGATTGTGTCTAACATTGATTTAGGTTTTCATTGCATCAAAGATAATTTTTGCCTTCAATTTATTTTTTTATTTATCTCCATATTGTAGTGTTCATTTTTGTACAATCTTCTTTTTAAGCCATCTTTGATAGTATGCCGCCTGCTGCATTATGCTCTCCAAGCATCATGAAGTGGAGGTCACAGCTTCTGTGGACCAAAGAATCTTGGTGTGCTTGGCTGTATTTGTGAAATGCCTGTGTATTTCTACTGTAGACGTAACTCCCTCCTCTCCTCATCTTTGAATATGCACTAATCGCTTACCCATTCAAAGACGTGACTTCCAAACTCTACAGCAATGAACTGCAAAAGATGCTCATTAGCGTTCTGCTAGACAGTCCTGCAAGGTCTCCCAAGGTAAGCTGCCAGCTGTCCAGCTTACCAAAGCTCAGTACTATCGTACTGAGTGAAGTTTTTTGCATTATTAGGTATAACAGGATTTTAGAGGGGGACATCCATACCCATCTGAGCAAAGGTTGCAGCAACAAAGTGTATGCTGAATGCTTTCTTAATTAGCCAAAAGACTTGTTTTGACCCTTTGAAGAAACTGATGCCATGAAAGAGATGTTGTGAGGAAGTTCCCTGGAATGATTATGCTCTCAAGTGTTTGCTTCTTTTCTGTGTGACTATCCATGTGGTAAACATGCTTATAGGCAAATCTTGCATTCCCTTAAAAAGATAAGAAAAAGATTGATTAGCATGCTTTTTGGAGAAGAGCAGAGTTAACCATGATCTCATCTTTTTTGAGCACTGGTATTTTCCACGTACAGTAGTGCTTCTGTTGTTTAAACATACCCGGTTCTTAAATATGTGTGAAGTTAGGATTTAGACGATAGATCAAGTACCTGGCGTTAATCCAAGGTTTAATTCTAAATCTTCTGTAGTATGGATATGGTAGATAAATTTCTCAATGGCCAATTTTAAAAACTCTTCACTCAAACCTGATATAGCCCATTCAGCCTCTCTTTAATAGGAAACCTAATAACTTTTTTCTGATGTGGTGCGTAAAGCTGTGGTATTTTGTTTTCTTTTTATTGCCAGATGCAAGCATGTTCATGTATTTACAGTCAATAAAGATATCAGTGCTATACACAGATTTAGATTATAATTTCAGCCTTTCAGTCTGGGGTGTCTGATTTAGGCCACTGCTGTGTTTTTGTATCCTTTGGTCACATACTGACTGTCTTATCAGTTGCAGTATTTCTGCTTTCAAGCCACTTCTAGAAGTAGGACAATCCGTTCCAGTATTTTCATTCATACTATATAGAAGTTATGTGTCAAACCAGGCTGCACTTTAGGAGCAGCGTGAGTCATGTACATCTACAGTAAATAAAGAAGGTAATCCCCAAACTCATTTTTCCATAATGCATTTTTGTCTCTGATACCCTATTCACACTCTGACTTTGATTTTGTGTAGTTTCCAAGAGGGTTGGTTACGTATTAGGACTTATCATCAAGGACCAGTAGTTTCAAAGAGGTGCGGTATTACCTATGCATGAATGAATGTGAGCTGTCCAAACCATCAAATCTAGAGACTGTGCAGGAAGAAAGAAATATTTGCCTTAGTCCTGTTGCCTCATATAATTAGTGAATGTTTGTATATGCCCAGAGTGCCAGGTTTTATGGCTTGTCCTGTTATCTAGACTTTTCTCTTTCTTGAAGTGTCTTAACAGCCCATTTCTGCCATGAGCAAACCAGTTAGTGATCACGTGTTGCTCTTTTTTCCCCCCTGTATTTTTGCAATACTTGTATGAGATAAAATACATCTCTGCCCTAAAAGCCACTGCAGCTATTCTGTGTAGCATACTGTAGGCTAGATCAGCACTTGTGGCAAAATGTGCCACCTCTTGATGCTAGGGATTTGTTTTTCTTTAGCACACGTTGATTCTCTCAGGATTTTTCCCATAAGAGTGAGCATGCAAATATAAAGAACAAATAAGATTTTTCACTAAATATCTTGCCACATTTTACTGGGTTTAGATTTCGCTTTCCACAGTTTCTGTTTCATGCTTACTTTCCATCACCTAAGAGCAGTCACAGTGGCAGTATAAAAATAACTTCTAAATTGAATTTTTCAAGATCCTCCTCTTCTATCTCTTACTGCTTCCCACTTCTCTTCTGATTTTGTGTTTCCTTCTAGTTTTCTCCCTGAAAATCAAGATCTCCTGACATTTTACATCACCTGCTGTCAGGCGTGATGCCATATATGCTGATATGCCACTGTGTTAGCTTGCTTTGGCACTGTTGGCAGCACTCTGCTGTCATGCTCAATTGAGACAGAAATGACCATTTCTTACTGGAATATTAATTCATGAAAAATGACTTTTGTTTTTGTGATAAACAGAATTGTTTTGAAAGAAATTAAACATACAAAGGATTTTGTATTACAACAAATTAGCCCTTAATTTTATAAAGGTTTAATTGTCAAGTATAAATGAACTAAACAGTGAGGCCAACTAATTTTGTGAAATTACAGCCTCAAATTGCCACACATGATTTGAGCACAAATTCCATCAACTGAGATTATTTTTTTTTTTTAATTTGGGTGTGTGTTTTTTTCCTGCCATCGCTGGTTTTGAACAAAAGTGAATGCCACCCCAGGCATCTGGAAATTATCTCTGGAAGGAGAGTAGTAACCAATTTACTTGCATCCCTCTGTGAAAAGGAGAGGCAAAGTCAGGATGACTGTAATGGAGACAGTCTTCTTCCTGACCTGTTCTCTTCTTCCACCCTGGAAAAGAAGAGGAAGTAGAACATCTTCTGTGCTGACCTTTTTTTCTTCTTTAGTCATGGCCTTCCTATCCCTTCTGCTTTGTAGAAGAGGATTGCCTTGTACAGGTAATTCTGCCAGTCTAGGAGGCCCAGTGTTAGTGGGCTACTAATCCTAGGGCTAATGTAAAATGAAGTAGCAGTTTTGCAGCAAGTTTCTTTCTCCTCAGTACTACTGACTACAGACTACTCCTCAGTCAGTGCCCTGACTGTGGCTTTTCTTTGATCCACTTGCAGAACTGACCAAGCTAACAAATGTAGTTTTCTTAAAGACAGAATATGAAGCAGCTTCTGTGCTTGTAAATTACACAGATTGATGTACTGTTTTGCAGTCATATGTGATGTTTGTTAGCATGGTCTCTGATGCTATTTTGGCTCATGTCAGTTAGCGCTCTCCTGGACAATGTTTGGACATGGTTCAGGGCGTAACATGTGCCTAGAGTAGCCAGTTTTGCGTGCAGCCCTCATTTTGGGGGAGAGAATTCAGCCATGTAGTGGTGAGCTAGTGAGTTGCTTGATCTTGCTGGCAGCAAGCTGTCTTTGTTCTTATTTAAAAGACTATTTAAAATACAACCTCTGTGTCCTCTTGCAGGGGATTTTAGGCTTCAGTAGCCATTTCTGATTTTTGGTCTTTTCTCAGGACAGACAAGTCTTGACTTCTACTCCTGTTCTGGGAGCTTTCAGGGTGGGTGCAGTTTCTTGGAAGCCTTTCGTATGCAGTGTTTCATCCTCTGCCACTTATAGGATAGCAATTTCTTTTTGTGGCATCCAGTTTTCACCATTGTTACAAGGAATGACTGCACAGCAGGTTTTGTTAGTAAGATAAAAGAAGCAAAAAGAAATTTAGAGGAAGTTGCCTTATACCTGTTATACGAATGTTTAGGCCAGTAAACTGGTACTTGCTCTGAGAAATGAAAATGAGACCTATGGAGACTTCATAGTAAAACAGTTCTCTTCAAAGGAATTTATATTGCCTATATCTGTTAAAATGAGTACTGAAAGTGGTATGGCTAACTGACATATTATGCTGGTAGAACTTAGCATGCTGGACATTTTGAAGCACTTCGAAGCATTTTCCAAACTGACTGTGTATAAGTACTTGAAAACTGAGGCCTGGAGGATACTCCGTCATAAAGTTCAATTTCTGTCATAGGTATCATCACTTGATAGGAAAATGAGAAAGATAAATCAGCAAAAAATGTGGGTTTCTCACAAAAGTTTTACTTCCATTTGATTAAAATATGACATAAATTCTCAGGGTAATTCTGTTTTTTAGCTAAAAAGACTGTCACTAGTATTAGATGCTTTTAATTTTCCAATGTATAAATAGCTATGAACAGCTAATAGAATAACAGTTCAGATCTGACTCTTGGTCAGAACCATGGGTAGAAACAGATGAGGCTAACCCTAGGAAAATGGGTTGAAATATTTTGATAGCTGACCAAAGAAGAGAAGAGAGTTGGGAACAAAACATTTAGAAAAACCTTTGTGAAGCCATATGTATGCTTAGGAATTCAGGAAAAAAAAAAAAAAAAAAAAAAATCAAGGTCAATAAGGCCACTGCAGTATCATAATTATGAAGACTATGCTATTATTGTCAAATTTGCAGAGGTAATCTACTGTGAGTTATTCTTGCTCTTTATTTAGAAACCTTAAATGTACAAAGTTTATTGATACACTGCTTTATTATACCTGCTGGCTCAAGTTTATGACTTGCTCCAGGTAAAGCATATAGTTGGGCAATATTTCATGCATCTTTTTTGTCAAGAGTTTTGAGTTTCCATGCTTTAATTTTTGTAGTTTCATATAAAAGATTGAGATACATGCTCATCCAGTTGAGGAGGTTTATCTGCAGGAGAGAAGAATCAAAACTCTCTCTTTTGTAGACTTGACAACTAGTACATCACTGAGTATGTACGTGTATGAGAAGTTCATAGCATTGAAACAAAAGTTTTCAGAGAATGGTTCTGACCTCTTAATCTAAAATACCTGTGTGTGCATGTATACATATTATAGTGTGTGTATATATATGTAGACATGTGTATGTATATATATTATAATGTGCATCTATGTAATCTATAACTTATAATTTATATACAAAATGTAGTGTAGTTCAGTTGACTTGATTTTTTTCAGAAAGTAAATTAGAAAAAAACTAAAAAATAGTCTTTCTTGATGTTGAAAGGCTCCTGTCAGCCTAATTTCGATTTAAATCTAATTAGTTTAAAATACACGTTTATTCTGTTTTCCCCTTCTCATTTTTTTAGTAAAGGTTCCTAAGGCTCAAAATTATCTTGATAACTTTTCTTACCTTTTTTTAATTCTTTGATATTGGGAAAGGTCTTTTTTCTGCAATTGACAAGGAGGGTGTTTGACTATGCAAGGGAATGCTGACTCTGTCTAGACAGAAAACATTTTCAAACATACAAAGCCCTTGATAGAGCAGACAAGCTTTTTTTTCTCCCCCCCCCCGTGAACTTTCAGTTTATAGTAATTTTAGCTGTTACTTGCAGCTTCGAATATTTAACTTTGGGATTTGAGATACTGGGTGGTTGTTTTTTTTTTCCAGATTTGCATCATCCCTGTGAAGAGGTAAGTGTTCAAGATATTGATGAGTATGTTGTTCTGTGTACAGTGGTTTCATATCTAGAACTGTAAGAAACCGCTTTATGTAGCTGGTATCCATAAATCAAGGTGTTGTGTCAGCTAACAGGCTCCCAGCAGAACAGAAGTTATCTCAAATTCACACAGACTGTGGCTAGCTAAACAGGGTATGTTTGCCAGTCAGGACTCCGCAAATGATAGAAAATAGAAAGGAAATGAGTGGAAAGGCTCCTTCTGCACACTGCAGTGGAGTTGCTGAGCCCACTCTAAGCTCTGATGGTTGCATTGGACTATAATGGCAGTATATTTCACGTTGTGAGTACAAATTCGTCATTGCCATAATGGTCCAAAAACTCTAAAACCCATATAAGTAAATGAGCTTTTTCAGTATACCAGCTTCAGTAATTCAGAGCTTGGTGACTTAATTTTTCTTAAGTACATTAAACGGTTCTAGATGGGCTGTCACTATGGTCTTTGAAATACTGCCACATTTCTTTCATTCTCTGCTTTTAAATTTCTTATACAGTAAGACTTTCATACTTCCTTGTACTCTGTTCATTACAAATTTCTGGGTATTCAGGCTCTTATTTGGAGCTTAAAAGCATTTCAAACTGCAACAAATTCACAAATGGAAAAGGGAAGAGATGTGCATTTATTGTTCTCTCCCTTACGACAGCCTGTTGACTCCCAGTGCAGTGACTAAGCATGTAGTTTTTGGCTGTTACCTGACAGCCAGTCTGCAGGTAAATTAACCCAGCAAGTGTGTATCATTTTTGACTAGAAAGGGTATAAGGTAGTAATTTGAACGTGGAAAATAATGTCTTGGACACAGTTTTTGTCTGAAAGTAATTCTGCTTTAACTTTAGCGAAAGGCCTTGTTTTTGTAGGGGCTTTTTCCCCCCCCTTCTTTTCTTGTCATATTACTCAAATTCCTATATTCAGAACTCTTCAAAAAGACTGAGGAATGGCTGATGGAAACCTTGAATGATACTTTGAAAATGTAGCACATGCTGTGCAGTTCCAGTAGGTGAAGCAGTATGGTTGAAGAGTTTAAAACATGCTTTCATATTAATTTACTATTATTTAAATATTCTTTTAAGAGACTGCTTATAGATTCTGATACAGATTCAGTTGCAACTACAGTTTATTCAAAGTTTAAAGGAATGTGATGCATTTTCTTTGTGAAGCATTCCACTCTTTTTGTTTACACTAGTTCTTTGGCTTTTTTGAAACCAGTAGTACACACCACTGTGCTGGCAAATGCACAAGTGTTTGTGGTGTTGACCTTCTACCACAGCTGAACACTGCTGTGCACTTGCAGCAAAAATGGGAAATGGTGAATAATACCTCTTGGCCTTTTGCAGTGGTCATGTTGAATTATGTTGGCAGGATTGAGTGAAGAAGCTTGTATTGTTAACAGCACTGAATCTGCTCTGTAAATGCATAAGACTTTTTTTTCCATGGGGATTTCAATCCAGCTTTCACCAGCACTTTGTTTGCCTGAAACGAAATTTAAAGGTTTTCTTAGGTTTCTGCTGATAAATTTGTGTTTTATGTGCTTTGGTCAAGGAAGAAGATCCACAATGTTACACAGATTTCTGCTTTCTATGAATTTATTCTTTCAGTCAACTTTGTAAGAAATTTATTGAATTAAAGTCTTAAAATGCACTTTTTCTTCATCTTAAGCAAAATAACCTCCTAGATACCATACTTTTGAAAGTAATGTACCTGAAACTCTTACATTCCAGCAATTTAACTTGGTAAACATTGTACTAACTTTGATAAATGTTAACTTCTTTTCTTCCCAGGCTTCCAAAGGATGAGTTGGAAACAGAACCACTAAAATATGCCGAACAACTTCCTGTAGCTCAGATAATACACCAGGTATGTCTTTCTGTTGTAAATATTTTCTTTGAGAATAAACAAGGTCTGTAATACTTAAACTGCTTTTCTAGGTGACACAGAATCAATGTCCTCATGCTGGAAGTATGTAAAAACAACATATTCTTGTTCAGATGACAACTATTAAGTTATAAAAGTCTTATTCAGAGCATGGCAAGGAAAAGATGCTTGCTGTATGACACAGTTAACACTTCAGAGGTTGCTGTTATAATTGTTGTGTGTCTGTTGATATAAAAGGAAAAAAAATCCATTAATTTCTTCAAATTTGCATCTTGACCTAAATCATATTCTCTTTCCTAAAAAAGCAGCCAAAGTATAGAATCATTATTGTGGAATAATTGTCATGGCGAGTAGAGTAGGGAAAACAATCTCCCCTCCTAATTCAGTTCTGAATTATCACTGTTTCTAACTATAACAGTGTCATCATACTTTCTGCTTTGCACAGGGTTTTTTGTTTCCTTTTTGTTTTGTACAATAAAAAAACCCAGAGGTCGAGATTTCACCTAGATTGTGCCTTCTGACTGTGTCCTTATTTAAAATCAATACTCTTCCATTGATTTAGGTAAACAAATGAGGATGATGTGGACATCTGAGCTGGGATTGAATAGAAGGCTACAGTTTTTATTATAGCATGTCCCATTTTTTTTTTTTTTTTCTTTTTTCTGATTTAAGGCAAGGAGGAGGAAGAGATTTTTTCTGTACAGAAGATTCTGTACTCCCTTCTTGCTCTTTTTTCAAAGTTCAAGGTCTGATTCTCATTCTGACCTGCTGATAGATTAGATGCCCAGTCTGTATTCATGTGCCTTCTCATTCTTTGCTGTTAGCCACAGTGGCTCTGCCTGTTTCATGGAAACACTCATGGCCAAATAACATAAAACTTGTGATATACTGTAAAACATGAGTATTGAGACTTAGCATGTCCCTTCTTGGTGATGCTTTAAAGAAAGCAAAAACACCTACTCTGTTGCAGTCATTTGGAATTTTCTATTAAAAAAAAAAAAAAATTAAACTGTAGATGTGAGACTTGCTTCAGGGAGAGGTAACTACAGTTTTCCTAAGTCAGGACTGAATAGATCAGAAAACTGTTTTCCTAATGGTACCTTGCCAGTATGGAATCTTCCAGGTAATCAGGTATAGTCTGAAAAATTGACCTGAAAGTTGGGAAAGATAATGACATTTCATCATGGGAGATAAAATGGTACAGTCCATTCACTGCCTTGAGATAAAGAAAGCTTACAGCCTGAAAACTGAGGCTTTGTGTGTTGGTCGGGGTAGCAATAAGC
This sequence comes from Ibycter americanus, assembly GCA_035590275.1. Classification (NCBI taxonomy): domain Eukaryota; kingdom Metazoa; phylum Chordata; class Aves; order Falconiformes; family Falconidae; genus Ibycter; species Ibycter americanus. Next base: position 22,388,356 of record JAVJGI010000032.1, read on the forward strand.
CAGATAGACAGTGTTAGATAAAGCTGTGGTATCAGACTGAACTCTCTTTGAATGCTTAAAGATCAACAGGAACAAATGAAAGTCCACTTAATGTCAAAGTGGCTTACAAAATCCTATTAGCATTAATTATTACCTTAGTTCTTTCTGAATACCTTTGTCAGTCAGTGTTTTTAAGCAGTTGGGTCGCACGCTGCAGGCAGTGCTGGTTTTACCTTAAAGGAAACATAAGCTTTATTTTAAAACTTTAAAGCATACAAGTCTTTTCTGCAAGATATAAACACAAGGATTTTAAAACTTTTGGCTGAAATCTGCACCTCCAGGAAGAATCTCTGATGTGTTCAGAACATGGAAGTTTGGAAATCAGGACTAGTTTGTATGTCAGGAACTCCCTGGTGTTGTCAGAGCTTCAAATGACCCAACAGCCTGCAAATGTCACATTTAAAATTCTGTCTTCATGCCTGCCTCTCAGCATAAATGAATTAAACAGCAGAGCAGGCAGCCAGTCAATATGTTCTTAACAGTGAGAGTGAGCAATGAAACAGTTTGGGGGTTGTTTGGAATCAGTAAATAGAAAGTGCATGGAATGGCTCACCTAGAGGAAAATCTCAAATAGGAAACAGAATTAACCTTTAAGTTGGTCGACCAGACGAAATGTCATAGTAGTATTTTTACAGCATTAGGTGGGTAATAACCACAGAGGGTTCATTTGGCTACTGTATGTTATACTGCAATAGAACATTGCACTGTGGAAAGGCAAAAATCTGTTTTTATGTGCTCTTATCTGTTTGCTAAACATATTTACCAGTAGTATAGAGCTGTGGTCTGCACGAGGCAGCAAACCAGATCCAAGAGAACTGCAAATGTTTTTGATGTAAAGAAACAGAATAAAATGACCATTGTTTAGCTATAGTGTTAGGGAGTCGGGCATTATGCCCTGGTGATGTATGGTAGCGATGCCCTTTTTGAGCCTCTAGGAGCTGTCGCCGGTTAAGCGCTCTCTGCATCAGTGTCCTGGTGAATGAGGACTGCAAAGATCATAATATATTATTTCTGAGGGACCTGTGACAACTGGGACACATAGTGCAAGGGCCATAGTAAGTTTATACGAACAAATATTTTTTGCTTTAAGAAAAAAGAAAGAAATTACAAGAAATAAAAAATAACATGAGTAAAACCAGTGAATAGTATTTGTGGTGTTACGATGCTCTATCCAAATGGGTAATCCCTGTGGCGTAGCATGGGCCTTTGTTGTTCGTTCTGTATCATACATAAGATTTCTTTGGTGTTAACCCATGTTTTGTTTACCTCTAGGCAGAAATAAAGGCATCAGTAATGTATATTTATAGCATAAATATACATCAAAATTTCACAATCATAGACAGGTATCCTAAATCAGTATAATGCCAAAGTACGTTTTAGTTACAGTTAGTAACCAACATGGCCACTAATTCTATCCAAATTTCACTGTAAATTTATTCTCCGGACCACTACTAAAAGTCTACATGCTTTCCTTGGGCATTTATGTGTGATTTCTAATGTTCTCTTGAGTACTTCATCTCTGGTACTTTAGAAAATATTATACTAATGAAGAGAAATAACCTTTTGATTTCTAATCTGATTATTCCAGAAGAAAATTTCAGATTTGGTACATCTAAACTTTTTAATGAAAGGAGAAGCAGAATCTGATTTTGGGATTGATCTTAAACTTTATAGCACTAGTAACTATTTATTATTATAGCAGTATAAAAACAAAAGAATAACAACCCTATAAAGTTCACAGTTCTAATTCTCAGAAATGTGTTACATCTAATGCATTAGACCATGGTTAATTAAAAATACAAATGTGAAGAAATTAAAATAAATAGAATGAAAACAAATACTATCATTTAAGCCACTAGTTTTTAGACACAAATTAAAATTAGACATTTGTAAGTAAAGTAGCTTTCTCAGTTTTCAAAAACAAAAAGGAAAAACGTGCTTTTAATTGAAATAAAAAACTATTACTGCTTGGTAAAATAACACAGTTCATAATATAAACTTGGGAAAAATTGGCAAAAGTTAAGCTTTCAGAGGAATACCCGCATAAGACAGCCTTTCTAATGAGGTTCTTTGTGCACATACAATGCTGCTCCTTGGAATAAGTTTATGAATAGTAAGGCCAAAAAAAGGGAGGGGGACAGAAAAAGGAGAGACTACTTTAATTCTGCACTTATCTATAGTTGAAACAGGTCTGGTGAAAGAACAGGGGAAACTGCATTTGAGAAGATTGTTTTCTTTTATCATAAAGGATATTCATTGCTGGCCTTCCAATTCAGCAAGGTATTTTATTAAAAGTACCTGAGTGCCTGTGCTTATGTTCTGAATGTCATGATGCGTTAACATATTTTGCCTAACTGGGATTTAGGATATTGAAGAGATTTAAATTGTTACAGGTGTTTTACTGATGGAAGAATGTTTTATTGATGAAAGGCACATTTCAGTGGATAAATGCCAAATCTCCTGATGTTGTTATAATTTAAAACAAAATGAAACAGCAAATTCAGACCACAGTCAAGTTGCATACTTACTTTAGTCCACTGTAAAATATTAAGCAGATAAATTAATGTGCTATTAAAACAGGATGGTATTGCAGGAAACTAAGATCCAGCCCATAGTGGTGATTGCACAATTGACTTAAAATTTGACATGGCTTACAGATGCACATTTACTTAAAAATAAGAGTTCCTAGGTATTTTCTCCTGTAGAGGAATGCATGAGGAGATGTTAGATATAATTTCTAATTAAATTAGATTGCATTTCCTTTTGGAGGTGTGTGTTAAATTTGTTTGTTTTGTAGAGTTTTTAACCAGTGCCTTTCTGTAGCCTCCCTGTAGAAGCCTCAGTGGAAAATGCCATCTATAATCACAGGAGATTACTGGGAAGATCATGCTAACCCTGTTGAAGTAAATAGGTGTCTCTATTCCAGATTCTAGTTGAGCAACCTGCGTGAGCACCATTAGCTTCGCTGAGTTTACTCAGAGGATGTTAGGGAGTTGCCACATCCAGTGTAGTTTGAGGCTGTTGACTGCAGTCCACAATAAGGGAAATTAAGTAAGAAATTTAAGAAAGAAGATGGGAAAGGGAATCTCCAGAGTTATAAATGCACAGGCTGGTGGCCATCAAACATGACTGTAGAGCTGCAGTTCTTTATTAAGTCTTGCAAGAAGCTTTTTGTTTCCATAATTTCTGTGCTTCTGTAACAAGTTTGCCCTCCTCACCCCACCCCCCCAAAAAAAAAGAATCCTTTTGGTTAGAGGATTAGTTTTTATTCATTCTCAGGACCTCATTCTCATATAGTAGAGGAGTGTTAGTTTATTGCATTTGTTGATGTTATTCCTGTTTCACACTGATTTAATTGAGAGAGGTTTTCTTTAGCAGCATTTGGCAGAAATTGTTGAAACAGTATTAAGAAAATAGAACACACTATGTTGTATAGATTTTTTTGAAGTATTATTTGATTATCTATAATACAAGAGTTTTAGCTCTCAGACTTAAATGTTTTCACAAACGTTAAATTAAAGTGATTTTATGTGGCTTGTGATCTTTGTGAAATGCTCGATATGAAAATTAACCCATCACATGCTGATACAGTCTTGAAAGTATAACTTGAGCATTCAGGGATCACACTGGTGCCTTGCCCATTGCCTTGTAGCTGCCCTTTGGCAGTTGTTATGTTTCAAGGGGTCCTCTCATGCTGGCTACACCTGTGCTGGCGGTGGAGTCTTCGTTCCTATTTATGTTTTATAAAAACTATTAGTGGTGTTCAGAACTTTGGCCAAGTATGCAAGGTGTTTCATAGCACAGCAGTTGCCCAGATTTTAATATTTTTTATGCAGACAGTAATTTTGGTTCATGGATAATAACTTATTAAAAGTTTTAAAGTGCTTTGATACTCGATACACTTTACTGTGTCTTTACAGGCTAAGAGGTTCAAAAGCAACTTTTGATACTTAGACATGTCAGGTTGGATGTGTAGTTTTAGACACAGCTATTTATAAATTCTCTGAAAATCCATTCCTGTAGCTGTGTTTGAAAATAACTTTAAAGCATAGCTTGCTTTTAAAAACTCTGATCATGGTATTCAGCTAGATGATGTCAGAGATAAAATATGACCTTTCACCAAAAGGTCCAAATTTTGCTGCACCTGTTAGCACAGACACAGGTCTTTTCTGGATTGTTCTTCTTTGTCAGAACTGAATTTTTTCAGGATGATTAAAAATTGAAATATTCATACCAAAGATTAGAAAGTACTCTCGTTTTTTAATTTAGTTTTGTTTTAACAAAATACATTATGTTGCTACTCAACCAAAAGCTTTGTGTCATGTTCACCTTGCACTAGGACCCCTGCCTGGTCAGGTTTTACTTTTGAAATTCTGATCAAAATGCTGAAGACAGTGTTGTCCCCTTACCTCTGTCACTGCTTGTGGCCACTTTGGGGTATATGGAGAACAGCAGCCTGTTCTGGCAGAATGTCTGTCTGTTCCAGACTAGAGTTGAGAAAAGCTGTTTCTGGTGCATGTCGTGGAAATCTGTCGACATCCTCTTCCTCACAAGCTGACCTGAAGTTCTTTCTGGGGCTCAGGCATTGTGACTATTTTTATGTGCAGAACTAAATCCAGGTGTGCTGTACACGTTTTGCTGATCTGGCCTTTCTTCATCTAGGGCACTTGGGATGTAGAGTAGTTAGAAATTAATATGTTTTACCAAGATTTTTTTTTCAATTCCTTTTCTGTATTAAAAATATGTTTGTGAATTGTGTAACCTAGAGGTGGTTTGCTTGCATTTTATAACTCTAAATGAAGTGGGCTCAAGTGGAATCATGACTGGATGTTGTCCAGGATATAAGAACTTGCTTCTTTCCCTAAATTATATACAGCATGTGGGTTTAATTTCTTTTACTGTTGCATAAGTTAGAGGTTACTGAAATATTTTTTTTACTTCCTTTAAATTGAATGCTACCTAGTAGAAAACTCAGTGCTCAAAAGGAGCAGAAAAAACCTTTCTGTGACAAGCTATTGCTGCACGGTTTTGCCAACCACCAAACAAAATATGCTGTAGAGCAGCAAAGATATTCCTGCCAACACTCTGCCATTTGGTGCATATAGGTGCTTTGAAGTTCATTCTATAATATTACTTCTAAAATTAAGGTTGATTAAAAAAATTGTGACTAGCAGGGTCTTGCTGTGTGAGTCATGTAATGTATGTAATGTGTACCTTTAAATCTAGAGAATTAATGTTTAATTATTTTGATAGTACTGTTCTATAAATAAATTAAGACTGGAATAGTTGCCTGTTTCTCTGACTAACTCCCAAGAAATCACCAAACACATTCTTGACCTGGTTTTAGATGGTACTTATCTTCTAGTGGCAAAACATTAAACCAGAAACATTTTCAGGCATTTTTTCATCTAGTGAGCTACTGCAGAGTCAGGGATGGTATTCAGGGCCTTCATAGGTAAGCCAGTAGTCTGCACAAACAATGAGGTTTTGTGTCTCTTTTTTTTTTTTTCTTATTCAGAAATTAAGTAGCACGTTAGCCTAATGAAATCTAATAAGCAAAGTTGTAACATTCCCAAATAGCGCGTATTTCTGAGTGTAGCATAAAGTATATTTGTAAAAGATTTAAACTGTAATTTTTTTGTTTTGCTGTTGTTTTTCTCATTAGTTCCTTCCAATCACAGAATACAATGATGCGGTGTTAGCGTAAATCACTGATGATCTGTTTTTACAGACAAGGCACAGCTGCTTTTGTTTTGCTATGTTTTTCATCTGAGCATGAGGGAAACCCTCTGGAAGCAGAGACCTAGTAAAGCAGTCTCTGTTCTTCCATCTTCTCATTAAAGGACTGTTGTGGGTGATCACTTTCTGCTTATCTAGGGTCATTATTTTACTGTTTCTCAAACACAGGGAAAGTTCTGCTTCTTTATCTCTTTGTTAAGATGAAATATTAGATGAAAGCTCTTCTCTTAGTCTTCAAGACACAATAAGGATAAGTACCTTAGAATTATTTTTCTTTCAGGTGCTGCCTCCTAAATCTTAAAAATTTAGCAGTAGTTGTGAGGAACTTCATTGCTGTAAGGGTGACCACCAAAATATTCATGCACAGGGAGCTCTTTTGTCTGCACACAACACTGCTCAGCAGAGCCAGAAAAGAAGCATGAGTGTTTTTGTTGCTGACCAAGCATTACAGGGGAACTGAATGTGATATTAAATTCCTCAAATTACAGCTGAATACAATGGATTGAATAAGTAAAAGCATTGAAAGGTATCTTGCAGGAGGAACCTGAACAGTCAGCTGTAGAGTTCTTGTTTTTAATGATTTCCTACTAGAAATACCACACTGAACATTTTCTGTAAGCCAAGAAGGGGAATCTTTGCCTGTTCCGGCGGCCCCGAGACATTGGAGATGGAGGATGGTAGCTTTCTGTTGCCACAAATGTTGTATGCATGGTCCATCGTTTCTTCACTGTTTATGCATGAAAACATACAACTTTACCTCCTTCCTTGCATTTTTTTTAAAATGAAACCAAAGTATATTTTAAACCCAATAAAATTATTATCTCTTTTTTTCCTATTACACAGCTCTGTTAAGAACAGGTAGTTGAGCAGTTATCATCAAAATGTTCTGTTTGGTGTGCGTGCACATTATTAGCTTGTCTGAGTATCCATAGGGTCCAGTCTCTGCTGTCATGTCTTGGCATGTAAATTTATCACTTCTTCACAGAAGTGGCACCCAGCAAGATGATAGTAACCCCTAGATCATGCTCTCCTTCAAAAATAGTAACCTCTTCAGGGAGATGCAATAGCAGAAATGGATGCAACTGATGCAGTGTTTTTGGAATTACTGTTTTAGGCTGTACAGATCCTGCAGTTTGGACAAAGGAGTATAGCACTGAACTGTTCAGTTTTCTGAGGTCACGTCTCTTTTCTCTTTCCCTGACCTATGAAAACCCTCATATTTAAAGATTGGCATTGTATCTTCGTTATTCTTTGGCACAGGATGGGAGATAGGTTTGACAGGCAGCTTGGAGTAATTTAACTAGGGGCTGCCCCTCAAGTGGCCACACACACTCTCACTGTTATGAGTCCTGTGCTCATTAAGCACAGCAATGAGCTGAAAACTACTGCTTAAAATAAAAAGGAAGGCATTTTTCAGCCTGGCTGGGTGTGTGACTACAGAATTTCTAAAGCCAACTAGAATAGGTAGTATCAGCCAAAATTGATGCAGTGTATGTATATTCCCAGAAAAATTTTGTTTATCTTTCTCATGAGCAGGTGAGAGTGTAAATAATTGTTACTCTTGAAAGTTGAGATGGAAATAAATTTAAGGCTTTTGTGTATATCATGGGACTGTTCAGTTTGCCCTTGAGAATACTGGTAATATGAGGCATTATATGTGAATGTAGTGTCATCCATTTCATGAATTATGAGACATCAGTTTCATACCCACCAACATACAGAATTGTCAGATGTACTGTTACAAAATACATGAAAAGATACGCTGGCTCTGTAGTAGAAATAATTGTTACAGGTGCCAGGTTGAATTTGCAGCGTCTTTGAGAGGTAATTTCTGTAATCGTTTCTTTTTAATAAACACTATCTAAAATGTAAAATGAAGAGGTCCAGGAAGTGACTGTAACATGTCAAGCTTTATAGAGTGCTGTAGATCTTTGTGGTTTACTCATCTGAACTTCAAATAACTGCATTTGGAGGGTTGGTAGTAGCTATCTGAACATGAACTCTAAAAATTATTAGATTTCTTATATTAAAAAAAAGTGCTTTTTTTCCAGCTGAATCATCCATGTGTTTGAAGATCCTGTATGCACAAACCTTTCAATATGCCGTACTGAATTTCCTATGTCTCTGTTTTGGCTTTGGACAGATTGCGCCATGATCCCCTTTTGTTGTGCTTTACAACCTGCTCACAACTGTGATTTCAAGACTGTGGTTACTGTTTCTGTTGTGCTGTAGCTATGTTCAGAGCTTTAGGGAGACGGGTTCAAAAATGTTTACAGTTTAAAGTAAACCACATAGCGTGCTGGCAAAAAGCAAAATGAGGTTAACAGTAAGAGATTCTGATTTGTAGACTAAGACCATAAAGGACTGTTACGTTAATCTCTTCTGACTTTCTGCACAAAGTACATAGATATTTATTTATAATTCTTCCGTCTTTGTGGCTATATTGAAATCAGGAAGGATAACTAGGAAAAGAGAGTGAGTAGAGGCTGGTAGATGTTTAATCAAAATATTGTAATTAAGGGGGGAATATAAATGAGGAGGACAATTATGGCATGTTAGTACATATACGTGATTACAGAAAGTACGCACAATATTACAGCTGTTCCTGAAGAAGCAATATGTACGTGTCCCATGGGTCTCAGTTGCTAACGTCATGTGAATTGTTGCACAGTGCCATAGATAAAATATCAATAGCTGTCTCGCTTTGTTTTGGGCAGCTGATATTAGAACTGCTGCTGCCACTGCAAATGTAAGGAGGTTATTTTTAAGTGAGTTCTGTGATTTGAGACTCTTTGCTGTCCTTTGTGGTCATAATAAGCTTGGCTAATGTCAGAGCTTTTTTGCTAAAATTATCTCTCCAGCCATTTTCACTCAACATTCTAGCCCTCTATTAAGCATATAATTCATTTTTTTTCATCATTCTTTGCTTCCATGAGACTTTTTTGTGATACACCGGTCTGCATTCATTTGCATTTGTCGTTTATAAGCCTGGATTCTTACATGTTCTGAGTCTTTTTGGATTTGTCTGCACTGGTTCCCATTTATTTGCTGTGCCCTCAGATACTGGAACAGCGAATACTATTTAGGTCACTGTGGTGAGTTGTCTCCAGTGGGGATAACTGAATAGGTTTTTCAGTGCATAATGGTATGCAAATAATATACCTTTGCCACACATGGGAATAGACTAAATATATGCACAAGCTTTCTGTGACCTTAATAGGTTTGTAGGCATCATAATACACCATGTGCTACTGTAGCATAGTAGCTGATGTACGAATACTTCAAATGTGGTTCAGGGCAAAGAAATGTATGAAATAACTCTTACGAATTTAGTATGTGATCCACATACCTTATTGCATATGGAAGTGTATACGAGCAATATAGCTGATTTACTTTTGTAACATAAGCAGTAGGTTCTAATATTAGTCACCATTAATAAAGCAGAAGATTCTTAATGTCTTACGCTTAGAATATGCTAATTCATTACATTGGTAGAGTGTCTTCGTGCATGATGCAAGATGAAACTGAAAACCAGTAAAACAATATATAAGTTAATCCATTAGACTGTTTTTATGTTTATAATGTGTCACATATGAAATTAGCTTTTACAACATTTTGCTTCTTTTTAGTTTATTTTTATTACGGGTTCTAGAGCAATTCAGGAAACAGATGCTGCATTTTAAAAAAACTTTGCTTTAGTCAAGCTTTCTGTGCAAGAGAATGCATTCTTCCTAAAACTTCATTTTACTTAAATTAACTTGTATTTCCACTGAGGATGGCTTATATTAAGCACAAAGGGAGGCTTAGCGGTTTAGACTTCCATCAAATAAACTGCATAACTAAAAAGGGAAGACGCCAAGCCTCACACTCTTGTACTTGAAAGTATTGTTTCCCTGTCATGGGAACTCGAGATTAGAGAAATTATAAAGGCTTTGCATAAAAACAGGGAGTTAGAATTAATTTTTGCTTAAGCAGGGAAGTGTCAAAAGCCTATTATGGTAATTTTTCAATTTTGTCTTAACTGTTCACACATTTTAAAATAGTTGTACAATTGAGTGGAGGCATAATTGATGTGTTGTGGTTTCTTTTTTTATTTCCTTGGGCCATCATAAAACATAGCTTAGGTGCACTTAGGCTTGGAAGAAGTAGGTGTGCTAATTAAGTAGATGAAAATTTTCATGTCATAGTGAGAAAATTTGCCTAATGGATTGGAATAGTATTCTAAGAATGGTTCCCCTATTCTTAATTACATCCAAGTACCAAATATCAATATTACATGAAGACAACTAAACCACAGAAACCTTAGTGAGAAAGCATAATTCCTAGCACTAGAATTTTGGGGTTGTGGAGACTATCATGTTCATTATTATTATGGTAAACAGTAGCAGTAAAAGTCCACATAAAAAAATATGTTACTTAATAATTTTATTCATTGTCTTTTAATGTAAATTAAAAGCTGAAAATATCATGGAATGAAGAGCTACTGCTACATTTATTTTGTTAATCTTTATTGAATTAAAAAATTATAAATCTTGTCTATATCATAACAGTCTATAAAGTGCTAGGGTAGTAATTTAAAATTTATGCTTGACCTAGAATAAATTTTTAAGACTTCCCTGATTAAAGGAACACTGATTTAGCAAAACCTTTTAATGGTAAATTAAATCACTTTTTCTTTTAGTAAATACAGTATTTAACAGAAGAAATACTGTTCCAGAATTGCATTCATTTTAGTGATCAGTTTTGCAGTTCCATAGGAGGAGTCTTTGGTAGAACAAGCTTTGCATTCGGAATGAGGCTTACTAGCAAATGTGAAAGTAAGTAATACTCCTAAGTGGTCGCTGATTAGTAATACTTCTGTTTTTATATGCAGAGGAAGGGCCTCTTTCCTAGCTTGCAGCTAATTTTTCTGTAGAAGTCTCTTTGGGGCTATGAAAGAGCTGCCTTTGGCATCCCCAAATTATGTCCAACTTGTTCAGAATTTTTCTGGCTTTGCAGTAGAAACTGGTGAAAAGACAGATCTGCTGTATTACAGGGATGAGGTGTATTCTGCTTTATCAGTTTTCCTGACACTGTTGAATGGCTTCTGTCAAGATCCACTTTCAGTTTCTCTTAAGGTGTACCTTAGAGCGGCCTGATTCTTCCTTAGCTCTTCTTTCCCCAAAAGCTGTGAACAGGAACTACCTAACTGAAAGTACAATAGTGTCATGCAGTTTTTGTGAGATGAGGCCTGGATAGGAGGGTCAGCATCCATTCTGGCTGTTAAATTAGTTTTCCAGTTTACAGGTTTGTGATGTTTTGTATTTGTGTCCCTGGAATAATAATGTCAGGAGTAAAAAAGCCAAGTGTGTGATGGATGTGCATGTGGAGTGGAGGGGAAAGGCAGGGTTGCTGTTAGATCCTTAGGCGAAGGGCAAAGTATTTCTTAGTCTTTATTTCTTATTTTATTGCTTAATACTGATTGCAGTGAGCATAGAAACAACATCAGCGTGTGTGTAAGCACATGTGTAATTTGAGTGTAAGACTAAATTCTTGGCTTAGTTTGTGTTACCTGTCACTAGATATATGCAGGATCAGGACCTTTCTATATAAAGCAGATTACTGAAGTATGTTATAGTAGGTTGTCCAAGATGAAAGATTTAATTCCATTTTCTGGTGTCAGTTCAGTGTTCTGTAACGTTTTCATTTCTCACATAACCTTGAACAGTTTTTATTAATCATTACTTTTTTATTGTTTACACATGAAAGCTTCTCTGATAGACAGTGTTTATTTAAATGGTTTTTCAGTCAGTAGTAAAATTAGAAGTAACAGTTTTGCTAGGTATTTTCTTCCATCTACTATATTTCTTCTGAGCTTATGCAGCATAAAAAGTAGCTGTTACCAATAAGCTTACATTGATAAGGAAAAAATATAAATGTTATCAGTCTTAGCTTGACATATTTTGCAATACTGTGATGGCAGATACCTTCCTGAACACTTTTCCTCAAGTGAAGCCGATGTTGGCTCTAAATACATTCAAACATTTATCCCACTTAACCATGTAAACTTAGTGAGGTGTTATTGGTGGTTTTTTTTGTGTTAATTATGTTTTGTTTACTCTTCAATAGCATGCTGTGTGGAGCATGGCAATGTAACTCACAAGCGCTTGACAGGACTGATGAATGGCCAGAGATAGAGATATTGGCAGGCTGCTCTCTAGTGCTCTGTCTAGAATTGTTTTCCTAAATAATTCAGAGGGTTGAAATTTGATGAAATCATTTCCATTTGAAGAATGAATGGAAGTGGTAAATGAATGAAGACTCCAGTAATGGAGCAGTTGTGTTGGACAGACAAGACAGCATTCCGCATTGTCATTCCTGCTCACATTCTTTGTATGAAGTTGTGATTCAACTTCGTGCAGGTGATTACTTCTGTAATGACTGGCTTTCTTACTCGGTGTGTGGAACCCTGCCGTAGCCAGCTCTGTCTTCCCCTTGGCATCCCTCCAGGGTGAGAGGCCCTGGACATTGACAGCTGTCTCCTCTGGCTGTGTTTCTTGAGAAGTGTGACTGCAGTGGTGGGGCTCTTTGAACTAGTGAGTGTTTGCATATTTTCAGCAGGGAGTGCTTAACATGAAAGACTATCTGCAAATACATGACTGACAAACAGATGATGAGCAGTACTTACAGGGGACTGAGTAACAACGTGACATCACTAGGGCAGTAACCTGTGGATAGCTTAGACTGTAGGCAGAAAAGGTGCAACTGGTTTGCTACTAGGTAAGACCATCTGTGGTTTTATCTTTTTTAAAGACTTACCTTTGCAGAAAGATGATTATACTGTACATATTACATGTGGTAGTCTGGGAGGGTGTATACTCAGCTATGCTCATTCCTTCTTCCAGAAAGATGGTCTTTGTTGAGCCCCACATGGCATTTGACTGATGAACCGAGTGTCATGCAAATGTCATGCAGGAACGGTGAACATTTATGATACCATAAATTTGCTATTTTTTCTTAATGGCAGCTGCCTACAAAAACTCTTTGCAGGAATGGATCTGCTCTCTGGGACTCCTTGTTCTTTGACATACCAAGCACAACCGAAATAGCTTTCTGCTGTAGGTGTAATTACATGCAACCACTAAACAAGTGTCTGTATTACTGCTGTGTCCATGTTTTATGATTTGTTTTTGAGGTTGTATAGCAGCTAGAGTAGCCAAAAGTATTAGGTTGATGTTTCAGAATAGTTCTTTTTCCTTTTCCTTTTTCTCTGCTCACATAGAGTGTATGTACAACATAAACTTGGGTGAGAATACTTGTCTGGCATACCAGTGCAAAACCACTGAATACAAAATTGCCTTTAAAAGCTGGGTGGTAGTGGGGAACAAACCAATCTATCACCAGCTGTAATACACTGATTTCTCACTGAAAATGAAAATGTTTTGCAATAAACACACAGCCATGTTTGATCTTGCTCATATAAATGTGCAGGCAGCTTTTGCCTCAGCCCTGCTTCTCCCTCCATCCATTTTTTCATGCCTGCCTCTTAAATCTAATGCTGTTTTGAGTTTTGCAAGCTGGAGCTAGAAAATGTGGAGCTCTGCTGCACACACGTATAATGTAGCATACAGCTCAGGGCAAAGGAGAACTTTTAAAATTATAGTTGTAGAGATTTAAGAAATGAGCAGTAAAAACTGTGTGAATAAGGAATATTTATTTGGATTTCAGTTTCTTAAAAGTGTCGCTGTTGAGAGATTTTATTAGATCTTTTACTCAATATGGCATATTGAATATAAGATCTAATGTTGTCTAACATCTGTTGTTAATACAGCCTGTCACCTGGAAATAAATGAATAGATACACATGGGATATCCAGAAAAAAAATGTGTGGTTAGAAGCATTACTACTACCTTGAAAGGAATAGCATAATAATTTATGAACATTATGGTTACTCCATATAAACAGGAACAACTTCATTTGAATTTGAATGATCAAAATTATACTTCACAATGGAAGTTCTAAGGCATACAGTTAATTTTATGAGATTAAGAAAAAAAACCTGCCTCAAAGCATATTGATTTAAAAGCATTTGAATGGACTCACCTTGTGGTGAGAGTTGTTCCAGAGAGACACTATGGGAAATCTAAGTTAGATTCCCACGGAGGAAGTGGGAGTGCTGTGCTCCTTGGAAAGATTGGGCGTAGTGCTTAGAAGAACAGTACTCTGAGAATAGCTTGGCCCTATTTACACAGTTGTATTTTTGTGACTACAAAATATTTTTCTCCCTCTAGTAGCTCCTACACACCCTTTTAGTCTCCTTTGTTCTTTGCAGCTGCTGTTTCTGTCTCTTTAACCCAAAGTTTTGGTAGCAGAGAGTGAGTTGCTTTTATATCTGGTCATTTTCAGATGTTCCTCTCCACTGAGGTCTGCCTCGCTAGTGTGCATTTTTGCCATTTCCTGACCCCCTCCAGTGTAAGAACCTTGCAATTTATCTGTCTGTGGCATGGCACTGTGCACTGAATGCCTTTAGTCTTGTTTTTGCTAATGATCCTTTTCTTAAGTTAATTAAATATAAACATATTAAAACAGAAGGATGCCTCTCAAAGTAAGGGTGGCCAAGTTTTGAATACTGAGTCTACTTAAACTGCTCGTCTTCTATTTTTGCATGCTTCAGTTGGCATGAAGCTTTGTGTTTGCAAATGTAATTCATATATTTGCTGTGGTCTTACGTGCCCTTTTGTGAAAAATCATGATCATGGCTTCATATAATAGTATGCATTTGATTAAAATACAAAAAAACCCCAATTTGCTTAATATACCTTAAATACATGTAGTTGGGGTTTTTTTTCCTAAATACAACTTTATATTGTGACTTTTTCCATCTCTACCCTAAAGCATACATGAGTTACATTATGGAACTCACTGGTACCTGAGCAGGTAAGAGCTCAGCTCTTGTACCTCAGCAGAGGTAAGACCTGTGCTGTGCCACTCTATCAAGGATAGATGTGAATGGTTACTGCTGCCAGTACGGAGATGTGTTTGTTACCTTTGGATGTAGCACATCACACACCTTGGTTTGGAGGCCCCCTGGTACAATCCCTATTGTATTTGGCAGGTGGGCATCCTTCATCTGAGCACTGGCTTGTGTGGGAATTAAACTGCGCTGGGTCCCAGGTGCTGGGAAAGCTCCCTTTGATTAGAAGTGGTATATTATGTGTTGTGTCACAGGTTGGGAAATCAATGAATAATTGTTAAACCACTAAAAGCACTTTAAAGTGCTATGAAATGCTGAGAGATAAAACTGGAAGTAGAGAATAATAACTAGTAGTTAATTTCTAAAAAGCACTTACAGATTACATATTTTAGAAGGAAATTAAAAACTAAAGCTATCATAACAGTATTATAGTTTGTATTACAGTGATTATACAGTTTTCAAAGTAAATATTTAAAATACAGGTGTTGGCATTGATATGTTAATTTAGTTTAACTGCTGTCCTTTCCCATATCCTTCGTGAGTTTTTGTCGTTGGTGAGTGAACTTTATTCATTATTTTATTAGTATTGAAGATATCAGTAATCATGGCACTGCAGTTAATAAATACAAACTGGGAGATTAGACAAAAGTGCTTTAAATTGTTTTGCAGATTAACAGGCACTGTTTCTGTTAGAGTTTTCTTATGACTTTAATCTTGCTGTGGGCACAAAAGAGGATTAAACTATTACTAGATGGCTGGAGGTATTTGATTTTGCCCACCCCCTTGTGAGGACCCCAAATCCAACCTGTAACTGACAAGTTAGAAGTGCATATTCCACTAAAAGCTTTGAGGACCTACCTTATGCTGTGATTTGCTTGTGATACATATAAATTCATTCCGCAATTAAACTTTGTTGTGTGTTTTGTCATAAGAATTGAGAGGATGAGAGGATTACCCAGTTTGAAATTTTAAATTGCAAGTAAACCTGAATTGTTATGGAGTGCCTCTAGGAAATACATAGTGTGCACGGTGCACTGCATAGCAGAATTTGGCTTTTCCAAGGAGTTTCCCTGTCCTTCAGTTTGAGATCAGTGGGGGTTTTTTCTGAGACGAGAAGCAGGCAGGTTGTTTCAGTCTTGGATCTGAGGTTGGCCTTGGATTTCAAAGACCTGTTTTGAAATGCAGATTTTTCTTTTTTGAGATTTCAATACTGGTCTTTAACACATACCCTAACATAAAACTAGGTATTTTGAGAAACAAGAAAGAAAACTTTTAGAGTTGCAATGGAAGAAATACAGACGTTCATTTAAATGGAGAATGACCAAGAAGAAAACCTGGAAATTTATACCCCAAAATACATAAAATTCACCCCAGTTATCTAGTGATGGCAAGCACTGCACGGACAAGCATGCTTCACTTCCCTGCGAGTGCTTGCTGACTCCCAAGGCTAGTAGAGGTGGAGAACTCCACAGAGGAGCGTGCACAGGATTTCCCCCCCAGTGCCGTGGCTGCTGCTGTGTGCCAGGCAGCCCCGGAATGCTGGGTGACATCTTCTACCACGTGTGCTGCAATAAATAGGCCAAAACTGGGTCTAGGGCACTCTGCACTGAAACTCCAGAGAATTAAGCAGGGATTAATTTGAAATACAATAGCTGCCACTTTAATGGACTCATTGGAACACAGCTCTTCTAATGGTTTATTTTTGTGCAGTTACATATGGGTATTTTGCACTCGTGGTACACATGCACACCATCTGCCTCAGGTTGGGGAGGACATCCCCCATGACAAGGATGATGTGCACAATAATTTTTAAGGTTTTGCCCACTTTCTTAAAGCCCTGTTTGGAATAAGATACTGGAGGAGACTGAAGAATTTGTGTATCCCTTTTCCGTTTGGGAATTACTACATTCCTGGCTGTATGCACTGCTTTCTCTACTGCTATCATCCAAATGTGGATTCTGAGTTTAACTCAAAGTTTTCTGTACTGATATTTTTGTCCTTACAGAGGACACTAATGCAAAGGATGTTCTCTTGGAAAAGGACTGTAGGGTTGGATTATAATGATATTTAACGTGTTTGCCATGTGAAATGTTAATATACGATGTATTAAATCTTATTTCTGTTCTTATGTAACATTTTAAAATTAAACTGTTCTTAATCTAATTACCACTTCAGCTTTAATACTTTATTATTTTTTGCATAAAACTCATTTTAATTGGAGTAACAAGTATTGCATGTTTTATGAAACACCTTCGTTGAAAGTCTTGGATACTTTCCGTTCGGGTCCCTACAGACCTATCCAGTTTGAAAATACACTGTTTTATCCTCTCCTTAATTACAGTACTTGAAGCGACTCTCTGTTAGCTGTTTTTAAGTTCCACAGGATAATGAGTCTACCAGAACTAGAGAGCGTACAACAGAAAACTGTTCACAGGAGGAAGCTTGCTGTTGCTTAGCTACCTATCTTTTTAATTTGGAATCTCCAGCAATTCGATAATGACTAGCCCTTAAGCTGTGAAATGTATTTGTTCATGACACATTGTACTATTTTGTATGTGCCTTTCACCTATGTGTTACTGCTATTATTGTAGGGATAAACAGGGCATTTATAACGAGGTTGCATTGTGATGTAAATCACAAAACCTGAATATATTAGTTACGTAAGCAGTACGTGGTATGCCAAGTTCTTAGGTGGGAACGACAATGATGAAATTGAGAATAATTTAGCCAAAAGAGCTATTGCTTTTGCTCCTCCAGATCAGTCCCAAAGATGAGAAAGTTATGCATAATTTGTAAGTACTACAGCCATTCTGTAGTCTTTTAATAGTACATGTTCTCACATCAATTTAGGCATAATAGAGATACATAATTAATTGCAAATTAAAATACTTCAACACAACTCTTTTTTTTTTGTCCATTTAGCATTTTCTTGCAAGTGAGAAAATGCATGACTTTCAAAAATCGCCTGACTTGTACAGAAACTTGCTGGAATAAGACTCTGAACAAGGCAATGTTTATCGGATAAATATCTGATTTTTTTTTTAGGAATCTGGGAAAAACTTTTATTCATTAATGCTTTCTGATCAATCCTAAAATTGTTATAAAGGGACAGTTTATCTAGGGATTGCTTATGGCCACAGAACTGGTATAAGCACAGAAAGAAATTCTGTCTTTTCTAAACCTTTTGCCAGTATGTGGATCTAAAAAGGAAACTTTTTCATTTGCTATTAGAGTCATTCTTTCTTACTTTAATAATTTTTCCCATTAGGAGAGATCTCTGTGACTCTTCCCTGCCTGCCCACACAAAATAGTCAAAGCAACTTCTGCAGCGATACGATTGTGGCTAATGTATGTTTATAGAAAGGCATCCTGCCTTGCCCTCTGACTTCATTATGCAACACTGCTGGCATAGCTGTGGCAGCTCGGAGTGATGCCGCGCTTCCTTGCTGACATAGCTACACTGGCAGTGCTTTTGGTAGTGACACAATTGTGGCAAGAGGAAAGAAATGTTGGGTCTGGTGTTACAACGGTGCCAGCTGAAAGCTCTCTGCCAGCCTACGTTATATGTACAATTTGCTGACATAATTTATGGAAGCAATGACTCAATCTTACATGTAGATGGGTGTGACCCACAGGTGCAAAATACAGCTTTTTGTAAAGGAACTCCAGTGCTGTTAGCTGCTTAGCTGACGTCCCCAGCTGGACAAAGATTTGTTTTTGAAGTTTTCTGTGTTATATAGGTTACAATTTTAGAAGGATTAACTTGTCAATTCAGCAGCTAATTGCATTTTTTAATTCAGTGATGAACTTTCTTGGGAATCTATGATCAAGTTAAATTAAAGAAAATTACATATTTCAGCTCTTACAGGTATACTTTGTAGGTTTAAACATGAATCTATGTAATCCTGGTTTAGGTATTCATAAGGTTTTGATATCTGTATGTCCCTGGTGGAAAATACTGGCATATTTCAGTATAATTTTGTGCTCAATTAACCTCGCTATTGACTTATAGATGTACAATAGAGTTGCATCTCTTTGCCCTTTTATTATGGTTTAATATTTATGTGTAGATCTGTTTCTGGGTCTGTAAATCTTTCTCATTAAGATTATTTTTAAGATTTCTAAGTATGTAGTTCTTGTATAGCCTCATACGTATTTTTTTGTCATACCTTCATGTTTTTAATCCTTTACATTTTAACATTATGTCCCATGGCTTTAAAACAACTATATGTGTCCTTGATTTCCCAGCACAGAGCCACTGCTGCACTTGCCTCTGTTTCCTTGTGGAATTCCATGGAGGCGTCAGTACATGGCATGACAAAATGTAAAACCATACTCATAGATCACCTTATAAATATTTATTGATATAAATTCTTTAAAGAAATTAAATTACGTGTTCTATACAAAATAGGAGAGAGAGGCTTTTAATGTCACTGACTGCAAATTGAAGTCATTTGTCTAGAAGGGTCAGGTGCCACTTTGTCGTAAAGAATTTGTCTGAGATCCAAGAAAGGAAAGATTGATAGTACAAAGAGATTGATGAAACAGGCACTGCAATATGCATGCGAAGTTACGGGTTAATTAGGAGGATTTAAACAAGAAAGTTCCTTTGTGTGGAGAAGTGTCGTGTGCTGTTACTTTCAGAAGCGAGGTGTGCTGGCAGCCTTTTTGAACATGCAGAGCTGATTTTCTGAGATGTTTATACAGAGATGTGTGGTTGTGAGCATCTGTGAGGTGGCAGATTACCAACAGCACATACACTGCAGCTGATGAGTGCTTCTAAGGAAATTGAGTGGTTTGCATATATAGACACCATTGTTGCTCATATCTTTGGTTTTGTTGTTGTTGATATAAATCATAAGGCTGGTTCTGTGATTCCTGTATCAGAGTAAAATCATTAATATTTGACTGCCGAGTTCTTTGGGCGTCTCAGGTGACGTGGCTATTTGTTACAGTTTTTAATTACAAGCATGGTACTTAAAGAAAAATCCTAAAGCTAAAACTATGTCGCTTAGAAAATGGAAGCTGAGCAATCAACAAACATTGTTTTCTTGTTGATAGGAAAGCTGTTTTGAAAGAACAGATGCTGCAAACTGTTCCTTATTGCATTAAAGTTCACCAGCCACCTGGTACATTTAGTGGAGAATGACAAGCTTCCGTATGCAGATTCATGCAGAAATCGAAACAGTACCTTTTTTTGTAATAGTTATTCACATGGTAGAGAATTTTGAATTTGACTTAAATGCAACAAAACCAAAATACTCTCTCTGCCCCTTGTGTCTCATTCTGTACAAGGACAAAATAGTACAAATCTTTCAGCAAGGCAGGAATAAAAAGCTCAGCAAGCACTTCAGTATTTATTATTGTAATAGTAAATCATCTCTGTCTGCATAGAAGATCTGGAAAACATACCTGCTGAGGCATGAGGGACTGAGTTATACTTCTAAATACTGTAATTCTGATATTTTTGTTATGATATTCTTGACTAAAATTTTATATTCATACAGCTTCACCTTACTTTTAGCCCCAGAGACAGATCTTGGGGCACATAGCAGCTCTTATCTTCTACAATCCATTTCTCACTGAATATGGAGTATCTGAAATTTTAAGTAAGAGGAGGAAGAGGACAGATAGGTTTTATCTTGTCTTACTGCTAAGCGTGAGACAGAAAAGGCCTTAACAAATTTCAGTGTATTGCTTTTTACCAAAGATGAAAAAATTGTTGAAGGGACAGCTATTTGAATTGCAGAATATATTTCTGCATTAAGGAAAGGCAGTTAGACTCAATGAGGCCCCTGGGAAATGTGATTGACATTAAAAACAATCCTATTTTGTTTTATGGTATTCCTGTTACAGTGAATCTTAGCTTCTTATGTGGTTTGATATCTGTTTATTCACATAATTCTGAGTATAAAAGAAGCTGTAGAAAACACTCTAGGTAGTGGAAAAACAACACTGTATTTTCTGTTTCACATTTTCACTTGTAGCAACTGTTTTTCATACAGCATTTTTTTCTCTTGTATTAACATAAGACCAGATACGAGAAATTCCGTCCAAACAAATGAGTGTGAATATGTCCCACAACACTGACACTCACCGTCAAAGTGGTGTCTCAGGCACAGTTCTAGTGGCCTTTCTGTGGTACTTAACTTCCCTGCTTGAGTGACAGCTTCACCCCTCATCAGCCTTTCCACCACGTCAAGAAGAAAGATGCTTCTACTTCACGAAGACATACAGCTTACTGGAATTTTTCTGTACTGCCAGGATTAACTTTTTTGTTGCACTTGATAAAGACAGTGCCTGTTTAATGTGAAAACTAAGTATGAATTCTTTGTATTTCTCTTTTTGTTTGGCTTTTCTTTTTTTCAGAAACCAAAACAAAAGGACTGGCATCCTCCTGGAGGATTTATTTTAGGGCTCTGGGCATTGATCATCATGGTTTTCTTCAAAACATACGGAATCAAGCACATGAAACACATCTTCTGAATTCAAGCAAGCAAGATGATTGCATTGGCTGCTACTTTGGATTCATTGGTGTCATCTGAGTTCTGTGTATGTGTTATTATGGCTGTAGTGAAAAACAGTGTTGAGATCTCTCTTCTAAAGGTTCTTTTGAAGTCACCTCGTCTGCCCCTTTTTCTGAAAAGAGTCTAACAGATGATTTTAATGCTAGACTTTTTTTCCTTACTTTGTCTTGTTTTAAACATATTTCAATGCTTTTCTGAGCAATTTTTCTTTCCAGTTAAATGTAAAAAAGAGGAGGGACCTAAACACAGTAACAGAATTTCTGAGGTTGACTGTGAATGGTAAATAGGCAAATTCTTTACCCCGTACTTCAAAGTAAATCTTAAAGTAGTCAACCTATCACTAAAGAACTAGACATTGTGCAGAACATTATTTAAGATGTCATTTTATCAATAAAAACTTAAGCCACTTTGCAGACTTTGGCATGATGTATTGAAAGCTTTCTTCACAAAAATAAAAATACTCTAAGAATATACTGGGGTTTTTTTTCTCCTTCTTTCTTCCTTGCTAAATACAACCCTTAGATCAGTCATTTCACCATAGGCAGTTTTGAGTCTAGGATTCTATGAGTTGGCAAAAGTGAAAGAAAAATATATGACCTCACTGAATCTACTTCAAAAAACGCCAAAAAAAGTCAAACTGACTTCACTATGTCCATTACAAACCCTTCACAGGTGTTGTATTTTCACTCCATACAATATGGAGTTGGATATTTTCAGGATTTTCAGTGCACTGGATTTTTGCACAGAAGAAAATAGACTCTGGCATGAGGATGAAAAATGTTATAAATTGTACTGTTGTTTTCTGTAGTTTCTGAGCCCTTGGAAAATAAGCTTTATCACCTAGGTCTTGTAAATTCTGTTTTGGCATATTGATTTGTTCTTCTTGGATATTTACTGATGAGTGTATGCTAAAAGGGTTTTGTCTGTGTAATAGACTGATACTAGTGAAGAGAAGAGCAACTTTGTGCATGTATAGAAACAAGTCTGTCAGCAGGGAGAAGATTTTGCAGTATGCTTTTGGAACCTGTTCTCTAGCTTAATCCTAATAAAGCTTACATGATGCATACTTGGTGTAAATGCTAGATTGGTATCTCTGGAAGTTATTAGGAATTATTTGTAATCACATAATATCAGAGCGAATATATTTTTCTTAGAGTATGGTATTGACAATTTTCATATTGCACAGAACATAGAATAAACATTTTTGTTGTCCTTTTTTCTTCCCTTTCAGATTGTTTGTGGCATCATAGCCTCGGGTTAGGGGTAGCGAACTTGTCAGAGCTGTGTGTATACACTGACTGGGAGGGCTACAGAGAAGGCAGCCGTTGAGGCTTCCAGCTGTTTCTAAGGGCTGATGCCAGAGAACAATAAAAACAGCAGTGTGGTACATCTCTTGAGTATTAAAACCTTATTTTTTTCTACATACATCTTCTAGGCTTGGAGAAGATAAAGGTACAAAATGATCCATTATCAGGAGGTAAACACTTGCCTGCTGCACCTCTTCTGCTTTTTGGTGAACAGCAGGAATTGTTTTCAGTATCATGTGCTAAGCATCATGAATAGGAATTAATCTGTACTTAAAACAAGCATTCCTACACCACTGTCCTTACAGTTGTGTAAACTGATATTCTGTGATAAATAATAACAGAGATTTCTTCCCAGTCTGCTGACGAGAAGTTTTTGTGTAACTGCTGCACAAATTCGCGACAACAGTGCGACTTGATGTGAAAGATGAAAGCTCTGCTTGCTGGAAGTGCCTCCTTCACAGAGGAGGAGTTGAAGAGGTCTGAGCAGCACTCCTAGTGCTGGATCTCTGGGGTCTCTTCACAATGTGCTGGTGTGTTGGGTTTGGGGTTTTTCTGGATAGCACCCTTCAAAAGCAAAGACTTCGTATCCAAAATCTGATACAACGGTGACTTTTCTTAAAATCAGAACCCCCACCTACCCCAGCTATTCCTAATGCAACGATGAACTAAGATCTGTTGTAGACAGACTGTACAGAAATGCAGAGACACACTACAGATATGTGTAAACATGATACAGAAATGAATCCTGCACAATTTCTTAGGCGATTTGCTTAGCTTTCAGTTTTTAATCCAGCTTTTGATTCTCTTTTAAAACTGTAATGAATATTTTAAATCAATTTTACAGTTTTATAGGCCAAGTTTTTTCACACTTTAAGAAGTGGCTGAAGTGAAGTTGATGGAGCTTTGTGCCTTGCTTCAGTTGCAATTACACTTACTTGCACTCCTCAGCCCTTACTCAGTTGTTCTCTTTCCCTCTTTCAGCCAGCCACCTTTTGCAGGAAGTGGTAGATAGAAGCATCTACAGAACTCAGTGGAATTTTGCAAGTAGCAGAAGATACCAAAGATGCTGCCTTTTTAAAAGCTTACCTGCTTGGGGATAAGGAGGCACTTAGGTGGGTTATTAAAATGCAATTTATGAATAGAAGCTCTCAGTAAATGTGCCAGTGAAGGTGATTAAACTGAAGTGAGAACAACAATTTGACTGGAATGCAGCAAACTATGCTACGGGCATTTCTAACATTTTTTATGCACGAAGTGAGCAGCTGAAATAGATCATTCTCAGAGTCGCTGTACAGCTGCCTGTGCTACACTTATGAAACAGTCTTTTCTATACTGTGATAACTTACTTCTTGAATAGTTACAGTCTGAAAGCAAGCATAGAAATCTCACAGAATTGCCTGTAAATGTGTTTTGTTATATTTATTTACTTATTTAAAGTTAGTAAGCTTTTCAGTTTCCCTGAAGGCCCCTCAAACAAACTCAGTTTGGGATCTGGGCTTTGGGGACCAGCCAGGTTATTCTTACTCACAAACCATTTGTGTTTTACAGGCCAAACAATGTGCTTGTGCAGTATAGATGCTTCCTTCATTGTGCACAGATGATCTTTCTAATGGAATCCAGAAAATGAGCCAGATGGCAGTTTCTTGATGTTTCTTTGCATAGAAATTTCTAGAGCAGAATTAAATTTGGGGATTTTGTGAGTCTATGTAACTAGGTCTGTGAGCCAAGCATGCCCATGCTTTCAAAATTTTGTACATTCATGTCTGCACCCTGTACTATGTAACTGCATTGACTGGTCTTGCAATGAGTTTCATAAACATTGTTTAGAATACTCCTGGATGACAAAAATGTAAGTTGTTTCCTTTCAGTTTTACAGCTCTCTTTCAGGATCACCTATTGAAATGTGTTACTACTCAACTGAAGTAGTCGTAAGTTAACAGTAGGGTTCTAGTCACATACACGTTCTGTCACGTCTCTGCACTTCATTTGATTTCTGAACAGTCTATGAAATGCTGTATACACTTGAGAATGCTGTTTTGTATGATTGTGCTCAAACGCTTACACAAATGTATGACTCTAAGCTACGCTTGCGTAACAGACTGAAAAGTGGCCCTGAACAGTGATCAGACAATCAGCATTTCACTGGTCTATGCCAGGTGAATCTTTTTGTATTTATGTGACTATCACCATACAGTGCTGTTGTCTTAGCATAAGCAAAGATCATAGACTGTTCCAAAGCATCTTTACAGGTAGCATTAGTGATAGTCTTATCTCTTCTAGAGTGGACTTTTTTTTTTGGTAGGTTTTTTCCCCTTGAAAGTTGGTCTACATTATTGATTAGAGGAAAACAAATGTAATCTGTTTCTAAATCTGTAACTGAGTGTCTGCAAACTGAGCCCATTTCCATCTCATTTCAGCAGTCGGCTTTCTGTTCTCTGCTACCACATCCACAAAACCTACTAAAGTGACGTGGTCTCATGTGCTTTCAGATGGGTATACTTGCGTGCTAAAGCAGGGCTGAGTTTCACATAGTACTAAATCAGTGATTTGTGAAGGAACAAAGACCAGATTCAGCTGTGAATTTACCATGGGTGGAGAGGATCTGCAAAGTGGCCAGGGCAGGGAGGCGCTGTACTGTATTGCTGTAAGGGAGATTTGCAGGAGTAACTGTCCCACTGAGGCAGACAAGCGAAGTCTGCAGCCCTGGCAATCCTGACACTTAACAGCATGTCATTCATGTTTTTAATCTTGAGAGCTGCTTCTTTCTCTTCTCTGATGGATGCTTAGAGGGAAGGAATAAAAAGTTTCTGAAGACTTTAAAAAATTGAGCTAATTACCCCTTCAATATAGATGGGGAAATGAGATGCTGCCAGTTGCTGGTAAATGGTTAACTTGATCCAGTACTTTGTTGTGAACTGAAAAGCTTCTACAAGTTCAGGATTATTTGGACTTGATAAAAACAGATGAAGTGGAAGGCAGTTCACAAAGTGGCAATACATATTTCATGGAGTCTGTGGCATTGGAGAAAAGACACCTTTGTATATGGTGCAATCTGAGGACAAAGATTGGGGGCAACAGAAAACTTGATTGAAAACAAATCGATGATGTGCCACAAAAACGTATTTATTTTTTTTATTTGCCTTTCACCACTTAAAAAATGCAAAAGCTATTATGCTCATTATTGTGCAGAAGTGTTGAAGGGATGGTTGAGAAGAGTTCTTGTAGCACATGTGATCGATTTCTAGAATACTGAAAAGAAACTTCTGCAGGACAGGCATTGCTATTGAGCCACAACTTTCTGCTCTTGTCAGCTCCAGCCTGACTTTGATCCTCATATTCCAGGGGAATACAGCTAGACAGCACAAACCACACTTTATTCCTTACTCTTTAGAGTCCCCTCACCCCATCCCCCAATGTTTTTCTCACTATTTTTGGATTATTGTTGTCCTTGTCTCCTTATAGCTCTTCTGGGTAACAATCACTTGGTTTCCTATGAAGTTCAACTGAGAAATGCTGCAGGACGAGACCCAGGTAAGCACATCCTGCACAATTTTATCAATTTACACTCCTGTTCATGTGTATGTATATGTAATAGATGAAACTACCATGGTGTGTTCTACTGGCTAGAGCCAGAGGTGGCTGTCAGCAGACCTGAATCTCACTAAAATCTAGTTCAAAGGCTGTACCTGGGTCTTAGTAAGTTTCTTCACCTTCCCTTTCCTTACCTTCCTTACCCAGGAATAAACAGTATTAACTTGTCTTTCTGAGATGCTTTAACACTTTGGATGGAAAGTTTTCTCAAAGTGCAGCATGGTTTTGCTTTGTATCACGATGCTGCTCGCTGAGCATCTTGCAGCCATTGTGCCAAAATAACAGAAAGCAATGGTTCTATTTTTCTGTTCTTAGTTGCAGAGGTATTTTCTTTATCATTCTCAGTTCCAGTTGCACCTATTGTGGCATAAGAGCTACGGTTCTTCAAGATGAAAAATACCTGCTCTGATGAAGCCAAGCATAAAAGCATAAGGTATGCAAGGAGCTCAGAACTAAACATAGATCTTAAAATTGCTGATGTCTGTAAACACTGTTCTGCAACAGTTTTTAATATGTGAAATGATGCGTGCTGAAGATCATGAATTGATCAAATTATAGTGAGGAGTGCAAGATGACAGCATAAACCAGAGAATGGCAGGAGTGCCTAGTTTGTACTACTTATCTCTGGTCTGACAGCATTTTCCATCATAAATCTGTTTGTTTTATAACTAGGCCATAAAACCTTACTTCAGGCTGAAATGTAGCACGATATGCTGTAGTTCAAAAATTGTGCTTTTATAGAAAAACACATCAGTAATTTGTAAATTAGAATTGCAGCACTCTGGAATTATTTCTTTTGCGCTCTTACAACTTGTGCTTTTTGGACTGGATTTACGTTCCATATAAATCTGTGTGATCAATCCTATTTAAAACTTGCTCTCCCCTTGGTTTCATCAAATTCCTTTTGCAGTGAGTTTTATATGTACAGGTGTGACTTAGTAATATTCCCTCATACCTTTTGTAATTAGATGGGGGAACTTGCTGAAACTTCACAGGAGGTTGATGAGACTCAAGTGAGTTCGGGGTGTGTTTTGTTTAAAAGACTGGATTTGTAAAAGGGTAAGAACACCATAGTAGTTGTTATTAACAGAAACTGAAGAAGGAATATTTTCAGTCCTTAGCAACTCTGCTAGAAGCTAGGAAATTCCGTGTCAGCTTACCCCGGGTTTCTTCTTCACGTTCTTAATGCTTCATCTGATCTACTTGGTGTTGACCAGTCTTGCAGACTGGAAACAAGCACGGGGAGCACAACAGAGTCTGGCAAGTCCCATGCTTCTACTGAATACTAAAATAGGTAAGTGTAAGCTATTTTTAAATGATCTGGTTTTAACAATAACATAACTAAATATTTAGCATTCACATCCTGCAGCCCTTGATTAACGGAAAAACTTAGGAGCTGTATTTTAGAATTACAAGATCTTTTTATTATTATATCACTAATAAAATAACAAAAGGATGGTGGCATTAGAGGACCTACTGTGATCTGTACCATCTCTTGCAGTCCCATTAGAAAAGGTCTGTAAATCAATTTGACAGAGTTCATCAATTTGAGCAATATATGCAGGATACACGCCCCAGTACACATGCTGAAAGGGATGTTCAAATTCCCATTAGCTCAAAATCCATTCTGTTTTTTGTAGAATGTTGTGAAATCAAGTGGAAGAAAAAAAGCACAATCAGTGAAAGGGGGGAGTCAAACACCAGCTGACAAGAGACAGGTTATAAGCAACTGGCACTAGTAGAGTTTTGTCTTCAGTTTGTATGCTGAGCGGTGTGTGCCAGGAAGAACGCCAAAAGAAAGCTTTTAAGGCAAAAATAGGTTATAGTTTTTTGCTCTTTGATAGTGGGGAGGGCTGCAGCAAGTAGAGTGGCTCTTGGAAGCCTGCTCTTCAGGTCCAGGCAGTGTTACAGGGGTAACACTGTTTTGCCCCTGATAGGGCAGTTCCCTTTGTCCCCAGAGGATCAGGGTATCTGTAGGACAGCTGCAGCTATTGCTGTCCAGCTTTGGAAAGAGGAAGACTGTAGGTTATAAGTGGGTTTAAATGATAGTGAGGTTGGTCCCAGTTCTACATATAGTCTTTGAGGTTCAGCTTCTTGGATTTAGAAGTTTTTAAGGTAGTATCTTTGTTCTAGCTTTAGTATTTGTCTAATGAGGGACACCTTTCGTCCCGAGGTATAATGTTTCATGCAATAGTTACTGCTATTGGTACTTCAAAGAAATTAAGATATTCAATATTTGTGAGGCAAAAGAAAAAATACTGCTGAAACTGAAATCTCCTTTATTCACAAGCCAAACGTAACCTAGTAATTCACACTGTGAGGTTCCATATACAGCACTAGCATTGTCCGTTCCTTTGGTTTGCAGGGACTCACCATGCACATGTGCTTCACGAGAACTGCCAAGTGTAACTTTGCTCTTATCAAGGGGACAATTTCGTACTCATGGAACTCTTTTCAGGTCCCAACTTCAGTGCAACCCAGGATCTCTGAGATCAGTGATGATCTTGGGACAGTGGAAGGCAGAGATTTTTGCAGGTGCAGTGTTGTAATCTTTTTAGCTAGTATGGCTGGTATTGTAGTACCTGGTAGTTTTAACTTCTTCGTTTCAGAAATTCGGTCATGTTTCAAGCAGTTGTTGCCTGGTTTGTAGTCTGTTGCCTCAGTAGGGTCACTCCCTCAGCCTCCTGCAGGACTACAAGAGGCAAAACAGAAGACAGCCCCTCCAGCCTTAGCCCGGTGTCTTCACTGAAAAGCATGCTGGTATAGCCAGTGATTTTTTCAGATAGACTTTGCCCTCCCTCCTCCCACCCATAATTAAAAACCAGCAGCTTGATAGCACAGCAGCAAATGCACATTAATATCAAACAGAATTTTCACTACTATTTTCATATTAACATCAGATGTCAGAATGTAAAGTTAGCTAGATCTGCACATGGGACCATTCTTGCTGTTAAAGGCTTTAGGCTGGAACGGAGCCCAAAATTTTTAAAAGAAATGCAACATTTCCAGATCAAATATTAATTACATGCTATATAGAATCCTATTTTTCAAAGAAATTTTATAAATAAAAAGCTAGGCCTTTCAAAGCATCAGCGATATTAATTTTGGATTTGAAAGATTATGAAAGATAAACAACCACATAACTGTGAATTAGAAAAATACTGGCCTAGGTTGCATAAAGACCTCCATTAAATAAATACTGTAAGTTTTCACTATGAAAATTCAGTGGCATTGTACTTTAAAAAACCATAATGAGTTAACCATTTGCTAACGATACTCAAGTTGTTTTTCACGAATCACATACACATACAGGAAGTCAGATGGCCAAAAAAGGCTATATACTGGATTAATGCACAGTTCGACAGGAAGTACTCTTGATACGCTTTGCTCCTTCCTCATGACTTCCTGACTGTTGTTGTAGTTACCAGCTGCAAATGCTGTTAACCCTTCTCCTCTAGGTTGCCTTGCTGTCCCAGAAGGTCCGACACCCCGAAGGCTGATACAGTGGGTGACTGTGATTGCAGTCATGTGCATTCATCCCTCAGACCACTGGTTTAACCTCAGGGTGATTTACAGTGAGTGGTTCTGGTTTCCAGTCTGGTTGGAAAAAGTGAATGTTGAATGTCCGTGCCCAGTTCTCAAACACTCGTTTCTCTGTGATGAAACGATGATGACTGCCCTTTCGTCCCCGCTCGTGTGAAATGTACATTGTGCATTCATCAGGTCCCAAAGGTTCATAATAATGATAAGGTACTGAAAGATGATTAGGATCCCTGTGAAAGAGAGAAAATAGATGGAAGCCCAAGATGTTCTTTTTTACTGATTGAAGAGATGCTATCTTTACTAAACTGATGGGCTCAAATCTGCTTTTTCTGCCAGTTAAACCAAATTTCTAGGTAGCTGTATTTTTCTTGCATATTTAATACAACAGAATGGGGCAAAGGTGTTTTCTTTGCTTTTTCTATTGCTTTCCTTTAATCCCCTCCTCCCAGTTAAATAAAGGACGGCAGCAGCTCAAAAACAAGGGAGAGTGCTGCAGGGCTGTGTTACTACTCTGAAATTTGAAGCAGACTGCTTAAAAGAGATTTATATCTAGATTGTGATTTGTAAAAAGCCTCGCAGAGGTATTTACTGAACTGGGGGAAGAAAGGGAAGGGGAAGATAGAGGGGGAAGGTGGTTATCTGTGTCACATCAGCTCAGTTGAACATTCCCAGCATGGTGCACGAGGTTCTGAGTGCACAACTTCAATGAGTGTATCTGCATGCCAGGTCAGTGATAGTCTGCTGTTGCAGGGTTTATAATCAAACATCTGATGCACAAATAAGTTCTTTTTGATTTTACAATGGCAACTTT
The DNA here is from genome assembly GCA_035590275.1 of Ibycter americanus. Taxonomy (NCBI): domain Eukaryota; kingdom Metazoa; phylum Chordata; class Aves; order Falconiformes; family Falconidae; genus Ibycter; species Ibycter americanus. The sequence goes on from JAVJGI010000032.1 coordinate 22,418,866, forward strand.
CGTGTATCTAAGCTAAAAATTAAAACCGGTCACTCATAGTATCCTTCTGACCTTGTGAACCCGTCAGCATTAACCAGCAGGAGATGAGTACTCATGAGGTGACACACAGGATATGCCAAAGACCAATTAGATATTTAGGATAAAGTTCATTTTAGCAGTTTTAACCTCAATGTTTTGATGTTACTTTCTGTAAAAGGCACATTTGTATGGTAATAAGCCAGAGTGATTCATTCTCCTTTTGTTTTGTTCTCTACATTAAACTGTACCCATTATGTTTTCGCATTGAGCACAGGCATTTTGGGCTGACAACCCTCTCTTTGAATTTATCACAGAGAGCGAGCTGTCCCAGACAGAATAACCCAATTGTACCAAGCTTCCCAGTTGCTACCAACAAACTATTTTGTAATGGCAGAAAAGTTAATCCAAATATTACCATTTAGTGAAGCCTTGGAACTGCTCTATGTTGAAGCCTGAGCCGAACAGGACCGTAGTACACAGCAAGAAATCTTTTGCAGATTCAGGGCTGTCAGCTCTAATATAGCCTTGATTATTTTCATTTTGAAGAGCTAATATTTAAGCTCACTTTCAATTGAATGCATCCGCAATCTGTCAGTATTCTGATCTGGTCATTATTTTTACTGTGTAATTCTGTCACCTAAGCAATTCTCTAATTTTTCTTACTTTACCATTTTCCATATTGTATATGCAGTGGTAATGTATGATATTGCTGCTGCTTTCCATTTGTACCTTAGATTAACGTTTTAATTCAGTCAGTCTAGCTTCCCGGTAACACAACACGGTGATCAATCTTACAAGGCCAGAACAACAATAAAATTACATTTCTAGAATATGATGGATTCTAAATTTGCTGTATATGTTCTCGCTGGAATACATAAGAGTGAAAAGAAATCCTTCAGTATCTTACCTGCAGAAAACATATTTGTAATGTAAGAAATACCCTTCATATAGAAATTTAATAGTTTTTTTTTTAAAGTTGCAACTGTTAGATCTCAATTTTCAGCTAATTTTTCACATACTTCTTTTTATACATTGGACCTTTTATTATAATCTCTTAAATGAAGCATTTGTATAGTTACTGTAAATCTAATAGGATACATTTTAATGTGATTTATTCTTTCGTAAGAACTACTGAACAAATCGGCCTCTGCCTCTCATTTAGACTGCTCTTCCTTTCTGCAGTGAAGCTAGATTTTACTCATGTTCTTGAGGTAAACCTCGGTTGCTCAAATTTACTGCTTTAAAGTTAGGATTAGTAAAGTTGAAATCGTATCTCCCAACAGACTTTGAACAAATGCAGTCATGGGAAAGAAGCTGAAGTTAACTGCCGAGGGCCCAGTACTGCAAAGTGAGCCTGCGAGGCTGCTGGCCCCGATACCTCCTGGTGGATTTGGTTGGGATCCTCGCTTCGCTGCCCCACCCCAGCCCTTTTTTTTCTGAAGGCCTGTGTTGGGTTTGCAGAACATGAACTGGAAGAGCAAAAAGCAGGAGGTTAGTCACTGTATGTCTCTTCCCTATTCCTTTGCTGTGCCCTGAAATTAGCAGTGGATGATGGTGGTAACTGGAATCGGATTTCTCATGGAGGATCTACAGGAATGCTGGTCTTTTTTTTTTTTTCTCTCTACACAAAACCCAGAGTATACAGGTACAAGGGGGTAGGTGGATCAGATGGAGAGAGGTTCCAACCTACACGATTCTATGATTCTACAGTGGTCCTCTTTCTTCTTCCCCACTCTGGTAACTTAGTATTTACCTAGGGTTACATCTTCTGTTGCCTCTTCGAAGCAACATTTTGAAGTCAGTACCTCCCAGAAAGTGCTTTATCTCTTAGGTTATCAATATTCTGCTAGTGGATAGTCTAGAAATGCACTTCCCCTTTGAAGACAGAGATGCCACATTACATCAAAAGCTCTGAAGCTAACACCAGAGTATCCTGTGTGGATGCCCTTAGCTCCAGGCTGTAACGGATCACTGTGTGTTGTGCAACATCCTGTCAGAAATCGTCCAGAAACATCTGGTGCACAGGGCCTGGCAGGTGATAGAGGCAGAGGAGCACGGTCTGAGCACCCTGTTGGGTTCAGGCATCCCCCTGATGGGTGCTGTCAAGGCTTGTATGTAGGTCTACTGGCAGAGCTGGAGGTGAATTCAGTGCAAAACAGCTGGTGGCTTTAGACCTCTCCAAGACTACTCTGCAGCTGACTGAGGCTTTGAGGCTGCATCCCAAATGTTCCATTTTGGATTTAGGAACTCTGCAAGGCAGTTAGATACCTAGGATGTTTTGTCTGAAGTCTTTCTCCTTTCGTGGGAGTTCTGGATTTCCCTAGATTGCATGCTAGTAAGGTTTGATTTGAACTCTGGCTTGAGTAACTACACCGTAACCCAAATTAACGGTACTGTGTTATCTTCTAACTCTGCAATTAGCTTGTGTCACCAGCAAATGAAATTCATGAGTAATTTCTATACGGAAATTGCTTGCCACCTCATTTATTAACATTAAAACAGATGCTGTTTTATCACTGACTGATACTGGACATTAATCAGTATTTTGTCAGACTCTGCATGCATATTAATATCACAGCTGGGAGGAATCTAGGGAAGTTCCTCTGTAAAATACACTGTACTTCCTGCCTAATAGCCTGCCAGCACATCAACTGTGTAAGCACTTGTACCCAACGTCAGTCATCTACTGTTTGCCGCTTGACTGCACATTTTCCCGCAGATGGTATCCACCCACAGTGAAAGCTGAAAATACAGCAGTGTTTGCCTCAAAAGAAACAAGGCAGAAAAACAAGGCCACCCCATATCACGTTCTGGTCAACCTCTTCCTCTACAAATGAAGAGCCATCATAAATCAACCCACTAAAACTATGTGTACTCAAACGCTTTGTAAAATAATTTATATTTTGAAGGGTGAATAAAGTGTCATTAATACATTGAATGATGGGCAAGGTGCTGTGCCAGGACTGTGAAGACTTCTGGATCATTTTTTGCCTTCTATTCCCAGGATTCCATTTCCTTGACCTCCATACTAGCCCTGTTTTCCAAACCATTTATGCATTTTGTTATTAAGTTATTAAGGTAATGAGGTGAGATTCTGGCATATGGGCCACAGCGCATGACTGTCTCCCCGTTTACAATCCTGTCAGCCACCCCTTCTTCCATCAAGCCCCTCATAAGCCCCAGGAAATATAACTAGCAACAACTGCTTCTTTGCATTTGATTTAAAGCAATTGAGAGTGGAGAGAGGGAGGTAAGAAAACACTAGATTTAAAAGCTGTACCCAAAGGAATAAATTAAAGGATTTCGAATGCCGATTTTCAGGCAAATTATCACAGATGGGAAATGGCCTGGCAGTCAAATGAGGATTCTTATAGGAAAATGATCTGGCTCTGTAATTGGAGCAAAAATTATTCGTATTAGTTAAAATAAGGCTCAGAATTAAGCTCTAAGTTTCTGTGAGTTCCAGAAGGCCCATGAAGAGGGGAGGGGGTTAAAAGAGGGCTCTTCTCACTAACACCTCCAGTTTTCCTTCTGTGCATGAGTACCCAGAGGTATCTGCAAGGAACCAAACTCACACTGCTGCCAGTAAGCCCATGGACAGGGATTGGAGTTACTACAAACGGCACTAAGGCTTGTCTGTGTATTTCCCACCAATGCTGCTGAGCAGCCACAAAGAAAAGCAGCAGCACTGCAGTGCCTTCAGGACTTGTGGTGCTATCTGTGCACCACCATCTGGCTGCTCATGTAGGGAGGCAAGAGGAAAATCCTTGATGTCCCAGTTCAGGAGTGAGTCTTGTGCATACAGCAGGCTGCCAAAGGGAGCTCAGCGAGGGAAATGCTTCCCATCTGGGGTGCTAGTTTGCTCCAGCAGAGGCTAGGATTGGATCCCTGGGCAAGATGGCTTGTCTTTCCTGTGACAAAAGAGTGAGAGGCGCACACACTCCAAAATCTTTGCAATGTGCATGGAAGCACAAGCTTTTATCTTATTCTAAAATGTGCAGGTCAGATGTGTTTAACAGTATGAGAGCAATATCAAAGGCATTAACCCTTACAGCATAGATCTGTAGCAAAATAATGGGATTTGATACTAGATACAGCTTTGATGTAAAAAGTACTAGAAATTAATAATAATCAGGTCACCAATTCCAGTTTGGCTCTAAAAATCAATGTCCAGTGAAAGTAAATAGAAATGAATCTAAAACTCATTGTTGCAATTAATAGAGACAAATCTTTTAGTCTGTACTTCAGGCTCCTTCATTAGACTATTTTTCCTGTATGGGTGGGAAGCGATTTGGTTAATGATCTTAAGGTAATAATTTGTAGCAGAATCAACAGTATGATATTCACAGTACCTTTGAGATGTCCTTCACGTTGCAGATGTGATACTAATTTAGTTCCATGGCAGTGATCACAAATTAATACTTAAAAAATAATGGATATCTGCTGAAGTTGTACATTTTGTGATAACTCTGAATAGAAGTAAGAGTTTGTTGTTTTTGTTTTTTTTTTAATCTTGATGATTCTTCAGTTCCACAGCAACTAAAGTACCTGTACCATTCTTGCACACACATGAGAGGTAGGGTGGGTTGTTTTGGTTTTGGTTGTTTTTTTTTTTTTTTTAAATGGTAGATTTATATTTTGTCTGACTGAAACCCAGGAAATATAGCTTAAAATCACAGAATATTTTTCTTTCTGCTATTCTATTTTGTTGTGTTATTTCTTTGAAAGGAGGCACGGTGTAACTTCTTCATGAATGGCTGAAGAGCAAACTAAGGAGGTTAACTGTATTTATGGCAAAAGGTTCCTTTCATATATCTTCATGGATAGCTTCTTCCAGGCATGGCAACTAGAGTTTTCCCCTTCATCATCTGGGGAATAAACCTGAAGTAAAGACACTTTATATTCTTCAGATTAAGAAATCACCTTTTCCCTTTTTACGACCGAGTGAGTTTACCTTTATGTTAAGATTTTTTTTTTTTTTTAATGCAGGCTGTAAGCATTATTACATCTATCAATGGTAGGACTGATTACAGCCTTTCTTTTGTTATAATTTAATATTACATCCATTTGATTTCAGTGTATCAATTCTATGAAAGCCTTTCACATGGTCTCAGCGACAATTTTAGCCTCTCTTAAAAACAGTTTGGTTTTCTTTTAAATTAAGTATATGTATCTAAACTAATCTGATTTTGCCTGAAAAGTTAGGATTGAGCATTGCTTTGCAGTGGATTGCTGTCTTCTGCATTTTTAGATCAGCAGTTTATTTAAGAATTACTTCTGTGTACCACTGGCATGCCACCACTTCTGGAGTAAGACAGACCAGCAACTTACAGAACCTGAAGAAGTGTGTCTTGGCCAACTGAAATGGCAGGGGAACTGAAATGGTGTGCTGCGGAAGGTATTTATGTTGTCTGGAATATTTGATCTCGTTTGTTATTTTCCTGGGAGAATTCATGATGAAATCTGGCAGTACATCACGGCATTTATCATCAGTGTTTTGTTATAATATGTAGAAATTCTCACAAATTGGAATTTAGTGTTGACATTTTATACTGTAATTTGTTCAGGGAATTCTATGTGCCTAGGACAAATGCAGATTCCTGAATGATCCTTGTCAGTATTCAGGAGAAAATCAAAGCAGTCCTGTTCTCTGATAGATGAGCTAACCTGTCACTGCAGTCTTGCTTCCCTTGCCCCTGAAAGGCATCTTGAATTAGTCACTGAACCAGACTTAAGTAAGATCACTATATTTGAAACAGAAAATTCAAGCAAATACTTCCTTAGTGAATGGGATTCGTGAGCAGGTGATGAAATGTTACACTGATGCCACTGTTCCAGACTGCCAGTACCAGCTCCGTGCATTGCTGGGTCACCTAACAGTGCCAGTGGGATCAGGACTAGGTGTGGGCACATAACCACATTTTTCTGAAAGACCAGAGTGCTAGGCCTAGTAATGGACGGACAGGTGATACTTAAGTCAGCATAAAGATTGCTGACGTAAGACAAATTTGCATGAACTTATACTGGATCAGAACTTCGCATTGTGTGGCTAGCATGATTTCAGTCCAGTACCAGAAGTCCTGAAATCTGTTTCCCTGTATCACTGATCCATGAGGGGAAACCTTAACCAGCACCTTGGCTCCAAGTCCTGAATATGGCTGGAGGCACAACACAGCCGTAAAAGGTACACAAGCTGTGACTTTATAAAACAGCATGAAGGGGTCACATAGCTTCCACTGACAGAATTTGTGCACTGCTTCTACAACTTATGGCCCACACCCATGCCCAAAATGGGATAATTACAGGTCTGATCATCTGTTCTGTGGGTTCATATTCTGGGTGGTTTTTTTGGTGGGGATTGTTTAGGAAGTTAGTTTACTGGAAGATTGGGATTCATGTGACAGAGATATAACAATCTGAATTTGAGTTGTGTAGAAAGCTCATTTTAGAAACTAGTCACTGTGTGAATTCCATTCCTCTATTAACTGGGGGGAAACTTTAAAAACAAATTAAAAGTAATGTTTTCCAGCACTCCTTTTTTCAGATTAATTTCATGCCAATTATTGCATTACTTTTAGCTGATAAATATTCGGAGACTAAAAGAAACCAACAGGATGGATTAATTCTCCCACACTACAAACAAATTTTTTAAATATTTTATATAACATAATTAAATGCTGTTTGTTGTTTTTGGAATCACATCCTGGGACATGTTAATTAATTGCTTTAAGAGGACTGAAGACATGTTGCAGAGAAAAAAATTTAAAAGATTCAGATATTTATCTGTAACATTCAACTTTGTTGGCTAATAATGGTTCCAAAATAAATCCTACCTGCAGAAATCCGGTGGCACCATGCCATAAACATTTATCCTGTCACAGAGCTCTAATGCGATAGTCATTGTGAACCAGCCCGTGCTAAGCCAAGTGTTGGATATCTTCCTGAAAGCAAAAACATAATTAAGTTTCCAGGCTGACAAATAATTCTTGAGATACTTGAAGCAATTTCTGGGCATTTTTTTCATTCTTGTGAAAGGTTATGAAAATTGGGCAACCAAGACTACTTTGCTTGTTCATCTTTTAATAATTTTGCTAGTGTCTTCTGTCAGTGGACTAACCTTTGCAGAAACTGCTCTTGTTGTAATTAATTTTGGGCACAACAATGTTAATGTTTAGCTGACCTTTCGGTAAGTTTACTTTAAGTGACTGAACTTCATGTGTTACATTTATATTCTTCTGCTAGTAATCTATACACATCTATAATCACTTAATGGAGCTTACACACTAAGTGCTCAGGAAGACACATCATGGGGGATGAAGAGGGCTGCTTAAAATGCTGCCTCCTGCAGCATACAGAGGAGCCTGTCTACTGGAGCAAGATCTGGCTTCAAGTGCCTGGTCTAACCATCTTTCCTCCCACCCTGTCTATGATTTGGTTTCTAGAAGCTCGCAGCCACTCAGTGTGACTGTTGGCAGGAAGCTTAGTTAGCTGCAGCTAAGCCTGGCCCTTAGCCAGCCTGGGAAACCTTCATTCTAGGTACTACCCCTCTGCCAGCCCTGAGTCCCATCCCTGCCTGGTGGGACCTTTGAATATGAAGGGTAGCGCTGCAAGGGCCGCTTCTGCAGGCTGGGAGAAATCTTTAAAAGCAGCACAACTGATCCCATTGTGATTTGTGTGAAATAGGAGATATCTCCATGTAACTGCTCACAGATGTAAGAGATTTACAAGCAGTGCTTAAATTTTGCTGTATTACACAGGTTCTTATCTGCAAAATGGCAACAGTAACATTTCCTCTTCTTAGCATTTGCTTGTCATTGTTTCATCTGTAAGGGCTGGGTACTGGCATGGTTACTGGTTGCCCGGCATATGCACTGAAAGTCCCAGTCCTGTGTTCAAGTTCCAGCACTGTCCCTGTGCCGGGGGAGAACTGGCAGTCTTGGAACGAGAGAGTCAAGGAAATGCATGCGAGTGAGGCGCGCATCTTAAAGGTGTCATAAAGGCACGTTTAGGGGCAGCCTCACAGGACCAAGTCACGCACCTCAGAAATGCAAAGTCAGGTGTTTGCTCCAGGGAAAACTCACCCGCTTAAAGATGTCCTTTCAAATACTTTTAAAGAAGGAGACAGCAGGTCTCCTTAATGGCTCCTCACTCAGCTAGAAAAGTCCCACAGGAAGAAGTTCAAGCCTGTGTCATCTGCGACCCAAAAAGTCCTCAGATTCCTGATGACAGCCTGTCACAGTGAGTGGCTCTCCTTTCATCTCTTACTAAAGCGGAGGCACTGCGAGAGCAAGTGCAGGCTCTTGGATGGCTTGTGCACTGTGTCAGATTGTACTAATATGGAACCAGCATTAACCTCATTCCACCACACCTGTATCCACCTGACACCTGCAAAATTTTGTGACACCCCCCCCCCCAAAAAAAAAAAAAAGCACAGCAGAGAACATTAAGTTCTCATCAGAGCAGTCACCAGGGAATCCCAGATCCTGACCCCAGTTCCAAGGCCATGTTTTATAGTTTACCCAGTGACAGCAGAATGCACAACAGTCCTGGAAGCAGGGATGGACCTGAAACTACAACAGCCACTGCAAGCAAGCGCCAGCAATCACTAATATGTAATTCAGCAGGCAAGAGCCCACCATGCAGCTTCCCAAGGTAATGCTAAACAAGTTGATTCCAAGTAGGTCACCTACAGGGCAGTACTCCTGTATTGAGGAATGCCTTGTACCAAGGCTTCCTGTTTCCTCAGTGAATTAGACTATTGCAAAGAAAAAAAAAAAAAAGTGGTGGTATCAGGGCTGGCTGCTTAAAAGGCACTTCTAAATGTAAGGGAATTCTTTAACCAAAAATGCCTAAAGGATGCTGGGGAACCCAGGTAATTTGTCCTGTCCTTTGTGGGTCACCTGGTAATGTATGAATTCCTGAAATGTACGTTTTTACTGCTCCTGACATACAGATTTTCAGGCTAAGCTAGCATTTTGAGAATTACAGGATTTAAGCATCTCATTAGTTCCAATTATGGGGCCTTATTTATTTTCTGAATTTACACTTAAGCTTTGGGGGTGTGCAATTTGTCACAATGTCAAAGCTGGGTCATAAGCCCAGCAGGCCGTCAGGCACTGCAACAATACAAAACAGTAAATAATAATTTTTGGCGCAAAATTATTAAGAAAGGGAAAGGTTGGGAAAAGCCTGAAAAATTTGCTTTCGTGCCACTTTGAGAGTTTCGGAGCCTGTAAATCGCTAGGCAATTCAGGAACATGTTCAGACTAAAAGTACTTTGGAGCTTGCACAAGGCCACTGTTTTTGATGCCTAAGACATCCTTACAATCCAAAACCATAGGAGCAATTGTATCTAGACCATGACTGAAGTGACTGTGCTTTGCACAGGTCAGGCACCCCAGCTAGGCTGTCTGCTGGATTAGTTTTCTTTTTGCTTACACTTATGCTGTAATTTGGTGTTTTCAATAAATAAGAGAATAACTGAATTTAAATAAAGTAGCTTAAAAGCTAAACAATAAAATAGAATTTTAAAAACTTATCGAGTACCACTTCGGCCTTTTTAAATACCATGTCTGCAGGTCAGCAGTATACTGCTGAAGGGTTACAGTGTCTTGCCTTTTCAAAAGATCTGAACAAGAGTCCAAAAATACTGGTTTTATACCTAATCAGCTGTAATGAAAAAGTATGAAGAACTGTCGTGTGCTTATTAGGGGAAATCATCAGATACTCTTTTATATGATGAACTAACACACTGTGCTGATAATTCTGTAGTGCACACTAAATTACAATTAAAGGCCTTTCTGCTCCACCAAAATCTCATTTATAATCTCTATGGAAATACTCTTCCTGCAGTTATTTCATTTATGCTTCCTTTATCTAATTACTATAATATTGGTTCTGAATCATATTTTCTTAATGTACCCTTATTCAATTATAAAGTTATTTTCAAGTAGTTATTTTATAATACCAAGTATATTGCTCTACAGCCTTTGTCATTCACCTTACTATTTAACTGGCAATGTTTTCTGAAGGTTTCTCTTCATTTCAGAATCAGCTTTTTTTTTTTCAAAAAGTACAATACATCCAATTACCTTTTTTCTCATCATTTTCAAGACAGAAATGAATGGTTTGATTATTCCAACCTTGCAATCAGGCTTCTCTCTCCCTCCTTTGTTTTTTGCAGGCACTAATGTCAAGAGCTCAGCAGAAACCTTCCAGGGAACAGCAACATTCTGGGCTGTACAATGTTCTGCTCCTGCCCCCACAGCTATATAAATTTTCTTCCCTCACAAATTCCTTCCTACTCGTGTTTCTTTTCATCTTCCCTCTCTTCTTCTGTGCTGCCTATTCATTTATTTTCATCTCCCATTTTAATCTTCTTAGTCCTTCAAGTATGCTGTATGTGCCCTCTAAAGGAGCGGTTCATACACAGCAGAGCCTGCAATTTCTTAAAAGCAACAGGACCTGTTCATGAGGCTGAATTTTGCTGGCATCCAAGTGCCCTTGATTCACACAGAGAGTTCAGGGTGCCGATGACTTGAGTCCCCTATAAACTTGTTTTAATGTTAAAATGTCTCAAATGCCTTATTTCAGGAGCCAAGACTGTGCCTGATATCAGTGCAGAAAAAGAAATGCTTTCATCACATGCACAGCTATAGGCCTGTTGCTCCGGATGGGTGAGGCAGAGCCATAAAGAGAAACAGGCCTGAAGATGCACGTCAAGTGTCAGGAAAGGAGTGGGACCCTGGCTACCCAGGGCAGAACTGGCCAGACTGAAGCAGAGGGGGTAAAGTGATCCTCAAAACTGGGGCCTGCCTGTGGTCTTACACTGAAAGAGTCATACAGGAAAGGAGGTGGCAGTGGGTATTCCTTGTGTGCAGGGTCTGACCCTTAGGGCTGATGGTGGCCCATGTTACAGGGCACCTACAGCTTTGTTAATTTTCATGCCTTTGTAAATACTGGGCATACAGATAATTCTTTGCACTTTTCTTGAAGGATTCAAATGCACAATTCACCTTCTCACTTTGCTCTGGGTAAACAAACCTGGAAAAGACCATAACACATCAGAACTGGCAGAGTATCTCCCCTTGTTAGCCTTCCTTCTCTTTCTGGCAGGGGCAGAGTCTCTGGCAAAGACTCACAAGCACTGACTTGAGGATGAAGAGAAAAGGACATTTAATGGTAAGCAACTGACCAAGTTACTGTGTGCTCTAGTGTCAGTGTGAGTCAGTCAAGAACTTTTAGATGTGTAATTTGATCCGCTATAACTGAACAGAGCTCTGCAAGCAAACCATGTGGGGTATGACAAAGGCAGCAAATGCCAAGCAAAGAAACAGTCACTGTCAGCTAAGAGGATGCAATGGTTTCCTCAAACACTGGTTCTGCCTTTGTTGTGCAGCCCAGAAAACAAAGTCCATGCTCTTGAGTACTCCATATCCACAAGAAGATCGAGCCCAGCTCCAGGCCTTGGTGTGTATGTAATAGTGTTTGTGAAGCCAGAAAATCTCACCATGAGTTACTGCACAATAAACCTACTTCTTCATTTGTACCTAAGTGGGGACCCTGTTCCATTCTTACAGCAGCATATTTGATAAGTAATAAAATAGGAGTTCGTTAAAAAGAAACTTATTTCTTGCTGGGAAGTCTTTGGTTTAAATGCCCATTTTCAGACATTATATGTGAAAATGCTCAAGTCCTGCAGTAGGTCACTTACTAAAAATTTGATTTGAAGATCAGCCTACAAGTCATAAACAGTCTCATAAAGATGTAACTATCATAATAACTTTCCTTTTCCCAGTTGGAAATACAAGTTGAACTGTTCTGAAGCACCTAATGTATGACTAATGTTTATTTGTTTTACAAGTAGCTTTACAGCTGCAATGTTCCAAGAATGCTTAAATTCAATAAACAGCTATTATAATTCACTGAATGGTGGCATTTCCTCTATAAGAAAACATAACCTATCCATTCTGATTTTTCAGAATCAGTAAAAAAAACCTTTCAGGTGTATTACCCCAAAGTGAGATTTAAACTGCTTCTGCCTCCTTGGCTGTATAAACAGTACATCCAGATTGTAGGATTCTAACCTGATGAGGCAATACTCCATACAAATTATTTTGAAGCATGTTTTTTTACTTATGTTACAAGTGGTGTTATTTGGCATGTCATACCATATTACAAGTCATGAGGCAGAGGATTTAATGGGTGGTGCGATGGTCCCTCTGAGCAGACCTGAAATTGGTATATATAAACTATAGTATTTTACTACTGTATGACATCCCCCAAATGTATCCACGTAAGTTCTCACCTGTCTTTCCCAGTTTCCCGTTTAAAAAGGTCATCAAATTGAAGCATCTTGTGGCGAGAAATCATATATGCTTTTAACTGAGGCAGTATCTGATTCATCAGCTGCAGGTTATTATACACCAAGCCTTTACCATCTCTCCTCATGTAGCTGCTAGGACCCCAGAAGATAAACACAGCACCGTGACTCATATTTAAGAGTTCGTTGCGATTTCGCAAAATCCTCTGAATACTGGAGTGTGCAATGACTCGAAGGCTCGTTTTGTTTCCGACATCTTTTCCATAACCTCGAGTGGGTGCATCATTCATTCGTATTACGCATTCTGTCTCATCGATTCTGTCACCTTGTTTACTTCCCAGAAGGTGTCCAGAGCTGGTTACCAATGCACAACTCTTGCAGTGCATTTTTAAAGGCTGCAAAGACATATACACTTCAAAATTAGCTGTAGACATCTTCCCATTCACTACATGATAACTATATTTTACATATACGTGGCATATTTTACAGCAAAAATATCAGAGGACTTTACATAAATCTCTCCCAGCAGTTTTCCCGAGTAACTGGGGACACATTACCTGTACATTTGGTAGATGGGGAAAACACGGTATAGATGTATAGCCCTCAAAGTTCCTCTGTGGAGTAAAGTCCACTGTGTTTAAATCCTCCTTTCCACTGCTGCTTCATATACAGTAATCACAACAGCTTCTATAGAGTTGCCAGCTGCTTAGGATTATACTTCTTCCACTTGCCATAAATGAGCTATAATTAGAGTATTTTTGATGCTTTTGCTTCCAGTTTTTTGCAGGAAGTAATCAATCTTAAGTCTTCGTAAGCACAGGTGTGAACAGCTTTTCAACCCTGGGGTCAGGACATTTTGCTAAGGGAAGAGAGTTATACCTTAGTCCAGTCCTTCCACACTATTTCCAAGCTGGTGCTATAACCACTGCAGTGATCTCATACCTCCTTTGCGGTTCAATCATCTGAGCTGGTCATTGATGTCTGGACATATTTTACATGACAGTGAGTTGGTGCACTGAACTTTTTCTAGCTTGTCAGGTCATGTTTAAAAGTTACCACAGTAAAACAGAACAGGAGGTGCCTATTCAGGAAGTGGCTGACCTAATGGAATCAGGAGAGTAAACCAAGCTTTTATGAAAATGAAAATGCATGATAAATCATACTACTTAAATATGCCACTAACATAGGTATCAATAAAGAGGATATGTAGATGTGTCTGCTGCTCAGTGTGAGAACGAAAAAGGGTTAACAGTATCCCCAAAGTGCTACTTTCTAACAAGACTACAATAAACTCAGAGGTAAAGACTGTTTGAAGGTGTGCCCTAGTGGCCCTCCGTGAAACAGTATCTTGCAGCATTTAAGACCAGTAACACCAGGTTACAGAACATACATTGTGTCTTAATTGTTTCTTTGCAATAAAAAGGCCGACAGACTGAACTGTGGTTGCTCACACCTCTGAGGTTCTTTTGGAAGGCCATTTTTGGTTCATGATCATTTTGATCTATTGATCTTCTCCCCTAAGGATGTCCATCAGAATTTTATTGTCATTGTGAACCATAAAGAATGGAATTCCAATACCTTCCGGGTGAGTTAGCAGGCTTGTTTAATTCCAGAGGCTCCAAATCAGGCACATAACATGCTGAGAGCAGTTGTCTCCTGCGCTGTGTCACTGGCCTGATCCTGCAGTATACCGAGGAGGTGACAGTATTCATTGGCTCTGAAGAGTGCTAGCAACCTAAACCCATCTTTGACAAAGAGGGCCTCAGCACCTCGAGATCAAACGCTGTGGCTCTCCATGACGGCTCGTTGTTCACGCCATTACAAACACAGCTAGCATGTCTCCAGCTGTAAACTTGGTGGGTTTATTAGCAGTAAGGAGAAGTTATGGTGACATATAATTACACTCAGTATCAACCACATGTATATAGGCATCAAATGACTAAATCTGTGTGCAGTGAGGCATAGCCTAAAACTCTAAAGCTGAAAAGAAGATACAACCTAGGTCTAAGATAATCTCAGTCCCTTGTTTGGCCCCTAGTATTTCAAGGGAGTATTTTACTTATGTAACTTGCTTTTAATTTTGAAGGTAACAAGTGGTTGCAGGCTGAGCTTTTTTTCTATGAGAATAGCTAATGAACAATGAAGTGCTTTTTAATTAAAGACAAAATAACTAAACTATACAATTTGTACAATGATACAACCAGTAAGCTTTGTATCACCATATTCCCCAAACAACAAAGTCCCTTTTCCTTCACATATATGGACTGTAATTCAGAGCTAATGATATGGGTAGAAATGTTCATGCCTTTGTGAGCCAAGGTTCCTAATGTGGTATTTACATGTGTTTTCCTTTACGCTTTCATCTGCCACTTTGATGAATTACCTAACAAAAAGCTCTAAGGTGAGCTAGCTGCTCCAGCATCATGCTTGGGAAAGCAAGATGAAGTGCTAATGAGGTTAAAGGAAATGTAGTCAGCACCAGTGTTAGCTCCCATGGGTTTGAATATCCACATAGCAAGACATTTTCACCTAAACAATCTCTGCTGGTTTCTGGCCTACTGAGCTACAACTTACTTGTTTCTTTTAAAAGTCTGCCAGAGAATTCATCAATTGTTAGGAAACAAGGGCGACAATCAGTGGAGCTATGGAAACTTGGGGAGGGGAGCAAGGGAGGGGATGTCAACATCTGCTAGATTTATAAACATTAATACACCCCAAAACATCTGTCCTAGATCTTGTTTGAAAAGTGCTCCTTCTGGGAAAAAGTCTTTAGACTGAAACATTCAGGTGTTGCCTAGCCTCTTCTTGAATGATGCATGGGGGCTGAGAGCATGTAGCTGCTCTGGGCAAGTCATTTTCAGTCACCTCACTCAGATTCTTTCAAAGCCTACAACACACCTAAAAATTGTCAGAGGAATTCACAGCCAACAGCCACAACATTCTCATACCAGCTGTTTATAATGCTTTGACAATATTGAAAGCAAGGGGGAAAAAAGGTATTGGCTGTAATACCATCTCACTGGGAGGAAGCAGTTGCATCAGAAATGTCATCTACTTAAGCCATAATAATGGAGGCACAAGGGAGTTCTTTGGGTTTGATGACCAGCTGGGAGAAGTTGCTGGCCTGAGAACAACCAGGGGCCATTAAGCCAGGAGAACATTAACTCCAAAGAAAGCTCTGTTACAGTAATTATTACAGCCATATTTGGGGAAAAAAAAGCAAACCCCTGCCATTTAAGATATATTTTAGGTAGGCAACGCAACCTTTACTTCATGAGCCTTGCTTCAAAATGCTCAGAAGAGGGACAGGGTGAGAGGTAGGTGAGTTTTATCGCATCTGTGTTAATAACCTTGAAATGTAACCTATCATGCATGTAAGAGCTGCTGACGTGTAATTGTACCCATTGTCAGTAAGCAGCCACAGTTTCATGTGTACCTGAACTACACGTACAGCAGCACCTTGCATGACATGGCAGAGCATGTGGCTACTTCTGCAACACAAGTCAGTCACACCAATACTCAGGGCACTTAGTATGTATCAGCCAAACAAACTACCTCTCAGTTTCCAGTCACCGAAAAATACATGGAGGGGAAGGGAGACTAGAGGACAAAACAGCAAGCTCACAATGCTAGAACCCCAGAAGATGGCAAAAACAGCTGGTGCTTTTCCAGGATAGATGGACTATCCCAAAGGAATGAAGGAACCAGGTGAACCTTCCTAGGTTCTGGTAAACCCTGTAACAGCACCTTAGTGGCTGTAACAAAAGAGTGCAACCTTGCACTGCTGTATCATAGGCCAAACTGACTCCTGGCAACTTTCACTCACATAGATTATAGCCCAGTAAGTGCTGTTGCTAGATCATATAGGTCTGATATTGGTTTAATACCAGCCAACAGACAAACAGAAACAAAAAACAATGCCACAGTTGTTCCTGTATTTTCCAATTTGAGGCAGTCTGCTCTGTTACTGACTTTAAAATCTATGTTGTCCAATGATAGAAAAATGTTATTTTCAGCCACTTTATTGCTCAAAAAAAAAAAAAAAAAAAAAAAGAAATAAAGAAATGGAAAAATGTTATTCCTGATTCAAAATATGTTACTCTTAGATATAATTATTTTCTTTGTGATGAAATCAAATGATCATTTTTTTTTTTCTTTGCTTATAGAAGTCTTTTGATTTTAAAGCCGAGATTTAGAAAACAAGACAATTCCCTCCAGTAAAATCAGGAATGCTAGAAAACACACTTTTTGCTAAACTGAGTACTTAATGACCTATTTGCAAGACCCCTGGGTTCAGATCACTCCATTATCGGTAGTATAAAAGTTTCCCTTCTATAAATAGAAAATAGAATATTTTATCTTGGCAATGATGATCTGGCCAACAAAAGAGAAAAAGATTATGATCATCTTCTGAAGTGAACAGCTCATTACTGAGTTCAGCAGAAAAAGACCACCTGTCAGTTCATGAACACCAGCATTCCTCATAGATAGATCTGGAAATACTACAGATGAATTTAAAATGTATTGGGAGAGAGCAAGAGAGACCGAGAAAGGTTAAAGAATATCCGCATTCTTTTTGGATGAATGACCTTTAACTAAGCATTTGAGACAAAGTGCAAAATATCAATAAGGTACTTGACAGCTATCTTTCCCTCTTGCACTGCAACACCTCTACAGCATTTTGTTAGCCAGCACCACCGTGCTTGTCTTCTGTCTGACCTGGACTGAAAAGCTATGGGCTTCTTCACTCTGTATTAACTACCTGAACCGTATTACTGAACCAACAACCTCCTCTGCAAGAGCTCCCAAACTGACTGCTAAAGTAAAAGCAGTGGTAGAAACAGACGACTGATGTACAGGAAAGCAAAACTGTTCCCATTTTCAATTGAATTAAGTCGGTATAGGGCTACATCAGTGGTTGAGAAAGCACAGATAAACACTACAAGAATGAGCCTTACTGGTTAAGGAGAAAGCGAGCTTATTCCAGAGCAGTCTAGCTTTCTCTTTTTGTTATAAAGCAGATAATTTCATCGGTAGGAGTTTCACATCTCCCCTACCTAGTGCCGGTCGTGCCTGGCCTAGGCACGACAGCTAGCTTTTGACACTCACTGTATGTTACCTCAGTATTTGCTTTTTATGTTCCTTGCCTTGTGTACAGAACTTAATCAGCATTTCATATGTGATGTTAATGAACCCTGTGTTCACCCCATGTTCAATGTAGTTTATTATTTGTGGCTTGTTCCTGATTGCTGGGTCATCAGCCACTGGCAATAACACTGAGTAATTAGTGTATTGCCAGTAATAAAATATTTTGTCACGGCAGCTTCAGTTCTAAGTTTTTACATTCTTGTAGCTTTAAGGTTTGTCACAAGCTGCTGGCTCAGGACCACTGCTTCACTAGGCTGGCTGCTCCTTCCCAGTTCTCCTCTCCCAGAGGCTTCAAGGACAATCCCCCTGTCACAACAGGCACCCCAACCTCTGCAGGAGCTCCAGACATCCCCAGCTCATTGCTGGCCCATCATAAACGGCTGCTTGAGCTCCTGTGAGCCCCTGTCACTCAGCACTGCTCCAGACGTAATGCTTCTCTTGCCATTAACGCCCATCCCTCATGAGCAAGCTGTACTGTTTCTATTGGTGTGCCTCCTTCCTTCCTATTTTCCCTAGAACGCTGACAATTGTAAGGCCAAAACTGCTTTTTTTTTTGAGAAATTTCCAACAATCACCTTAAAGTAGAATAGAAACCCTGAAGCTTCACATTTGTGAAGTAACTTCTGTAAGTCAATGCAGCAAGCTGTGGGGCTCAAGCTGTCTCATTAGTGAAGTACAGCTGTGCACATCGGAAGTGATTTCCACAATACAAGTACTCTAGGAGACATAATCCTGTGAAAATAATGCAAGTTCCCTGATTATTTTTGCTTTGTAATATATTGATGTTGGAACAGCGTTTTCGTAACAACACGAAAAGAACCAAAAATGAAAAGACATACCAGCACAAGCAAGTATCTACCTGACGTACTATGAAATGATGCTCTCAAACTAGCCTTCTCTGAACAGCAGACATCATTAAGATGCATGTTGGGATATTTTAGGTAACACTTCTGTGTACAAAAAGCTGGAACAAAACCCCAGACAAACACTTACAAGTGCGAAGAGAGTTTTGAACCTCAACCAACTTCAGCTTGCGGTGGTACACGCCCTTTTGAAGTCTCTGGGAGTTTTGATTTTGTGCTGCCAAGTTCTCATCTAACAGATGATTTTAGTTTGACCATGACATTTTCACATGTAGGTTCAGACAGCGAGTGTAGCTTAATTGCTACACTCTGCATGCCATCCCAGACTTTCCCCTCAAGTTTCATAAATTTTCATTCTTTAACCCTTATGCTAGCAGGTACAGAGAGCTCTTAAAGAGGGGAGCAAAAATCCTCTGAGCAAATATATTTATAATTTTTGTTGAACTAGACTTTTGGAACATTAGAGAATCTGCCATGAAAACAAACTGCACTAGCCACTGAACTAAAAGCACTGATTGCCTTGAAAACTGTATCCCAATGACTGTTATCACACAAGTAAACAGAAAGGGTTAGGAGATACCACTTGCCCAACATTGTTAATCCTTATACAAATTCAAATAACAAACATTTGCAGCAAAACTTTGCAATTCAAAAAAGGCTTGGCAAGTCTGTTCGTAAAGATAAATGCATGTCTGTTTAAAAAGATAAAAGATAAATCAAATGAATTTCTTATTATTTCTCTTTGTTTCTTGCAATGTGGAGCTTGAATATGCAAATGTTGTGGAAACATTAGCATCTTCATTTCTCATTGATTCTTTGGAGTTAATTATATAACTGGACTCTGCCTTCAGATATTTGGTAAGTAGAAACAGTGAAACAGCCAGACTTCAGCAACTGCAATCATCACGCTACTGATCACAGCACCCTAGGTTTTATTCCTCCAAGGAATGGAATATTTTTGTTTTCCATGACACTATACTGATGGGCATCTGCAAAACCTGTAGTGAAAATATAATACTTCCATTTTCAAAAGGTCCTAAGACATACCTAATTTGATTTCAAAATATGAAGCTGTATTATGAGAAGAAAAACAAAAAATAAATGCACTCCATAAAGCTTTCACTGGGATAATTTTCTTAGAAATAGTACCGTTAAGCACATTAGTCAACGAAGAGTCTTTTGCTTGCGTGAAGTGTTTTCCGGCACATTAACTCTTTTTCAGGGGACTGCCTGCTATTCAAAGCTTCCATCAGATTAATTAAAATATGTCTCCTCTCACTGGAAAGAAAGGCATGAGTTTGGTTACAGGACATTGATCACATATAGAAACCATGCCTTTTCTAGTTACATAAAATACAAGCAGAAGCAGCACAGGAGACTCAACAACAAGACAACCTTTAGTATGTGGAGCGCAATTCTTTTCTTATTTGGAAGCATGATTACCAGGTGCTGATGTTTTCCCCTAAGCCACCTGAAGTAAATATAAGGTGCAACCTTGCAAACTGTCAGCACATATAAAGCCAAGATTTAAAGAGTAGTTTCCATCCTGCATCCTATAAATGTGTCCCATGAGGAAGATTAGTATCAATCATAGGCTTATTGGAGAGGGAGATAGGATACAATGATAACCTGAAGCTATCAACTAGAGTAATGGCCTAAGAAGAAAAAGCAATCAGAGAAAGAAAAGAATACCCTCAATGAAAGACAGAACTGGAAAATCAGGCAGGAATGTATCATGTTGATGAACATGAGCTGTTATACAAGAGAGAGAATCATATGAACAATATACAGGCTCTAAAGAAACGGTTATTGCCTAATGTTTATCTTAAGAGGAGTGCAAATAGACATCCATATTACATCAAACTGCTTTACTTTTGTTCTGCAGCTAAAGTACTTGCACTAAAAAGCAATAAAGCCACAAGCGTGGTATCTTAAGTATGCAAATTGTTAGCACTGAAGTGTCAGAAAAACAGGAATTATTTCAACAGTCTATCGAAAAGGTATTGGACAGTTCGGATTTTTGCTTCAGAAAGTTTTCACATCAACTTCTCTCATCTGCTTTGGTATGTTTTGGCAATTCATTCCAGTTTAAATGCTTCATGGAAATATGCCCTCAGCTGCCATCTCTGCACCTGTCATGTCTGTGCAAGATTTTTTTTGAACTTGGAAGTTTTACAGGGTCACTTTTTTTATCTTTAAAGCCAAGCATCGCTGATCCTTCAAGTCTGTGCCTAAGTTTTCAAATTCAAGCACTTGTTTCTGTGACATGATTTGGCTCATCCAAATACATCTGAACGCCCACTATGACTTAATATTGCTACAAGGCAATAATGTGATAGGAATTGCAAGGACACAGGCAAGTCTTCCCAATGGCATCCCAGTTTTGAGGTAACTTCAACACAGGACGCAGAGTCCCTAGAACAGGCCAGATGAAATTTAAGATCAAACGTCCGATTAGAAAGTTACTGACCCCACAGAGAATTTTCTCTAAAATATATTTTGTCTTGTATTTCTCCATCTTGCTGAAGTAGACTGAAATAAAATAAGGCTCCACATTGCTTTGAAAGATCTTTGTTCAAAAATTTTCTTCAAAGGTCTTTGTTTCAAAAACTGTCAAAAATGTTCAGCCTCACAGTGTTCTCTAAGGCCTTGCAATTGTCATGTGGCTAGCTCCATGTAATCTTCATCATCTTATTTTATATTAACCCAGACTGCTCTATATGCTTTTACTTTTGTCCTTCTGAGTTAACACCACATCAGAAATTAGGCAACGAAAACAGATATAAAAAAAACCTTCCCCCCCAGAAGATACCGCATCTGAGTTTAAAATGTTTTTCTGAGGGTGTATGAGGTTCAACAGTACAGGAAGTTGTACCATCTCCACAGCAGGATCCCAAGGTAGCCTCCATAATCACTGGCATATCGACACTAAAGACAGATGCTGGAAACAGCTACTGGCAGCAAAACTGGTCAAAACATCCACCTCATTTAATAGCTACAGGATGCAAAAAGTCACTGGGAATTTCTGCCATGCACATACATAGAGAAGAAAAAGAGAGTGTGTTTTGGGCTAAAATATTTGTATATTCAGTTTTGGACTAAAACCAGATGAAAAGAAAACATCTTGAAGATAGATGTTTAAAAATCTGTATCTCTATCTGCAGCTATGTATTGCTACAATTGGAACTGGTTTTGGACTACAACTAAATTTGAATCCTTTGAATTCAGAGGTCAGCTCTTTGAGGTTTTAGGGTTATTTTAAAGGGTCTCAAGCATTCCAAACATGCCTCTCCAATTGTTTACTGTTATCACAGTCCTGATCAGGAAACAAAAATAAACAAATAAAAATGTTTATCTGATCAGGATGTAAACACTTGGTGGTTGGAAACATTCAGCACTGAAATGCACCTGGCAACATGGCATTGCTTCTCCAAAAAGATGCTCTTCAGTTTATAGCAGGACAGTGAAACTATCTTCTGAATACGTTAGGGGGTAAATAGGTTTGGGTGAAAAGGATGAGGGTAACTGGGATCTCTGGAGGAACCAGAGGAAAAGGAAGGTCTCTCTCAGAGGAAGGTACCCTGAGCTGCAGGGCAAATGGGAAGAGGGAGTCCTTGAAAAACTGAGCCAGGGAAGAGCTGATAGCAAGTCAGCTAATTACAGGGAGAGAAGGGGTTTGACCTTGCTAGAAGTAGAGTTAAGTCTATTTCCATATCTATGTATTTCACAGACATTTATAACTGTGCCACGTCTTGTGGCTGTGGCACATAAATGCTTTTATTTATGTTTTACCATCGGCTGATTTGAGTGAAGTATGATTCCCAGACACCTGGCTAACACTTTTCAGTAGTACTCCTTGCTTAAAGATGCAGCTTATCTGTAACTGAGGAAATGATATAACTCAAACCCACAGCTACCCAATGCACTTGGTCAAGGAATTGGAAGTGTAGAAGGGTGTGCCACAGAGAGGATGCAAGAGGTGGGTTTCAGAAGAGATACCACAGAAATCACGAAAAAGGGAATCACCTTTCAGTACGCAGAGGCAGATAAAAAAGCTTTCTGCAAAGAGTGAAATTCAGAGTACTAGAGTTCAGGGGATTTGTGGGTACTTTATACACTTTATCTGCTTTTTGTTTTGCATTACTAGTCCTAAATTGTACCCCATGGATGTGATGTGTGTGTCATTTGAAGTGCATTTTACGTGGTAGTGACATTAAAAAACTACCTGCACACTTCTTACTGGGTGGGGGGACAGTATATTTCACAATGGGAACAGGAAGCAAAGAGAAGTAAAAACAAGGCAGAAAAAAAAAAAAAAAATAGGTGGGTTTGCTGTCTTTAGTGACACTGAATGTACACAAAATACTGCCCAAAATGCTACAGTAAGATGGATGGTGGTGGTGGTAGTAATGGAAGAATGAAAAGGAGAACATGGCAGCATGACCAAGTGCTAGGCTGCAGAGGTTTTCCAAAGTATCTCTTAATCTTTCATTGTTTCAAATCACCATTACAAAATGCCTTGACATCTAACTGATACCTGTCAGCAGGAAATTTTCACTTCTTTAACCAGTGTTTGCTTTTCAGGTCTCTGTGCAATGCCTGGCTGCAGCCCATGGTTCCTGTTTCATGGGAACGAACTTCTGCCAAACAGTTTCTTCAGAGCAATAGACATATTCTGAAGTAGTTTTTCTGCACTAGATATCTAAGTCATCTTTCCAGCTTTACTGCCCCAAATAATGCCTGTCCACCCAAACAGCATTTTTGACAAACCTAGACCTCTCTAGAGCCACAGTTTCAACTCTAAGAAGAGCGACAGGATATTATCTTGTAGGGGAGAAACACTGAAGTGCCAACAGTTTTTTGTCTGCAAGTCTTTCAGCAAAGAATTAAAAAAGAGGAAGACCAGCTACTCATCAGGTGTAACTGCTTCACTCCACTGAACAAAGATGTGACCAGGTGGTTCATCCTGTCTTTACTGCCTGGTCCCTGGGTTGCCCTCAGGGGCTGCTTCACCCTGCAGCAGAATGTGCCAGGAGACTGCCTGCAGCTGCCCAGACCCCGCTGCCTCGCTGGCAGGGCGAGCTGGTACCAGCCTTTCTGCTGCCCACACACCCGCATGTATCAGGAGGTTCTCAGGAGCTGCCTGATGTTTAACACCCTTGGCACACCCTTAGAGCCCAGCAGTTGTGTTCACCTTACCACATGCACCCTGCGCAGGTGTAACATCTGACCCCGGCAGCATTCTCACCAGGGCTCTGCGCAGGGTCCCCGTACCTGCACTGTCCTCTCCAGTGCCCCACCATGTCCACACAAGGCCACCTGCGGCCCCACTGGCTTTCATGCTGATCTCACAAGGCTGGCATGCTGTAACAAATACATCTGTGGAGGACAGGGCAGGGCAGAAGGGACACAAAGAGTGCAGGAGAGGCAAACGTGGTGACAATCTGCCAGGAGATGGCATGAGAGCATAATCCTGACTCGGCCTGCCAGGTCACAGGCACAGTGAGACCACGAGTGTCCAAACTGCTTGCAAGTGAGAGCCCTTGAGGACAGCTGGCATCCTGACATCCTAAAAACCAGTGTGAACGAAGTGGGAATTTCACCTTGAGCATGCAGTGTCTGCACTGTGTCAGGCCTGCCTATCTCCCAGATTTGCACATCCAAGGAGAAAACAGCACATCCTCCCAGGAGAAACCGTTGCTCCCCTTAGCACAGTACAGCCAGGAGGAGCCTCCTTCAAATCCACATTTGAAGAAACAAGCGGCCAAACTCCACTGATGTGTCAGCATTTAATTACAGCTGGAGTGTGGTTCA
Organism: Ibycter americanus; assembly: GCA_035590275.1. NCBI lineage: Eukaryota > Metazoa > Chordata > Aves > Falconiformes > Falconidae > Ibycter > Ibycter americanus. The sequence goes on from JAVJGI010000032.1 coordinate 22,443,031, forward strand.
GCTCCTTCCCTTTCTGTCATGTGTTCTGCTTCCCAAAACACAAAAAGTAGCAACAGTGCAGGATTCCTAGCCCTCAAAAATAATGACACTACAACCCTACTACTATAATGAAACAGAAATTAATTACATTCTGTAGAAGGGGACAGGTTCTGAAGACTTAGCTGGTTTCCTTTTTAATTATTGTGTAACATTGTGAACAGAGCAAAAATCTTCTTTTTAACATGCTAAACATGCTGAGGGTTTTGTTTGCTTTAACAGACTGCAATGGATTCATTCAATTAAAAAAATAGGTTATTAAAATAGCTTATTTTGGTTCAATATGTATTTGTTTAGCATGTGGATGGTTTCACATCAGAAATGAGATATTTTTTTCAATCAGTATTGAGCAATAGACACCTGGGAAAGCAGTAAAAAGAACAGATCGATGTATTTTCAAAAGAAAGCTTGTTAATGCAAAACCAGTCCTGTCACAACTACATTATTTTTGAATATTCACCATTTCCAAAGGAATCAATCCCTATCCCAAAAGCTAAATAGTACATTGCCTTTTTTGACGAGAACAAAATAACACAACCACAGAAACTGGAATGCCTGCAGAAACCTCACACTAAGTATGAGCTACCCTCTAGCCAACAGTGATATGAAGAAACAGCTCCTGTGGGGAGATGGCACCGTCCCTTCCAGCTGTGTGTCTAGGGGCATGGCTGGCTGTATGAGTGTAGGGTGGGTCTGCCGAACCAGGCAGAGCACTGGGGAGAAAGAATTTATAATTTCCAGCTCCTGAACAGCCTTCTACAGGAATCAGGCAAAGATTTTGGCAGATGCAGAAAAAGAAGTGTAGGCATCCAGTTCACTTGAAATTCAAATGAGAAAACAGCGAGTTGGTTTATGTGCTTTCAGGGTTAGGCAGCAGCTAAGCAAAGATGTTTTGAACTGCAATTTTACATTTAGGTTTAAGAGTAAAGCTTTAATTGGGTTAAGTCCCGCTTTACACGCCAAAGCTCTTCACGGGATCTAACTCTGTGTTCCTGTATTAAATAAAAGTCCTAGGGAACCACTTCTTTGTAGCCACATACCTGATTCATCGCTCTTTGGAAGGCTACAATAAATCTGTCATGGAAGCCTGCTAATTGCTAGTAAATTACCAAAGTTGGAAGTGTCACAAGCATATCCAAAAAGAGTAAAAGTGAAGACCCGAACATTGAAAGAGCTCTGGGGTGAAATTCTGTCACTTTACAGATGAACCTGTAATCTATGTGAAAATAAATGATGTATAATGATTACTAAATTTGAAATCAAATCTTCACATGGGGACAATTCAATAAGGTTAGGTGATTATAGGACTATGCAGCAGCATCAATTATGCAGCCAGAAATAGTCTCACGCCCCTCAGAGGCTACAAAAACTCAGCACTGCTTTATTCACCAACATCGGAGGACATTCACTTTCATCAAATAGTCTGAGGGGTTCTCATTTGGAAGAAAAAAGAAAGAAAAAGTGGAGGGCATGAGCCCAAAAATTACTGGCAATGATCCTAACTTATCATCTGAGCTACCATTTGCTCTGCCAATTGATGGGAAATGAAGTGTGATCAATTCTAGTCCACTGTACATTGTTCCCATTGACTGATCTACCAAATCCTTGATTGAATAATTAGTTAAGATATCAATATCTGCCATTTTGCACAATGCTCACAAGACAAAGCCCTAAAGTTTTCATAAAACAGACAATTACCATGTTATCTGTAACTTTAGATTTTCTTTCACATACATGACTAAGCCTTGATATTGCCAAAATATGGAATAAAAACATAACGGTACATAAGAAGTAGTCAAATCCAGAAGCATGAAATCTAGAGGTCAGTGCAACCCCTGAAGTAATACAACATACATTTTTAATGTTACAGGTGGATAATAAGCCATATCAGAAAGGATTAAACCTGTGCTCCTCATTTACAATAGTTCACTTTAAGTAGCAACCTGTCTATTTTCCATTCTCAGTATCAGTGGAAACAGTGCTAACTCAGGTACTCGGTGGTGACTGACAGCAATGCTGACATTTTAATAGCAGCTGCTGTTTAAGAGCACTATCACCATCCTATGATTCTTAAATAAAGATTTAATCTACTTTTGATGCAGTAGAGCTCTACAGACCAGGCAATCTGCTGTTAGGGCACATGAAAAGGTGGGGGTTTCTTTACTCCCATCACCCAGTCCCATACTGGGTGTGTAACAAGCTGTTTCAAAGCCATAAATTAAACTAGGTGAGACACTGCCCGACATTATACTTTACATCACAGTCCTAAGTCTGAATTGCTAGCAAACAGGGACACTACATTTACTTTTCTATCTCAGAGAGAAAATGGTGTTAACTGCAAATACAAGTCAAATTCAGTGCAAAAATGACACAGCTTGTAAATTGGGCTCTTTGTAAGTACCTTGGCATTTCCACATTTAGTTGACACACATGGATGTAGTTCCCGAATATCCAGATGCCATAGCAGTATCTAAAGACACCACTTCTCCCAAACCATTCTTGCCGTGGCTTTGGGTGCACTCACCACCTTTCCCCTTAATCCTCCTATCTATTCCCCTCTTATCTGCCAATGAAGAGTAAAACCAGAAAGGGAAATGTACACACTGAAAATGCAAATGCATCACCTAAAATGCAGGAAAGTGCTAGTGGCTTACAAGGCAGAAACGACAAACCATGTGAAAGAGAAAATAACCTACTCCACATCATGGATGACTAATTCCTTCCCATGCTACATTGTAATAAATCCTAGCCTTTGCTAACGCAAGAATTGGAAAGCTCTTTCCCAGAGCTAATAAATACATGCCCTGCTTAGTGCTCACTTTAGTGTGCATAAATGGAAGACATTTCTGGTTTGCCAGATAGTGGCACCTCAGATAATCCAAAGAAAACAGATCCATCTCTCCTTCTGGGCTGACAGCAGGTTAAAAGCATAATGCCATAGCTTGGTATCCACAAAAGGCTTCCTTTGAACAATACACTAACGCTATCCTAGGTCTTTAATTTTCAATTGGCAGAAAAACCCATACCAGTCCGATCCTAGTGCTTGCTGGCTGATTGTTTTTTCGATCCCTGTGCTCGACAGGTGTGTGTAATAGCTGGGACATGCGGCACTATGTCTAATGGCTGCTGCTGTAGTGCAGTAGTTTGCATAACACTTTGAAGTGAATGTTTCTTAAGAGAGGAAATCTGCACTACAGAGGCAGCACTTGTATCACAGACAAACTATATATTCAATTTCAATGCGTATCTTTTTATGTCAAACCAGCTTTCTTGTGCAACTCTGTCAATGGGATCTTCAAATGAGGGAAATGACACCAGTTGGACTGATCGCCACCCTGAATTGCTTCAACAGTATTTGCCTACAAAGTATAAGCTATGCAAGCTCTGTGCAGTGTGCAAACTCCTACTATGGAAATGTGAATTACGTATATATTTACTATTTGCAGATGAATATAGTCTGAAGCAATCTGGTTCAGTGCATTTTGCACGCTGGAACAGCTTTCTCTCCTATGTTCTGTATGATGCCTTTTATGCTACTTGAAGACCAGTCACCCAGCATTACCTCACAATATTTTACAACGTGCTTGTCCCTCCTGAGTGAAAGACCGGAATGACCAACCCAAGCCCACAGACAGACAAAACACTAACACGCCATCTTCATCAGAAATAACTGCATAGTTCCTGTGCTACCTATGGCAATTTGGGTCTTAGTAGTTTGTCAGCCTCTCTCTTCAAGGACATAAAACCTTACCTGTGTTTTTCTACAGGGCTTAGCTCTGGTGAGTATTAATTAAGTACTGTGAGTATCACAGTAGAAAAATGCCTCCTTTCTCTCTGCTAGCAAGACTAGTAGCAAGGGATATAAAATATTCTACCCTTTCCACATTAGCCCAAAGCACAAACAAGTACTAGCATTCTCTTTGTTCTTCTTACCCAGAGCAAATGCTACATCAAGTTAAAGAAAGACAGTTGCATCTTGAGCAAATTGGCTCCAGGAATCAATCAGCTTATCTCATCCTAGAAGAGGTAGGATGTCTAGACTTTTACATTTGTGGAAATGGTTACTAGGCATTCAGTAATAATGACAACATGATGGGCTGACAAGACTTTGTTTTCCTCTGAGATTGGAAAATTCTGATTCTGCTTGGCAAAAAACGTAAATTATTTACAGTGTAAAGATTTGGTAGATACCATGCAGTCTACTGCACATGGGTATACCATAATTGTGCACTATATATGCATTGATAAAATTAATAGAACTGCAGGCAGAATATTTCTGTCTTGAATAATTTTCCACATATTAACCATTCATCTTAACACCATGCCTTTTCTTATCTGATTATTTTGTTAAGCATTGGTAGGGGGGGTTTATTCAGCTAAAGCTTACTGAATGAAGGAAAACTTGCAGCTGTTTAGCAGGTCAGTTAAAAAGTGGATAAAGAAGCCTCAGTACTGCATAAGATGCCAACACCCTCCAAAATAACATCTACTAAATGGATTTTCACAAGCAGTAATTTCTATTTACTAAAGCGGTAAATGCAGTCTTGCAATATCTGAAAGAATTAAACATTCTCTGTGAAAATTAGCCATACAGCATCATAGGAGGTTCCCCTTTATCCAGCATCAGTTAAATGTTGCTGTCTTCTAAGGAGGAGATTAAATTTCCCCTTTACAACTCTGTTTCTGACTGTCTAACACACTTCAGCAAGCTTTCAAAGGCAGGCTGGCATCACTGAATTCTCTCTTAAGTCCAGGCTGCTTCCTTTGCATCAAGCTTCTCCACTCACTATTTTTTCCATGATTTTCCTTTCTTTCATAGTTGCTTACTCTCCAGTATATCTTTATGTTCTAGGCTAAAATCTTTATGCCACATATGTGCCATTGCAGTGATACAGCATAAATGAAGCACATATGGTAAATTAAGAATGCATTTGAAACATCCCTGAAATTCATTTTGAAGGATGAAGGCAGCACATCAAAAAATGAGGATGTGAATGTGAATTTTAGGATGTTACAGAAATCGGCTAGGCACACTATAGATTTCAACTTTTTTTCCTATTTCTTTTGTATCTGCTATTGGCATAGGGTTATTTTGTATGACAAAATTTTGTATGGACAAAGTGCAGCCTATGGACCATTTATAACGTGTTTCTGTATGTATTCATCACTTGTTAAAAGCATACAGCTGTTACTTTAATAAAGCATATTTTGGTAACTTCAATATATTTACAAGTTCAGGGTCTACATTCTGGGGTTTTGTTTTTTTCCATCTTGGGAATACAGTGACAGTTGCTTATGACTTACACCTGCAAATCTGTGGACCTTAGTAGAAAACCTTCCATCTAGTGACCACATAAGGCTTTGCTTGACTCAGGTATCACCAACTGAGAAGGATGAATTACTGCATATAGTAGTCTTAGATTGATGATCTGTTTACTCTTCTTACCATATTGCCAATTGTTATGATTTCATTATATATGTCACAATATTGCATATTTTTTCTTAAATCTCCAGCTCCTGGAGTGATGGGATTAGAAGAGAACAAATTTCTCAGAGTGACTGAGAAACGAAAGTGTAATGTTAAGTACACAATGAAACTTCAAAAGCAAGGGAAAAAGTTAACTCCAAATATAACATCACTATTTATAGCTTACAATTTTTAAACCAATACATTAGTTGGGCACAATTTCTGATTGTTTGACTCTGACTGCCCACAGCTATGACATCTAGAGAATGCGTGAGGAATGGTCACATACGTTCACTTCAGACTTCTGTAGTTATAATAGTTGAGATACTACTGCTTAATCTGTATCTACTCTCTACCCAGAAGTTCTGAGTAGTCCTAACTGGGATGTGAGACATCATATTCTCCTCTATAATCCTGTTAGTGTCAGGATTCCCACCAGGGGTTTGAAGAACAGTGCTTCAGGTGCTCTGCTTCCAGCTAATGAAGCCCAGCATTTCCTCTGCCTCAGTTTAATACGTCCTCCCCAAAATCAGTTCTGCAGCAAAACCTGAGAATTTCCTGTATACACAAAGCTTCTGCAGGGTAACATGCCTTCATCATCACAGCAATCCCTCTCTGCATGGCCACCCTGCTGCTGGCTCCACCCCTGTACTGAGGACATGCCACATATATTTCAGTGAGTCTGTTCCTACTCCCTCCCTCTCAAACAGGTGCACTGGAACCTCTATTTACTTTACTCTTCCCATTTCAGCAAAAGACTCTATTGTGCTGCTTCCCCTCCGCTTCCCCTTCTGAAGAGCAGGCCACTAAAGAGTCACCTACAACATGTCCTGGTAAAAACAGTAAGGTCATTTGGACCACTTTTGTCCTCTCTGCTCCTGCCTTCCACCCAAGAAAAACCTAGTGACTCTTCAACTCATTCTTGCAGGCAAAAATTTCTGCTCACCCTGGGAGAGCTAATTAATTGCGTTTCAGTCTCTGGCCAGTTCTTGGCACTCACATACAACTCTGAGTAACAATGTGAATGAAAGCAAATTTTTAAAAAAATATTTTTAGGGAGATTGTAACTGTCTCATTGAAACACTTGGCAAAGTCCTTCATGCCAAATGAGAAAATGTTACAAGCTGCCTTAAAAATTGATCCTGAATGAATGAGTCACCTTCTTAGTAAGTAAGACTTGGCAGGATTGATTTGCATCACAAAGCCACCACTGCCTTCTGGCATCTTGAAGACATTGTCAGTAAAAAAGCCAAGAACTGAATGGATATAGATGCAGACGAGAATCACTTACTCCTAGGGCAGGCTTTAGCTGCAGAGCTAGCCTGAACTTTTAACTGCTGCTCCCTACCACTTTCCTACCCACAGAGGACAGCTTATGATCTGTCTCAGAGGACGCCTTCAGCTTGTGTTATCACCGCGAGGAAAGCACAGGCTTGAGCCCTAACGTTGGCTCTCTCCAGGCTGGCAAGCTACCTACCTAGATGCCACACAGGGGCACATCAATCATACATGCTATTGTTTCCCAAGCATTAGTGGACAGTTCAACTAGGATGAAATGCTGTTGTTCTTCAGCACAAATCCTACATTTTCTACAGTGAACTATGATCACCAAGAGTGGCTGAAGCAAAGATATGCCATGAGAGGACACCATGGCTTTCATCCATGTAACTTCATTTTGGCATAAAAGAAAGAGCATAGTCTAAAAAGCTGGTCCTTGGTTAGCAGTAAATATGTAATATTGTAATTTATCACCAAGAATCCCATTATTACACTGAAACTAACTCCTTTTAAAGAACTTTCAGCCCCTAAGGAGTTTCAAGCAATTTCCAGTAAATTTTCATGTCTAGATATGTCAATAAATTCAGTCTCTTAAGCAGCAAGAATAATCCACCATGGGAATACTACTGCATTTACCAAATGTATGCAACTAAATTTGACTAACAAAAAATACCAGTTTAAAAACAAAAAGACAAATACTATTTGTATTTATCAGTATTAAGCACAATTTTGCCCCATTTCCTTTGTTTTGTACCAGACAAACTGCAAAAGTGTGATTCCTTCACAGCCAATAATCCTGCTGAGCTTCACCTTTTACCCCAGTCTCTTCATGAAATTCGTTCCAGCTGCCGAGTGTGACAGGTATGCAGCAATACACGCTTGGTGATGAGCATTTGTGACAGCATTTAAGTTGACCCAGTTTCCAAGGTAGTTCATACATCTTAGTGAAAAAAAAGTAATCCATATCAATGAATAGAATAGCAATGCTATTACTACATTATTGTCTCTACTGACCCCTCCCAAAGAGAAAGAGACACTCTGTATTCAGCCTTTCCATTCTTAGGTCATTTTTATTCTAGAGGCACATTATTGTTACAGCAAAACAAGTACATTATGCCAAAAAAACAGTCCTAACAGAGATACAGCTATAGGGTAAAGCAGCGCTTTGTTCTAGGCAAGTTGCATCACCCCCTCACAATCCAGCCAAATTCTGCCAGATTTATGGATACAAATGCTCTTACATTACTGTCTCCTCCAAAACAACTGTGCCAATCCGTGATCACACCTTTTTTCCTCTCTCAATACCTACAGGGCTCCTTAGTATAGGTCTGGTGTCCGATTTTCTCCCTTCACCATCATCAGTAGCACAAAGTTATTCCCATTATCCACATATTCAAGAAGCCAACAACCTCCACTGCCATTTCAGTAAGGCATTCCCCTCAGAAGCTCCAGAAATTCCTATTTCTTTAGCCTTTCTTTTTGACAAACAAACAACTACACCTGGTCCTCCCACTAACAAACTACAAAATCAGACTGATCGGTAATGCTTTGAAAGCTTCCTTTGTTCACATCTCTGCTTAGTTGTCACATGGGCACAGCCTTGCTTGCTTATTATTAAATAGGAATTTTGTCTTACTATTTGCAGTCCTGCTTCTTAAGTGCTTTTTGCAAGCAAGAATAATGGTAGTTTATTGCTCTTGAGCCAAGTATTCTCTGGTCAAAACCAGAAAAGCAAATATAAAATCCCTCCTCCCTCTCTTCCACATTGGATTTGTTTAATAAAAAGGCTGTTTTGTTTTTCTCCCGTTTATCTCTTAGCACCTGGGGTCCAAATGTCAACCTAGGTTCTTTCTCTTTCTTATATTGGAGAGTAATTAGGGTGTGCAGTCTCTGCCAGTTGGCAACTTGGTTGATGAGTAATAAAGCAGGAAAAGGAATTCAAAGTTCCATACTCCTTTCCATCACTTAATGCAGAAATCAGCCAAAGAAAAAGAAAATCTAATGTGAATAATGAGAAGAAATGGTGAACACAGACTGTACAACATGCTTGCCTGAAGGCTAAAGAAGCTAGCTGACGTTCCGAGGACTTTCATGAGTTCTGTGTAAAATGGTCATTGGATAATATGCAGAAAGAGGAGCAGGGGTTGAACCAAGCTCTTCCCAGCATTCGGCTCCCACTTGCTCGTTCTTTGTGCCTAGAGGCACAGGTCCAACAAGAAGTACAAAGTACTCCAAACCCCACATTAGTTTGCCATTTAGAGATTAGGGTTGGATCCTTAGAGAAAAAATTGTAAATCACCTCTGACCAAGGGAGACATGAAGGTTTTGCCTTCTGCATTCTAGGTAAGCATTCTAACCACCAGGCTACAGTTCAGGGCAAAGCAGAGGATATTATTGTTTAATTGAGGACTAGATGGTTTCTTGCAAAGGTGACCTTGATTTCTGATTTTTGAGAAAAGGGCAGAGGAGGAACTTATTTCAGGACCAGTGTTTAGGACAGCACGAAGGGAAGTGTGTCTTCAGAACCACGAATAAGCATGGAGATAGGGTATTTCAGACATAACCCCTCACTCATTGTTTTCTATTATCTCTTGGTTTGTATTTTCTTTTCCCCCAGATAATTGTATACTGTCTTAAACATATGTTAATGGACATATATTTACTAAATACTGCATCAACCGAAGAGATCTAGCGTTTTATGTGCACACACACTTATGCCTCCAAGGCTAAAACAGCATCTACTGGAATACTTTGGATCTTCAAATATATTATTGTGTTTTACACATTTGATTCACAGACTTTTCTAAACGTAATACAAACTCTTCTTTTCAATGGAGGGGAGATATTATTTCCTGCAATGCAAGTCCAGTGCAAAGCAAGGCTGTGGTTATGTAACATGTTTTTGTGTTTCTTCAATGCATCTTTATCTCCATCACTAATTTTGCAATTTCAAGTAAATCCCAATGTATATCTCCTGTGAGAATACGAAGCATTACATTCCCTTCACATTTACAGGGAAGCATAGATACCGCACTGTTTTTCTTGAACACAGATTTGGACGCGTTCTTCACAGAGAAGTGCCCACCTTATTGAATCAAACAATATCTGAGAGACATCAAAACTGCAGCAGTAGTATAGCTGTTAACATGAATCACAAACTCTTTTTCAGCACATTTGAACTGGGATCTTACTTACTGCCCTGAACACTGATATATAAATACAGTTACATGACATAATGCAATTTCAGAGCAAAATCACATCAGTGCATTGACTTAATACCAGGTTCTATATAAGTCGCATATTCTTGGCTGATTACTTAGGAAGTGCAGCCTAAACAGTCCTGCACAAGGGAAAAATATCTAACCTTAGAAAATAAGATGAATAACCTTACTGGACACACGCACTCTGAGATTTTAATTCTGCTTCAATTCCTGTTTAACAGAAGTTCATTAAACTCCTACATCATGAGTCTGACCTAGAAAAGTAAATAAGTACTCTGTTATTCCCTTTAGAGCCCTGAGTTACTAATAAGGAATTATAAATCTCCAGTCACTTTGTCAAGCAGCCAAATACATCCCAAGTGAAACACAACTGCAAAGTTCATAAAAATGAGACCGACTGAAATGCAAGACTAAAAATGTGATTTTGTTTTATAGACCATGAATTAATACCACATTGTTTCCGCTTTTGTGAACTACAAATATGACAAGTAGGAATGCAGAGAATACAGCTACCTTCATACACCTAAGTCAACTCTTTCACTGGCCTTTGTTTGTCTCCTTGAAAACATCAAGTTACTGCACTTATATAGCACTATTCATCATAGATGTTTAAGCTTTTTATGAAGACAGATAGCTAGTTTAGATGTGGAGACAGTCAGGAGCTAATAACCATAAACATTCACACGTGCCTCAGCCGAAGGCACCATGCAAGCCAGTGATGGATTTGGTAACAGGACCATAGTATCCTGGATCAACTTCCAGCTCTAAAACCCACAGCGTACCATGGGCACTGCTCCAGCAAAATGATAAGCATATACATTACCAGAAGTCTATGAATAATCACATTGAAGATGTTTTCCAAAACAAAGCCACAGTCCTTCTATGCATAGGGTGAAATCTGGGCTTTGCTGGAAAACCTGACTCACTGATAAAAGTCCTCTTGGCTTCAGCGGGTCTGAGGCTTTCCATTCCTTTCTAAATGTTTCTTGAAAATCTGCTTTGGATTTGTTGATTCATCATTGTTGGATGACCTCAGTTATACTATCCAGGCTGTGTTAAATATAGTAGCTCGAATTGTCATTACCTACAGCAATTAAGCCTATAATTAGATCCCCTTCAATGTCTTCTTGACTTGCAAATACATCCCTCTAACCTTCCCTGATACTGTTTTACCATTTGACCCTGGAATATCTCTGGTTGCTTTCCTGCTGCAATAGCTCCAGAGTCCTCTTTGAAGTAATTCAGCCAAAAAGCTGAATGCTAGTTTTAATAGTATAGTGAGAATTCTTTCTAATCAAGTTTCCTCTGCCTAACTACAAAAGACCTAAGGCTCATTTACAAATCATCCTACTGCAGTTTATCCCACTGCTTTTGCAGCTGTCCGTCAGAGCGCAGATTTGCCTGTAGAGCATTCTGAATGCTGCTGAAACTTCAAAATATGCAACTCTACATGTAAACAATGGTTTTGGTAGGAATTTGGCTATATTAGTAAGACTGGTGAGCTGAACCCTTCCCCTTGCAAGGCTCACCCAGTTCACCACGAGGAAACCCTCCTAATGAGGCCATGAAAGCCCAAGTCGTGCCTACTCCCAGTAATGAAGATGGCATGTCTTACAAAAGTCATGTTCTGGCCATGACTAAACCTTCCCAAGTCAGATACTGTCCACTTGGCCGCTGCCTTCTGAGGACAGAATGGTCTGTACTATGTATATTCTGCATACACATAAAGCAGTTTGGGACTCTGTGGTATGAAAATAATTTAAGATAAGTTATAACATGGCTTCACAATTTGAATTATACCTGATGTGTTTGTCATGCTGATTTTTAATTCTCTGTCTACCTCTAAAGCTGAGATGGTACCATCAATTACATAGCTGGAACACTGTACTTGTATAAAAATGTGAATGAAATCACTAAATTAAGACTGCCTCCAAGAAACTGTTGCTTAGACTCATTAGTAATACAAAAGTGCAATAATTGAAATGCATGCAAGAAGCTGTTCACTCAAATGGCCAAGAAATCTGACAGTTACTAAAGGCAATCTTAATCTACACAAAGAGAGGATTAATTAAAGATACACAAATAGTTTTTCTTGTGTTTTAAGCTAGAAAATACCTAGTGTCTCATTTAAATAGGTGATAAGAAGACAACAGATTCTCTGGAAGATCACAATGAGATGTGAAATATGTTGTACGAAAGGTGTTAAAAAATCATGTGCTAAGATACAAAGTATTAGGAAAACGGAAATTAAAATCTTGCATGCTTGGCCCAATTTACATGTTTTTTAGCATCCCACTGGGAAAATAAACATGCTTTATAACTACTGAACACCTTCACATCAAATTCGGAGACCAAGTCACTGAGGGGGTTTTCCAGCCGTACACAGTATTTCAAAGACAGCACCTCACAGTCTTTCCGGCTCTGACAGAAAAAGACAGACATGGCTTTGGGCTGTGGGAGAGCCGATGTTTTACTGTTACATGGTTAAAACCAGCTAAAAATCCACCAATTATTCTGTAAATGGAAGAGTAATGCTAGCAACTGGACAGTCTGTGTCTCCACTTCAGGCAGTTTAATATCTCCTTTATTTTCCTTTTCTCTCTATTCCATAAAATGCAATAAATCCTCCTTTTCTTTAATCTAAGCTTAATTGGGTTTTTGGCTGTTATCTGGGGAAATTACTTTTTCGCATTCCTGAGGGAAACAGAACAGTGTCCTCAGGAGAGCTGAACACAACAGTCAGCCTGCTGGTCAAGGTCAGGGGAAAAACTGTTATCTCCTTTCAGGGAACTGCCTCAGAGGGGTCAGCGGTATCATTCTGAACAGAGAAAGGGCTAAATGACTTGGGGATACAATGCCCCATCAGGGACTTAGATACATGTAATAGACTACTGGTAGTGAGAGGTAGGATTATACACAAGCATGCTAGGTATAAGATGGATATCTTAAAAATATTTCAAAAGCAATGTGTTCACTGAAATATAGTGCACATGCAGAAGTCATATCATTTTAATTACAAAAGTATAATTAAAACAGAACAATGTCTTAATGTGGATGCAGACTTAGAGGTATAAAGGTGTTTGTTCCACGATAAGCTAGACTTGGAAAACAAGAATAAAAGGCATTTCTGGGATAAGGCATCTTGACACTACATGTCTATGCCCATGGCAGAAAACAACTATTTCCATTAGGGATGTGAACATAATAGAATAAAAATTGCACGTAGACAAGTCCCAACAAAAGAGGGCACATTTTAACAGAAATGGGGAAAACAGGGTTCTTGATTAAAAAAGCATAAAAAAGCAGTTATCTTTTGTTTGTACATCAAAGGCACACCATTATCAACACAAAGAAAACTTTGCTTCTCATCGATGCCCTCCTCAGGGTTTGCACATACAGACTTTCTGTTAATAGCACTCTGCATTGTGTAACTATACAAGATGGAAATACACCTGTAGTTATGAGGTGCTTTCAATGGAGTTATCACTTTGAAAGTCTGAGCTCAGCATATTTATTATTTTTGCTGCTTTGTATCACTGTGTTGCTTGGAATGTTTATTCAGAGCATTTGTGTTCCAAATATTTCCATTTTCAGAATACAATTTAATGTATAGACAGAGCAGCAGACTGTCTGCTTCCTGACAGGGTTGATAAGAACCAGAATGTTTACAATGTAAAACTGTCTGAGAAGCAAAGCAAGACACCTCTGCAGGACAGGTGCTCAGACAGAAATATCTACTAGTAAATCTGAAATGTCTCACACTGACAGAACCCTGCTGTTATCCAGAAACATTCCTCTCAAATACCAAAGTAACTCAGGAGTAAAACCAAAACTATTTTTTGTAAAAATACTACATCTTCCCTTACTGCAGCCAGATATATTCTGGACACCAACATACTCAAAGCATTTCGCTGTGACACCAATATACATGTAGCTTTTTTCCTCCTAGCTGAAACAGTATGCTTCCGAACAATCTGTGATGTGCTAGGACGAACATGCATACTGTCCTACCCTGCTTGGATTTCTTCAACAACTTCAGAGGGCGTGGGACCTTGTTAACCTTTGTGTTGTCCCTAGCACTGAGCACTGTCATCTCCAGCTGCATTCTTAGGCAATGCCTCCTGCAATCCTAACTTGCATCCACAATCTACTAAACCACCGTCCAGTATCAAGTTGCCCTCCTGGGGCAACTGTACAAGTAATTAGTAAAAAAATCACAATACCCATAATTCTACTATGGCTACTTTGTGAGAGGGCTTGGGAGGAAATAAATAGCTCTGAAACAAACTCTGCTTTATGAATTATTCTGATGCAAATTCATACTCTAAAGCATTCCTCTTGTGCTAGAAGAAAGGAATATAAACAACTGAGAATATATTTTTACATTTGGATTTACAGGGGCCGTTACGGAAAACTGATGAACTGTAACAAACCTCCAAACAAATACTAATTTAAAGAGTTAGGTGCGAACCACAATAGTGATGAACAGCTAACCAATACATTTACCTAAGACTGAGTCACAGTCAAAAGATGTTAATTTTCATTATTCCTATTTAATGTTGTGGATTTAAAAATATTTTGGCCTAGATCTTTAAAACACATAGACACGTAAAGCTGGTTGAAATGAATGAGATTTTCATCAAACTACTTTTGAACAACTGGCCCTCTGGATTTCTCAGGGTATTACCATCACAGTTAATGTATTCACACAGGAAGGAAATTGGCTTAGTCACACAATCCATCAGCTAAGGTTTGCAGCACCCTCCTCACTGGAGAAAATAATCTCATATTAAAATTTTTAACATTTTCAAACTGTTTCAAACACTAATATTGTTCTGTGCAGCCTGATCTCTTCCTACCACAATGGCTAATATGCTGATATTGCTGTAAAATCAAGGTTATAAATTCACAAAATACTGAATTACTCTAAAACTACTAGCTGCTGATCCTATCATGGTATCGTAGCATCTGTGTGCCAGTGAGGTCCAGTAGCTCCCTGGGTTGCAGGAGCAGTGGGAGCTCCCCAGGGAGCCAGCAGGGCAGAGCCTCACCGTCCCAGCCAGGGAGCAGGATAGCTCGGGGGCAGCCCCAGCCCTGGGCATCAAGCACCTCCATGGGGATGGGGATGTGCTGAGGCCAAGCCAGAATGTCAACCCACAGGTTGGGCCCGGTTTGGCAGGGCTGGGCTGGAGCAGAGCTGGAGGCTGGCATTCCTACAGTGTTGGTGTCGCTGTTGCTGGGGCAGGGACTGATGGCCTCAGGCTGGGCTGAAATGGAGCTCCTGGGCCCAGAGGAGTGGTGGGTAAAGCTGTTCACATCCTTGTCCAAAGCAAACACAGAGCAGCTATGCAACTCATGCCAAAAGTGTAGGTTTTGAGAACACAGATGAAGAAAATGGCTGTGCAGGGAAAGGAGCCTGATGTAAAGAAAAGGTTGGGCAGGAAGGTCCCAGCATCCATTTGTGCTGCAGAATCCAGCCCACAGCAACATCAGTTTCAGATCTAATGATCTGAAATTAGGCATGAGAGAAAGGACAGATAGCTCAAACAGTATTTATAGTATTTATGTGTACCAGGCAAAACATTTAGATGGCATTGCCCATCCCAATGGATTCCATGACAGCACAGCTAGACCAAGCCACACTAACCAAGACACCATTTACAATTTTACCAGTCTAAGGCATGTCAGGGTAAGACACCAGGCTATGACCTTTGTCCCATATGTTATCATTCTGAAGAGTTTTACAAAATGCCAAATTATAAACCTGGTGTCATTATTTCATAATAAGAGACAAGATCTTTCCATTTAAAAGCCCTAAATGTGAGATACCAAGTTCAACATCAGAAGGAGTCAACTAGTATCAATTTAGGGCAGCTTGTGTCCATCCAACCAACACACAGTTAATTGCAAACAGCCCTCCTTTAACTTCTAAAGACAACTTGAGACCAGTCTTTCAAAAAGACTCACCATGAAATTCACTTTGGAGAATATTTTTTTTTTTTCAACTTTTCCTAATGCAGCTTTAAATTAACACATTCAATAAAGCAAGCAATACTCCAGCTCTAATAGCCAGAATCAGCCTTGACCCTCATTTTATCTTAGCTGGAGATAATTACTTGATACTAATGTAGAGTGCCAAAGACATTCCTGAATTTCACTGAATTATTATTAGACAGATTTTGGTTCAAATCACTCAGTATAACACTGCACAGCTATATATGTCAGTTTATTTTATAGTATTCTTGCTTGCTTGCAGATAGTCACAAACCTTGTCTGTACTTTCAAGTAAATCCACAGACTTCAGGACCAATCCCATAATCTGATACATGTGAGTAATCACATCAATTGGTTTGTACAAATCCTTCTCAAATAGAAAAGTGCATACTTGTTTCCCTGAACCATGTTAAGTGCATTTATTACAGGTGTAATGCATGGAATATTATATTCCGAATAGGGTATCGTACATGTCATACATCAGCTATGTAGCAAGTAGTCGCTGCTTTTTGTGGAGGTGTGTCACATGAGCTGTCAATAAAGTTTGTCAAGCAATACCTTGAAATTCAGTTATATCTCAATGGATGACTGGTTAATTTCACGGAGTCTAGACGGAAAGTCTGAAAATTAACATGCATAAATTTGAATCAATCATTCCTGTGCATTTAGCAGTCACTGCACTACTAGTATCTATGGAAAAATGACCAGAGCTGTCTGGAATATCAATAAGAAACCCCACAATAGGTGATTACCTGCCAACAAATACTGAAGTATCTGCCTAATCACAATTCTACCATGTTTGAAAGGATATACACTCTCTCTAAATGAGGTGACCATGCCCTTAGCAGCTATTAGCATTAAATAGTGGTCAGTCACGGTGGAAAATCTCGATGATTCAGCCTTAGTATATACAGCAGTGTTATGTGTCACACGAGCAAAGACCAGCTAGATTTTCACTAATCAGTTCTGAGAGTGCCAAAGGCTCACTGATTGTTTCATCAACTCAGGTTTATTCCAAGTATAGCTCATCAGATTACAAGTCTGACAGATGCTGAAGTACCTTAGTGTTACACTGCTGACGAGCACAGTGTCACAACAGCAAACTGAAATGAGGCAGAATCTTTCTTTCAAAATACATTCTACCAAATATTAAGCTTTATCCTTCAGAATATGCTTCAAAAATTAACTGTATCATGCCAAAAATCTTTAACATTAAGATGCCACTACTTAACTGCATACTCCCATACATCCAACTTCCACTGTGTGTCTGCAGTAATGCTTCTACACACTTTAGAGTAGTATGAAAAATGTGGCCTTTTGTATTCTTAATGGATCAGAACCAATACAAGGACACAAGATGGGTGATCTGAGAAAGCAACAGGCACACAGACATTAATTGAACAACTTACCTGATATATGAGGTAATCCCCACAGTGGATGTTTCACATGCATCAGGTATGTTGCTTCAGTACCAGTGCTCCAAAGAAATATTTCAACCTTCCTCTGCAGCCTACTAAGTAGTTAATAATCTTAATCTCATCTAGTATATTTTTAAATACTCTAAAACATTTTGTTCTGTTTTATCTACCACACATTCAGTCTAATCGGGAGTGACACACACACATATATATCCTCACACTTGTACTGAGAACCTCATTTCCACTAACACATCACTTTGGATCACAGGGGTTTAGAGCCTTCAAACCATTTTGCAGTACTGTAGGAACCTTCCACTGCAGTGGCACTTGCAAGAAGCACAGATACTTGTAGGTAATTCGGCTACTTATTTCATCCTATGATGCTTCTACTTTCTTCTTTTTTTCTGGTGTTTGATACAGTTGCATTATTTATTTAGATGACTATATAACTGTACCAATATGAGATAAACAGTATCTGTAACACTTCTAGCACATACAAAAACTTCTCATAGTTCAGATGCAAGTGTACTGTAACAGTCACCTGCCTGTTACTTTCTGCTTTACCTTGCAACTTCTTGCCTTAACAACTGTCCTTCATGGTATTCAGTCCTCAAATTCTTTAAGTCTGGGAACTCATCTATTTATTGCACACTTGTAGAGTTGCTGGCACATTTAGACTTGGTTCCCTACCTGTGCCTTAAAATACACAGTAAAAGAAAAGGTTCTCTATTGCAGTTCCCTAGGGACACTACTCACCAACAACACCTCAGTCCTCATTTCTTTCTAGTTCTCTGGCCAAACAAATGCAAATTTGTACGTTCCACTCACAGCAAACTACTGAATCTGAAGGGCAGTTCAGCCCAGCTTGACACATACAGCCAAATGTAATAAGTGGAATTTTACAATCCTTAAAAAAAAAATAAATCACTCTATAATTTATACTTTGTCAGATTCATGGATGTGTGCTGATTTACACAGAGTAACAATTGATCTCTCTGGTAGAGCCAACAGATGTCCTTTATTCTGAACTTTTTCAAAGAGACTCTGACCATTATTGCACAAAAAATCCATGCATTTTCGTATTGTTAAAGTACAACGTTAAACTGAAAGTGCATGTAAAAAGGGATCCTTCTCCCCAAACGCATCATTTCTGGATACAAAAGCACTAATGCCACTTCTATGGATTACATGATGTTGATAGTAACTAATAAAAGCTACCCACATGCAGATTTAAGTAGCTACGTATTCCTAAAGATACCAGATCACTTCATGAGAGGCCATCACTTCCTGAACCCACTGACAACATTTACATGCACAGGAGGAAGCCAATGCCATTTTGGAATCAGACTAGGATAAGCAGGACTCCAGCACTGATTACCAGAGCCTTCGCTAACATGACAGTTAAGCATGTGCTTAAATGTTTAATTATTCTCACTCAAGTAGCAGACAAACTCACATGCTTAAGTACCTCACTGAAATATAGCTGTAATTATTGTCTATTCTTCCTGCCAGTATCTTTCTGTCTCACTAAATAAAGATTCTGCAAAGTGTGTTGACACTTCTGGAGGAAGACTTAGAACGGTGGCTGAGAGGAGGGGGCCTCAATAGCAGAGTCACTTAATAGTTTCTCAGCATCATCTGAGTTAGTACTCGCATGCTGCTCTACCCCATACATGAGATATCCCTAAGTATTCAGGTAGCCAATGCAGTGATGCTTCTAAAATACAGTAGCATGCATTATTTGACTAAACATTATGCCTCCCCAAGGGCCTGTGAAGCAACAGAAAGCCAAAGTGAGTTAGGCATTAAATAGGCATTAAAACCAATTCTGAAGTCCCCTTTCCTAAAATCTTCTATACTGAACAAAAAAATTGAATAAAATCTTCATCCTAGTAAATAGTTAATGATAAACACAATCTTCAGAATTTGAACACAAATTAAATGCTGCCATCATTAAACATTTATAAAGTTTGAAAAGTACAGTACAGTTGAAAATACCAAATTTGTTAGTTACAGAGAAATGCAACTTGCCCTGATTATTCACTGAAACCCTGATATGCTATAATGCACTGCACTGATGTTGGAACTTCAGACCTGAATTACTGCATTCAATGTTTGTTTGTAACAGACTAAAAAGGAAGTTTTGGGGTTTCGGGCATTTGTTTTCTTCTAAGAATCTGAGGTTGTACAGTGAAGACACTATCTGAAAGAGAAGGAGAACTGCTTGGAGGGACCTAGATGAGGTCTACACCAGGTTCCAGACCAGGACCCGACCTGAAAAATTTACAGATATAGGTAAATATTTCAGTTATATATTTAATGGTCAAACTTACAACCTTATAACAGCACTGTGAAAGGCAATGAATTTTTCGGCAGTAAAAATACAAGCTCTCAACGGCTTATCTTTACCTCTCAAACTAATACGTCATTATAACCATTACTAACTGATTCCTTTAGAAGAAAAGCAAAATACTTATGATGCTTACAATTTGAACACAGATTGTCTTCACAGAAAACCTTTCAGAACACTTCTGTTTTGAAATTTTTTTTTTTTTTTCAAAAAAAACCCCTAAGCTTTCTGAAAAGCATTCTTCCCTCAGTATTAGGTTTATAGGGAGATATACTGCATATTAAATTAACTTTTTATAGTCAATATCGTTAATTCCTCCACAAACCAGAGTCACCAAACCACAACCTCATTTTAGGATAGCATATAGCAATGCTCAGAAGGATTACCTCTCTCCCACAGGTTATTTATAAATGCCCATTTAAAAATGCAAAGGTGCAGGCTATTAATTTATCCAATAAACAGCTAAAATAACATTTGTTATATCCTACAATATTCCTGACACCCAATATCATTAGATTTTTATAGGGCAAGTTTTGTTCTCCATACAGCCACCTACATAGGGAAAAATGAGTGTTCACAGCTGTCAGAACATATCTACAACTGTATTAAACAACCAAGCTATCAATAAAAACAGCTGATACATAATAACAAACAGTATTTACAGCTGTAAATAACTGACTGTAAAGGATAGCTTTTATTTAGTAAGTAATATAAAAATCTGGGTGCCTACCATCAAATTTAGCTTCACTTTTAATACAGCGTAGTTTGGGGAGGTAATTAACCACAAATTTGTTCAATGGTTAAATTTAAACCACTTTTTTTAGGATTAAGGCTTTCTATGACAAAAGAAATGCACCTGCAAAAACGCAATTTAAAGATAGACCTGTGTAATTAAATATGACTGAGAAATTCTGCAGAGCTTCAGGCTGGATGCCAGTCTGGATTTACTCCAAAGAGGCATGACTTTTTTGAACTCTGAGTATCAGGAAATTTGACAGTGGTCGTGGAGGACCTACAGTCCCCCAAATCCCCACCTGTTTCTGAACAGGTAAGCTGTCTGCAGTGGCTTGACTGTGGACATAATGTCTAGTATTAGCTGGAGTTATGGGGCGCTCAAACCTAATTCCTGCTTACAGACATGGAAGTCTGAGGTGGAAACAAACAGGTATTGATCCTTATTATATGTATTAGGCAGAACAACCATGGTAAGCCCTGATGAGTACCATAAGCCTCAAAGATGTACTTAGCGCAAGAACACACTGAAGTCTGGGAAAACTGAAAGGCAGAAGGAAAACAAAACATGAAACAGGATTAACTAAGCAAGCAGGAAGTAGAAAGTAGAAAGCAAGGAAGCTAAAGGTGTGGCTAAAGGCAAGAAAATGTGAAATTTCATAACAGGCATTACATCATAATATGAAAGAAGAAAACTACACTTATGAAGCAGGCAAAAGCCCAAAGTCTAAAAGAAATTACTAGAAAATATAATGGATAATGACATGAGACAATTACTAAAGAAAATTTCTTCAGGAAGTGGGAATGCAATTCATCATCCTTCAAACACATCTCACAATTGTAACTGGTATTCAGAGAGGATCAGAAAAAATAACACTCATCAACTTTCCTCCTGACATCAAAACCTGGTTAAGAAAGGAAGATGATCAAAAGCACACTCCACCTACCAGCCAACCGTGAGAGAGGGGCTCTTGGGAGAGAAAGCACCCCACACAGGACAACTCCAGGATGAACTGCAAGCACAACAGCCTCTGGTGTTATGACAAGCACAGGGGTCTTCTTAATGGGATGACCTGCTGCACTGACTTTCAACCTATAGCTATAGAGAGGAAAATTTCAATCTCAGTCTTCTCTAATACAAACCCATCAGCAGGTAAATGAGCTATTAGAGGTAATGAGACTACAATTGTGGATTAAGAAGTGCTTGGATTATGTTCTATTCCTCAAACCTGTGCATAAAAACAGACCCTGTATCACATTTCTGTGTGGTGAGTTAAAATATCAAAACCTAAGTTAGTACAAGGGCATGCCACCTCTTCAGAGACACACTTGCATAACAACAAAGAAATCTTGCAGAGAATACGTAAGAACATTGAAAAGGCCTTTTCTTACACCTGAAGTGAAAGACCTACCTTATGGAGAAAAGAACGGGAACTGTGTTAGTTCCAGCCACATGCAGACAGTAGGAATTGTTTGACCAATGTTGTAGAAGTGTTTAAAAGACTGAACGATACTAGACTGTGTTCAGATCAGCTGAGAACTTAAACTGAAATCGGGGCGGGGAGGGGGGGGGAGGGGATCATAAGAGTTTTCTTCCAAAAGGAAGAAAATCACAAAACCTCAAACATTTTCTGGTTTCAAAAAAACAGAGGTTATGCTAATGAATGTATAGGATGGGAGACAGGCAATGAATTTTGTATTTAATCAATTCACTTAAAATGCTGTGAGTAGATGGTATATGAACAAGTCCAGTTTCTAACTCAAGGACCCCTACACTACAGCATTAAGATTCATGACACAAGTTCCTCCATATTTCAGGTTTTCTCTTATTCCAGGAGCTAAAGTAGTTTTCAGTGTGCAAATTACTATTATGTATTATATGATCACATATAAGATGTATATCCCCATACAGCTCTCCAGTGAAAATACATTCTACCATAGATATCAGCCTGTTACAGCTCAAGATAGAGCAACTCAGTCCTTTAGCTGCTACTACAGCATCCTTTGGTTGTAAAACGGAGGGTCTGCAGTACAAGCTCTGATGTCTGTCACCTACATTACTAAATAAAATACTGATACAACTATCAGAACAGCTCAACATCTGAACTTATGCATATATGCTGGCAGGACTGTGGCTTTCAATTCAACATTAACTGGAAGTTCTTGGGAAATGACACAGAAAGAAATGTACCTCCTAGCTTCCTTGAGACAAGAGATGGCTTGTCCCAAAGTAAAAAATTAATTTGTGTGTGTGTGTGTGTCAATAACAAAAGAATAGAAAACCAACACAGAATATATTTCAGTATTTATTACTATCCCTTAAGATGCCCCACAGAAGTAACTGATGAATTTGGTATTGACTCCAGGACATCGGAACCAATGCAAGACATTTTCATTTAATAAATTCTGACCAAGTATAAGATGAAAGTGCTGTCTGCATTCCTGGAATGCCTAATGTTGTGCTCACCAAATCAGGCTACCTGACATTCAGGATGAAAACCAAGACAACCCTGAGGAAGAACTAGTCATTAACATTCCAGAAAACACAAGGGCTACAGAAGGATGCACTACCGAAGGATGCATTTGATCAGCTAGTTTGGAGAAGCACTAAATTTTAGAGAACTACCTCACAAGAGGTAGAGCAAGGGGCCAGAATATGGCTCCATATGCATTCCTATCAAAAGAGATGATTAACTAAGGTACCTACAGGCCAACAGTTTTTCAGAGAGTGACAAGATAAAGCTTTGGAAAAGGGCAAGGACAAAAAGCAGGTTTAAGACTGTAACTCTCCAAGCAATGATATAGTTCTCTATAACTTGATGGACATGTTAAATAAGCATCTGTCTTTCTGGAGAGGAGTGTACAGTCAATAACTATTTAAATTCAAGGTGATGGTACTATAACCCTAGGATTACTGATTGTCCTTCCTCTTGTTTCTTAATACGGCTCATCTTCTACCATAAATCTCTTAAATGACATATATATAGCAAGTCTTCACACTGACTGTCACGGAACTCTGAAGATTGTTGCTTCACTACCTACAGAACAACTGAGGAGTTCTCCGCAGCAAGACTCCAAATCAGACTTACATCAATACACATGTGTAACCCCCTCATCATCACCACCACTCTCTAAATGCATATGTGTAATATATTTATGTGACAGGACAAAACGAGGAACAGGAAGGAGAGGAAAAACAAGACATGACACACCTATCAGAAATACTGCTACAGCAAATTATTCCATTTTGAGCAGTAATTTACCTGGTAAATCTTCAGGGTAACTGCAGTACACACCAAAATACACTTTTGCTAATAATAAACCCTTAGCAGCCCTAAATAACCAAAACATTACAATAAATGAGCATGCTGAATAGTCACATATCCATTTCTCACTGATTTCAATGGGATTCAATGTACCATATCTGATAAATTATACTGCGCAGCTGATAAAACAAATACAGCATTACATGAATAATAATGGGAATTTCTTTTTTTTAACTCATAATTCTATAAATAGTACTTTGTATTTTACATTGATTTCAGGGCACATGTAATACATTATGTCCCATTAGAATCAATGAGGAGTGAAAATACAATTACTGAAAATAATCTGGATTAAGATAAATGTGCTTGACCTTTTAGCCTTTTTCCATGTTTTCAACAAAACTGGCTGACAAACAAATTTAGGATGACATTTACATTTAAGAGTAGCACAAAGGAACAAGAGACTTGTGACATCCAGAAGCATGGGAAGGATCTACAAACCAGACAGTAAAATTGCTCAGGTGAATAACAAATACAGGAAGAGCTGATCTGACATTTATTTTCTTACCACTTGCTTCTTGTCTGTCCCTTATCAAGCTTAATTTTCTATCTAAATCAAACACTGAAATCATCAGCACTTTTCTTTCGAAACCTGGAATTTAGATTCTATAGCATATGTTTAATCTTCTGGAAAATAGCATTAACACAAACACAGGCAATTATATCAGAATATCAAATAAATGCATTTAACTGACTTTTGCAAAAACTATATAGATGTACTCATCAGTCAAATGTAAATGCTTGAATAAAACAATAATGCTACTTACTAACATGTCTATGAAGAGTTGATAGATTCTGTAATTGCCAAGAGTAGCAACACACACCTGAGAATAATCATAAACACTGCAGCTAAAAACAAAAATGGAGTTGCCAACTCCTCTCATTGAGGGTGGGAAGAGAAAAAGCATAAAGAAT
The DNA here is from genome assembly GCA_035590275.1 of Ibycter americanus. NCBI lineage: Eukaryota > Metazoa > Chordata > Aves > Falconiformes > Falconidae > Ibycter > Ibycter americanus. The sequence goes on from JAVJGI010000032.1 coordinate 22,467,768, forward strand.
AGACAGAAAGGCGAATTACAAATAGTAAAAAATATCAACATGCTATTTTCTAGTTGTATCACAAACATACTAATGCAAAATACTAGGTTTTTCTTATGCAGGACACAGGCAAATTAACTTCAGAATCAAAGACTCTTCCATTGTCTTCCAGAACATTAATACTGAACTAGCGTAAGTGTATTGTTACCTCAAAAGAAACATTTTCCTTCCAATTTCTACAAACTTAATCATGTCTCTTCTACTGCTTGCTTTTTTAAAGCACCCAAGTGCTATGGGGTGGTTCTTTAGAACTAATGAGATTAGAGACTTACATTATTGCTGTCTACTAGTAAAAGAGAAAATGTGTCTCATTGGACTTTAGAACGGAGGCTTTCAGTATTATGTATCTTAATGACATATTTCATTTGAATGCACAGCAACAGACTGCACTGAGATGCAACAAGATAAGGAAATAACACACAGGAAAAAACTTTTTTTAAAAAAAAGTCATGCTGAGATGATATATAAAGAACAATTGGCATTTTTGAGACTACGGTTCTTCCAATAGAGAATTTAACCTTTACTGAAAGAAGACCCAGGAGCTGTTTCTCTGACTTGCGAACAAATCTTTCACTATGTTCCACTTCAGCACTGGCATCACAAAATAATTTGAGGTAAAGACAGCTACGATATAACTAACAGCTGATTTATATTGTCATCATTGGGCTTCAAAGCACAAACATTTTCTTTTTTTAAAACAAATCTACCATGTATCACAAATTCGCTACAGGTGAATTACATATCCCACCTGTATCCCATCCCATATCCCAACACTACATACCCCATCCATATCCCCACTTCTACTGCAAGTAAGATTAAACATTCTGAAATGCAAATCTGAACTGGCACAATAGAACCATTTCAATAGCTGGAATCATCTTTCCAAAAGCTTTATCGGTGAGAAAATACTGAATCTGGTGTCCCCTCCCTCATATCTTCAAAACCAGCGATTGCACATAAAGCACTGAATTAAACGGCAAAGGTGGCAAAGAAAGTCTGCTACTTTTGCAGTTAGATATACTACACAGGGTGAAATAAAAATTAACACCATCAAATTGTTCCACAAAAAAATAACATGACAATCACATACAAAATACACATACTTGGTTGTGACGCTTTCTGTATAGCTTTCCAAGGATGAGGATGTTTCACCTGGATTCAGCACCTAATGAGTTACCAACTTTGTAGGGCAAATGCTTAACACAAAAGTGAAAACATAGTGGTGGGCTGACCCTGGCTGGATGCCAGGTGCCCACCAAAGCTCTCTATCACTCTCCTCCTCAGCTGGACAGGGGAGAGAAAAGATAATGAAAGGCTCATCAGGAGAGATCATTCACTAATTACCATCATGGGCAGAACAGACTCAACTTGGGGAAATTAGATTAATTTATTACCAATCAAATCAGAGTAGGGTAATGAGAAACAAAACAAAAAAAACCCTTTCTGTCAGCCCTCCCTTCTTCCTAGGTTCAACTTCACTCCTGCATTCTCCACCTTCTCCTTGCCAGCAGCACAGGGGGATGGGGAATGGGGACTGTGGTCAGTTCATCGCTCGTTGTCTCTGCTGCCCCTTCCTCCTCAGGGGGAAGCTCCTCACACTCTGCCCCTGCTCCAGCCTGTGCCACAGCAGACAGTCCTCCACGAACTTCGACATCAGTCCTTCCCACAGGCAGTTCACAACTGCCCCAGCCATGGGTTAAGAGTCCTGCCAGCAAACCTGCTCCAGCCTGGGCTCCTCTCTCCATGGGGCCACAAGCCCTTTCAGGACCCTGCTCCAGCACAGGCTGCCCACGGGGTCACAGCCTCCTTCGGGCACCCCCTGCTCCGGCGTGGGGTCCCCCCCGGGCTGCAGGTGGGGATCTGCCCCACCGTGAACCTCGAGGGCTGAGGGGCACAGCCTGCCTCGCCGGGGGCTTCACCATGGGCTGGGGGGAATCTCTGCTCCAGTGCCTGGAGCACCTCCTGCCCCTCCTTCTTTCCCAACCTCGGTGTCCGCAGAGCTGTTGCTCTCATATATTCTCACTCCTCTCTCTGGCTGAAGGTTGTTGTGCAGTTTTTTTGCCCTTTTTAAATAAGTTACCTCAAAGTTTGATCACCATCACTAATGGACTCAGCCTTGGCCAGCAGCAGGTCCATCTTGGAGCCAGATGACATGGGCTCTGTTGGACACAGGGGAAGCCTCTAGCAGCTTCTCACAGAAGCCACCCACCCCTCAGCGCCCCCCCTACCAAAACTTTGCCACACAAACCCAGTACAACCGCTAATTTCACTCTCTATCCCATTTCATGGCTGCAAGTCAGCCCCATTACACAAATAAGAATTTGCTGCCTTTCATCAAATAACCACAGCAGACATGCAGTAGGTACAGCAAGTGTGGGTACAGATGTGAACTGAGTAAGTCTTATTCTGGCTACTCAGGCTGTACCTCTCAGTCACCTGTCAGGATCCTTCTGATCAGCCACTGGCCAGGAAAGAGAGTCCCCAAGCAAACAACACAGGCTGCCTTTCGGTCTAAGAAGCAGCCCTGTACATTACTTCAAACCCATAGGCTGCCTAGTTTCTAGTGAAATTATCGCTTTGAATTTCATCTTTAAAATGAGAGTCATAATACTGATCCATTCTTTACCCTAAGGGCTCAAAGCACTTTAGCAATAGCTATGCAAGTGCCAGGTTTATCATGTTAAAAGAACAATCAACAGAATGGGACTGTCTTCTTGCCCTGTGTTTGAAAGCACCTGGCACCTCAGAGCCTGCTCTGCAAGAAGGCTTAAAGAAATAATGTTAACATAAATAAACACCTTATTCTGTAACTCTGTCCTGTTTGCATCGCCCTCAGAGCCAGTTAGTCCATTGCCGGGAACAACAGCAAGGTCTGTTTGTAGCAGTCTACTTCTTGTACGGCTTTGAATAAACTCTTTCTCACACACTGTCATACTATTTTCATTTCTATATTAAGCAAGCAAATGAACTGCCAAACATCATTCGCTAAAGCCAATTGTAATTTGCCTCTTTAAATGCTGCTTTCAATACAAAGCATTAGGAAAGCACCATTTCACAGGAGGTGCTGTAGAAAACATTCCTAGAAGAATACGTCTGCCATGAGTGTTTAGAGAAATGTTTGAACAATTTGCTTTGCGCTCCTTGGGGTTCTTGAATTTGTGGCCAGCTGAGGGTGCTGATAGCATTTGTTCTACATCTTCACTGTTTCTCAATAGCCTCTGTAGGAATGAGAGTTGAGTGTTGAAAAGCAGGAGCTAGAGCCAAGGTTAGGAGACATGGAGCTTCCATCACCGCTGTTTCAGCCCTCACCTGAAATATACTGCTGGTGCCTTCTACAAAGTTACCAACCACATGCCTTACTGATGGAAAGACTGTAACATCTCAGGATGTGGAGCCTTAATTTTCTTGGGAGGGGGCACTGTCTCTGAAACCTGGGGCACATCCAGGTAGATTCATCTTGAAATGCAAGGGTTTCAATATCCAGAGATTTCAAACTAAGACTCGTTAGCCTGGTTCTATTTTACACTAAGCCCATTTCATACTTTTAAAATATTATATAGGAGTGCTCAAATAGGCAGACATTGTGAAGTGTCCAAGAATGGCTTCACACCAACCTCTCCCTTAGCCATTAGTATAGGCTGCAGCAAACAGTACAGAACTGAACTATTCTGTTTATCATAACAAAGGATAATACCAAAAGGAGAGAATAAAGAGAGCATGGAGCTGCTCTAACTCCCACCAGGGGCCAAAAGTGATACAGTCCAGTTCCAGAAATATTTTGCTGTTTTAATTTCTCTTTCAGTCTCAACTACAGGACTATAACAGAAGCCAGTTGCAGCGTAGTAATATTTACAAGCAGGATTTATATTTAAAGTAGTAAGTCTCCCAAAAAAAGCATACAAAAGTCTAATAAGGCATTGTATTTCTGCATTCATAAAGAGTTCCTGTACCTGTATCTCCAGTTTCAAGTTGCGTGACACATCCTTTAACCTCATCAGACAAATGGGTTTTTTGTTTGTTTTCATAGCCTTTTTAATACATACAAATGCTCTTCTCCATTTCCTCAGATTTAGAATAACATATTTAAAAGGCATTCAGGACTCACATTAACATCTAACCAGCAGCAAAACCTGTCACTTCTATTTTATCCCTCTTAGCTGCCTGATTACAAAGTTCTATTAACTGAAAGATGGCACCAGTTCACAAAGATAATCAAGAAGAAAGGTCAGTGGTTTATGAAAAGCAGTTCTGGCCTTTCAGGGCACCGCTGGGACTTGAGCTCAGGGCTAGTTTCAAGAATGAAAAGGCAGACATTCAGTGTCCCTCAACAGTATAACCCAGGTACCACTCATAAAACCATACAGATTTCCTCAGATTTGAGGATGACCATGAAACATCAACCCTCAAATGGGAATTCCTCACAAATGGTCATTGCACAGACACTATCAGAGTAACGTGTTACAACAAGCATTGCCAAAGTCTGTATTTTATTAAAACCTAGACCTGTTGATTGAAAAACAACTGTTACTTCCTATGGCTGTCACCCTTTAACGCAGAGAATCCTAAAAACATATTTGAAAATAATATAGTTATTTCCCCTATCCCAATTCTGTATTAACACTATGGCTCTGATTTCTTCTGCGGTATTCTAAGTTCTTGCACTCCTTTAACAATGAGACCCATATACAAAGATTTTTAGAAACGTTCAGTGTAGGAAGTATTCGGGACCTAAAAATTATTTACCCTGGACTGCAGCCTCCCACTCTTTTCCCTAATCTGTATGAATCTGACAGAGAGGGCCCGACCCTGCATGCTGCTTGCCCTTTCTGTCTTCAAATTTTATTGATCTATAGACTTCAACACTTCAAAGCAGAACCAGGAAATATCTATGTGCCAACGTAAGAGAGGTGCTCTATCAGGTGATCAGCAGCTGATGCTTAACGTCTTGCAAGCCTGTGCCTGCAGCATTGACAGCCGCTGCTAATAACAATTGATTGGGCTGCAGACCTGGGGTACTAATCCTGCTTCCGCTGATTTCCAGGGGAGAATTCCACAGAGCTTTAGCAGAAGCAAGATTGGGCTCTTTGAATAACGGTATTTCATTTGTAGTGCTTCCTGACCTTGTGCGCCTCTTCCTAGCTCTGCAAAGCAGCAGGTGGCAATGGCCTTAGTCACCCAATGCTATGCTTTTGTTCTCCCAAGAAATACAAAGAGAGAGAAAGTTAGAAGAATGTCTGCCAATATAAGACCGTTATGAGACGCAGAAGAACTGATGGATTACAATAACGGGGGGGGAAAAAAGTTGTTTGAGGCTGCCTTCCCTGACAGAGTCTCAACATCACTTGATGGATTATTTGTCAGGGTTCACCATTTGTGAATCATGTATCTAGCTTAAGCTACAATGTTATGGCAGAAATATATGTAGTTCAGTGTCTAATCAGAATGGTCTGGTTTGTACACCTTCACTCTGAAAGCTGTGCAGTGCCACTTTTATTGCAGTTTTGTTATCCATGATAACAGGATTCACTACTTGCAATTCTCTTCTCCAACTTTCCTAATTTAAATGAGAAGAACAGAATTGTCTTATCTTTGTTTTTACCCTTTGAAAGGGAAGAGAAAAATATTTACTCCTAATCCACAGAAAGCAAACAAAACTGAGGTCATTAAGACTTCAGCTGTGTTATGTTAAGCCTGAATGATGACCTTCATTTTTTTCAAAGATGATACTCCATAAATCCTGTATTTCTGTACCCAGTTGCTCGTATGTCACTACTGCTATACAGAAAATAACTGAAATTTTTTGTATCTATATCCTTGTATTTATAATTTTTGTACTTCTTCTTCAGACTTGGCAAATTTTAGGCAGAAAAGCCCACGGGCTATCTAAACACTAAGCATACAGTGGATGCCCTTACAGTCTACAGAATTTCAGCAGACCTACTGTTTTCATCTACTAGATCAAACAGTCATACCTCAAGTGATTTTGCCACAACTCAGTGTCCAGGGAATCTCTGGATCAGCATTCACAGAGAGGTTAAGGACTGAGCTGGCAGTCTAAAGACTACTTCTACCTTTGCTCTTAAAGATGATCGTTCCAGGTATATGGCAAGATCTTTTCCCACTCTTCCCAAACTGTTCTTGTTTCACAGGATTGTGATAGACTTCACACTCCAAAACTATCAGTCCGGTACTTTATACCAGCACAACATTTATATTCAAATACATTTTAAGTCATCCTACTTGTTAGTTGTCTTCTGCAGTCAGGCAAGGATTTTATTTTTCTTTACACTAAAATATGATGGGATTACTTGAATATGCATAGAGAAATCTGAGCTGTGCTATCATGATTCTTCTCCCTATCAATGAAATTCATGTATTTTATTTTTAAACCAAATATATTTTTAATATAATGCCACATAATAGATTCCAAATACACAATACAATACAAAATATATACCAAATATTTTAAAGGCATAATAAATTAATGAACGTTGTATAAGTAGTTGGTGCCAGTATGATGAATACACTGTTTCCCCATGGACCCAAGGATGCCTATTCAATGCTGTTCAGTGCCTGTATGTGCACGCCCCACTGAGGTTTATTAGAGCCCAAAATACTGCGCAGCCGCACATCACATTATCATGCTTAAAGAGTTAACCTGCCCAAAATCTCCAGAGTTGTTGCAAAGTGCATGTGGCTCAACATGCTCTGAAAATCAGGTCATTTATTTAAGTGCTGTGTACTAATTCAGAGCGAGATCTCAGTGTCTCAGACATAGTCAAGGACACTTTGACAGAACCAGAAAGCCAAAACCAGAAGTGTGGTCTTCAAAAGCCTCCTTCAGGCACCATCTAGATCTGCAGTTAAGGACTGCTGTTCCTGTGTGTCTGACTACAATCTGGCAGGGGCTAAATCTGGCAGCCTCGCAGGACATCTAACATTGCCACATGTGATGAAGTTGAGGGACTTACACAGTTTGGTAAAACAGACTAGAAAGCTCCTTGGAAAGTTACAAGGTAATGCTGAGACCTCCAATTTATGTGCTTCTCAAAATACATGCTTTAACAGCTTCCAGAGCAGGAACTCAAACGGTTTATGCACCATTTCCATGTAAAACCCCCAACTCAAGACCACAAATTGCATTCTTATTCATTATCTTTATCCAGGCTAAACCATCCTTCACCATGATCCTGTTCAAGCAGAAGGGCTGGACTGAAAGTGCACTTGAGTATTTTCCTGTTGGGCAGCTCTACACAGCAGAATAGGTAGCTCAAATCCATTTCAGGTGCATAACTCTCCCAATACACTGTATATAGTAGCTTCAGTGTTATACAGGACAAGGTCTGAAATTTCATTTCCAAGCCATGCATGGAAGTCAGGTATCTCAAGTGATTACTTGTGCATCTACCCCAAGGTTGAGTCCTCTCGGTTTTCAACACTTCATCACTTTTCAAACTCCTACCTGAAATTCCTCACTGGACACTCAAGGTCAAAACTACGGCTTGAACTTTTTTGTTTCACTATCCTCCTATGTATAGGAATTAATACTCCTGTACTTTAAGGCAGGAGTCTCCATTTAATGCTTCTACAGCACTTGCAGATCCTCAGAAACAAGGTGATATGTAAGCACAAAGTATTATTTAATGAGCTGAGGGAAGGAACCTCGTTTCAGAAAATGGGAAAATTATATGTGTGTAAAATATAAAAACAGCCACTTGAAACTATATTTGACAGAGAATCCAAAAGAAAATTGTTACTTGTTGAAGGTTTCCTTTCCTATTATTTAAAAAAATATAGTCTGATTAGAAAAGTACAATTTAGGTATCTACCATACCCAAAAGCTTCTTTGTAGTATATTTTACCTACTGCTTCAACATACAACCTGTATCACTTCGTTGGACGACCATGTTACCACTTTGAATGAATATCTGCACAAATTGCATGAGTTGGCTATTATCAGATAATTATTTTAAAATTCCTCTTTACAAGTTTTAGCTAGGACAACATTAATTAAACAGTACAGACATCCACAGTGAAATGTTAGCCTTTGCTACCTATAGCACAATACTGTGGTTCCTTACTACCAGTTTCATACCCTGTGGGGCTAAAATATTAGCTTTAATCTTTCACAATGAATTTCACTTTGCCTCCCAGCTTTACCATTCTTTTCATACATTTTTGTTTCAAGTCTTGCCTTGTCTAAATATGCTGCAACTACAGCACATTTCTTCTTTTGTCACTTAATGTTGAAATTTGAAAGGAAAATGTAAGAGTAATTACTGATGTAATAAAACATGAACATACTGTAGACTACTCTGTGGAATTTTAATTAGGAAATGTAGGTTCACAAAGTTTCCCCTGTCCTCCTTTCAATGAGCTGTCACCCACTGCACGTCTTATTTTCATGATTTTAATATTTTGAACACTTTCTGTCAACTTTGTCTTCATATTTCACAAGCATAAACATAAAGCAAATTATGATGCTACTAAATAAGAGCTTGAAATGCAATCTTCTTATAGAAATATGTATGTCTAACACAGCTTTTCTTTTTATTGATTGCTCTGTGCAATAATATGAAGGCGTAAATACTAGGAGAGTTGATTCATTTTAATTTCTTTGCACTTAGACATGGCCTCAGTCTAAAGAAGGATCTAACCAGACTCTGACAGTTAAAGATTAACAGTCCTGCCATACCAACAGGCTTGACAAAGGAGCTTAACTTAATCCTTAAGGCAGTATAAGATGTCTTACGTGTATTACTGCATAGAAGCAAAACTCTAATAAACACAATGTAATGTAATTTTCAGTAGTTTTACTGATGTAAAGTACAGGATATGAAACTAAAAAAAAATAATAATTGACAGATCTATTTGTTTTCCAAGGGAAACAAAAAGGAACTATAAAGCTTACTATTTTTTTAAAGATTACTTTTCTTTTGAATTTCAAAGCCTCAGTGCTTTGCGCAGACTGGTACACAAAAAAGCAATTCCAATAAAAGAAAAAGACAAGCAGATGCAACCTCATCATCCACAATCAAGAGGCGATGGGACTACAATTTCAGCTAAACTGGCTTACACTGTGCTCTGTTATAGCTAGTTTTACCTCTGACCTCAGTCACAAGGTTTTCATGCACTTCTGTGAGCAATGCCCTCAATTTTAAAGTCTTGAGAACTTACATTCATGCACTTCTGTGAGCAATGCCCTCAATTTTAAAGTCTTGAGAACTTACATAACTGTTGGTCCTTGGACTTGGTATGGCGTGGCTGAGACCACTTCTTACACCTTCCAGTACAATGAATCTTTTTTTATTTGCTATAGAGTGTGAAAATTACCATCACACCTGAAAGTTCAAATGTTAGCACACTAATTGTCATGTCAAAACCATTTTTTTCACATTATGCACTACAAATAGGATATGTCATCTTCATAACACACTGAAAAATATCCCTAGGAACTGGCATAATTATAAAAAATCATTTCTGAGAAACTCTAATAAAGCTGATGCATCTTATCATCAATCAGTTTATTCTACATGTGTCTGAGAGCACTGATATAAGCACAATGGCTCTGTCTGGTTTTAGCATAAACTCTATTTCTAAGGTGATCCTAACTCAGCCATTTCACTGTATTCCATATCAATATGAAACCTCATAGACAGATTTTCAGGTCCTGTGAATTGTCTCAAATCTAGATTTGATCTGAAGATACGTGCTATTACAGGTTATATGTATATGTACATATAGGATATGTTGCTATTCCATCTTGACAGCAGTGAGAGCTCTGACAGAAAAACTGAGAGCCAGCTGCACCTTCTACTGAAGCCCAGGCTGCTGCACAGTGTCTTTCATGAGAGCAGAAACATGATCGCTACACTTACAGGTGGGTAACAAGCTGTGCAAAGTTCCAAATCACCACAGCTGGGAGTGAAAGGTGATGCTAAAGCCTCATTTCACTTTCCAGGCCAAAATGTCCATAGGCATAATTAAAGATACCCCGAAAGCTGTTCTGCATTGCACAAATTGCTGCAGATCAAAAGGGATCACTGTGCTGGAAGAAATCAGGCACATTAATACCAGAGATACCCTCCTGGCCCTGATATCCCTCCTCCACATCTACCAGCTGCACAAAGTACCTCATTTATGCCCTTAAACTATCAGGGATACACCAACACTGCTCCTGAGAAAGAATATTCAATTTATCTATAACTAGGTTCATCACTTCCTTGCACTGCTACCGAGACATAAAGCAGATACAGAGAAAGTGAAGAATTAGCTCTGGTTTTGATTCTACTTGTAAAAAACCAGAGCTTTTGGCTATTCATAAAAATTAAAAGAGAAATCAAAATTAAATCTATTAATATGATAATTACATATGGAAAGAGTAACATTAAGGCTCAGCACTCTTACATTAGTGAAGATATTACTAAATAACATATCAGCAAAAATTTTCACTGACCAAAATAAAGACAGTTGTCAACATTTCCAAAGAAATATACATGGTAAGAATACCAGAAAACACAAACATTACAAATGAAATAACATATGTATATAGAAATAGCCATGTTACAAGCAAAAAAATCTCTTAGTTTCATTCTCAAACATCATTTTCTAAAGCAAAGCAATTAAATTTTTTTCTTTGATAATTATATGCCCAGTGAAAACAGCAGATTTTATCATAAACGGTGACTTAGATGGCTAAATCATGCTCTGTGAACTTAATTTAGAGTCTCATTTCAGATTTTGAAAACCTGATCCACAACAGCATCTATCATATCAGGCTGCCGTACAAAAGAGAAATGCTGAAAAATAGTCTTTTTTGTTAAGTGTACTGAGCATGTGGCAATATAACAATCAAAATTTAAGTAACAAGAGTACTGTGAGGTATGTAAGTAAGACTTCTGACTGAACACTGAGAAGTGTGCAATAGTACCATAAATCTGGAGGTCGTGTTACATTCTGCAATTGCATTAGGTAGGAAATTCTTGGTGGTGTGGCAGAGGACTGAAAACACTCCTCTGGAGCAGGGTTAGGAAACCATTAGGATATGAATTAGCAGGTTTTTGCAGGGAGATGCAAGCAAATACTGACCATGCTCCATACAACCAACCACAAGCAAGCTCTGCTTGTGTGTCAAGATTGTAGGATGCAGAGAAGCTCTACAGTGTAAGCTATATAACCACACCAAATATACTGCTGAGCCCAAGATAATAAACCCTGCCTCTCAGTCAAGCTTATTAGTTCTGGCTTAGCAACATGCTAACTGCAGCTACTCAGCAGCCAGAGCAGAGCTGGTGCATCTCCGACCAGCTCAAAGGGAGGGCAGAGCACACTCTCGTCTGCTGGCAAATTCCCATATAGACATATGCTTAGACATCGTGTCAGCTGGCGCTCGGCAAGAGGGGGAAACCCTTACTGAAGTGCTGGTTATTATGTATAGTGCCATTCATGTCCGAGGTAGTTCTCATGGATAATGGGAGCAATATTATAACAAACTGTCTCAGTCTTCGTAGGGCTCATGAATCACTATTAAAAACAGAAGGAAATCTGGAGCAGTGTTACAAAGAGAATACATAAGTAGATGAACAAACAGAAACAGCAGTGACTTTGCCATAGGTTTTCAATTTGTAAAATGTATTTTGGATAATCATCAATAATAACCATTTTATTGAATATAAGTGTTAAGACAGAAATTGTCTAAATAAAACACAAAATATATTGTTATGTTTCATTTTAAAAAAGGAGTTAATCTACAGTTATCCAGGCCCAGGTAGCTGAGAAAGTATATTAACTCTGCATCACTCTGGCAGCTGCAGTCAGACCACTGGCTGTATTTTCAGGCTTTATGTTCCTATTTTAGAGCCAACCAGTATGCTGAGATGTGTAAAACTAACCCTTTTACCATAGCATCAGGAACAATGGACAGCAACAAAATTCTGAAGCACATTCTACTTTCCAAGCATGAAATTTAGCCAAGTGTCTGAAGGACTGACGCAAAGATGCCATACTGAAAGCTAGAGCAGAGCAGGAAAGGGACAGCACCGGTTGTACAACAGCACATACTCCCTGTGAGCCTCTGCACTCTGGCTAAAGACTGAGGATAAGCTTGGGAGAACACTGCTTCTGTGCATTTGGCCGAAAGCTTTCTCATAAGGAATACAGACAAGTCTTGGAAATCATAATGTTTTCTAAGCATATCTTTGCTGTGGCCAAATGTTCAATCTCTGCAAATACAAGGTGTATATAGTTTGGATGGCTAAAGTTAAAGAACAGCTAGTATTTCAAATGCAGTTTCAGTCCTTGGCACTGCACTTGAGAATCATCCAGAAATGTTTTGGGCGTGTCTGTACCACCATTCCCCCGGCACCCTGCGTAGCTTCAGCCTATCCTGACCCCGAATGCCACAGAAAACACAGTGCAGAGCCAGCTCAGCTCCAGAAGAAAGGTACCGGACAAAGGTCAGGATTACTTGCTCAGATACAGTGTGACTACTCTGCTTTCAAACTCAAGCTAACAAGCCTGTCTCAGACTACACTACCCAGACTTACTGACCCAGCCTCCACTACCACTGCGATCTCTGCATCACATTTTATTAGCCCATAACCACATGCTACCTTCCTGATACCTTGATTATAAGCTTCCTCAGATGCTTACATTTCATACAAGTCACAAGGGTGAATTTCATTGAAACAGAAAAAAATATGTCCATCCACAGAGAATGCCATACAAGTGCAAAAGTTTAGAAGGTGAAGAGCCTGAACGTAATTCATGTCACTATGTACAAAACAGCCTGGTGTCTCAAACTGTGAGAAAAGGTTTTAACCTCATGCGGCCAAACTGGTAAGTACCATGTGCTTGGTAATGAATGCAGTCTCTAGAAGCCTATTTCTCAGTGAGCCACATCTTAAGCATAACAATAGTCCTTTAACTTTCCTGTGCACAAAGCCTGATACAGATGTACATTTGCACAAACTTGCACTGTTGAATTTTTCTTTTCCTTAGAGATACCTCTTAGACTGATGCTCTGCTGAGTGTTATTACATCTACTTTTATGACCTGCTATAGCTGAGGGCAAGATACAGACTAATTTAATACTGGTCCAACAGTACAAAATTTACAGAATGTTTTGTTTCTGTAATATTAACATCATGCTCATATCTGAGGATGCTAATAACATACCAAAATTAAAACACAGTATTTGCTAAACAAAAATGCATATTCCAAATGTGTTGACTGTTTACTGAGAAACATTCTCCTCTTCCAGGTTATTTCTTACTAAGCCATCCATTCTGCAATAGGTATTTTTCTACAGCTGCAATAAATTCTTAATGTGTTGTACCTGACAGCGAAGTAAACATTTACATATTCTTGTTCTATGTTACTTACAACAGTCCAGATTATTAGATCTGAAATAAGAAAAGCTGACCTATGCTGCCTGTATATCATAAAAATTCATTATTGTTCCCTTCTCTTGGACAATGAACATTTCACACTAGTTCACTGTCATTGTGAAAAAATACACTAGTAATCTATTAAGTATATCAGTTTGCTCTCTCTGTGTCTTAAAATAACCCAATCTTATTCTGAAGTTTTCTCACAAGGTTCCAGTAAGAATCTAAGTATTCATAATTGCATTTAATGTACGCATAGTGCTTCTCTTACATTGTATGTCTCTCTGAATGCAGTCCAGCATTACCAGATTTGTCTAAGGTCAGTTCACATGTGGTATATTTTCTATAGGAATATGTACGTGTTCCTCAGCACCCAACTCTGTCTTTCATATAACACCACCAAGGGGCACCTCAGAGCTCCACTTCTCCAGACTCTCTGAAGGCAGAACGTTTCAGCTTTGACTTGTGCCCTCGCTTCCTATGTGACTCTTACTCTTAACTGTATTTGGATATTTTCAGAACGACAATGGAGAACAATTAATAGCAGTTTCTGAACTACTTGCTTTTACAGCTGATAGCAAACTTCAGTAATTAACCTGGTCTTAACACTTTAAGCTTTACCTATTAGAGCAAAAGAGTAATGACTAATGGAGATTGCTTAGGGATGAGGTGAAACAGTGAGGTGAAGCATCATGATGTTTCACCTCCCCTTCAAAGCGGCTTTTGTGCTGTCACATCTGCTTATATCAGCACCAAACGACTGCTGATTTGATCATAATTGCCCTAATTAGAAGTTCAATTAATACACTGAGTTCTTTCTATCAATGCCACCTCAGCATCAAGGATGTGCATACAGAGCGTTACTGAGCAATACAGGTTAAACTAATAAGGAAGGTCACCAGGAAACGGAAACTACCTGCAGTCTGTTGTGCTGAGGATATCACATAGTTAGGATGACACTCAATATCCACTTATGCCCCAGGACAAGTAGAAAGGGAGAACTTAAGGAATTCTATTGAGAGATATCCATCAGCTGTGAACAAAAATTACATTTCCTGTCATTGAAAATCTCATTTAGTTCAGACTTGCTTCCACTAAGGATTAAAACCCTTCAAAGGAACACTTTGTCTTCACAGGAAGATGAAAATAGCCTAAAATGCTCACAGTGAAAGACTGTATGAAGAGAGTGGACAATATGGTAACTTTAAATGGTTATCAAATATAATATACTTCAGCAAATACTAGAAATACAAATGTGGTCATTGAAACTAATGATGAAAATGAAAAGAAAAAAAATTAAAGGGTTTTGCATGAGAGAGAGGCAAATTTCACTACCAGACAAAGTGTCACGAATTCTCTGCCTGGAAGTATTTTGCATATCCATCAAATGAAGAATTTTGCATGTTCAGAAAAGAAGATAGGGAAGCAGACGAGGGAAACAGACAGCACCCACTTATTAAAATGTGATGTATAGGATATTCATAAAATGGGAAAGAGCATATTTACTCATTCTTCATGATTCAGGATAAAGGCTATAATCCAGAATCAATCAAAAAAACGAAGGGCAAAATAAATAAAAACATCTTCATGCTTCTGCAATTTTTATTCTATGAAGAAAAGAAAAGAAAAAGTACTTTGTCTTAGTCAGTTGTAAAAACAAAATAACTTACTATGACCAATTTATGGTACCAGATATTCCTGTGAGATGTGACTTTTTTAAAATGTGAGAAAATTAAACCACAATTCTGCACTGTCTTGACCTAACCATCTACCAACTATTTACGTTTGTACTGAAATCAATCATCAAGATTTTATGATAGAGTCTCTGAAATAACCTTTCTTGCTTCAGTTTCTATGAAAGAATACAGCTACATCACAAAACGTCACAAATTACATGGGGCAAGATCTTCACCTGGTATAAACTCCAATACTTTCTCTGTTTTCCGTACAACAATGATTTACTCACTTTTATCTTCTCAATAACCAGAAAATGATCAGAACAGAGATAGTTTGCGGTTGGGTAGGGTTTTATGGATCATGTTACATGAATGAATGTAATAACACCAGGTATTACCAAACACCATGCATACCAAACATCTTTCAATTTTCAGAGGCATCTGAATATTTAATAGTACCTGTACTCTTTTTAGACAATTCTTTTAAGCAACAGATCCTGACCTCTGCCTGGAGTCACTACCTCTACTAGTTAAGATTTCTTCTTTAACATCACTTATTTTAGAAAGAATTAGGCAACAGTGATAACTAAAATATTACTTGTTTTTATTATCCTGATAGCTAGTATTTGTGTTCTCTCTCAAGTAGACACTGGAATCAGAATTCTACAAAAAATATGTCCAACTACAGAATATGGCCTTTTTCAAAAAATAAATGCATAAACTGCACAGCTAACTGATATTTCTATGTAAACATTGGAAAATATTTCAAGATATTCTAAGTAGAAACAGTGCCAGGCTAGGACTACTGGTTCTTTGTAGAGGTGCCAAGCAACCTGGAAAACAGAAAAATGTACCTTCATTTCCTATCATCGTTGTGTGCTCGCTCTGTACCGCACACGAAGTATTATCATCTAGTGCACACAGAAGCTGCTACAAATTTCAGACAAGGGTCATCAAAATGCATGAATCCATTATTACAATTTGTTAGGCTGAAAAAGCACACCACTACAATAGCTCAAAAGCATAAAATATCAAGCACAAGATAGTCATTATTCAAATGTTGCGTAAATCTGGTAAAACAATTGTCTGGATATTCAGTTACATTCTCTGTCATGGTACTAACACTTGGGGTTTTTTTACTCTGTCAACTTTATAAGGATTTTAATAAACCTATAGTTTATCAGTGTAAAAGGTAACTACACTACCTCAAAATAAAAAAAAAAGCTAAGGAGCCAACAAAACACCGAGCAACGGGCTTTTTGGACTCCCATCTTGGCTAGATCTCTGACAGATGGAAGTGTCCCCCAACAAGGTTATTCTAGAATAAAGTCTCCCCCTTGTGGATCTCTCACACAATAAAAGCTCCATCAAATACTTAATTGTGTAATGAAGTCTATGCTCCTTCCTTTGTAGGTAAGAATTTCAGAGGCAAATAGGAACATGTAATGAAATCATGGTACGTGGTTTACTTCAGTTCAGTGGGCTCAATCCCGCCACAGGCAAGACAATCTGTTTTGTTCTAATACACCTTATGATTCTGTAATAAATTCATTTGAAAGACACTAAAACGGTCGAATTAATTCCTTCCCACGTCCATGTAAGTTAGATATGAAGGTTGGTCTAGTGATGCCCTCACAAACTGTTCATCCCAAAACTGTCAACAGTTTAACTATTTAGGTAAAAATTCAAATTCCAAACTCTTTCTATCTAATACTTATTAAAAAGAATATAAAACATGACAAGGTCCGTCCGGCCCCCCCCATTTTAAGTGCACAAGTTTTACTATCCTGGAAAAAATAGTTTCATCCCAGAACAACTTATTGTGTTTCAGAGATTAAGAAGCTATAGCACTATTTGCAGAGTAAGTCTTCCTCAAGCACTTCATCAACTACAGTACTCTCTGATCTGTATTAATTTAAAGCGATCACTAAGATTTCTTTGCACATGATAATTTACATTATCATAAATTAAGAAATCATTGTGATCAATTATCATGTTGATCTCAATGCTCTCAAGGTATTTAAATGTGGTTCTAATAAATCATGCATTTTGTCTGCAAGATTGATTTTGATAATTTTTTTTATTTTCTAAGAAACAAAATCCTTGATGGCTTGAAATATTATTCAATTATATACGTGAAAACCTCATATTTTATTCACAGTACCAACTGTTGAGTCAATACTGGGTAAAAAGCTTTTTAACTATCCAGAGACATGTTCTCGCATTCACTTCAGAATAGTAATATAATGGTGAAATATTTATTTCTTGCAAGTTCTGGAATAGTGCTAGGTTTCCCACTTTCATTAGCAGTCTCTTATTTGTATGCAGTAATTGCTTTAAAAATATTAGCATTGTAATTTCTTGCTAGCACGATGATAAATCAACAGAAAGTTTTATCCCCATGCCTCCCCATGGAACAGCATAATTCTGCTTCCCTCAATGCCAGTAACAAAACCTCTTTAATTTCAGGATTACACTCAAAGAACTGATGAAAGATGTTAGTTTGACAGTCTGGGACTCTTGTCTTTTCTAACTGCAGAACAGATGCAATAGCTAAACTCTGCCAATGTGCTTCTGTAGAAAGCAACAGCTCCTTGAAGTAGAAGGGCAGCTGCTACTTCACTTCGTTTCGGTCCTTGACCTCTCAATAGCAACAACTATTAGCAAACCGTGTTTTCTGTTCCAAATGAGAGTTTTTAGGACATAAACATCTGGCTATTGGGAACAAAAAAAGATATCATTCATTCATTTCAAACATCCATCAACAATGACTGTCAACTGCTGTTGCTCTGGGACATGCAGAGGTGAAATGCCAAGAACCAATCTCTGAATCCACTGCATTTCTGAATTTTCTTGTTTTAAGAGTTCAACAAAAATGAAGTTTGCACTGCTAAAATGGCAAAAGGCTGCTAAAGCTAAGAACATGGGTTCTGATCTGTGCTGCTTGATTCAGGGAAAAATGGGCTTGCAGAAGCCATGAAAGCAAAGTACTAAGAAAACAAAACGTCACAAATCTAATCAAGTGACAAGGGATTCCTGCAAAAAGACTCTTCAACCCAGTAAAGCAAGTATTACGTATTTTAGCTGTATTCTCAGAGACTGCCTGCTTATCTTGACAGGATGGATGAGGAACTACAATTCTTCCTGAATATAAAATAAAAAATAGAAAATAATTGGTGATTACAATATTGCAAGCTGTATTTCAAAATCATTGGTACTTTAGTAAGTGCCTTGATATTCTGGTAAATAGTCTCCATACATGATCACCCAGCACGACTAAATGAGCTGCACTGCTAGTAGTGACAGACATTTGTAACACATGATATTTCACAATGTGGATAATTGTTAAATTTTATCCCTGAAAAGAAATGTCTATACTACCATGTAACACAGCTTCTGTATGTTTCAATACTCATATTGTAATTATGAATTAATAATAACTTCAGTACTTATCATATAGCTTCTACATATATGTGCATACTGACGCTCAGTAAATGCATCAGAATAGGTACACCACCACAAACATGAAACTAGGTTTTCCTATTAAAGCAAACTATGGGATCCAGAAAAGTCTTTCTAAAGTTAAGAACATTTCAGCTCCTAAATCTGAATGATCCAGACATTTAGTCTACTGTTAACTGTCATTCATGTGTGAAAACATACCACGGATTAATTTTGTATAACGGTCATTCAGCTTCAGGTCATTCAACCTGACAGATAATCCCAAGATTCTATATGAGAAACTAAGGAAGCTGTATTGTGAAAAATCTACCATCCACTGTCACTTTGCACTGTCACCTCTGTGCCACCAAAATAACATGTATCATTGCTGAAGTCAGTCCTCCTTTACCTTTCCAAGCCTGTTGTCCTCATACAACATGTACTTTTCATCTCCTTCCAGATCTCCCCGTCTCTTCGAGTATCATGTCCTCACAGCTACAGAATTTTATCTTGCTCTCTTGCAGCTCTCCTAATATTCCTTAAATCCCCCTGATTCCTTCACTTTCTCTCACTTTGGGCTGGACTTTTATGCTGCTTGCTATTCAAGCTGTCTTCTCTGCAGTCTCCAGTGTCCCACCCAAAAAACAGGTTCTCTGAAAATTTTTCACCATTTCTCAGTTCTTGCAGTCTTTCTCCCTATTCTCATCATCACTGATGCTGCATCCTTCTTTTTCCAAACCATTAACGCCTGCGATCTTTTGCATTCTCCATTTTTTATTCTGCAGGAAACCTATGTATTCTGGGGTTGTAAATCCATGTTAAATATATGGGTCTGTTAAATTACTAAAACAAATACACTATTAAGAGTCAAAGACCTCTCCCCCATCGTCTCCTTATGGCAATACAGTGTCCTCACTGCTCTGTATACCACTGTGGCACAGCTCTCTGCATGATCTCATGTGCATTAAAATAAAACAAAGCAAGCTGGGAACACAGCAGGGACTGCACAATCTTCCTTTTGACCCACAGAAGTTATGTGGACAACTTATTAAACCTTCAGCAGATTATTACTGCGAGGCACAAGCTATGTGAAATGAAATTCAGAAATGGAGTATCTGTGGATTTTGGGCCATATTACAATATAGTATAAAGACAGAGGACCAGTTTTCTCCAAAATACAGGGAAACATTAAAATTACTCTGGAAAACAATGAACACAGAATAGTCATTTTAAGTTCTATTAACAAGGGTGTTTGGGAGTCAGGGGAAACCAATGGTAAGGGGTTACCAGTGTCAGAGGGCTACTCACATATACACCCTAAAAAAAGCCATAGATGCTCTTTCAGTTACTACTGCTTACAAAAACTGTGTGCATATATATCTACACCTCATCTCATCACTAGTCATGTTCAAGATGAACAAAAGAATTACAAGAGAACAGCACACACAGTAGGAAGCCCCATGGCCAAACCTGCTTTTTCTATACAGACGTTACATTTGAGAATTTCCAGGAGAACCATGTAAGAAAGCAAATAAAGCCTACCAGGGACCATCACAAGCTATTTTTCTGTGTTAAGAGCCCTACAGACAACTCTTGCATAGAAAGTGAAGCCAGAAGGAACAATAAAAATCTCTTTATATCAAAGTCAGTAGTCTTCACACAGTACCTCTAAACTGAGCCCAGTAACTTATTTGACAACGTATCTTTCAGAAAAATGTCAGCCTGGATGTGAAAACATGAGAAAGCTGAGAATCCTCACTCCCCTTGCTTATTTTTTACAGAAAATTTTTGCTGCAAGAAGTGTGTGTACTAAACATTATCTGGGGTTTTGGCAGAGGTGGTCCTTGGAGTTTCCAGGCAAATGCAACAAACTGAACACAGCACAAGAAGTACAGGAATCTGCCTTCTGAGAAAATTACTGAAGCTTGAGTATCTCTTCAGCATGGATATGCCACCTTGCTTACTTTATGTCATTACATCCGTCCTGTGAGATATCAAAGCTTAGTCTGCCGATCTCTGGTGAATGGGTATTACAGTCTGACAATCCAGCCTGGTAATTCCTGTGTCAAGGGGAGTGACATCATTTTGTTCACCATTAAAGAGCTGCCCCCCATTTCTAGAATGGAGACTATGACAACTTCAGCCTCCCAGGAGGAGGATGAAAAGGTCATTTGTGCAAGAGAGACAGTTCTTTTCAGTTTCCCAAGACAAAATGAGCTAAGAATAAACACCCACCTACTGAAGCTACCTTTCGCTTCCTCTAACTAAACTTCCTTCTTTAACCCTTCCTAATAGCATCATAAACACACGTTTGTAGTGTACCTCCAGCATCCAACAGTGGAAAGAAAACACTCCACCCTCCATCTTCTACTGGGCAAGGGAAGAGATAACCAACGCTCCAGAAAGGCCAGACGGCAAGCTGGACGCCGGGTCCCGACCCCGTTAATCCATGCACCCGGGGCCAGGCGCGACGGCACCCGAAGGTGGCAGAAGCCAGCCCCGACAGCGCGGCAGCCCGGGCACCGGGACACCGCCGAGAGGGCCGGGCCGTCTGACAGCGGGCTGGGGGAGCTCTGCAGGTAGCGGGTCGGGTGCCCCCTGGGAGGACGGGGCAGCGCGGGGTGCCTGGCTGCCCCGAGGGCCGGGTGAGAGGGGCGGCCCCGCGGGAGGAGGCTCACCTTGTGCTCCAGGACGCTGATGTAGCCCTCCAGGAGGCCGGCCCCGACGGGGAGCGCCGGCTGGT
>JAVJGI010000032.1:22490210-22538191 GCA_035590275.1 Ibycter americanus
GGGCGGCAGGGGCTCCCCCCTGGGCCCGGGCGCCTGCCCTGCGTGTAGCTCCGGGGAGCGACCCTCACGTTACGTTAGTTGTATTTCTCCCTAGCGGAAAATTCGCCATTCTCCCACCGCTAGCTGGGTTCCTGAAGCTGGCAGCATTCAGGCAATACTTGAAATTCACGTTGGTAAAAAATCGACGCCCTCAACTCCTTGTGCGGCGCTAACAACACTCTCACACAATCTTTCTCAAGCCCTAAGAACCTGTTCCAAAACCTTCTGACAGGACAGAAGCTTTCTTCGTTTTTTGAAGTAAATCTCACAGGTTTGCTCCCCGTGCATCCCCACTTTTTGGTGATGGACATTTTCCCACTCTCCTTTTATAAGCAGCCTTCCAAAGTTTTTTATAATTTCTTTCTTTGTGTTAATGGCATACAGTTCAGTCGTGAAAACTTTATTAAGAGACCTCAAATTACATAAATTTCTTGCTCTGGGAATTCCACGTTTATAAACGTGCCCCTTCAAAATAAGACATTTTAAGGTTGATTTCTTACAACATTATTAAACCGACAGCACAGCATTTTAAAAAAATACCTATGTCCTAGTCATGAAGATACTTCTTTTGAAGCTATTCGTGGAAATGATAGTTCTAATATATGGCTTCACATCTAACCTACAGCTATATAACATTAAAAATTACATTAAGGAGGAAGCGATCAGCAGGCTAACTCAACCATGGTCACAATAGCAGCTTTCTCAAGGCTGGAATTGTCATTGAAATCCATTTTGTATCTTTACTAATTCAGTGGAGAACTAACAGTGAAACAAATGCCATCTCAAGCATTGGTACAGCTTGCAGCATTTTGTGCTTTTTAAGAAAGTAAAAGGAAATAAGAATGTATGCTACATCCACGGATAGCGCAGTAAACATGCTTTATCATTTCAAAGAAGAATGCCATATTGCATGCATGCTTGCTATTTATTCAGTTTGTGGGTTTGGTTTCAATAGTACCAGTTGTTAAGACAAACGAAGCAATATAAGAAGAATCTTATCAGGTCTTGGTAATTCTTTATTGTGTGGTTGCACTTGACACTCAAATTAGTGAAACAAAGGGCCAACTTGATGAATCATTGAAAGCAAATTATCTGTGGCTCTCCAAGGCTTCCTGCAAGAAACTACAAAAGGCAGCTCATGCATTTTACAGTGCTGTTTCTCAACTACCAGCAAGCAGGTTGCTGGTGATTGACCTTTCTAAGCCTTTCTAATATATTTTGCCATGCCAAACTGAAGCATCATTTTTATGTTTTAGGCTCATGGCTGTATGTTAGACATCTGTTACACAGTATGTCTGACCAAATTCATTAAACTTAGGGGGTTTGGTAGAATAGGCTGATTTAAAAATCTACTGGTAAAGGAGACAAACTAAATTTTCTAATTTAATGCTTGACTTGAATAATGTCCAGCTTTCTGCTCGTCAAATATTTAATTAGATTGCCATGATGGTCATAGACAGTATTCTTGGCAGTCAAATGCTCACTGAAACAAATACAGTAGTGTAATGTAAATCCTACGGAGGTTTTTATGTGTAAGCACGGGAACTTTAGAAATCATCTGGAAAACAGCCCAGCTATTTAATTTAATTTTAAATTCCTATGAAGTAATAGTTCTAGCTGTCTGGAGGTTTGTTTTTTAACACTATTGGAATCTACATGCATGTAGATACGCATCTGTATACCCAGTAGTTAGACATGCAAAGAGAAGAGGCATAAGCTGAACTCATAAACATTTAATCAACTTGGAAACAAGTCAATACAGAGAACATCTTAAAGTCCATCTGACTTCCTGCTTCAACCAATTTATTCTCAATATGGAAAGGATACTGAACTGTCCATGCATTTCTATTTCTCCTTAGAGCTTGGGGTAAACAGAGATTAAAGCATAAACAGCTGCTTTCCCTAGCCCAGGAGAAAATGTGGCAGAGTGGTGGCTATGTTTTTCAACAAAGTCTGACTGAGGAGAGCTTTTCATCTGCATGGAAGGGACAGGGTTGTCCCTGCTTCCAATTTACCCTTCTCACTTTCATCCTTCTGGTAGGTACAGGCTGACAAAACAGTCACAAGAAATAAAAATCTGCTTGTGGCAGCTTCCGGAAGACCTAAGATGCAAATGGCAAAAATCCATGTAGAGTGAGAAATCCATGTAAGTAGTAGTGATGCAGATAGAGACAAACTTCTCAAAACTGACAATGGACTGGAGCAACAGAGTTCTTTCACGGATTCCTAAATAAAACTGCTCAAACAGCAACTTCCCCTGAGCTGTCTGGATAAGTGAAATAACTATCTTTTTATAATGCATTTTAACCCAGGTTGTCTTGCAGAGATTTCCTTGTATACCTATAAAGCACCTTTTTGAACTATGGTTGCTATCTCATGAAGTTCATATAGAGAAACCAACATAATCTGCATCTTAATATAATGAACAATTATAAACATATTTTCCACATTGTGGTTGGCCTGGAATGAGTACTCGAGTGGAGGAGACTCTTATGCTTCATCTATGCCAGCGTATCTCAGCAGCTGGTAGCCAAATATTCAGTACAAGTTAGGATGGCTAGTATTTCTGCTGCTGATCCAGATGTTGTCTTCCAGGACATTTCCCTTGAGCACACCGGCTACTATCTGTGTGACTCCAGCAAACCCTGCTCTGGATCTTGCTGTCCCTCTTCTTTCCACCATAACCAGAGGTAGGATGTTTGTGCAGGCAGGCAGTACACAGAATGCCTCCAAACTGGAAGCTGCAGTGATGCTTCAGCCCTGTCACCTCATCAGAGTAAAAGCCCAGACAGTCTTAAATGTTTAATTATTTTGTGACTCATTGATGGCAGTGTGGCTCCTTTGCTGCAAAAAAGAGAATATTTTAGAGAACTGATTTAGATCTGTGCCCAGTTTCAAAGAGAGTAAGAAAATAAAGTTTTTTAATCTACTACCTGTCACAAAAGAGTGAGAAGAAAAGGGATCTGGTGTGATGTAGGTAGTTAAACTCCAGGTGAGTTCTGCATGTTACTCTGCAGGAGTGCTGAAAGCACTTACATTCCCATCACACTATGTGTATGAAGATGTTTTTCAGAAAACTATTGATGATAGAAGTGCTTAAAATAGATTGGAGGGGGGAGGTTAATTATATCAGGACGACTTTGATATCCATATGCCTTTGAAATGAAGAATCTGAGTTACTAAGATTCTATAGGTGGCTAAGCATGAGAAAATATTTGTTGAAAATGTAAAATTAATCTAAAACTCACTCCTGTTAAAGTTGCATAATTTTGTCATTACCATTATATTCTGTGGTCTGTGAAGCCTTAGATCTGTCTCCTCAACAGTAAAATCCTGGCCCCACTGAAATTAACTCCCACAGATCTTTTATCCCTCTTTGCTTGCTGGGGCAAGGAGCTCGCTAGCAAGTATAAAGCTCTCACTTCTAGCTCTGCAGCCTCATGAGGTATGCGCTTAAACCATGATCACTAGTGTAGAACAGAGTATTGCTTGTCCTGGGCCTCTAGCCAGTGACATTTGGGAGGATGGCTGGGAGTGCCACATTTCAGGAGGGAGAAGTAAGCATTTTTTGACTGACTAGCTAGGAAAATGAGACTAAAGGTTCTAAGGAGGTTGGAATATGATGAAAGTTTGTGTGGATTAATGGACAGAGGGGCAGTCAAAGGTATATATATCACACTGACACTAAACAACACTCCACGTGCTGTTATTTATATATGAAATTTTAAATTCTTTTTCCTGAGAGAAAGGGCTGCATTTCTGCATCGCAAACACAACCAATGGAAAACATTCAGCAGCCAGCAAAGTAATGAGCTTACAGTATAGATTTTTCAAACTGCCCAGTGATTCATGAAATGTTTTTCAAAACTGGAAATAAGCATTGAGGATTGGTCAAAAAAGGTAGAAACAATATTATAGATCAGTCAATACTGTACTTTATGAAAGCAGGCTGCCTTTGAACTTCTGACAGAAGCAAACAGTGATAGATGCATAAAAAATGAAATATTGCATGGAAATAGAAGTGCAAATGAAAACAGAAGAGGGAAAATAGTGAGATAAGATCTGCTGAATCAGCTGTTTTTTTCTTTTCTATTTCGTATTTTTCTCCCCAATCTAGGAAGCATAAATAATGGTATTGGATGTTTCAGAAACAATCTGTCTAGCTCAACTGAATGGACTCATCTGCTGTAGGACTGCATGTGAAACACTGTGCTTCATTCTAATGACTTCTTTGGGGGGGAAAGTTAAACAAAGCACATCCTGGAATATAGAGCATACTCAAAATTCAAAAAAGTCAGAAACTTTGAAGGTTAAGAAATTAGCGCAGGAGGCTGCAGATGGAGGGCACCCAATACCACTTGTGGAAGCCAACAGGTATGACCAGAAACTGTCCTTCATGGCCTTTTGTTCTACCGTCCATCACCAAAACGAAAGCAGGAAGACATACATAACCTCTATAAACAGAGCACAGATTTAACATATGGACTAAAGCAACTGAGGACATAATTAGTACAATTTGTTAAGAGACTGGATACATTTGAATATTCTGGGGGTACCTTTGCTGTAATATATGAGATCTCAACAGGACCCTATATAGCTCAGCTTTCAGTGTACATATGTCTGTTCATTTGCAGAGAAAAACTACACCAACAGGAAGTCGAAGTGTTAAATGGAACAGAATTTCTAAGCTTTAAAAAAAATTACCAAGCAAATATCAGAAATGAAGCATTAGAGCAAAAAAAGGAAGCAAAGAAGGATAAGTGCTCATTATAGATTGGTTTGCAGTTCTTTATGTGTTATTAGAGAGTCGATAGAAAACTCTCCTGCTATTACTAACACAAACACAAACATCACTTATGATGACAGGCTGAACAACTGTGGCAACAAGGGGATCCATTACCATCAAACTGAAAAAGCACAGTCACAGAATCAAGTAAAGTCCTTCTGTGGTCAAGCTATATATATATATCTTATTTTGGTATTAGCTACTGTTCTTATCTACAGGTTTATAGAAACCATCTTTACTATTCACGTAGTATATCACTACATAAGCATATATGCAAATTCAGAGCAATAAATCAGTTAATACAGTGTGAGAATAGCTGCCAATGACTGCTGTCATAGCTCAGCAATTTCACGCTCATGCCCTGTGTGCTTCTGAATTTATGTAGTGGCCACCTTTGTTACGTACAATTTTCTTCCATTTATCCAGCATACTCCAGGACACAGCTACCTAAATGAGGTCTTGGGGATTTGAGCTTACTGCTGGGAGGTCCTGAGTACTCTTGTTTCCCAGGCAAGTTGACAGGAATGGAAGGAGGGTCTGTGCATTCAAGTGAGCTGCCTGTTAAAAATATTATTGGTTCTAGCCATTTGCACATTCAGATGGGGATAGATTTCTACTAGGAGATATCAGATCATAGGCTCAGGGTGCAGTCATTTTAAAGGTATGGAGATAGTGACCACATTTATGTAGCTTGCTTAGTTAGTTGCAATTGAACATGGAATCTGGACACACAAGACAGTACAGAATGTGTCGTGGTTTAACCCCAGCCAGGGACTAAGCCCCACACAGCCACTTGCTCACTCCACCCACAGTGACATGGGGGAGAGGATCAGAAGAGTAAAAGTGAGAAAACTTGTGAGTTGAGATTGACAGTTTAATAGGTAAAGCAAAAGCCACGTATGCAAGCAAAGCAAAACAAGGAATTCATTGATTACTTCTCACTGGCAGACAGGTGTTCAGCCATCTCTGGGAAAGCAGGGCTCCATCACATGTAACATCTACTTGGAAAGACAAACGCCATAATGCCAAATGTCCCTCCCCTCTTCCTTCTTCTTCCCCCAGCTTATATACTCAGCATGTCTGTCATATGGTATGGAACATCCTGTTGGCTAGTCTGGGTCAGCTGTCCTGCCTGTGTCCCCTCCTAATTTTCCATGCCCCTCCAGCCCTCTGGCTGGCAGGGCCTGAGAAACCGAAAAGTCCTTGACTTAGTATAAACATTACCTAGCAACAACCAAACCCATCAGTGTGCTATCAGCATTGTCCTTACCTGAAATCCAAAACACAGCGCTGCACCAGCTACTAAGAAGAAAATTAACTCAATCCCAGCTGAGAGCAGGACAGAATGGGTATAAAATTATTTCCTATGTCCAAATCTGGTACGGCAAACCACCATCTCTTCTAGGCAAGATGAATAAGCATTGTAGGAACTATCCTGAAACAGTGGGAGAGTTTCTTCACTGCAATAGATACCTAACTGATTGCTTCAAACCAGCTGCTAAAACAGATGGATTGTCTTCCTTTGCAATGTGCTATGTCCTTGTTTAAACATTTCTGCTGTATTATTGATATTTGTCACTCTTATACAAATACAGAAAACAAGTCTCTGTTTCATATAGGATAGATATCGTGAGTGTCTACTGGCATCCTTAAATCATGGATTAGAGCAAATCCATGGCTATATACACTCATTTTTCTTTCTTACACTTCAGGGCATAGGACCAAGTTCAGCTGCAGAGCTGGATCCAACATTTCCTGCAGCAGCTGTACCCTCCTTTCTTTGAACTGCTATTAATACTTGTTATCACATTCCCTAGCCTTTGTCACCACCACCTGCCTCATGCTTTTGATTCAAGTGACAGAACTTTAAAAAAACTTGTACTTTTCCCAATCATGGTAAATATTTTATTCAAGGTGATGATTATATATCTATTCTCTCCTATAAACTACAGTGCCAGGAACATACTGACTTGAGTTGCACTGCAGTACTTTTACTTCCTTCTGATGATTTCCTTGGTGGGAATCACATTTGTCCTTTTGTTTTGATGAATTTCTCCAGAGACCAAAGCATTCTGATCAAACACTCATATCTATCAATTTGCTTTATTTTTCCTTTTTGTTTATGATTTATTTCAGTTTAGAAGGGGTTATTCTGATGCCTTCTTTCTCTACAATAGTTTTTGTTTGTACGGTATCTAATTTTATTTGTTACCAGAAGCCCCCAAATTCTGGAAGGTTTGTTCTGTTTTTCTTGTGATCGGTACTTGAAATGTGAAGCTAAGCTCTGTAGGGCATGTGCTGTTTCTGTCCCGAGTTCAAATAAATGAAGCCTTAGGCCATTTATGGTTTAGACCATAAATTCAGATGTCAAAGAAACAGGTGGTAACGTGACACAAGCTGTTCTTGCTCATTGTATGAGTTTCCTCTGCTCAGTCTCCTACTGCTTCATCTCTGTCACAATCCCAAATCACTCTCCAACAATGGTTACTCCATTTTGGCATGTTCAGTTTCTGTCCATTGATAAATGAGAGCTTTTCTGCTTCTAAGCAATATCAGTCTGGAAAATGTGGAGCTTGGAATCCAAAAGCGTGTCTATACTGGCACATTAACTCAAGCACAGAACCACATTACTGTGACTAAAGCCTTCTGGGATAAAGCTGGCTCTCACCACCCGGCTTGGAGCCTGTGCAGAGGAGCTCAGGTCCATCTGCATGTCAGCTCTGGCTCACTAGCAGTCTGCCAGGTTGAAGGACTGTGGGTTGTGGTTCAAGAACTTGCAAATAGTAAAGAAGAACAAAAGCTTACCAGAGAAGTGAAAACAATGGGCGTGATGCATTAGTATAAAATAATGTAATAGTTGCTCAATGTTTTTTCAGTCACTGATTTTGGAGATATTTTTTGTGTATAATTTGATATCCTGCTGGTGAGGAGAGAAGGAATTATTTGCCAGGGTTGTTTTTGTAGCTGGCTCAATCATTTTAATCAAAGAAACTACTGACTTTGTCAACTGCTTTAGGATCCTCAGAAAATTTTATCCTAAGCACTATTCATGTTCAAGCATTGTCTACACACTAACTAGTCCTCGCAAAACCCACGTGGCTACATCCCTATTTACAGAAGATAGTTGTGTGGTGAAGGTAAGGAATGCTGTTCACTCAACTCCAGCTGTCACCTTATAGCTATGAATATTTAATACCTTGGGTATTGAAGCCCACAAAGCCTAAAGTTGGGCACTGAGAATCAGAAATCTGAACTTTCTTGACTTGCCAAACCCAAGAGTTCTTCTCAGCATCACTTGAGGATTACTACAATAGCAACATCTCCCACCTCAGCTTGTAGTTAAAAAAATTTTCAAACAGAATTGGGTGGAAGGTGACTTCATACAAATGCTGGCTTGGAATATTACTTGACTCTCTGATTCTGCACATTTCTAGCTACTCTAAGTTATGAAACCTCACAGTCTCTCCTGAATTACCATCAGCAGTTACCAAAAGCTGATGAGACACATTAGAGACTAATGGGTCATTGGGGAAAAAAAAAAAAGTGTTTTCTTCACTCTTCTCTGTTGCAGCACTACAAAACTATCACGCTGCAACAAGGCTTTCCCACACAAGGTTCCAAAAGTTCATCTACTGTCCGTGCTGTTTCTTCATCCTCTTCAGGCCAGTCCACCCTGCTTCTCTTCTCTGCACTGGGTTCTCCCTGGCTACTCTTTCCTACCACCTACTCCACTATGTAGTTACTCAGTCCATGCAGAGTTCCATGATGTAACTGGCTAATGACAGGTCTGCTTGGCAAGTTGCTTTTCAACACAGCACTGGGTGCTTGCTAGCACAGCTACTTATCTGTAGCTATATTATTACAGTTTGTCTTTCTGATTAATTAGAAATGCAGCACTTTAAGTTTTAGTTTCACAGTCTGGGTATTATTAACTAACATGCAGAAGAAAGAGGGCCCTATTCACAGCTTTACATATTTGAAGGTGAGAAAGGAAGGGGAAGGGATTAGAGTGGGGCAGAAAGAGTATATGCAGCAAATACGGATTCAGTGCAGGGTGGGAAGCACTTTGAGGTGTATGTCAGGGATAAACAAGGTCTTAGACATCATCACAGTCAAGAAGTCAAAAGAGATGTTCAGAAAAGTATTAAGTCTGATCTACACAGTTTCACTCCCACAAACAGAAAAGTAAGATTTGGGGCCTAAAGGCTACCCTGGGCTGCTGACATTACAAGCTAGCTAATTAGGATTTAGCAAAGGAAGTAGAAGACAGTACACAGAGAAAGCATGGTATGCAATGGCTGCTCTCTGACCATACCAAATACAAGGGAAATATAATTTCTACATCTTAATAAAGAAGTGGTGTAAAGGGAAATAACGTCTCTACCTCACCCTGCTTGGAGCTCAAGATCCATCAAGAGGGAGACTATGTATTCAAATCTGGGTGATTAAAGTATATTCCTAAACTCACACCTAAATATTTCTGTATGAGGATGTTACTTCTCAGCACACTGTGCTGCCTTGAAAATACAGCTCTGAATCTAAGCTGGATCTTAGTCTTATCTTTCATCTCACCCAAAGCTGCTTAGTCTTTGTGTACATGTGGACTGACCTTTCACTTTTCTAGTCTATTGCTATTAAATGGTTCATAAATCTTGCAATCATTAGACAAGGTTAGCCTTCACATTTCAGAAAGGGAACATCATCTTTCTGCAAGGTGATGGTGGCTGTTTTTTGTGTCTTTGTAATACTAGATTATGCAAACCAGGTGCTGACCAGCAGATAGTTTGTAGACTGCAGGGTGCTGATTGTGGCAACATTGAAACAGACTAAACCACACAGGAATATGGGTTACATAGATCCATTTTATTCCTAAATGCAGGTATTAGCAAATTGGCAAAGTTATTGGCCAATTGACTCAAAGTATAAGCATTAAAATAATTCATCCTGAACAATGCGTGGTTTTATTTTATGTTTAGTACAGTAGGCTCACCTGCACGAATTTGCTGTGCTTATTTAATATCCTCTTTAAGATGAAAAATGATGCCAGTCCTGTGGTAATAGCATCTTTTGACGCTGAGAAAGCGTTTCGCTGGATTGAATGGCAGTTTCTCTTTACCGTGATGGAAATTTCAAAATTTGCTGTAAATGTATTGCATCAGTTACACTGTTCTGAGCAAGGATGCATACTAATGTCACAATACTATCTCAATTTTGACTTTTGAGGGAGCCTAGTTAAGGATGCCCACTTTCAGCACTATTTTTGCCAATAGAAGCAAACCAATCTTTAAAAAAACTAGGGAGATTGGGTGGAGACCCTAAAATAGAATGCATTATTGCTGAGAGCTTATATTTGCAGAACCGCCCTTAGAATGGTGTCCCATTTTGTTATACATTAGTAACCCTTTGGAGACTCTAAAACAGATTCTGCAGGGAGTTACAGTTCCTAAACAACTTCACAGTTGTGCAGTGGATTAGGATTCAGCCACAGATTTTGGAGCTGAAGTGATGATAGCTGTGGAACCACTGAGAGTCCCTCACTACTCATTAAATTGAAAACTCACAAGTCTGAGGACCTTCACAGTGTCCTGCATGGGGTACAGTGGGGCTTCATGTGAAAAAATACTTTACTCCAGGCTTGGATTTTCACATGATTTTATGAAGGAAGAATTCTTTAGAAGCAGTATGGACTGTTCTCCCATGCTGTGATCACTAGATTGGTATGAGGAAGAAGTGTCGCCTCTCCTTGCAGTAAAGCATATCACCATGAAGAAAAAGGGAAAATCCTTATGAATCCTCAAAACGCTATACAACTTTTTTTTATTACTTTTCCCTCAGTGTTCTGAAAGAGTCAGACAGAAGTATGCCAGTGGTATTAGAATGAATAAGTCTTTGACTCTACAAGCAGAAAGAAAATACCTTCAGTCAAACCAGGCATCAAGAACAACTGTGGTACAAGCTCTTCCTGCCATTTCCTGGCTTCCTGCTTCCTCCACATTAAATGTCAGAACCCTCTTCTATGATATTTTAGTCTTTTCTTGTACTGCTTTCCTGCATTATGTTCCCATTAATAATGCTGAGAGAACATCCTCCCACACTAGTGCTCTCCAGTACACATCAAGCCTTAACGGAGTCTTTCCCATCCCTAGTTTTTGTTGCTGTTCTCTCATGCAGAAGATGAGCTTGGAGCTTCTGGCAGATAGGTGTTGGCAAAGATCCTCCCACCGCCAGCTCACTTAGAGCTGTAACCTGTAACCTCCACACCAGTCTCAATGGTACAGATTTGGGAAGCTACAATTAGTCCCTATGGCAACAGAGAAATCAGCAAAGTACAGGTGAAATGCTGAGAGGTACCTGATGAAACTAACTAAACAGCTGATTCCAATTTATCACAGGCTTCTGCAATTAAGAGTAGATCATCATTCCCACTATGAAAAAGATTGCAGATAGCAGTGCATAGCCAAGGAAATACATTTCTTGGGTGGAATGTGATCCTTATGGTAGGACACAGGAGAACCAGAGAAGATAATGGGGCATTTAGTCAGCCCTGAAATCAGTAATGTCTGACTGTCACTAGTTTTTGGCAACCCTTGCCTTTCAGTAACATGGGAAACTGGCATCTACAGAACAAAACCCAATCTAAAATTCTTAAATACTGATTTTCCATGCTCACACTAGAAAGAATGTTGCAACTGAAGGAACTTTTTGAAAATTCATTACTGGTATTCTCCTCTTAAGTTATTTGTATTTATGGAGTTGTGACAGGTTTAAATATATGGTGATATAAATTAAATACACATCGAATCAAGCATTTAGGAATAAAGCCCTCTAGTTACAAAAATTGAGATTTCACTAAGTGCTTAGAAGTTAAATACAAAATCAGTAAATAAAGTTTAACAAATGTAAATTGAAAGTCAAAATGAACTCACTCTGATGAGTTAATGTAATTCCCTTATGGAATGCTAGTTTCCGTACTATAATTAATTTTAAACACTAAACCAGTAAGTCTGTTTTTGGATAATTATAAAAATGCATTCATCCATGTCCTTGCAAATTATTAATATTTATCATAAGGAGTATCCTGTAGACATTAAGAATCAAGGGAGACAGAGTTTTCAGCAACTTCTGGCACAGTTTTACTACAACCATAATGGAGTTTTTGAGTACCTGTGAGTCCAAACCAAAGAGACATATAGGGCTAAATCCTCAAGCCTCCTTCCTAGCATCTACCTCACAAATCACTCAGGCAAAACTTGCACTGAACCTCAAAATCAAAGATTTCAGGACTGTGAGTGTGTACTGCCAAGTGTCCTACGTGCTCACTTCATTCGCGTTTCACTCCTGGGAGCCAAGAGTATCAAGCGTTCTAAAGGGATGAGGCCATAATGATGTTATAAAAAGATTATGAAAGCCCCTGTAGTTCTCTTCCATTTCAGGGATAACTTCAGTGATAAGGAAACTGCATCATGACACTTTTGAGTTACTTCTCTGACATTTCAGCAACACTGATTATCAGTAGTTCTGTTCATGGATATTTTTAAGCCTCTCAGCACATTTGGACCTAAAGCTTCACACTTGTAGGAGCTCAAACTCATCATCAGTAGCAATAAGAAGCCTCCCTTAAGTCAGCAGGAGTCAATGGGGGTTTTGCTTGCATAGAAGCTGCTGGATCAGATGCATGCGATCTAGTTATATATTGGCTTACTGGTTATGATAAACCTGAAAAGCAGACACTGAAAACAAATATGAGGCATAGCATTTTGCAGTTTCAAAAACTTAGGGTGCATCTAAGTTTCTTTTCCACTAAAAAACCCCAAACCCCACATATCTCACTAATTTCTGGAAGGAAATTTGTCCAGAATGTGCTTTCTTTCAAAATACAACCCAATCCAGAGGCAGGAAACAGGGCAATTTCACAGAACAGCTGATTCTAACATACATGCTAATATATGTATATGTCTATATATATACATATGTGAGTATACACATTAAAACTTCCTTAACTTAAACTTTAGAGAATTTGTTTGAGTGAGGAAGCAGAAACTCACCCACAGTAGCAGAAGGGATTACAATAGCAATGATCAATAAAATCCATTGTCCCTTTCAAAAATTAGAGGCAAACATCAGTTTACAGGTTCATGAATTAGTGGACAACAAGTGTCATCTCTACAGATTAGGAAAAGGGAGCTGAAGGTTGGTGGGAATATCAGGAAATCTGAAACCTTTTTGTGGCTAGTTCCTGCAACAGACTGAAGGATCTGGATTTTCAGAAGATACCTGGAATTTTTCTTTTTTTCATTTTGCTGAAGCAAAGCAGCTCAGCTCTGTTTGTGATGGGGACTGTGAAAACACAAAGGAGCAGATGAGACAGAGCTAGATAAGAGAAGACATGTATTCCTTGTCCTGTCTCTACTCAGTAACTAAAGGAGGCAGGAGCCACAGCGTGTCAGTACAGGCAGATGTGCATTACTTCCTGCAGAGAGTGAAGATGTGGTAACCTGCATTCCTGCAATGCAAATTAACTTACTGCTGTTTCATGTACCAATGGAAAGGCTTAAACCAGCAAGTTAGGTAACATACTGAATATACCTATATGCTGACAAAAGAAACTATTAGATTTGGACTAACCCGTAAGTGGCAGAGGTATACAGGACAACCATCATTGTGTAGGACTATATGGAACAGCTAACGATGTTTTAAGGATGAATAGTTCTTGCCTCTGAAAGTGAAGAGTTTTAACTGGTTTGTGCTCTCTTGCTCTGATCTGACATTTCCAATTTTGTTCACCTTGCTGACCACTGAGAGAGGAGTGAAGAGACTTAGAGTGTGTGATTGTAGGGTGCTATGTTTTATGTCAGCATTCTTCATTATTGAATTGGCTGTTTATGCTGCTGATGTGTAATGTTGTGAAGCAGATGAGCTGGTAAAGTATGAAGGGTATTCTATAACCTTTGCTGTACTTTCAATTACCTTACGGTAACTTAGAATTCAGAAAGGCTGCTCTGAGCAAAATAAAAATACAATAAGATAAACTCCATTAGGAACTGAAGCACTAGGACTGTTGTTGAAGGAGGGCAAAATGGTCTAATTAATAGTTATTGCATCAAACTCACACAGCAGTTGCAGTAATGACACTGATGATATTGATGGCATTGAAGATGGAGCTTAGTTCAGAATTGCAATGAGCAGAGAATTCATCTTCAACTGCATACTGCTGTAGGCAGTGGAAGACCTCAGAGCTTTTTGTTCTGTTGTTCAGCTGGCTTTCTTTGGTAGAGCACCTCTAAACAATTAATGTATATATTTACACAAGATGGAGCACGTTCATTTCACTGGAGCCCCACGGCTGACACTCGGCCATACTGAAGAATAAACATTCACTGGTTTTTATTCCTGCTGTTTAGTTCTTCAGTGACAGCTACATATAGGTGGATAGTTATCTAAGGGGGTCTCCCACCTTCTTTATAATTTTTATAAAACATATCTCTCTTCTTTGGTTTGTGAAAGCTGTTGGCAGCAGGGAATACCAACTCCTGCATCCTGAGATAAGGTTTTGCTCTCATCAGTATTTGGTTTCTGTTCAGATTCCTGTAGATATGTTTTATTTCTTTCACTTTACTGATGTGTCTGTTTGGCTTGTGTTATTGTTCAGAAATAAAGACACCACAAAGTCTTCCAGCAACCAAACTGATTTATGTAGGTAGATGAGGTCTTCATCAAATGTCAGGAAAGCTCCTGCCCACTCTGATATTAATGCCCACTGTCTCACAAATACCATTTATTAATATGAAATGTCAAATCCCAGAACTGGAACAAAAATCCCAGAGAGGACTGAAAGCTAACAAGGGAGTCCAGAGCTTGGAATATACTTTGAGAATTCATCAAAATAACTGATGTCCATAACAGTACCACTTTGATTCTGAATGGGTCATGTCATACAACTAAACTCAAGAGCCCCGTGAGCAAAAGAAAAGAGTCAGAGGCACATATACTGGATAAGATCTTTTTCCAGTACCATTGAATTTGATGGCAAAATTATTCCTGACTTCACAGAGAGAAAGATTTCCTTACCTCTATCCAGACTTCACTCACCTGCCACGTAAACTTCAAGGTTACAAGTGCAATCCCAGGTGGGACAGAGGTGCAGCCAAGCATCCTAGGAGTTTACTCAGGTAAGCAACTCTCAAATACCCAGATGGACAAAATTCTACTACACAAAGAGCGTGCCAGGCCTCCAGATACATTGTACAAAACAGCTATAGCACCTGTTTAGCTAGATACCTGAAGATTCTGCTAATTAAATTATAGTGCTCTGGTGAAGATCTGGTATAACAGCTCTGAACTACCCACTTCAGAAGAACCTGTTAAGAAAATGGTATCCACCCTAAATACCTTCCTGGCTTCAGCAATGGCCACTTGTGATAGAGGCCAGCCTTTAACTGTGTACCTTACTTTCTGCCTCCCTCAGCAGCAGTAAAGTGCTGGGTCACTTGGTTTTGAAACTTTTCTGGTTTTGAGTCTTTTCTGCATCAGGAGCAGACTTCCTACTTGCTTTTTTGTTTTCATTTACTTTCCCTAAAGATAACACCTCAAAGCCGCAACTAAAGTTCTGTAACTTCTTTACTGGTCCATCTTAACACCTGTCCATCCATTTACAAAGATTAACTTCCTGTCTGTGCAGGAGGAAGAACGCAAATATAGGTGTATATATAAGTATATTATATAAATATAAATATTGTAGGGGCCTTGACATATTCCCAGGCTTTACCTGTATGTTTAGTATTAGGAACAATTTAGTACAAGGAACAATTGTAGGTTTCAGTCATTCTAAGTTGTGAATTTGCACAATGCCTTAAACAAGTTATGCAACTTGTTCTCGATGCTGCACATCATAAAACCTCAATCTTTTAGTCCAGATCTGCTGATAGCACAGCTAACTGCTCCATTTCACCAGGTATACATGCCACGGAGTCTGAAAATCCACCTTTCCCAGGACCTTCCTCTGCCACTCCCTGGCTACTGTCATGAAAAGCTTTTCATGCATTTGCAAGGCTTGTCCAACCGTTGGTATAGATCAAAAGCAGTAACGACTGTTGCTGAGAACATAACACAGCAGCAGAAGCAGAGACGCTGAAAACTTTAATTTCCAAATAGCCATGACTTACGTGGTTGTCTTGGTTTGCAACCTCCAGACTCAAATTACTGGATTTCTCGAAGTACAGGAGAACCTCTATCCCAGACACTCAGCAAATATCAATCCACATAAGGCCACCAACTCCAGACGAGCTACCAAAGCAAACCTTGCAGAGGATTCTGCTCTTTGCTTTTCCCAGAATACAGAAGCCTTGTTTTTCATCAGCATTTCTGTCAGTACCTCATCTCACCGGGTATAATCCTACACTGATATGTTAGTATGTGGTAATTTTTACATGATTTGGATTAGCAGTGGCTGGCAGGTGTTCAGTCTGGATTCCCCCATTCCTACTGAGAAATAGTTATCAGGTTTGTTGTCCCACTAGATGTATAGGATTACAGCTGAACTCAGACCTGGATCCAGGGAGTTTTATGGTCTCTGATAGATAAGTAATGAGCAGGGCTAATACTGTTCATGTAATATGGGTACTATATGTCCACAGGATATGGGAACAGCATTGAAACACGGAGTCCCAAACGTAGTTTGCTGGGAAATATCATTTACTAAGGGAACACTGAACCAGGACTCAAGAGATTTCTGTTCAGTTCTTCAGCTCAACCAAACACCTAGATCTGAGCAGGGACAAATCCTCTCACCTGCCTTATATAAACAGGAATAATATTTTTCTTGGTGCAGGATTTACAGAGTAATACTACCTGATACTGGCTAAGACAAAGTTTATGAAAGCCAAAGAAGTATTCAATAGATAACGTTAGACCTTTAAAGATCTACATTCCCCCTTAAGACCTGTGCAGAAAAGGTGCTGAAAATTTGGCCTCCTGCCCTGACATGCTATGACTGAAGTAACTTTCAAACTCTCCAAAGCTTCCTCTTATGTGGGACTCAGCAGAAGAGAAATATTCTTGCCTTTTTAACAGAAAGCTTCATTACACTAATTTTGTTAATTTGTTACTAAATAGCTTACCCTAACCCTTCCTTTCAAGTCTACATCTGCTCTCATTTATCACCATTTCTTAGTATTTTGTACAGTATTTACTTTCTATTATTCTTTTTAGTGGGTATCCAATGCACCTAAGGCTACTGGTTTTTACCTTTATGTGAACTACAGAACATTTGTTTGCAGGATAAGCTTCATGGGTGAGTTGTTGCATTCAACAATATTTTTCCTCTCTCTTCTGCTACCACATGCAGGGTGGCCATTCTGTCTGGCCAAAGTAAACACAGCAAAGCCAAGGCTGCCAGCTAGCAATTTGTGTTTCATTTGGCATTGCTGGAATAAGTGGTGATGTGTGTTATCTACATATTAAGAGCATCCTTCAGGGTCAAAAACTGGCCATTAGAAAGCAAGGATGAGTAAGAATGCACAAAAGTTATCACAAAGTCAAATGCTTTCTAAAACTGCATCAGCTTTAATAAGAAATGTCAGTTCCAGGCACCACACACATCTTTTTATACTGTCAAACATAAATGCACAGGAATGTATAGTACATGATTAGCAAGTGGAACCACCAGATCTGCCAAGAAATTTGTGCACCTTGCCAAATAAATGCCAGTCAGGTTAGGCAGTACAGACACTAACTCTGGTCTTGGCACTTCTGAGCAGGAAACCTTTGCCCTGCTAATAAAAGGTAAAGCACAATGCCATTTTGGTTTACCAACATAGGGTCAGGAACAGCAATATCTCAGCACTTGAGAAAACAACTCACTCTTCTTTTTGATTTTCCAATCTTCTCCAATATTTCCCTTAGTTTTTAGAAAAAAAATTTCATGTTCTCCTCCCTATCCAGCTAGCAGTATGCTCTTCTGTTACCAGTCATGAGAGATATTCTGTATGCTGAAGTGCACAACCCATTTTAATGAGCTTTGGCAGAACACCAGATTCATTCCCCCTCCCCCTGTTTAATTACAGTGTGCCATTTGTGTCATTCTGATTTGGGATCTATCAGCAGATCTATAAGAAACACCTATTTCTAGGGATTTATAAATAAGCAATAACAGTGAGCTTAAAAAAGACTGAAGAATGGCATGCAGCTGCAATATTTTTGGATCCTTTCTACACTGTTTACCCAGTTGGTTTAAGATGTTTTTGAGGTCTTACAGCCCTGTGTAAAGAGCAAGGTTTCCTGCAATTAACATATGCTGTAAATTAACTCATTTTGATACTTGAAGGTGTTCCATAAACTCCTGTAAAACAATTCAGTGACAAAACAATTTGTGAAGTTTCATCCATGGTTCAGAGCCCTCATACTGCAAGGGCAAATGCACATATTTTACTTTCTGTAATTTAGCAGACTTGTTTATATCTAAAGTATGACTGATGTGCTTAAAATCAAGCCTGGCGAAAGTCTTCAGCAGACCTAGATTTGCAGTAACAGGCTGAAGCTACTTTAGACCCCTAAATATTGATGAATTACTTTAAAGCAAAGCATTTGAAAATTACTTTTAGTTTTACTGATTTGCCAACCTTGGTTTTCTCAGGACTCAGTTCCTGGCGCAAAGATAAAGGATACAAGTAAGACTTTTGCACACAGACCAGCCAGGGACGTTAATTGCTACAGTGAAATGTATGCTAATCTAATGATTAAGGACAGGACTTTGCCATCTTTCCCCTATTTTTCTGAACCAAACAAGAATTTTGCTTGAATAAAATCTGCATAGGAGCTGATCAGCATGATGCTCAAGCTGCTTTTGAATTTTCTTAATTTTTATGGGTTGAAATACATACACAGACACACATATGTGTGTACAACAAAATTGCTGGTTTGATTTTCTAAGCTGTCAGTCATTCTCTAGTAACTGTAGACTGTAATCCAGGACAAAGTCAAAACATATCCTTCCCATTTATAGAGATGGGTGCCAAAGTTTTTTTAGGGTTATAAAGCCATCAGCTTACGCACTAATCAGGTCTTACAATAGCTACTGTCTGCTTAGTAGGATTGACTTAGGGTCCACTCAAGAGATTTGGAACACAGAAGTATTTATCTTCACAGTTGTTACCTTGCTTTGATACAGGAATGAGCAATCTACTTTGCTTATTCCTGTAGTAGGACACATGTTCAACTTTCCTATAAATCACTGTCTCAGCTTCACCTAGTGACTGAGCAGTCAACTGCAGCATCTTTTTTATTAGCCCACTTTCTTGGCAATTCTGCAATCTGAGTCCCAGTTTGGAGCTCCTGTCAGGCCCCAGGAAGGAAGTCCCGCTGTGAAGTATGACATGTAGCCTGGCTCCTTAGAAGCAAGTCACTGAGTGTTCTACAGACTTCACAAGCTGTAGATCTGGACAGAGCAGGTCAAAGATAGCTGTGAGAATGGACAGAAAGGTGTCCCTCCCCAATCAGCTCCTTCACCCAATTCCATGACTCAGCTAAATGCAAGTTAATGTTTTCACAAATATTTTTTTTTCTGCCTAGTATTTCCTTCCAGTGTGCAGAACAACTTCAGAGTTGAGAATGCAAAAATATTATAGCTAAAATGAATGGCATGAATGGCCAAGACAGAGCGCTATAACAGAGACAGAGGCCAAAGGCTTAGGGAACAGTAAGACAATAACAGAAAAAAGGGAACTCCTTAAACCCAGATGTATAGGATTCCCTGAAACAATCCACATGCTCCATTGTTCCTGTATAGCAACCTCAGCATCTGAAAAGCTCCATGGAAAGTGACTCTATATCCCTTTACCCTTCCAATGCAAAACTCTGAGTGATCTCTGCCCTAGCTCCCCATGTCACTGTACGTGAGATAATTTTATTTTAAAAATAACAGGAAACTATAGAATCTATATTTAGCTTTAGATGATTCTGAATTCATAATATACTAAGAATCAGTTCTCATCTGCAGACATCTGATATTTCAGTCATATGTCTGACTGAGCAGAAAAAACATGTAAAAGCTAATTCAGATCTCTAATTCCCACTACTTATTCATGTCTGGCTTGACCAAATGGTCTAAGTGTCATTGCAATACAAAGAAAAATAAATACAACGGTTCATTTAAACATACCTGTTATTTCCTTCCTGTTACACCAAGAGTATACAATGAAGACAGTAGTTTCTCCTTTTCCTTTCTATATACAGAATTATCAATACAGCAAAGTTGATAATCTGAAGAAAGAGGTTCTTTATAGGAGGTCACAAATGCAGAGCAATTTTTATTATTGCACATCCACCTTAGTCCATACAATTATTAACATGCTTTTTGCTTTGTTTCTGTATTGCATTTTCCAGCCTCAGCTTTGTTCTCTGAACACTGAATGTCATGGCTCATGAGCTGACTTTGTCAGCCTCTGCCCACTGTCTCCTGCTTTCATCTACATAGCTCTTTCTGACTGCATTATCTGTAACAAGAGCTAGTTTAAAAGAGAACGATGGGGTATTACCTTCCTTATCCAACACACATAGATTTTCCCATAAGACAATGCACAGGTGGTACCTGTCCTGTTTGCCAGTCTTCCTTTGCTTTTGTAAACCAAGAATGTAATACGGCTCATAGTTTTCCCCTTGTATGATTATTTACATTTCTACAGCTTAATAACTTTCATAAATCAAAAGGTTCAAGGGGCATTTTCAAGGCTGACAAGTTCCGTGTGGCTACTGTGCTACAAATGAAGGCTACAACAGCTGTAAAATCCCAATTTCCAGAAGCACTACATGTTTTAAGTTTGCAGACAATGGTATAATGGTAAACACAAATGTGGTAAGAAGTGCATA
This sequence comes from Ibycter americanus, assembly GCA_035590275.1. Lineage (NCBI taxonomy): Eukaryota > Metazoa > Chordata > Aves > Falconiformes > Falconidae > Ibycter > Ibycter americanus. The sequence goes on from JAVJGI010000032.1 coordinate 22,510,897, forward strand.
AAAAGCTTTATTATTAAATCATTCTAAATTAGAAGTAGAGCAACTCCATTTACCTGCATCTACCGATGACTGCATCAGTACCTGATGACATACACCTCTGCATGTTATGATTTCACCTTTCTTGCTGCCTGCCTTTTCATGGATCCCTAGGGCAAGTAAAAACTTTATTCTCTAAACCACTCAGTCATGAACTTCTATACCTACAGTCCCAACAAATTCCAGGTTTTATTAGCTGGGACTGCTGTGCCCTGGGTTTTTTTTGCAGAACTGACTGACATTGTTTCATTAAAGGGACTGCAGGTGCTAAGAAGGTGGTGTTTCAAAACAAAGTTGAGGAGGACATTCAGAATCTGCTGATTTTGTCAACCTTCATTTTTCAGTTTCATTGCAATTATCAGTGGAAGCCACCTGCTGCTTCTTGTGCAGACAGAAGTAGGTTCCACGGTGGCCACATCCAATTAATTTTTTTTGTTGCATGTAAAAGTTACTTAATTTAATTCCATCTTCAGGTATTTCAACTCTCAATAATCTGAAGTAACAATAAGACATATTGGATATGTCATTGCTTTGTGACTGTCAGTTAGGGTTCCTGTAGACCTGGGATTTGCCACAAACTTTTATGACTTTAAGCATGACATTTACCTGGCACTCAGTTTTCCTATCTAGAAAGCAGTAACAGTGGCTTCATGGGAATGATGTGTGGATAGACAAACTTAATGGCTGTGAGACACTCCAGTACTGTTGAGAGGTGGCCACAGAAGAATTCAGGTGAAATCTGTAATACTAATGGAGTGAACCCAATGAGGGCTATATACACATGTATACACAAACGCTTCAAGCTAGCCAAATGCTTCTGGATGACCAGTGCAAATTAATGACCAGCCTTGGTTCTCCATTTGGTTCTCTGGTTTCTGTTCATTTGAGAAACAGTGTGTAAAATGCAAAGAGGGGTTCACAGTTTCCCTGTTTGGTAGCTGGCTGAGGACTATTTCTTCGTACTGCTTTAACTTGAATCCTGTTACCCATGTCAATGAAACAGTGACAGCCAAAATGAGCTGCAGTGTGGTTTTGGAATATCTCTCTCCTGACTTTCTCTATATACAAGTAATATCTTCTAGGGCTTGGTTATAGTTCCTCAATATATATAGTGCCTGCATATAGCTCCTTTGCAAGGTGGCAAAAATAATGAAAAAACTGGCCTCGTGGAGTTTAAATCTGGAAATTAAATTATACAAAAGACAATTTCATGAGTCATAAAAGTAAAGATTCTAGACAAAACATGTTCATCATGGATCTAACTTTCATTACTATAATTTTTTCATGCTATGAACTGATTTTAAATAATAGGCATGCTCCCTGGTAGTGCCCGTTAGTCCTTTGCTGCATACTAAAGAATGGATTCACAAAGTTGTAGATATTGAAGTTCAAGGATGCTTTCTGACACAAAAATGTAAGAAGCCTTCAGACTCCTGAAAGGTATCAGAACACAGTATAATCCTGCTGATATAGGAAAACCCCAAGCAGTCAGTACAGCTTCCCAAAAGTCTAATCAAAGAAAGGAGGGCAGTGAGAATGTTCTGGAAATTGAGAGAATTATATATAGATGAGTAGAGCTGGGCAAAGATAAGAGCAAACAAATGTGCACTGAGGTAATGTGAGTTAAAGAAGAAACAGCGAATAAAAGAATATTTGAAGATATCAAGAAGAAAAAAATATACTAATGAGAAATTAGACCAGGTAATAGATGATCAGGAGGATTACCTTACTAATGATGTAAAAAACGACTGAGCTGCCTGTGCTGTGGGGTTTTTTTTGTTGTTTTGTTTTTAAAGTGTGGACTATAAAAACCAGAGAAATAAAAAAAAGTGGTATGAACAGTTAAGTAGCAAAGAAAACCTGTCTCCATATGGCTGGCTCAAGAGCCCAAAGTTTTTACTACCCGTCCCTAGGGCAGACTCACCTGGAGGCAGGTATGTTTTCCCCAGACCTTTACATCCACTTCAGGGAAAGTTTGCTGAACCAAAAAGTTTCAATAAACTGTTGGTATTAGTGAGATTTGACCTCACTGTATTTCTACAATAAGCTACACTAACATTTGCAAGAGGTGTCCTGAGCCTGGCTGGGGCATAAAATAAGTTTGTCTCAAGTGAGACCTCTCTGACACTTTGTATTGCTTTAATTCTGGGAAGTGGAAACAGCACTGTGCATAGAGAAATATGGAGATACAGAGGAGTTCTCCCTGCTCTGAGACAGAATCAGGAGTAGTTAGCCTGTTTTCCTTTTTCCAGAATCCTCTGGGAAAAGGTTGCAAAACTTCCAGAGCTAGCCTGCTCCCAACCTTTCATCCTATAAATTGAAAGGTTTTCCTAACATCAGAACAATACTATGTGTTTCAAACAGATTAATTTCTTCCTTTTTATTGTAAGTAGACACAGGGAAATAAAAAAACCCATGTCGCTGTCCTCTTCACTACAATATTTTCCACAGCTGATTATTACATTCAGTTGCCTTTAGCAATCAAACCTATCAATCTTTCATTTCTAAACTTTGTATTGTTCTCGCTAGCATTCTCTCAGCTTTCTCAGAATTGTCCACATGTGTAAGTGTGAGGTTACAAACGGAGTACGGTGGTCCTGAAGAGCCGGAGCAGTACTAAAAATCATGGCATAATTAGATGACACTCCTGTTAACACACTTCAGAATAGCATTAGCTGTTTTCATCCAGCATCATGTTTGTGCAGTGATTCCTATTCAGTTTATGGCCAGATAATTATCTGCAGTGATTTTGCATAGCTAATCACTTCACAGTGTGTTGGTGTTCCCACCTAGATACCTGTCTGTATTGGATGTCACCTTACTGATTTCAGATTTTTTTTTTTTTCTAATTTATCATCACCATTTTGAGTTCTAATCTTCCTCTTGCAGATTCTCCCAACCTTTTGGCCTTATCTACTTTTTATCTTTTTTTACCCTCTGTTTCACAATCTGAATCAATAGTGAAATGCTTATACAATTGGACATTGGAAAGATCCTTGTGGGATTCCATTTGTTATGTCTTCAGAGTTTGATGTACCAACAGACTTACCAAATGCACCTCAGAAAATCTTATTAAAAATGTATTGAAATTATCTTGGATATGATCACTGTCTTAGCAACAGGATGCAAGCAAAAATTGCGGTGAACAAGGAGGCTAGCATGCTTTATCTACAACAGTGATAATTTGAAGGAAGTAGAAAATACATATATCTGCATATCATTTCAAAATAAATTTGGCACTTTTATATTCTAGCTGAAGACACAGAAATCATACAAAAAACCTCTTAAATGTTAGAAATAAGAGTAAAAATAATAAAAATTAAATTCTTCCTCCAAATATCAAAGTCATCCTTCGTTATGCTTTGAAGCACTGCAATTTATAGAAAGGACATACTGGAAAGCCCAAAGAGACAGCCTAGCATGGCAAATTAAAGCTTACAGTGAAGAGCTGAAGCAGCTAAAACAGCAACCGACTTTGGGTTGTAGAAATATGTATCACAGCCCAATCAGGTGATCATCTTTCTCCTTGCAGCTTTGGTGAGACTGCACGTAGAATTCTGTACACAGCTTTTGACACTCTAATACCAGAAAGATGTCAGTGAACTAAACATAATTCAGAAAAAACCCCTGAGATATTATGTGTAGATTAGAGAGGATGCTTTTGAAGAAGGATTAAAATAACTAAGTCAAGATTTGCTAAGGAGTGACAATAGGGAATATTAGAACATCTACAAATATTTGACAAGGAAGAAGTGAAATTTTTCAGAGTTATACAATGGATCATAATAATGAGTTATAAAATGAAGGCAAAAAAGCAAACAACCAGAATACTAGGAGAAGGTTCCTAACTCCATGGCCAAGGTACTTGTCTGCCAGGAATTAATGAAGCCTTCTTAGTCAGCAGTAGCAGAACTTGCTTGAAAAATGCAATGAAAGCCAGGAAATGGATGTCACCTTCACAAACTTTCTGAGCATATGACAGAGGGTGACCTAACTTCCATCTAACTTTCTATCTCACTTAACCGTATGAGAAACTAGATTCCAGATTCAGTATGGAGTTTGAAAGAGGATCTCTCCGTAAACCTTTCCAGAAGACAGTGAAGATGACCAAGTCAGGCAAACCTGCTATTAAAGATGTCTCTCAGACTCATTGCTTGCTACTGTTAAGGGACAAATGGAATATTTAGTTCTGTTATTGTCTGAGCAGCTGACCAGCAAGGGGAGAAAGCTACTAAAGGAAGAAAAGGAGTGTTCTGGTTACATGGATGACAAGATTAGATTAGATTCATTTAGATTATTGGGATTCACAGAAAGATCAGGGCCCTTCTCTTAGATGACTTCCACAGCTGCATTCATAGTAACGATCCTGATTTTCTGACTTCACTGAGAATATCTCTGAACTCCACCCTTCTTTAGGAGACTTTCTATTTTCAAAATATCTTATTTATCTGGATCTACAGTTCATACTGTTAATAAGCACCTTGCACCACTGGAACTAAAACCTGCTGAAACTTTTACATACAGAATTATACATTTAGCTTGTGAAATATTCCACTCATTTGAGGCAAAAGCTGCAAATGGTGCTTTCACAGAAGAGAACCAAGTTCATACTCATATCAGGTAAGCTCACTTACTTCAACTTGAAATATAGAACATCCTACCAAATAAATGAGAAATGGAATTTTAAATCTATGCATGATACCCCTTTCTTTCCTCCATAAGTGATCCTGCCTTGTAAGTGAGATGTAAGTTAACTGGTGTACGGCATGTATTTTGATATCCATCATGTCTTTAATTATTGCACTCTAGGAGTGTCAGGTGCTTTGTAAACAAGTAATGGGACAAGGCCTAAGGAGCTGACAACCTAAATAGGTTACAAGTGTTAAGGTGAACCCTAGCAAAGCAGCCTGAGCTGCTAAGTAGAGAGATTGGCTACAGCCGATACAACACAACAGAGCCCAGTTTATGCCCCAGTGATTTTCAGAAGAGAAAGAATGGATGCTACATGATTATGCAAATATTTGGTACCACTGTCATTTCAGTCTGGGTAACAGGGTGCACCCTGTTGGGCCACTCTCACTGAGAGTAAAACATTTGCAAATGTTCCTTGCCTTCAAGATTTGGCCTTTTGTAAAAGAAGCAATGACTTAAGTAACAGATGCAGGACTTAAATAGAGGTTCAGAGAATGTATATAAAATGATTAACAAGAGAAAAGTACCACCCTTTTAATTAATGCACATTAATCCTTCTTTTCTATGAAAGAAATCACTTCTCAGTATTTCTATTGTTTCTACCACATTTCAAAAATACTGAATCTGAAACCTAAATCAGATTATGAAAACATGTGTAAGTATTTCACTGAACTGCAGCCTATATAAATTTATAGATTTTTTAAAAACTATCCTGTGATTTATTTTTTTTTTAAATAACCAGCTTCAATCACAGTCCTATAGAAGCTCACACAACTTATTGGTGGATATTTTCCTGAAAAAGCTAAACACAGAGAAAGATTAGGTACATGTCTGTTTCTGCACTTCAACCACCACTGCTAATAGAGAAAACAAGTGGAAATAAAACAGCAATGAAGAATGGAAAGTGTGTGTTTTGGCAGACAGTTCTGCATTACCTTATACGTTAATATTCATATTGTGCCCTGGGGTAGTCACACAACGCATCAAGAACAATTTAAAAGGCATAACTTATTAGAGTCTTTTAACCTGTTTAAGATATTCCATTGCATTATATTAAATTGGCAATGTCAAAATCCAGAGAATGCTACCCATCTCTAACGAAGTTATCAAAATCAGATGAAAGAAAACTGTGCTACAATTGTTAGGCAGGAAGCCTAGCCAGGTTTTCTGCCATACTTGCTGATGAAACAAAAGCTATAGCTTGTAGAGAACAATTGAATATTTCCGTGCGTTATGCCAGTAATAGCTTCATCTGTAGAGAAGTGTCTCTTGCTTCCAGCTAACAGCAATGCTAGCTCCCCAAAATCTGACAAACAGACTGTGTTCAAAGTTGGCTAATTGGAATCTCAGCAGTGTGGACGCGACTTTTGTCGCTGAAAGCTATGACAGTTGATCTGTTCTCAATGGTAACTTAGCACAGACTATACTTTTGTCATCCATTGCTATATAGTCACAAGTGCTTGCTGTCACAATTATTAATATACTCAAAACAGAATTATTGTGAAAATAGTTTCCATGCATTCTTGAAGAATTTGAACTGATTCAAAAAAGCCTCTCAAACGTGAAGATAAAATAGTATACAAGAACAGCTTCTGTAATATCATTCCTGAAGCCCCAAAAGAAGATAAAATTGAATCTAATTTCAGAAAGTTCAGGATTTGAGATTGTCAGAAGTATGCAGTAATTTCAATTTATTTTTGATTCTTAAAATAAATACCTTTCTGCAAAAGTACAAGTTATAAGATATGGAGAAGCCACACTCAATTACTCCATTTGATACCATATTTTCTCCTAAAATATGTGATAAATGTTGTCAATAACTGACCATTTACAGTGATTTTAGACTAGACTGAATGTTCACTCCCCTGACTTCTTTCAGATGAGAATGTATATAGTGGCAAATTAGCAGACAGCACACTCATCTGCGTTATGCCTGTTGCACATGAGAAGGAATCCTCATTAACATTTGGGAAAAGCATATTCACAGTCTTTACAGCCTAATAAACACTGAAAAAAAACCATCCCAGTAAGCTTGATTCTGTTCTCACTAGTACTTCAATTAAGCAGTGAACTTAGATAGTACATAGCTTAAACCAGTGAGAACATCTCTGACTTAAGGGCTCCATTTGAATGCCTGAAGTCTGTGATCTGCTTACATCAGACTTAAAGCAAGAAGATCTAGGAAACAGCTGTAGGAGTCATACAGACAACATTTGGACTTCAGATAGTCTGATCAGCAATAAACTAATGAATGAGATCATGGGTATGTATGTTTTCAGGATCAGCATCTTTCTATTGGCTAACTCCACTGAAGTCAATAGAGTTGAAGCAATCAAAGTGAAAATGTGAACTGGTATGTTCTTCTTGTAGCTTAAATGAGTTTCTTCAGTAAATCTCAGATGCCAGTCTGTTAAATTCAGAGTGGTCAGAAAATGAAAAAAAAAAAACCCTCCAAACTTTTTTAAAATGTAATTTTTACAACCATTTTAAGTATTCTATAAATTAGTTACAGCAGACTTCCCCAAAACTTTGGAAGAAAAGATTGGATAAACATGGCAAGAGACTCTTTACTGTCTATTAAAATTGAGCTCCCACTCAGAGACCTTACAAATCTTTTCCATAAATACATTTTTATCCAATGCTGTGGCAAATCATTGCTGAATGTATTAAAAATTCCAGTAACCACTTACATATGCGAGTTCTTTTTCATATGACTCATCACTATCAATATATCTCAAAAATGAAACAGAATAAAAAAGATTGAGTTGATTTGTAATTCATAAGTCAGTCAGAAATAACTTTTAAAAAACAGATGACAAATTCTACTGTTTCACAGTCTCAAACCCAAAAGCCTTTACCTCATTCTAAAAAGCGTAAGGCAAATAAAAAAATAAAAATGTCGTATTTTAAAAGAGTATCTTGGCAAGCAATGACTGAATAAAATAACCTTATTTTACTAAGTCTCTACTGTTTTGAGGCAGTAATTTCCACTCTATGTTCAGCCACCTCTGACTGCAAGAGTAGTCAAAAACAAATCAGTCCAGGGATTTGACAAATAGGGTACAACAGTATTTCCTCCAGTTTCTCTGAGCTGGCTTGCAGTAGTATGAACTACTATTAGGTCTGAATGTGATGAGATACATGGCAAGGCAGATCTCTGTTTATCATATCTCCTTGCACATCCAGATGAAACCAAGACTAAAGACTAGATTCACTTCTAGAGTAGTCCAGCTTCCTTCAGCATCTGTCAAGTAGCCAAACCACTGGAGCTGAAAAGGCTATGTGAAGCAAAGCACCATATCTAGGCCGTTTGTGAGAGTTTAAGTCACGTGCTTGAGAAGTATTGCAAAAGTGAGCTGGCAAAGTCCTGAGAATTATCATAATCCTTGTGCATCTATGCTGATTATATTCTGAAAGGCGCTCATGCAGAAAGCTCAGTCCTGTATGTACCCATGTGTGTGTGTACATATATAGGGATTAATTCCTGAGATAACTGGCATATAAAATACAAGTTTATATTAACTGTCTGCTTTCGCATAACATGCCTACACATTTACACCTGCAATGCCAGGATCTAAAAGTTACATGAAAGTACTAGGTCTGATTTTAATTTGCACTAAAGTAACTGTACCTGCTTTTCACCATGTTATGGGGCAGTAAATGGGGGATAGATCTCAGCTAAGATCTTTTTAATGATACCTTTTCATTGCTCAACAGATGTCCAAGACTTCACATAAATTAGAATCAGGCCCCACCAAAACCAGGCCACTACATATTCAGGTGACTAATAACCACAATTTCAATGCATGTCAACATCCATATAGAGATAAATTCATAATGTAATTAAAACAGTTCAAAAATTCAGAAAGTGAAATGTTATATTCGCAGTTTGATTCCCAGTAAGCCAGATTAAATAGTGTTATTTTTCCCATCTTATAGAAAACCTTATTTGTATTTTTTGAAGAACTGTCTACATAAGCATCTTTTTTGTATAGTTCTTTTTTTATAGTTCATGAAAATAACAGAGGAATAAGGCCATTTATTAACTGGAGCCTGGCAGCATGTACACACATGGTCGTCTTTGCATAATAATTCAATTTAACTTCAGTGGAACTACAGACATGAGCAAGTGGCTCATGTCTTTATAAGTTCCTAAAATAAGCATAGGTCCATTTTCCTCCAGTGTTGTTAAATTTGGTCCAGTGTAACTACACATGAGTACTGGGCTGCATAAGTATAAATGAAAGGCTGATGCTCCTTCACATACCGATTTATACTGTAAAATAATCTTTATTATTAAAAATTCAACAAAGAATGACCCTAGACATGATATTTTCATTACATTAAAAATCTAACAAAAAAGAAACAAGACAATTTTAAAAAGAAAGTAAGAATATGTACACTCAGTCAAATGTCACCATAGTGATTTGGTAAGGTAATGAAAAAACAGTGCTTCTGTTTGTAGAGGTTACTATTCTGCAAGCATAGTATTTTGCTATTATTTTGCTATTTATCCTCTATTGCTATTATTTTGCTATTTATCCTCTAGAATTTAGATTAGAAAATTTGCAATTTTATTCTTTTACACTGACCTGAAGAAATTCAGACATATGTGTCTCCTTCAATGGAAATATACACAATGTACAGGTCTTCCATTTTGCTTTTTTTATTTAACTAATATTATCACAGAAATTTTTAGCTTTGGATGAAAAAAATCACATCTCAATGCCTTTATAGAATATCAAGAACTGTTAGATTAAAATAACAGATTTTTAGCTGCTTGTTTTTATTCTCCTGTGTATAGTTCTCACTATCCCTATTTTCCTTCATTTGATCATAGCACTGGTAATAAAACTTCACTTCACCTTAATAAAATGGAGTCAAAGCATCTCATTTCATATATTTCTATTTTATTTTAAATAGACAATGATTACTGATCTGAAAGCATACCATCCTATACTGTTGTACCTTTCTGCCTCATTTTTCCATTTATATCCATTGTTGACTGTGATGGAATTATACTAGCTAAACAATATGATCCCAGCCTTGAGAAGATGTGTTTCTGCTAGGTCAAACAATTTGCCGTAATGAAAATTGCAAAAAGAAAATAAGTGCATTCACTAAACAGTCAAGAACACTGGCCTTTCTTCTGCATGCCTCCTGATAACAGATTGGCCTTGCCAACTTCCGTCACAAAAACATTTTCATCTGCAGAAGATCTTGTAATTCTTGTTTTGAGTGATTGCTTTTAGATGACACATAGCAATAAATACTAACTTTATTTTATTTAGTGACCAGTGCTTCTGAAAGACTGCAAGCCAACAAGAGCAGCAGAATATTGAATGCATAAAGCTGCTATTAAAGAAGGTTAAGGCTGTGTCATAGACTATCTGAAATATTATTTCAAGCTCAAGCTGATATGTTGGTGTACTGTTGGGAGAAAAGAAAAGGATACAAAGGCAGGAGTGAAAGCACAGTCACAGTCAGAAAAAGTCACTGTAATAATGATTTTGGGATGACTTCAATACAAACAAGAGCAGATCCACTGCGCATTACACAGTCCACACCAATGATACCATATCAAAGTTATCCAACTCCCAAGCCACAGGAGGGTGGGGTTTTTGTTTGTTTGAGTTTTTTTCAACTAACGGTCTAGAAGATGCAAGGATTGGCCTCATTTGCAAGGAATACAATGTGAACAAGAGCCATACTTTCATAACTGAAAGTTAAACTACATTTTTTACTCTACAAACTAATCCCCCAACCTCATTAGTCTACCTTATGCGCTGCACAGCCAGCCAGGAGTTTCAGGGTGTGCAGCCTCTTCTTGATAGCACTCCTAAGTTCAACATACAACTGACTGTTGAGAGTTTAAAAAAAGTAGGTAATTATGCACGGGACTGGAAAAGTGCTATCCCTTTGTCAGAGCCAGAGCCATTACCTGATGCATAACATGGGAAGTTTGCTATTCTCAAAGGACATCAACTCATCTCAGAGATGAGACACCATTCGGGGTGGATATTTGGAAGAAAGAAGCCTCAGATTTTGACCTTTACATAGAGTCAGATATGGCTGCACCCACCTTTCTCGATCAGGAACCATTTCTCAGCTTGTTCACATTTTGTCTTTGCTCCAGATTTTTATTTCAATTCCATTCTCCGTCACTAGTAAGAAGGATGTTTGACATTGAAACATAGCAAAAGAAAAGCCAATATTCAAAGGCTGGGTTTTCCACAACAGATTATACTTGTGAAAAATCTAAAGGCGTTGATCAGGTGACTGCAGTTAATATTGCACAATTAATGAACACAACAATGAAGGCCTTGTGTACAAAGTTATTTAATCTATATCCACTTTATGAAACTTTATGCTCACAGGGAAAAAAAAAAAAAGTCTCCTTTTCCTTAGTTGGCTTTCACCATTAATGTAGCTTAAAACACTCTCTCATGAGCTTTATTTAGTCACTCATCAGCCTCTGGAGTCCAAGCAGAGTGAAGGCATTGCACTCAGAGTTCCCAGATATACCCTGATGAGGTAGCTACTATTTCTAGAAACCTCTCTAGACAGCCAGAATCATAGCTGAACTCCTTGTCCACTGAATTTGGTAACGACCCTTCAAGAGCATTAGTGATTTAATTAGCCTTTTCCAGAAATCTTCACTGAAAGATGTCCACTCATCCAGTTTATAGAAAATTTACATGGTAAATATAACTCACAAAGATTTTGTAAAGCACTTCTGAAACCATTGTCTCTTTAATTTACCAGGATAAGATGTTCTCAGATTAATGCTAAAAAATGATGTCATATGCACGTCAGTGTCTTCGTTTTCTCACCACTGGCTGGCATAAAGCCCATTGGAGTAACCCATGGTCTTTCTATAACCATGGAGCTTTTTCAGCCTGTCTTGCTTAGTAGCCTTAGCTGGTCCTGCAGCTAAATCAGGCGCCTCTGTTCTTCACCTCTCCAGACACCATTTCCTGGAACTTCTTTTTAGATGAGTCTTCAAATTAGTAATTTATTCAGATTTTCTGTTGGCAAATTTCCATTGCTCCAAACTCAAAATGCTTCCTTGCAATCTATCCCTACCAAACAACATTGTCAGCTACCTTGTTCCCAAGATCTTTCCACCTTAATAAGCTTCTTATTAAGCATTAACTGATATCATCTACATGTGTTAAGGGAAAAATATGCTAAAAATATGCTATTGTAGCAATTTGGTTTACTCATTCATACTGCCAAATAAAATATAGCAATTTTATACCTTCACTATATCTTTGAAACTACATAATTCTCCAGCCAGTCATAGATACAAGTTTCTCAGTTAATGTTGATGGACATTGGCTCAAATGCTGAAAGATCACTGAAAGACTCAAACTACTGAACAGATTTCTGCACAATAGTGCTGTTATACCCACAAACCACTGCAGCTACAAAAGAGATGATGATGATACTTGTAACTACTGTAATGAAAAATGTAAATAGGAATTATTTCTAGCTTGTATGAAATACAAACTATATTTATTAATTAAGTTGTATGTCTTGCAGAATAACTTATGATTTATATGTGAATCATACATCTGGTTGAAATATCTGAAATTCACAATCTGATAATCGTCTAACTGTGAAAGTCTGTTTTGGCTTGGATTGTGAACAAAGAATATGTTGTTTTTTTTTTCTTTTACCCAATGCCCCAAAGAGCTGAAAACAGGATAAAATTAATCAAGTAAATATTTTCTGCTACCTCTCTGCTTACATTAACACTAATCACATCGTAAAAAAATTTTTTTTTCTTCCAGTTTACTAGTTGGTGGGGTTTTTTCTCTCCACTTTTTTATATCATTGAGTTTTATAACCCAGGGATGCTGGAAAGTGAAGCCTGTTCTGTAGCTGTAAAACTGACGTTTACAGTAGAAATTTGCTACATCTACTTTGCTCAAAAAGAACTTCCCCACAAGAGAACAGAACATCTGAATGGCATCTTCAACACCTTGGCATATCTAGTATAACTGTAATCTAGTGCCAGACACTGAAAGAATTAATTACTCTGTACCTCAGTACTGAAAACACGATTATAACAAGCAGATAAATGTCATGTACACAGACATGATGTGGTAACAACTTTCTGCTTTGATAATGATGTAGATTCAAACCGCAATCTAGAAGTAGAGATCATGAGGATTTTTCTTGGTCTTCCTCTGTGAAAAGTCTACAACCTTTTTTGTTGTTGTTGTTATCATTGGGTTTTGTTTGTTTGGGGGTTTTTGCGTGGTTTTTTTAAGTGATCTTTTTCCTTTCTTTTTCTATCTTCAGTATAAGTTCTACAACATGGGAAGGAATTTGGATGAGAAAAATGTTTCTCTTTAAAAGTACTTAAATAAAAACTTGTATTTTCTGTAATTCATATATCTTTATCACCATACCGTATTATTTTTGTTATAATGTATGAGGTTGAAGATATGAAATATTGCATATACTGATAAGAAATGCTGCAATTTTAGGTTAATCACTGAAAAAAATTATAGCTCAGTAATGAGGTTAAGAATGAAAATGTGGTATATAAAAAAACCTTATGTGATATACATTTCAAATGCAGGTTTAATCAACCCTTTATGGAGGAGTGTGAAATCTAAGTAATAAAAATGACATACTGCCTATGAGAGTTTTAAAGTGACATGAAGTTATATGCCCAAAAGAGGCTGGATAACCTCACAAATAGGATGACTGGGTATCAGCTTTCCCAGGAAACTGATCGGGGCTGACAATTATTGGTACCAGCAATTTCCAGAACAGCTCCTCCATGCATGCCAGCAACATAAACTAATGCAAGTGTTAGCATAGTTGTCTTAAAACCATTTTTCAGTGTCATTATAAAAAGACTGATTGACACCAGATAGCACACACAAACCGTATAGAACATGAGTGTCTTACGAAAGAAAGATTACTAATGATTATAGACAGAGTGATAATTGTAAGGGCTTTCACTTATTTTAATAAAGCTTACATATCAGCTCCAAACGTAACATTTCAAACCAAGTCCCTCTCACACAAATAAGAAGTAAACCCTAGCATACTTATTAACTTATCTAGAAATGTCAAGTAATGAAGCAAGGGGCATTAAATAGATAATTTTATTACCATGACTGTAGCTAACACTAGGAGCAAGGCTTCTTTTACAACAAAGAAAATGCCCAACATATTTGACATGACAAAAGATAAATCAGTGCTCTGGAAAAGCTATTAAGCCATAAGTGTTAATTTCCCTTAGTTAAATCTTTGCTCCATCACCTTGTTATATATGAATCATTTCATAAAAGTGAAAAAATGGTGCTTTAGAAATATTAAAGTCACAGCTTTATGTCTTCTTGAATAGGTCAGGTTCTTAAACTTTCAGTAAAGGGTAGCTAAATGCAGCTATCTTTGAAAAAGCTAAAAAAGACGACATACACAGTGCAGTGGAGAAAATCTGTGAAAAATCAAGAATACAGACATATCTCAAATAGATCTCATTGACTTTTAGAAACACTTTGAACAACAGCTGTAGCCACTGGGGTGCTGTAATGACATACCCCATTATAAAATGTAACACTAAGTAAATGTAGGAGTGGAAATTTAACAATTGGACGTTTAATGGCTGCAATTATGGCAAAAGAATAATGAACCTATTAGACAGAAGAACTGGCAATTACTCTGAGGCTTATTGCAATACAGCTGTGAAAAAAGTAATACAGAAGCATGCTTAAAAATGGTTATTAAAGGGGGATAATGCATTCTGTTTACCTTGACAGAAGCAATTTTTCTTCTGAAATGAAATGGAGCTTTTTGGCTATCAGACATGGGAGCTCAGATGTGATGGATCCTGCTATTTAAAGGTAATGTATTTTCAGATATGCTTTTCTAGGTATAAATGATGTCTACACTAAAACTATAATGGCTAGATTTATCAGCCAACAAACAGACAGAGGAAGATGTTTAAGAACACACGTAAATGAAAAATAAATAGCATGCAAAAATTTAAGGTACCTTTCTAAGCAGTCGAAGTAGCTACTCTTCATGAATGGAAATGTTAAATGTTAGTTGTCTCCTATCAAGACAGATTAAATGCCGGACCCATTAGGCAGCTTACAAAATTCCCACATTGGAATTCAGATATAATTTATTTGGCTTGCTTAATTTTCAGCTCTACACATCCCAGTGAGGGTATAAGTGAATGAAAAGCAGCGTGGTACAGATGAAACAAGGAAGACTGTAGAAGAAAGCCTCAATTGTCTTGTAAGGAAGTGTAATATTTGATTAAAGCAATATATAATTTTTAAAATTTCAGTTTCCTTTAGATAGCCAGAGTCAACAACTAAGGGTAGAAAGTCATGAAATTGTTAGTAAATTATACAGGATGTGTTGCTTTTCCACATAATTAGCGATCTGACAAATTCAAAGAATAGCTGTGTCAACCTTGCCCAGGTTTATGATTTAACTGGTGACTCTTGTGTTAGGCATTGTGGAAAGTTAAACGTTCCACACCAAGTCAGGGCAGTATTCCTAAAACATATGCCTCAAGCCCGACAAATAATCAATCTGTGTTCATCAGCTTTCTACTTCATTCAGTGTTTCATAAGGGATTTATTAAACACACTGCAGCTGTCAGCCATACATTCCCACAAAAGAGCTCAAAACTTAAATATGGATCTAAATTTGGATGGCAGCAAGTGCAACTAAAGAAAGGGCCTCAGGGCCCATATCTTATCATTTGGTGCAGACTGTTAGAAAGAAGTGAAGACTTACCCTTAAAAGGCAAAGAAAATAGAATCAACTAATTGAGAAACAGAGTCTTAGAAGACACAAAACACAGTGCCTTATGAATGGCTTCACAAGGACAGGAACAAAAGTAATCAAAAAGTTATGCACTAGCAGAATTCTCATCAAGGGCTTTGCCCTAAGCTTGCTTACACCACAAAAATAGGTTTACTCTTGCCTTAAACAGCACGACTAGCAATCTGTGTGTATTTGGTTCAGGTTCTGGGACTGGCTTTGGCTGCTTTATACAGCTGTGGCTGTTCAAAGCAGCTGGAAAACTGCTATAAGGGGCCATAAAAATGTTCCAGTTCACTCTGAATTATTCAATAGGTCATTTAGGCCCAAGGCCAGTATGTGAACATGGGTACAGAAAAGTGTCCTAGAGCTATGCCTATCAGTTTTCTAGTATGGGAATTAATTTTGAGAATGAAAGGGATAATGCTGGTTGAAATTTGACCCACTGACTTAAAAAGGTTTCTGTTTAAGAGCAACATGAAATTAAAATCAAGCTATTCATAATATGTATCAAATATCCACCTTGCACTGTGGTACTTTTTTGTTACATACTTTGGCTACTCAACTCATCAGTACACATATTTCCTGCATACTTTCCTCAGAAAGTGTCAGTTACTGAAAGTAAGTCCCCAGATCACTGTGAGAGCAGGAGGGCTACGGTCTAGAAGAAACAGGTTTTTGAAGCTTAGGAGTGGGGACCACATAGGCTATGGAGAAGCATGTTACAGAGACAGAAGCAGAGAAGACCACTAAGAAGTTCTGAGGTAACCATAACCTTGTATTACTCATCCAGAGTCAGAACTCCATTCCTCTGAAATGCAGGCTGTTTATTTATTCTTAAAACATATAAATATATATATATATATTTACAGATGACTTGTGGGTGCCATAGCGTGAAGATAAAGTATAATAATTCCCCTGAAAAAGATCTCTTTTTCCTTTAAAGTATACCCTGAAGTTAGTGACACTTATACCATCACTCCTTAAGCATGCCTGCCAGACAAAATGTCACGCTTCTATAAATTATGTCTCTTTTCCCACATATACTTCCTCCTTGTTTCCCTCATCTTTGCCCAAGACACTGCTGTAGAGGTTTTAGACCATACTTATACTAGCAGTGTATTGCATCAGCATGCAAATTATACTTACACCTTTTGATGTGCAAGTGGCTGTCTTACCAGTGTCTAAATTATTAGACTTCTCTTTAGACTGCAATGTATCAGTGGTGTCTCTGGCTGGACAGGTAGTGTTTTCAACCCAAACATGACTAAGAATGTAACTTTAAAACCATAGCCTGTTTGATTAGTGTTGAAGCATGCATCAGAAAATAGTAACAAACAGAAAATCCAGAAGGCGAATGTGGAGGAAAGTGGAAAAAACCATGCCATGAAAAACTGCCATTAAAGCAGGATGTTATCCTCAGTTGTCATCTGCTGAGAATATATTTGTTCACCAAGTAATAAATAAACATATCCTCAGGTTCTCTGCTTTGAAATGATGCTACAGAAAAGCACGTTGCTACTATAATCAAGTTTAGGCTATCATTTGATTTATGGCAAAGAGATAGTATTAGTTAACTATCTCTGGAAGGAATGATTCATTGCAGGAGGAGGAGCAGCATTGCAAAGACCTCCTTTCAAACTTCTCAGCTCCCAGGAGATGATGCGTGTTGCACAAGACTAGAAGAATAGACACTGTCTTTGAAGAAGCATTAACATGCAGTGCCATCTTTTAAATGTTTTAATTGCTGGTATTCAGCATTTGTATGAGTAAGACAGTGTTTATATCAAATCTCTCTTTCTTGTTAATTTCCTTGTTCCTCAGAAATTGCTGAGAGGAGTTCGTGCTTTTTCTCTATGAGCTGTATATACTCATCTGGGTGCCCCTGTGCTCATTCTCCTTCAGAGAGAAAGCCCTTGTTCTTATACTTTCTGAAAGTTCTTACCATATGTGCGTTTTTTGCAACATAGTTATCTGTCAAATATTACAGAAAGTCACAGTTTTAGAAATATAGTGAAAGATAAAGCCACTCTGGTTAATTTTGAATCTTCTCAAATGTGGTGATATAATTAATTTCCTGAATTCTAAAACTTGCCATTCAGGTAGTCAATACAGTAGGGACAGACAGGATAATGATTATCCTATAAAGCTTCCATTTTATTTTCTTCTTTTTCTTTTTTTTTTTTTTGTTTGTTTGTTTGTTTTGTTTTGAGTTTTTTTGTTTTATTCTCGTGCTACATCAGACCTTTTAAAATGAGCTGGAGGTTTTTCTGGTTCATTTAGCTCCATCTGTCTGCTTCAAATATGGTTTTATTATGTGGTAGACTGTCTACAAGCATCTTCTTTCTACAGTAACCTTTTAAGTTAAATATGTTAACAGCATATAAGAGCTTGCTAACCATGAATTTGCCCTGTTTTCCTGGGAGATTCCTCTCAAAGAAAAATTCTCTTTTCACAAAAAAATTTCAGAAATTCTGCTTACTGTGTTGGGGCATGTCAACTGTGCAGTGAAATACAGGACAGGTCTCCATATTAGCAGCAATCCAAGGCTGGTAGCAGCACCACACAGACATAGTAGCTTGGATATTCAAGCAGAATAGTGTTGATCAAGTGGCCCTGTGACCAAGCTAAGAATCCCTGCTATGATACTGAGGGGGTGAGATGTTCTGGATTCAAGCTCCTTTGCATACACACTTATGTAGGTGTTTCTAAGTTGTAAGAAACTCTACAATGTAAAATACATCTGTCAACATAGCTAAAAATACATCCAAAGTCGTATCTGAAGACCACAGTGCATAGCGAAGAAATGCTTTAAATGGGTTAAGTAAGTGGAATACCCACAGCGTTCTTTCCATTAACTTACTCAGGTGAGATGAGTGGGAAACATCAGCTCATATGGCATTGACTGTGTGACAGACACTCTCAGGTCTGGCCCACAAAAATTTAAACATTCTCTGACACCAGACTACGGCACCTAATTCCTAACTAGAATAACTTATAAACCCCTGAATTCTGACTACTTGGGGGAAATAAATAGGAAAAAAATAGCTCACATTTTTAATGACTATTTTTTGCAGACAGTAAAAGGTTTTTATGCACTTACATTTCTTGAGAGTGCAACTAGGCTGCATTATTTGCAAGACAAGGACATGCTTAGCTTTTGGAAATCATCTATGCTTTAGAACTGGACTGGCATTTTCATAGTTAGCTCTGAGATGTTGCTGTTCAAAGGAAAAAACAGATCATCCTCCCAAAGACTTATAAACTTGAAGTACATCTGCAAACATCAGAAAAATGTTTAAAAAGTTTGGGTAAACTCAAATTTCATGAGAATTGTTTATCCCTAATTTGCATGCATGAGTCATGTAATTGTCAATGAGTGATGAAATAGGGAAGCAGGTGGTAATGTCTGCACATTGGGTTATGAGTGGAGCGTTCTGAGGCAGGATGTGTTTCAGTCTGTAGGAGAGTTACTGGGAAATGTGACAGGAAACGTGAGTTCTTTTGGTTACTGGACAAACAGAATAGATCTGAAAAAGCGGTTTAACAGGCCAGGAAGATAAATGCTCTGGCTGTGTTAGAAAGTCTGTTATAAGAAAAGAAAGATGATTTCTCAGATGACAGATGTGAAAATATTGCAGGCTCAAAAAATACAAAGCACTCTGAGGGCTCCTATTATAACTAGCTCATGCAAAGATAAGAGAATAAGGAAGATCAGAGAGATACATCTGCAATGAGGGGGGAAAAAAAAAATCCCACCCTTTTTATTCTGCCCAATGGCCTCATTAAAAAAAGCAAACCAGCTTGTTAGAAAATTGAGATCCACTCTCTGTTCTTCCACTCTAGCACAGGCTGTCATATTGCATGACATTTGCATATTCCCTGTCAAATTTATACTGCTTGCAGATCTTTCTAAGCAGCATTATACTACAAAAAGTAATGCACTAAATATCCAGTAATACAGCATCCTTTGGACTAAAGGCAAGAAAGGGAAAAAACCAGGTACATGTTCTTCCAAAATATTGTTTTGGAAACTGTTAAACTACGTAACTATATTGTACTTCTGGAATGTTTCTAACTACTAGTTTTTATATCCTGCTATTTCGGCTGCTAAAAGAACAAAAAAACCCCAGCCACTGAGACCAATGAGACAGAAGTTCAGCTTCTCCAGTTCAGCTCAGGATCAGTTCAGAAATTAACAACAGCATGATAACTGGACATGGCTACACGTATGATGTAGCTGTAAATCCTGGGAAAGCACTGAACCGTATTTACAGTGTAAAATTCTCCACCTGTCATAAACTAAGCAATCCTGTAGAGTTGTTGACAACCACACCACTTTTCAAATTACAGTGGACAGAATTACAGTTCTGTTAATTGCTGGTCACTAAAGGAGGCTAATAAAACTTAGTAGAAACATTACTAACTGCAAAAGACATACAGAGGTACTCTGACATTGAGATCAGCGTTTCTGACTTGTCCGTTTTGAAAGATGATAGCTCTGTACTGAAGCTAAAGGCAAATGTTTTGTCATTGGCTTGTTGCATTACAAGCTCCATTTAGGACTAAACCATCCATACTGTGCCAGGAGATAGAAACCATGTAAACCATACAAATTTGAGAGTCATTGTGGGATCTCAACTGTATGTGTCTCTTCCTCACTGAAATACAGTTTCCTAGTAGTAAAGTCTTTGAAGGGACTCTGGGCAGAAACCTGCATGGGAAAGAAGTGAAATTCTCCAGTGGTTTTCTCTGAAAGCTGCAGTTTGTCTAAGTGAACACTTGGCTTAAGGACCTGTCTGAAAAGGGAAAGCTATTTTATTGCAACGAGTAAGCAGAACTAGTTGGAAGAAGAAAAAGCAGGAGGTGTCTATTTGGACCAAGGGTGCTAAGCAGAATGAGAATCAAAGGTGAAGCAAGATCTATCAAAGAGGGTTTTCTTGTTTTCAGAATTTCAGTGCTCTAAGCTCTTTGAGAGAAAACATCCCTAGGATTAAGAAATGCTTTGCCAGGCATGTTCTTGTCATTACTGCCTCAGTACCAACCCCTGAACGTACTGAAGTTCCCAGGCTCCCTGGTTCTGTCATGTCTTCCAGTACCTTAGCAGATCGGTGCAAAGCAAATTAATTAAGTCCTGTTCTTTGCTTTATGTTATGTCTGTTAACATAGGTTAGCAGGTTAACAAAACCAATTCATATCCAACAAAGAACAGCCTAACAAATTCTAGCATTTGTGAAATGTCAAGTAAATTTGCGTGCTCACAGAATCCAGAGTGTATTTCTAGACACTGTAATTCCTCCAGGCTTGGAAAATAAGTAGGATCACAACAGCAATAGGCTTTAGGCAAACAGACAGAAAAGCCACATTCCCATGGTGGTTATAAATCTCCAGTATCACACTTGCCAACCTAAGCAGCATTATTTTGCCACCGTTTGCTTAATTTATACATACATTCATCTAGGAAATATAAGCCTGACCTACAAAATAATCTGGATGGAATGAGAATTCATACAGAACACCAAATTACTAAGCATCAATGTTCAATCACCTGCTTTGTTCCTTTAGTTCTGATTTCTTCACAGCTAGACTTCTGTGACCAACAAGCATAAGTAAAAGCCATTGTAACTGTGTCTGCAGGAAGAGCAGTACTTGGCAAATAGAACATTCCTTGAGACAAGGCAGTTGTAAATTTGCATACAAGTCTATAGTTTTCTGCTCTTCACTACTGCTTAGAAATAGTTCTTCTTGGCTATACTAGTTTCTTAGTGACAATTGATTATGATACTTGTTGCTGGTTTATATTACACTTTGCAGATTTCCAGTTTAGTGCCAGAGCTGTAAACTTCCTGACCTTCAATGCATTAAGCTAATGTACTACCACATTGATGTAACCAGATGATTACAGCACTTCCCACCATTTGCAATTTACTTTTACAGTGATCGATGCAGGAGCCATCACATTTCAGTTGTGTTGCCCACTATAATAACAATCTCCTTGCTACATAGTTTTTAGTTCATTATTATAGTGCAGTCACACTTCCCACAAAAAAGCTAGTGGCTATGAGAAAATGAAGGGTTTTTTTCCCCCTCAGCAATTATAATAGCTGTTGTAATAATGTACATGGCTTTTTCTTGAAAAACCTTGCTTATCTGTATTCTTACACCATCATAGCAACAACATATTTTGTGGTATGTGTATACAAAACTGAAACCCTGGGGATCTCAAAATTATTTATATATTTTCTGTATGTTGTAGTGTTTATGCACCTTTAAACCATAAACAGCTCCTGCACAGAGACATGGGTGTGCAACACCAAAATTGCATCACGAATATTTGATGCAGGAAATCAAGAAGGAAATTAAGAAGTTTCCCTTGTTAGAGCAAGCAGAAAGAATTAGGTTAGAATGCAATGATTACAAGAATTGAAAACTGTATTTTCCAGAACTATGCACGAGGTCACACAGGACAAGAAATCCTGAAGAGGGCTTGCTGCATGTCAGCAGTTTCTTTCAGCAGTGTAACAGAATCAAGTATTAGCCCCAAGAGTCTTTAGGGATCATCTTGGTTTGGAGGCATGTGCTCCCTGCAGTAAAGGGGGTGGCAGAGCAATGCAAACAGGAAATATGTAATAAATCTGCATACTTTGTAAAACTCATAAGCCTATCTTACAAGCTAGTTACATGATATATTCTCTATGAAAATGTTATAGATAAACTTGTGCCAGCCACAGTCCATCAATTTTATGAAATGATATTCAATGAATGCAGCAGATTCCCATAACATAGGATAACTACAGAACTATCATGAATAATGAACGCAATGAAAGAAATATACCTCCAAGCACAGAACAAACTACTGACTGCATCATCAGATTTTAAAAAAAAAGAAGGCGATTTAAATAGTTATTTGCAAATATCATTCTGTAAACAAATTTGAATATAAAAGCCACACAGAGTTTGTTATTCTTCAAATTTGTAAAAAGGCTTTGTAATCTCTGAAATGACAATTCATTCAAAGTACAAAGGCAAATGTGCTGAAGGTGCCAGTATGATTTACCAGAAATACCAGGAAATAGGACAGAATACAGATGAGCACAAATTCCTACCAAAAGTTATTCTCAATTGAGTGATCCCCAGGGAGTAAAATGCTTGTGCCTCCACTTCATAGAGATATCAAGGAACAATAGTACACTTATCACTAATCAGTACCATTGCCACTGTACTCTAGAAAATTGTGTTTACAGAGGTTTATTGCTTCCTTTATTTTACTGTCCCCAAATATAAGACAGACTTGGATCAAAAATGGCCCTCACCTTTCCCCAAGCAGAAAAAAATACACAAAATAATCCCCACATCATTTGCCTTCCTATTCAGAAAACATATTGGAAAAAAAATAATAAAAAAAGGAATTCCTGTGTTTTCCAGTTTGCATACCATATTCAAGTCAGTATCACATATTAAAAGATTAGATAGGTAATAGAGTGTGATCACCTGACAGAGTTGGCTCAAAGACAACTCTAAACCCTGTATTTGCTACCCAGCTCAGGTTGTCCCCCTTTAGCTGTGTTCAATCTGAGCCTGAGAAAGGGAGGGTCTGAGACTGAACCTGCCAATGTTCAGGCGCCTTGGCAAAATGTAGATTTCTCTATCATCTTTCTGCATTTAGCATCTCTCAGCTTGCCTGCATGCTCCTCATTAAAGGGAAAAGTGAGCTCACAGCAAGAAGGAGGGAGAAACAAACATCCCAAATGGGATGACAGCTTTCAAAATACTTACAGGGGAGAGACAGCTTCCACAGCAGGCACTGGGTGAGAATAACCATTAAACTGCATTCCGAAAAAACGCTGTAGCCCCACCTTAGTGTCAATGTAAATGACCATGGGGGCAGGGCAGGTGAAAAGAATCTGGGCTGATCTCCTCCATCTTCTGAAATAAACAGCAGCTGTGGTTCAGTGGGAATCTGGAAGTTTCTCCCTGCTGCATTAAAGCACCATAAATAGCGGCTTTTGTTATGTAAAAAATGGTGAACAAAACAGTAAAGATTTATCCTAAAAATGCTGGATCTAACTGTACTGCTAAAGATAATTAGTAAAAACTTGCCAAAAGCAGAAAAGGCACACGTATGGTCCTGTGTCTGGTATGAAGTTTAGACATCCAGAATTATAAAGGGTGGTTCCATCTCAGTTAATGAATCTCTTGACTCAACTGATGCATGTATGTTCCTTAGTGCCAAAAGTACATGTACTCTGGACAGTGTAGTGTTACTTCTACTACAGACAGAAGTGTTTTCAGTTGATTATAGACATAGTAAGGGAAAAGAATCAGCCTTTATTGATTTGGAAGCTACTATGTCCTCTGTGCAAGAATTATCAAGGAGAAGGTATGAACTTATGAGTGACACCAAGACAGAATGGAAGAATTGGCAGAGAAGTTGAAGGAATATAAAGAGGAAAGTTAGAGGCAAAGAACTACTAAATGAGTGATGCGACTGTTAACTGGATTGCGGAAATGTTTACACTTTTAGGATGACTAAGATGTGTTTTAAGGGATCTCAGAATTAATCAGAGGCTTATTCATGCAAGGCAGTGGTATGCATGGGGCCTAGTATCAGTAACTCTGCTTCTCACTGCCTTTTTTTAATGTTTCAGGAAGCCAATTAAAAAACCAGAATTATAAGCAATCTGGTTATGTCATTGCACTTCCCGGATGGTAAGTCTGTAAAATGATGCTTGGACTTCATATAATTGGGCCCACAGATGTCTCCCAAAGGAATTGAAATGTTCATAGAAAAGATACATGGGGCTTTGTTTGGGTTCATTTGGAATGAAAAGGCACAGCCCTACTGCAAAGCATATTTGTGAAGCTGGGAAAAAAATAAATGTGGTTGTTGCCATCTGGCTCTTTCAAACTGATCCCTACAGAGATCTGTCTCTGTCTATTTATACCATATCCATTGTCATCGTATCTGACCATCCTGTGAGGTGGCACTCTGAGCAAGAAACATATAGGATGATACTCTCAAAATTACGGAGATGATTCTCAGTGAAAATCAGCGTAGCAAGATTAATGAGTGAAGTACATAGTTTACACCAAATGAGAATCTACCCCTATAAATGAATTGTCTGTTGTTAAAAAGATTTTAGAAATACACTTGTCATGGATGTTCTTAGTCTGCTCATCCTGCCTCAGAGACCAGGGATAAGGTAAAATGACTTTTTGCTTTCCTCTTCTGATGAACATTTCTATATATGTACAAATGTAGTCTCATTCACACTAGTATTCGTGGACCCTCTCTTAAGTATATTCACACACAAAGTATGTCAGAAAAGCTTATCTATCCATTTATGACATTCTCTCTAAGAAGCAAGGCTGAGAAAAGCTTGGAGGGGCACCGAAGAGAGAACAATTAAAGATAAATATCTCTAAATTAAATACAACTACTACCTAGCTAACAATGAGGGTAAGTAGGCAGTTAGCTATTTCATATCTAATATACAGGAATACAAACAGAATATCGTGATCCTCTGAAAGCTCTTCTGTTTGTAGCTTTTGCCTGTGTATTTCCAGCACTCTTTCCCTTTATACAGCTGTTTCTTCTTTTTAAGTCAATAAGCCCCCTAACAGGCCCTACCAAGGCTCACTTTCTAGTTAAAAGCATTATGGACATCCACTTAAGGAACAGGGACAATACCATGTGATTTAGGCATCCATTCACACCATTCAAATGTTAATTATTCACAGTAAAAAATCCATGAGGATGTCACTGGAAAAATGTGTTGACAGTATCATAACAACAGATGTACTAACAAAAGGTACCTACCTGATTTGCTGGAGGGAGCTGGTTTCAACAATTAAAAGGGGCCACATTCAGCCAATCAGTTTCCCCTTTCCTAATTTCATATAGCACCCAAATGATAAAACTGTTCAAAATATTTGACCAGCCAAGGGGAAGAACCTTCATGAACTCCACTGAAGAAATGCTGTAAACATCGTTTAGAAGTAGTGTTCTATCAGTCTTTGTAAACTGTACCACAAAGACTCTCAAAAAAAATCCCAACAACCCAACCTCACCCCCTGCTGCCAATATAATCTTTATAACTAAAAAAAGGTTCTGAAATTGTTTTTCTTATCAAATCCAGTCTAATCCAAGGCAGGGGGCACAGACAGCCTTACATACAGCATACTTTCTCGATCCTACCCTCCAAAAAAGTGTCACATCTTTTAACTTTTAAATGACTTATAAAAGTGTTCAAAATGGTTTTCCATCTAATATCACATATCTAGCATTACAGCTACTTAGGCCGGTAAAGACAGCATAAAAATTGCTAGGTGTTCAAATACTAAGGAGCATCTACAACAACACAACACCAAATGGCTTCAGTGAGCTCCTATTTAACTCAACTGAGAGCAGTAAGAGGTAGTTCAGTGCTGGTTTAAGTCTCCACAACATGCCCTAACCCACTGCTCGATGTTGGCCCAGCACCAGTGCCAGCTGTTTTGGCAAAACACTGCTATAGAAGTCCTTGCTAAGATACAGGAACTTACACTGGGGTAAAGGACTGGTGGGAATGCAAACACCCTAATGTAGTATTGTCACTGAACCAACCCTTCCTGGGCTCCCCCTCACAGAAAATGATCTGATTCAGATGCACTACTTAGTGTAAAAGGGTATGAAATTTAAATCAAAATCAGTCATAAGATTTTCTCCTAGTGGCAAATCCACTCAACTTTATTTGAAGTAGGAGGTATTCCTAATTCACCTGCCAGGATTTTCACCTTAATCACAGCTGCCAATTAAAAAAACAACCTAGTTCAGGGAGTGTGAAATAAAATAACAGTGACAGCTGATACAGGTGAACACCAGGTTAGTATTAAAATCTTCACAGAACCTACTCTTGGAAAGGCTGTGAAGCGTGAAATTTATCAGAGCCTGAATACATACTACACAGTAACTCTCTAGTATATTCATTTTTCTTCAGCGTTTGCTATGAAGAACTCCTCTAGAGAAGCCTGGTAGCTGATTCTTTCCCTACCTTTCAGCCACCTCTTAAAAAGCTTCTTCTGTTTTCCACTCTTTAGGGATCACTTTTATATCTTTTCTTCTAATCACATCTAGCTCCTTTGCTGGAGGTTGAGTTTTCTTTCACATTTTTCTCTTCAAGAGAAATATTGTTTTTCCAACTACAGCCTTTTGTTCCTTTCTCTTCAAGTCACACAACTATCATTCTGCAGCTCCCTCTAAGAAAACCTTCTATTTTATATAATTACTCATAGATCAAAATAGCAGAGAATGTCTTTCCTACTATAGTTTTTTTAGAGTGTTTCTGATAACTATATAATGAGAAAAGGCTTTGCACTATACTGCTCTTGTATCCTAGCTGGATATTACTTGTGTTTAGATCTTGACATAATAAGAGCTTGAAATTAATTTTCATGAATATTTGTTGTAAAAAGAGGACACATTTGAAATGATAACATTTAGATTCTATTAAGGTGCAATCAACCAGCTTGCAGACAGCAGAAAAGAGGCTCAGGAAGAAATTACCTAAGATCCCTGCAGGACTTGACGTTCAGGGCCAGATCCTCCGTTTGGCTTCAATGGAGCAATGCTGATGTACTCCCACACACAATCTGGCCTTGCTCTCCGCAGTGCTATTGCACCCAATACCTTTTTTTTAACAGGTTTCTGTTTGTCTGATTCAAAGATTTTTTTTTTTTAAATTCAAGCAACTTTATTTTAAAAAAATCTCCTGTGTTTAAA
>JAVJGI010000032.1:22538291-22663597 GCA_035590275.1 Ibycter americanus
TTTTTTAAATTCATGCAATTTTTTTTTAAAAAAATCTCCTGTGTTTAAAAGCTCTCAAATGCAACCAGTGAACCCTGTGTCAGCCTCTTGCCTTGATAATTTTTAATTCAGTCTCCATGTGAAAACTCAGAGACCTTCAATACCCCTTTCCTTTCTGATGCATCTCCCACAGATGCATAACATTCCCTGGAAACTCTTCCAGAGATGAATGTGCTGAAATTTCACTGTGTAGGGGTAAAATATTATATTACATAATATTGAATTTTAGTCTCATATCAGAGATTTTCATCTGGAGATATTACAGACCCAAAATGTAATATTCCAACTTCAGTATTCAAGAGTCAAGTATTTAACTGCCAAAGAAATGTTCTGTCAGCTGGACCCCTTGGGACCTCTAGTGATATCTGGAGCTCATCAGACAATTCTCAGATATTTTTTTTTTCCCCAGGAATTTCTTGGGGAAGTATCTCAAGCTAGACTGAACCGATGTAAAAGCAGCAGTCCCAAAGTAAAGCAGTATTTGCATCCCACATGCCTAGATAAAACATCTTCATGGGTTTATTGCCTAACGTTCTGCTGTAACAGATATGAACAGCAGAAAAACCCCAGAAATTAAAAAGATCCTTTCATGCATGTGTCTACAGGGAGTCTTCATTAACATTAAAGCTGAACCTCTAAAGAGATGGCTAGACATTTTGCATGGCACTTCTCCTGGCCCTTTACTTAAAGTATTTTATTAGCATCGACACTGAGATATTACTTATGTAATAAGAGTTTATGACAGCACAAGTGCTTGTATGAGAGGACTGCACTTCATTAGAACATATTTTCTGACATCGTGTATTCTTCATTAACTTTTAAACATTTTACTAATTAGATTTCACTTTGTGAAATGGACACTAAGTAGGATGGCTTTTATCTTGGCTCCTACTCAATGAAAAATTATGGGATTGTGGGCCGCAAATGTTAATTGAATATATAACAGTAGCTGGGTTCTGCTGCTGCCCTTCTCTTCCTGCTGCCCTTCTCGAGACTGAAGGCTGCCATTATTGTTTCATTCCTTTGACCTCTTATAAGGGCAGCACAGAAAGGTCAGGCTGCTCTTTTCCTCCCTCTCCTCCAGATCAGCTGGCAGTCCAGACCTCTCCAAATCTCTGCCAAGAGTTTCCTATTTCACAGCAACTCCCTGCACACTTTACATCTATTCTTACACCTGATTTATTGTTCTAGTACTAATATATAAAAAAATCAGGCATTTCCAGCTCTCCAGTCACCTAGACAACCTCTTAAAAACCAAATTACTAACCTTTGCCATATGATCAGATAGGAGCAAGAAAGACACCTAAAGCAAAATGCGACACAACCCTCCAACAGTTTCACCAAAATTCTCTTGCTGCCTCCTTTCAGCCCACCTATCTCTTTGTCCAAAGGGGAAACAAGCAATCTGCCTCACAACTGGTCCTGAAAGTTAACAAAGATGTCCATATGAATGGTGAGTCACTGCCTCCATCTTCCCACTTAATTTTGTTCAGACCTAGTGTTCCAATGCAATCAAAGCTTATGTGATCACAGACGCTTGGCTTGTTTGCAAGTCTATCTGCCTCTGCCTAGTAACTTTGCATTTCACTGGATAATTTAAAACTAATTTCACAGAAAAACAAAAGTCTCAAATATAGACACGAGTTTCATGAAGCTCAGCAGCCAGCTAATAGGAAAGAGCCCCTACTAGCACTTTGAATGAAGGAAAGGCAGGAGCAGTTTAAATTGTCTCTTTTGTTCAGTTTGTCCACAAGCTGGGAGGAAGAAACAAACAGGTGAGTCAGTATACATTTATTAACTGGACCAGAAGTCTACACACAACTTTAAACCAGCCAAAGCATGTTTTCTTTTGACCACCAAACAAGTCTGAGGTTGGTAGAGAATATGAGAAGGAGCTCTGAAGCCACCTTAACTTCAGAAGTTACTGCAGTAGACAGTGTTTCTGGGGACACAAGAAGGGGATACAGGTAGTGTGGAAAAAGATAAGAGGACATAGAGGTATCACAGAGAATGGGGGTTTTTAAGGGGCACGGGGGAACCTGGAGCTCAATCACTGGAGAAATGCAGACTATTAAGGACAAATCCATTGCTAACCAGACTTTCATTACAGAAATATTAACAGGGCTATGGCTTATGTCCCTGTACTGGCAGTAAGTACAGCAACCATATCAGACAGAGCTTCTTCTAAGGATTCAGCCAGATTATTTAGCTTTCTAGATCAAAGACAACAGCTTCAAATGAATCTGGAAGACAATGGCATGAATGGCCTTATGAGGTAACAAGAAACTTCAGCTTTTATTGATATCAGTGAAATGAGATCAATAAATGCAGTCACATAACCTTCAAAAGCTCAGGCAAGTCTAGTTAGTTCATTATAAATGAGTGTATCAGCACTTGCTCTGTTCAGGTGTCAACATTTTTAGGTTGAGATAATATACTGAATTTACTGGTAACATTTTTACTGTGTTATCTCTCCAAATAGCCTGACTACAGTATTTATGCTGTTCCCTGAAAGTGTAGGGCTTCCAGAAGACCCTTGCCCAGGCCTAATAAAGTAATTTATAAATTTGTAAAACTGTCCATAGAAATCTCTGCATATGGAATCAGGCTGATCCTGGACAGTAATGGCCATGTCTTCATTAATTCAAACATTTTCTTATTAAGAGATTTTAGTACTCCCATTAACATTAATAGCACGAGAGCATTATCTTGTTAAGAGGAAACACAGTAGCGGAAGGAAGAATGCTCCAGAGAGGAAGGTTTCCATGGGGCTTGAAGATCCTCGGCACAGGGTACAAATGAGAGTGACTTCTGTCTCTAAGAAAAGTTACCTCACTTTGCCCACAGAAGAAACACAGCTTACTCTGAGTCAATTAAATATTGCTCCCAGGCTTGATTCCTATAGCCAACGACTTTGATGTTAGCTATTCCTCATGCATTACAAGTTATGAATATACTGATTTTGTATAACTTGGATGCGAGTACCACTGTTTTGGAAAATCCAAAGCAAACTTGTTGTATGGATTTCTCAAGTATCTGAATACAATTTGCAAACTTGTTCAATAGAAACAGATAAATCTGGAATAAAATTCAGGAAAAGGTATAGACTGCTTACTTGTTCATCTCCCATTTCACATGCATTTTCAGGCAAAACATTATCGAGTTAAATTACGCAAGTAAATTTGGCTCACCAGGTAAGAAGAGAAGCTTAATCTGTCCTAAATCATCTTTCTGTTTCCAGATGTTTTAAACCTTTAATATTGGGGAAAAAGTATATCCAGCAACACGCATACTGGGGCCTGATGCCATCTAATCTAGTGCCTGTTGTGTCCATATCAAACGTGACTCCAGACATACTCAAAGGTGTGGCATGGGAGGAACTGAACTGATTCTTTCATGTCTTCACAGCTAATACCTTTAAACTAGTCAGCATGCAGACTGATCACAGGAAGAGAGTTTAAATACTTGGTGACTTGTCACACTGGGGCCTTCAGCTGTTTGAAATAATAGATTATTTTCAGACAGCTGCTGCTGTTCAGTGATGCATTTTTGTTCTGTGATGCATATAATCTGTCACCGTATTCACAAATTCAAGATTTCCCAGGGGAAAAGTTTTAAAGATAGGACTTCTATTGCTTTCATGCCTTATCAAAATGGAGGCAAGCAAGCAACACATGTTTTCAGCAACAAATATCTTAGGAAATATACTGCGGGCTCGATCCTGCCATTCTCAGAAATTTTAGGGTTTACTGCTACTGATAGAATGGTTAAGGCTGTATGCTAAGCCTTAACCTTCCGCATTCCAGACAGCAAACTGTTTTGAGGGGAAAAAACAGGGAAGCTATCGAATTCCAGACCGTAACAGTAACACACGTAAAAAGAATTACGCAAAAGAATGAATGTTAGTTTCTTTGGTTTACACATTATCAACCGCTTTTTATGACTAAAACAGAAACAAAAACCTGTAACCAGAGCTAAAAACTTTCTTCCCAAGCACGAAAAGCATGTGCTCCCAATCAAGAGGAGCACGCAGTTTTGCAGCTGTTCTTTACAGCACCTGCATATCCAAGCCTGTGACACTGCCCATCAGGGCTAACTGCAGACCTACAATACGGTAGCACACCTTCTCCGGGAAACAACTGACCTTGGTGCCTGCACACATCTTTTGCCCCTGACAAATTTTTTGCATTTTTAAGAAGTAAAAAAAAAAAAGACTGTGTACAGGAAGTCCACCTAGATTTTCCCCATGCATTCCATCAAGATCTTAGATACTTTCAATATATTTAAACCAGAAATGCATGAAGTCACTGACAGACTGAAACACAATCCTTGATACGGAGATGTACAGTGATGTAACAGCACTGACGCCCAGACAGTTTTGAAATGTGAGTGCAAATCATAGGTCTCTTAGCCTTCTGGGTGCAGTCAAAACAGCATCTAAGATTTCAAGCCTTACAAAATTTAAGGGAGAAGAATACCAAAATACAGATCTGAGCTTTGTTCAGTACATCCACCTCTATTAATATAGTGTGGGAATATTCCCACAAGGACAAGGAGCACGTCAAATATAGGCCAGCTTTGCTTTATGCATCATTGCCCAGAAGGGTATCACCACAGTTTTTACATTTCAAATCTTTGTTTTGCTTAACATCAAAGTTATTTCCAGAGCTCTCCTGGGAGAATCGAAGCACCATTACTCTGGGTGCTGAACAGACAGTTGGTGTATAGCCTGATTCTGGCCTGAAGATTTTTCTTTCCCAGGCAAGATATATGTAACCAACTTTGACAATAACATATCACGTAATTCTTTTTGATTAGAAATGTGCTCAGAAAACAGTCCATTAAAACTGAATGAAAGGTCAAGTCTCCATTTGGGTAATTATGTTGTTTTCAAGAGTGATCAGAGAGAACTATGGCAACATATTGTGGATTAGTATCTGCCACCATATGGCACTTCAAAATGACAAATAGAAACAATGCATATACTTTGTTAAAGAAGCAAATTGTAAGCAATTTTCAAAACTGTTTTACAAAATCAACCCTTGCTATTAAATATAGGAAACTTGTAGGAAATTTTGTTGTGTGCATTGCTGTTCAGGTATAGAAATAGCCCAGACCATCAAGTTCCAAGCAATTATCTCTTCTGATTATTTTAGATGTTTTCATTTGTACTATCTAAGAAATCTATAAGGTACCTCCAGCCCTAAGGAAACATTTGAGTTGCTTAAATACATACTTAAAAGGCAAACCAAAGACACCCAAATACAAAGGCTGAATACTTAGTCCTATTAAAATAAACAGAAAACAAAAATTACTAGAAATTCAAATGGGACAGTTTTCATACCAAGACTACTGACAGAAAAAAATTCCAAATTGTTCTTTTTCCCTACTGCTTCCCCTTTCTGCAAATCATGAAATAGGCTTAAAAATTAAGAATACAAAAAGAATTTTTTTTTTACCTCATTCTCCTTTCAGACCGCTGGAACATGCACAGATCAGTTCTGAAGATGTACTTCAGGGTTTCTGTGTGTAGGTGTTTTTTGGTTTTGGTTGTTGTTTTTTTAAGAGAGTTCTCTCATAAACCGGGTCTTCAGGCAAAAAAAAAAAAAAAAAAATCACAAAATCTGGTGAAATACAATGTCTTCAAGAGCTCAGAGCCATGGGCAGTGGTGAGACTTGGCAGGCCTGGACAATACCCACCTGGGAATGCTGAGCTTCTGCTGCTGAGAGATGTTGAGCTGAGATGGCAATGCTTTGGCACACAAGTTTGAAGAATGAGTTTTACAAGGGTACCGTGTCCCTGACACCATCCTTACTAGCTCTGCCCAGGCCAGGAAAGCTCTGCCGGGGCAACAGGGTGGCCCCTAGCCCTACACATGAGGCTGTGGGGCAGAAATGGCTTGCTAGAACTCTCCAGAACAACCTCTGCTGCCCTGTGGGCCGTCAACACACCTACAGCAGCTCCTGGGCACCACCCAGGCACTTCAGCTGCCACAGCTGGCTCAGAGCTGCCCTCAACCACCACAACCTCCATCTTGTCCACCCTCTCCTGAGAGACTGACCTACCTCCCCCTTTAGAACTGCTTCCTCCAATGAGAGGCTGGTGACAGACGGCCAATCCTTTGTCTTTCTTGGAAAGTGACACTCCTCTTCTCCAATGAAAGGCCACCTCTCTGTCAGGTGGGGTGTGCCCCACCCCAAAGCCAGCTGGCAGGACGAGGGCGGGAAGGGCTGAGGCGGCTGCCTCATGCCTCGGCCTTTTGGCGGGAATGTGCCTCCCTGCTTCGAGCTTCACCTCTCAGGCTGGGATGAAGTAATGCAGACAGACAGAAACTTCCCCCAAACAGAACAAACAGCTGTTTTGATCAAAACCCTGCAGAAACAAACCGTGCGAACAATCGCATGGAAATCATGCAGTCTCTCTCCTACCTTATCATTCCAATTACATTCTCCTAATCTACAAAATTGAAAGGTAATGAGCAGTATTTCCTTAAACCACATTAAATAACACTGTCAAAATGCAAATTTATTCATTAAGTATAAATGAGTGTGTTAAATATTCATGAATTGTTGCTTGCAGTATATAATTAATCCCATGGTCTGTGTGTCCAAAAGCATTTAGAAGATAAAGAGTTGAGAAGACAGTGGTGTAGAATGATAACATTTAAAGCATGTTTTTAAAAGGAAAGGTCACCAGCCCTTTGGATCCTGAACTATTACCAGTGTTTGTAATTCATTGTAATACCTCTTCAGCACGTACACATGCTTTCATGATTCAAGGTTTGTATCCTTAACACTCGCTGTCTAATAATCTATTCAAGGAAAGAGATACTTGAGAGCGGAAGGTGCTATTAAATTATCCCATTCACTACTGATGCACTCAAATTAATATGGTACTTTTCACATTTTAAAATTCCCAAGGATTGCAAAGCCACCCTTGAAAAATGATGCAGTTTGACTCCCTGGCCCTCCTTTTTCTGAAAAAAGGTGCATTCTGACACTTACTTGAACCGTCACTAAGGCTGGTTGCCATTTCAGGTACCATGAAAGATAAAACAAAGGCTTCAGCACCAGAATAATACTGACCTCTTTTTTTCTGTGCTTTATAGCCATTTGTGGATACAGAGGAAAAACCCCAAGTCCTGTACTAAGCTTTAAGTAGGAGCTCCCATTGATATCAGTGAGAAGCATGGCACATAAAGCACTGGATGTTATGGCTCAATGTCCTTAGCTCAAACATTCACTTTTTTCTCTGCCTTTCTTAATTTCCTGCAGCTTCCTTTCATGTAATCGAAACCACTTTCAGAAACTCTTTGTCAGTCTGCTTCATACATTTTTTTTGGAAGAATCTTTGAGGTAGTGATGAAAAGAACTGATTTTTTCAGGATAGCATGAAGAAATAACAAAAAATAAAATCGCTGTAGTGTTCATAGTAATCCCCTCCACAAGCACTTGATGATCTCAAGTTGCTTACTGTATACAGCTTCCAGCTAGCTGTACAAGTATAAACTCTGCAGTCTTTCCTTCTTTCCACAACACTTTCAGAAAAAAAAGTACATGGCAGTGACTTGATCTATGATGTTTTAGTGCATGAGATTTTTACCATGTCACTTTGTGCGTGTATGTGAGTGTGTGGATTAATCAACACAACACCAAAAGTGATTCACAACACCAAGGGACTCAACCTGTTCACAGCACAGGCTATAGAAACTAGGTATTTAAGAGCTGTGAGGCTGTGCTTTGTCAATTTTTTTTCACATTTTTCCTCACAAAAATGTAACAAATGGTATGTCATTTGTGTGCAGACATCTTTTGTTCATTCAGAGCCAGCAAGACTAGCTCTGCATGGCATGGGCTTGTGATGTACCTTGTAGTCATATCCTGCAAAGTTAGGTGCTGGAGGATTTTCAGTTTCTATACCGTATCTTCAGGGGACACATTTGCATAGGTGTCTTCCTAGCTCTGCAGAACTAATACGTAGCACAAGGAAGCAGTCACACTTTTTGCTAAGCGACACCACCATACGTCAAGTGTCTTTCATCAATCAAATCACTAAGATGATGAAGCAATGCAACTTGTAGTGTGTCAGAACAATAAACTGAGTATCTTTTTCAAAGTGCTGACCAAAAAAGGCAATGTGAGACCAAATGTATTTGATTAGCCTTATTTCAAGGCCTGAGCAGTAGCACTTGATGAACTACAGGCACTATAAAATAAGTTGAAGGCAAAGCTGGTCACAGCATGCAGGATAATGTTTCATCGTATTTATTAAACAGGTAAGTCATCAAACCCCATGGCCAGGCAGCTGCAATCCAAACACTGTTGACACTCAGTTTACAAGACATTTGTGATAAGTGCTTTTGTTGTAATTAAAAAGCTGTGCAAGTCTACCCAGATGTGTCGTAACCAGTACCTTATCTCCTGTACGAAGATGAGGACAGACCTCACCTGTCAAAGACAATTAATTTAGATAGCTCTCCTCTGGACAGGAGAAGAGTTAATCAGAAATTCTCTGGTAGACTGCTTTGCTTTTTCCAGTGAAGAATGCTAGCTGATTGTCATTAAAATCTCCCATAGAAAGATGCAGATATCGATCAATCTTCTGACAAAACAAGCCAGTTCTTAATCTGTTTCATTTTTTTGACAGCTCCTCTGCTCACTTTAGGTACTGTCTCAGAACCTAGACGCTGTTGTTCCCAAATTCTGCCTGTCCAAAGGACAGATGGGAGCTGCTAGCCCAGGGACTGGGCTGCCCACAGAGCTCTGGTTTTGCTGTGAGACAATAAAAAGAAGGGCCCAAGCAGATGTGTTAGGACAGCCTACATTTTCATTTGAAAACAGACAGCTTGTTCCCATCTCTGATTCACTCTCATCCAAATTTCAGAATCCTCCAGAGGCAGAATTATTTTTCAAAAAAGGATGGTTAGGGACCATATGCAGCCAAACCAATCTGGGGAAAAGGCTGGAAATACAAAGATGATTGGAAAGACGGTTTTGCAAAGGAAAAGTAGATAACAGTACAATGTTCCTGCACAGCCTGGACTTAAGGTATGTCTTTAAGACTGAACAGACATCCAGTGTCAGAGAGCAAGGATCATCAGTGATTACACATTAAGCATCAGTGATTTTGCTTCACAGAAGGTTGTCTCACAGATCTCAGACAAGTTCAGGGAACCCTGAATGTTGCTGAAGGAAAAGAATGCCTGCATGATCCTCTAGGATATCATTCTTGGCTGTAAAATGAAGGAAGATAGGAAACAAAAAGATTCTGAACATGGAGCATCTGTCTTTTGATGCAGGTGAAAGGATGGCACAGTTTGGGTGGTCTCCTGTTCAGCAGAAAGACAAACAGTTTGCTAGGGAAAAGGCTGAAAATGAGTACTAAAAGGGGAATTGAAAAAAAATCCAAACCCAACCAAACAAAAAGACAAATGAGTCCTCAATCAGCATGAAATCATGATTACAAAACCAAAATTAATCAAGGATGTAAAAGTAGTAGATTTTCTATAATCCAATACTAAAGAATCTAGGCAAAAAGGAAAGGAGTCAGAATTACCTAATTATAAACTCAGTATAGCTGGTGTTACTGACACTAGATGGAAAGAACTGCATAACTGGAACATTAAAATCAATGGTTATAACTTATTTTGGAAAGATCAGGTAAGGAGAAGGGGAAGAAGAGTGGAACTCTATGGTAAAAAAGATAGTCTGTTTTCAGGACACTGGCATCTCAAAAGCAAATGATTCTCAAATGCAGTGGATCAATACTCTAACAGATAAAACACTAGGTGGGATAGCAGCTTCTGTCCACAAATCACCAAATCATAGAAGAGAGTGGGATGACTGGATGCCTTTGCACCTTCTGTAATACGTAGGAGCAAAAAAAGTTGCGCTATCATCTGAGATTTCAGTTTGCCTGACATATGTCTAAAGTTTCATGATGCTGGTGCTAAAACGTCTGCAGAATTTTAAATATTATATATGAACATTTCTTAAACCAAAAAAGGAAACTTTAAAAAAATTAGAATTTTACATGGTATCTCATCTCACGAAGAATGAAAAGAGATCAGATGACTTGATAAGATAACAAAGTATTAGTAGCTATGATGATAGCTTGATTGCTTCTTATGAGCATAAAGAGAATGAAGCTCAAACAGTAATATGGATGGTGCAGTCTTTTTACCAAACTGAAAATTATTGTAAGGGAGAATCAGCTTGGAGAGAGAACTGATCAATAATTGGAAAATACAAATATTTTATTTAATAGCTGCAAAATTAGGAAAGAAAGTTATGTGTTTAAAAAATACCTAGCTCGGAGTTAATGAAAGTCTCTCCATAATTTTAAATCAATGAAATCAAGAAAGAAAGTTGATAACACTGAATATAGAGTAGAAGTAAGGAATTACATAAATAATTCCTCCAATAAGTGTAGCCAAGTTGCAAGGAGAAATTTATGGCCAGAGAATTAAGGACAATATTTTTCAAATACATTAGGAATCCTGACAATGGTACCAGTTCTTTATCAGATTAAAGTGGAAGATTTGCCAAGAGTAATGAAGACAAGAAAGAAGTGTTCAATAAGTATTTGTGTTTGGTATTTAAGGGAAAGACAGACAATTGGTGATGCTCGATGAGGATGATGAACTACCAGGCAACAACAACAAAAAAACCCCCACAAAACAAAAAACATTAAATGGAAGCCACTGAAGTAAGAAATATTTGCAAAGATAACTCCAGATAACTTGTATCCAAGAGTTTTTAAAGAGTTGACAGAGGAATCTCTACTGTTATTACTGCTTTTTGCTAAATCCTGGAACAACTGGGGAAGTTCCAGAAAGCTGGAAGAAAACTTATGTTGTGTTAATATTTAAGAAGGATAAACTTAATGACCTAGATAATTACAGTCCTGTCAGTCTGAAATTGATCTGGAGCAAAGTAATGGAATGCCTGACAAGGGACTCAATTACTGACTAATTAAAGAGCAGAAATATGGTAAATGCCAATCTAAGTGCAATATGGAAAATAGATACTGTCAAACACATTTGCTGTCTTTTTTTCCAATTGTGACTACAAGCAAAACACAACACTGTTGATACACTTTGATTCTATATGACATTTGATGTGGTATTCACGACATTTGAGTTGAGAAACCATGATAATACAAAATTGACCTGTCACACATTAAATGAATGGAAAATTGGTTAACTGACATTTCAAAATGTGAATTTAAATGGGGAATGATCACAGAATAGGTATTCTGCTGGGATAGTTTCCTGGGCATACTCTAGTTAACATTTTTATAAACAATTTGGAAGAAAACCCAACAGTTTGCAGAAGACTCAGTCATTAAGGAAGAAGTTGGGAATGAAAAGATCACTGAGACTAGTTGACAAGGATAACGGGGTGATCCGGTGCAAACTAATAAAGTAAGATGCAAATGTAAAGCACATGAACAAAAATTTCAGGGGGATAGGCTGGCTATTCTACAAGGGTTTGAAAAGGTCTAAGGGGGGATAAATCAATAATTAAACTATTTTTTTACCTGAGTATCTGGTTCTATGACAAATAATCAAATAAATTCATATTCATATCCCATGCTACTACTATTAAGTATGAATGTACTTCAAGACTAATATACAAACCCAACTGTCCTGCATGGAAAAAGGATGAAATAAATCCATATTACATCATGTTATTAATATGCATTCACAGCTCACTCTGTAATGGTTCTGAAGGGAACATTACGGTAAATTCAGAGCATGTCTGAAAAATAACACACAAATTCTTAACAAGCCCCTTGGCAGCTTATCAAATTTGAAGGACCCTCAAAGCTGAGCATGTGAATGGCATTTCTTTCCTTTATTTAGTTTTAGTCTTACCACAGAAATTCTCTTTTTCCTTCCCCTCATTGTAGTGGCTGACAAAATAGCCCAGTTCATAAGGAAACAAAACTCTGTGCCATGAGCACCTGAGCAGCAGACTCTGGCCCAAAATTAGATGGTAATGGTCGCTGCAGTATATATGTCAGTACTGACAAGCACACCTGGAATCTGCAGTCCTTTCACAAAGGCAGTTAGTCTTTATGTGTTTAATTCAGCACATACAGACCAAGTTGAAATGTATACATTGAAGCCTGTTCCTTTTTAAGCATGTTCTTAGCTGGGCAACAAACCAGGAAAATTAAAGGCTAGTTAGAGGCTAGAGGAGTCCTAGTTCCTTTCCTTTCTTAGCACCATAGGGTCCACTGCATGATGGAAGAGAAGTTATGTAGGTCCTCCAAAGAGTCTTGTAAACATCGTACCTGCAAGTAGAGATTTGCATCTCTTCATGAGATGTGATCTTTCCCACAGCCCTTCAGTCTTACACAGCTGTC
Organism: Ibycter americanus; assembly: GCA_035590275.1. Classification (NCBI taxonomy): domain Eukaryota; kingdom Metazoa; phylum Chordata; class Aves; order Falconiformes; family Falconidae; genus Ibycter; species Ibycter americanus. The sequence continues at coordinate 22,550,704 of JAVJGI010000032.1, forward strand.
TCAAGCATGTGCTGAATGTCCACTCCTGGGGGTTTCAGTGACTTGACTTCTGAGAGTGCGATGCTCTGAGAGTGCTTGAAGGATTTACCTTTTATGGGTATGACCCAATGCACCTTTCCTACAAATCTACATTTCTGTGTGCATGTGTGCGCGCAATGCATGTTTTAACACAGAAATTAAAACACGAGCTTTTGTAAGTGTAGGTTTTGTGGCTGAGTTTAGCCAACATTACTTGATATGTTTAGGATAGATGCCTTAAAATGTCTTTAAAGTCAATTAAGAAATAATTTAGGCATAGTTTATGTTTGTGTGCAGCAGATTATAATACCTTCTAGAACACAGATCTTTGAGTTCAGTGAACTGTCAGGTATTATTATAGTGGCATATACATAAATAAGAGTAAATGTTTTTAGCACAAAATCATGTATAAAGTATGTCAGACAATTGGAAAATCTTACACATTTATTCATATTTTAAAATAACCCAGGCACAATTTTGCAAGTACATAGAAGCAGATTCTCCAAAGGGAGCAAAAACCAAGTAGCACATTGCAAGAAAACACATGGCAGAACATCTAAAGTAAGTATAAATAGTATGAAAGTTTTCTAAGTCTACAGTGATATCTATTATGAATACACTTGTCAGCATTACAAAAAGGCAACCAAAGAATACATGTAATAAATAGCGTAACATGAACTTTCTAAGTAAGTTTATGTTAGCAGCATATAGTAGCAACTGTCTAAGAACAGAAGAATGCTTGTATGCTCTATATACATGCACACATGCATATGTACACAGATACAACTGGAAGGCCACGAGAACAAAAATAACCTGGGAAAGTGATGAAGGGAATTTTTATATGTGATTTGGTATATAAAAAAAGCATCCAACATGTTAATGATAAAATCACATCCAGAAGTGGAATTAACTCTTCATCAAATTAAGCACTTTCCACGCTGTACCCATGCTGAATTACTCCATCTTATAGCACATTCCTGACTTATGGAGCACATTTGGATGCTAATTTTAGGAGGATTCAGGAGCCCTTAATTCCCATGATCTGACAGAGGAATCAGATCTCAGATTTGAAGGAAAAATACCTATAAAAAAAGTGCCCATGCAAAGGCGGGGGTGGGGGGTGGGGGTGGCGCAAGAAAAGGCTTCTATCTAGCCAGAAGATGGGCTAGCAGGAATTTCACTTTCCTGTGGGGCAGTCCAGAACAGTGGCCTCACTTAACAAGCTTTAATTTGCATGATAGAGTGGTCCTTTGGATGAAACTAAAAGACGTGCTCCAGTTACTAGTGACATTCAACCCATGGGACCCAACTAGAGATGGTGCAGGGTGTGGAGATCAGGTCCTTAGCACCAACAGTGTCAGGCTACAGATCTGATCCAGCTGAGCTAATTCCTCACTAATGTAGACATAAACTTTGGAAATACACAGAATAAACATGAATCAAAAAGTACTATAACCTATATTTACCATGTAGAATAGTCTTACTTGTTCTTACTTGCCACTATCTGGAAAAAAAGACTTTACCTACAGATACTTTTTGTATTTGCATATGTGTATGAGGGGACAGATGAACAGCCAAAAGAACAGTGAGCACACAATTATTTTTTTTCTCTGGCCATCCTCAGAAATACTATTTTCAGCAGCAAAAATATGAAAAAACTACAGGCATCTCAGCCAATCTTCTACATGTGCAATTCCCATTAAGAAGATACTCCCATAAATGTCAAAAATTTGTGATCACTGCCCTGCTAACATCTTAACACTATGTGTCAATAAAGTCATTCCCAATGTTACAGTTAGATGTGAGATTTCTTTATAACAGAACATAGAATCGTGATTTTGAGCACTAGAGTAGGTTCACAAAAGCAAGTTTACCTATTTCTGATATTCCAGTGAAAAAATGTCAAATTTAGTAAACATTTCCTGACTGATTTCAACAATTTATTTGCTGCCAGCTGCTAATGGCACTTACAGAGGTCCAGCAAAGTGCTCTGGGCAACACATGATATGAGAGAAAGAAAAAGCACTACTTCCGCTGCTTAAACTAAGTTTACACTCAACTTACATTATTTATTATAGTGCAAGAATAAAATGTGTAACATGCTATCATGCATAATACATGGTAAGAACATGCATTAGTTCAAGTTTATGGTCTTTTTATGGCCAGTAAATCAGAACAGCAGTGGCAGATGCTGACAACTGCATATCTTGAGGAATTCCCAGAAATAGCAGCAAGCAATGCAAAAAAGACACAAAACCAGCTGTTTAAGACACCCATAAAATGGTGACTCTTTGTGAGTTAATCACACAAACAGTAAAAAACCCCAGTGATATCTTTCCCACCACATTCAAAGAAAATGAGTTCAGCACCTGAGGTGAAACCATGCCCAAACAAGATCATTCTGCTACCTTGAGGGAGCATCCCTGCTCTGACACCTGTCACTCCTCACACCTAGGTTAGCATCACCACTCCCCTGGCCCCACAGAAGGGAAGGACGGGGCAGACTTTGTGCAGCTCACAGGTTGCATAAATCAGCTGGAGAATGCGCTTCATCCGATGGAACTGGAAAGGGCTGTGGCTGGGTGGGGAGCCTACAAAAGCTGAAGGAGCAGGCCAAGGTATGCCATGCAGGTTATTATAGCTTCCACAGAAGCCCTGTCTTTCAATGCAGAGAGACCTTCTCTTGCTCCTTCAGTCCCTTTCTGGAGGGTTTGCCTAGGAGACTCTAATCCAGAATAGACATGTGAAGCTTCTGTAGGTTATGCAATACAAGGTGTACAAAAACCTTGCTTTTCTCTGTGTCATTAGCTATACATCCCAGCAATAGCCAGAAAAATAGATGTGAATCTGGTGGTTGATTATTTATCATATCATTCTTCACTCCCCCACGGTTAAGTCACATCCCTGTGCATCCTCTCAGGAAACAAGGAACAGAATGAGACACATCTGCTGAAAATGAAACACTTTGTCCTCAAAATAACTATGCCTAGTCAGGAAAAACAGGCCTTTTTTAGTAAATATATGACTCTCCGTTGTATGCAGTACATCACAATGCCTGCAGACAGCTCCTGTGTGATCCTTTGACACTAACACAGTTTCAGTTTTGTGGGTACCCTATGGTTCATTACAAACAAACCCCAAACTTGCTCAAGCACAACTAAAAACATATACTATTTCTGAGATACATGCAGAAAAAAAAATGTCAGCAAAATATAAGTATCAATATGCAGCGTGCTTCTGATTTTCTACTTACTAAGGACACCATCCAGTTATAATTAATGAGTGATTACTTATTTAATTTTTACTTACTGGACATGTCCTCTGGTTGAGCATCTGTATTCTACTGCCAGCTATCTTTGCATGGGGTCCTACTCTTGTTCAGCCCATGAGCAGGTAAACAAAGACCATCTGCATCAGCCCTCCAAGTGTTGGGTGGGCTCCTCTTTATTAACTATGTAATGCATTATGTGCACATGGTGCTTCTCAGACAAACCACTGCTTACCTTAGTACCCAAGAGTGCAATGATTTTACTGGAATGGGTGCTGTATTCATGAACTGGCCAAAGTGATTTCCATTAGTTTTGAATGGAGTCCTCAGAGATTCCTAAATCAGTGAGTCTTCAGATAATTTTTGTCAGGCTGACTTTTTCATCCCTGGTGCTGTTTACACAGAAATCTTTAACACCACAGAATTTTCCTCTATTTTTTCCTGTAAAGGGCATGTTTTCCCATTGCTGGTAATTCCTACTGGAGAGAGCAAGACAATAGTTTTACACAGGAGCTAAATACATTTGAAGAAACAGAATATTTCAGTAAAGTATTTCCAGAGGAGATTAATGGGTACTCCTCTCCTAGAGCCCTTTAGGGGCATTTTTTAGAAGTTGGAACACCATCTGCTCCTAAGTAGAACTCTTCCTCAGTCCTTCCTGCTTACTGATGTAACTGATACAAACAGTCTGCAGATGGAGCCTCCCAGCCCAGATGGAAAGGGAATTTGGCTGGATACATAGACTACTTTTTTCTTTCTGTGAAGAGGCCTTGGTATAAGCAGAGGCATGTGCTCTGGACATCTAGTGGAGATGAAAAAGTTAGGATTATGTCTGCTGTGTCTGTCTGGAAAAACAAAACCCATTTTTTATGTTACTCAGTTAACTACCTGTTAATTAGCCAGTCAAAAAGATTATTTTTTTTTCTTAGGAAAATTTCTGCTCCTATTTAAATTTTTTTTTCCCCTTGAAAAAATATCAAATCAGAAAGTAATGCAACATAAAATATAAAGTGTATTAAAATTTAAACATTTATTAATACCAAGCCTACAGCAAGCCAAACAATAAATACTTTTTTTTTTTCCTTCAAAATTTGTATTTTAAAAAAATAACTGAACTATAAAAGAAAACCATTGGTGACTACTTAGCTGGCTGATGGCAAAAAAAATGCCAAATTATTTGTGAGTTTTCTTCTATTAGCAGTAATGTGAAGACATATTTTGAAAGCCTCAGATAAACTCCCTGCTTGTTTTATACACGAGTAGTTGATTTAAATAGGACTGTTTGAATGAATAAGCAGTTAGGATCTGATTACATTCAGGTGAACTGTAGTAGGCTTTATTTTAAAGAATTAATAAATGATTCTCAGCTGATGTCTTAACTGCTCTCAGAAGGTGAATCATCAAGGTCTCTTACTACACAGTCAAGTACTGAGATTCTTTCTTCAGTACCACAATGCTGATCTTTAACAGATTTCAGCAGTTATTTCTTTGTAGAATCATCTTTAACACAGTGGTCACAGTTCCTTACTCATATAATAAAAATCATGCAAATATGTGTTTAGTTTATACTAAAGACGGGCTCATTTAAATAAGGGAACTGATGTTCATTTACTCAAGTGTGAATGAAGTCTGCTGCAATGTTTCTAAAAGTGGATCTGCTCTTACTGCAAATCCAAGCAGAGAGCAACACTTTTATTTTGCTCTGTGACAACTGCACTCTAATGATGTTCTCAATTTTGCTGCACATTTAGCTGTTCTTAGAGCTGTATTTTTCTTAGCTAGCCTTTGCATGAGATATTGTTTCATACAGCATGTAAGCAACTCTACAAGAAGCTTCAGTATGAAGCACAGATTTTACAACAGATTTACGGTGATTTGGCAAGTCTTAATTATCTTAAAAACTTTCTCAGGATTAAAAACTGCCTTGCATGTGAACACAATTCAGGCAGAATCCTTATGCTGTGTTTGTTAGAGAGAAAGACTATGCTTCATGAGGACACGTCTCATGTAAGTCTGTCCAGCCCAACTGCACTTCATGTGCAACACTTTTACAGTAGCCTTCTATTAACCCAAAGACCTTCTAAATACAAGTTCAATTTTCAGCTCCTCTTCCCACAAGAGAGCTATAGGTTTTCCAAGGGTGCCCTGTACAATGTATGTGGAACGTTCTTCCTATTTCTGCATGTTCTGCATTCTTCAAATCCTGCATTAAAATCTTTTTTATTAGCTTTTCATCTATCCAGCCATCCATCTCAGCTGAAAAGATGCATATGCATATGGCAATAAATCTAGCTCACTGTATTTTGCTATTACAACTCTTCATCCATTCATGACCCTTCCCCTTCTTGATTTCATCCTATGCTATGCTAGCCTACGATTGATTTTAAACTCCAGGGACAAGAAACAGCCACTTCAAATTATGTGTATATTATAGCATAGCTTGTAGCCTTCAGAAACTTTGGGCACCTCTTCAGCAAGGCATTATACAAATACATTGCAAATGAGAATATCCATCTCAAGAGCTTACAAGAGAGTCAGTCAAGACAGGGAGTAGAAAAATATTGTTGTTCTCCTTTACCAAACAGGAAGGTGAGATATCAAGCCACACAAGAAGTCTGGGACAGAGCTTGTGTATGAATATAGACGTTTATCCAGGATCGTAAGCATGGCTCCAGCCTTTGTCTAACAAACAGCATGAACACTTACAGCCCTAAAGTAAGCAGTGAAAGCTGAGCTATATTAAAAATAAAACCAGAAAGCTGTATTTACAGTAGAAAATAGAAGGGGTAAGACAGATGATACCCTGACATTATCTACCAACAGGAACAAGAAACCAATGATCAGGAGAAGGAACACTGGTGAAGAGATTTCTTCCCCATCCTAAGAGTTGTAGCTGCTAATGAGAGAATATCTATGCCATGAACATATAAAATATAAATTTATATATACAAATATACAATAGGAAATAGTCAGTATACAAATACTTACATGTAAAAATAGCTTTTTCCTTTCCCCTTTTCATGATTTACAAAAGCATACAAAGTTTCCTGTTAGTTAATGTTTAAGTAGTGTGAGTAAACCCTGTGTGTCATGTTCCACACATAATTCTTTCAAGTGTTCACAGTATTGGCTATTACAGTGTTGAATCTGACATTCCAGATATTAAAATATTTGTAGGACACATTCTAAACTTAAAGCATTAATTTAAATACAGTTTAAATAAAACTCACATGTGTAGTTGAATTATGGTCATATTACAAATAAGTCTGCTGCAGTTGAAAACTTTCCATGAGAGTAAGCTTGGAAATAAGTATTTCAACTAAAGATGAGTATATTTTATAATTCTTGAACTGCCCCTTGGTGTGCAGATAATACTATGAGGTGGTGAGTTCTTTCAACTCCATCTGAAGCAGTACAAGCTGAGGGAACTCAATGTTACATATTACCCTCAGTAGGAATGTGGATGCCACCGGAAAAATTTGCCACCAGATCCAGACACACTGCCACTTTCTTCAAATACCCAACAGACAAGAATAAATGACAGGCACCACTGTTCCCATGTTAAGAATAAATGCTCTGTAGCACTTTTTATCAGGGAAGTTCTTTATGGACTTAAATTAATCCTCACAACTCCTTTGTGAGGTAGATCGATATTATCCTGTTTGTAAAGATGAAGAAACTGGAGATTTAAAATTAAAATAAATTATGATGGCTGCATGGGAAATGCTGCCAAAGTACTGGTATTTGGATGTTGGAGCAGCTCAAAGGCACAACTGGAGTAAATGGAGATGTTCGTGAGACAGCTTTACACTAACCAGCTTGGGTACTGATAGCAGGCTTGATACAACAGCCAAAGGTACAGCATAGGCTGCAAAACACAGTCTTTGCCAAGTGCCATGCTGCTGGAGCTAAACTGTGGGACAACAGCCTCAAAAAGTACAAAACACATCGTTCAAGATGGTGCAGTCTGAACAGGGTGGAAGGAAGCTGCATTTCAGAAGTTATGAATTAATCAGGAGCCTTGAGTAAATAATATCTTCTCATGCAAGAGTTGTGTACAGTTCAAGAACCATGCCTAGCTCATCTCTAATTTCACCATATATGCAAGTGCTCACATGTATCAATGTATTCAGGTGGTTTTTAAAATTTACTCACTCATAGACCTTGGAGGTCTGTATTTTTCCTCATATATCTTTTGTGGAAAGTTTCTACTAATACTGCAAATGGAACTAGTGCTGCAGTACTGCAAATGAGCTACAAATACTAATTTTAATTAATTAAGGTGATGGACAAGTTTTAAAGGACCACCATGTTCTCTGTGTGCACCTGTATATACAGGAAATCTCACCTGTCTTTGCTACTGTGTTGAAGTAAAATCCAGATAAAGTATAAAGTGCATTGTGTGGAGTAAAACCCTAAGAAATAACAAACAATGTATCTACCTTCCACAGATGATTAATTTTGCTTAACAGCTGAACATCACCCTCTTTGTCTTCTAGTTTTTAGTTTAGTGTTATCTAGGCTGAAAAAGGCCAGCCAGATGTAAGCAAAATTACTGTGAACTGAGACATTTTTGTAATATGCTGTTAAGGGAGAGTTAAGAAAACCAGTATCAGGACACTGTCCAGTTGGGGTGTGTAAATATTATTGTGTGCTTCTTGGACCATTTAGCAAACACTTTCTTTTCCGTGATAAACCTATGGCCTCCATATGGAGCATTTTCATGCAGAAAATATTCCTCACACTCATCTCTTCCTGGCTCGTAATAGTGGTAGGGAACTTTACGAAAGCCTTCTGACCTAAGGAAAAAAAAGATACACTTCAGTATTATTTCCAAGAAAAACATTAATATATCCTGCACCTGAATTACCTGTAATCCTTTCCATGTGTCAGCATTTGAACTCCTTTGCTAAATTGTACACGGGCTTTCATTACTGCACGATTTCTATGAATTTTCCTGCAGAAAATGAAGTTAAGCGTATCTCAACATACACTGATTTTATCAGTCAATAAGAAGCTGATGGGCTGGCTCTTATGGGGACTGCACATTTTGTTTAACCTGGGAGAACTCAGTCCATAAGGCTCCATCCTTAAGCAGTCTTCTCATTGGATAGTTCCAGCTGTTGAAACTGGTTCTTGAACTGGCTGAACAAGGCATTTATAAGAATAATATACATCATAAGTAGGTAATGCAGTCAGTATTGCAGCTTTCAGGAAACCCATCCTTCTCTGCTGCCAACATAGTGAAGTGCTATCATGCTGTTCACTGGTTTTACATCAGGGCTATGCAATGCCAGCTTGACTGAACTCTGTGAGGACAACTTTAGTCCTGTCACCTCTCATCTCAGGGCGTCTACTGTGTTTTCATAAACAAAGAACAGCATATGTTCGTTCCATCTGGATGACTCAATCAGTGAGATTGCAAGTTCTAAAAAGTCAGCCTTTAATGTTAAGATACCCTAATTAAACAGCTGTGACTCAAATTCCTTTTCTTTTTTTTCTTTTTCAGGGTCTGCCAGTAATGAGTCCCACACTAGAGTAACACAGAATGTGGGGTGAGGGTCTACACAAAGGCTTTACTCCAGGAGCTGAGGACCCACTTGGACTGGTTACATGCAGTACTTGAACCAACTGAGGTACAGAAGAATAGGTTTGCACTAGTATCATACATTATTTATGACATTTCCTGCTTTTCTGAATGAGGAACTCTTTCATTTTATATTTTTCTACCATACACTGCAGATTAAAGCATTTAACTTGGACTTTTAAAAATTGTGTTTAGAGTTATACTTCTGACAATAGGATTAATCCATTATCACTGTAAGGTCACTAACAGTAGTTGGTTGGAATTTATGTCAGTTTACTGTGATAAAGCTCACAGGACTTGTTTTATTATCTAATTAGAAACCCCTTACTACTCAAAGCAAGCCATATATAACCTAGAAAGTTCCAGTAGGTTGCTCCATGGTGGTGAAATGTAATTTCAGGTAACTACCCTGAGCTAATCAGTTTCTTTCATTTCCAGGTGTATTTGGTATTCAGAGAACCAGTATATTTGTATTTCCTCTATAGATTTGTTTTAGCAGTAGAAGTAAGTATATTTTGTCAGAAAAGTATGAACATACCTTGTTTCCAGCTAATTCAGAAACTGCAAAAGATCTTTGATTAAAAATAGTTCCTTATGACATCTGATGTTAGATTTTGTAATTGTTTTTATTTTATCAACAGCAAATGCCATATTAGGACTAAATATGCAGACCATAGTGTCACATCAATGCAAAACACTGGGAAATGACCACCTGATCCATTTTTTGGAATTATGATATTGAAATCAATTGTGAAATTTTGACAAGATGTCAGAATTGTAGATGCATGAAAATAATTTCCTGTGATCTTACTTGCAGTAGGTGTCATTTATCATCCCATAGACGTGAATTCCATAGCAGGCATCCATAGCCAAAATTAAGGTAAACCAACCCGTACTCAGATATGAACCTGACTGGACTCTGTGAAAATACAACACACACAGAACAAATTGCAATGAGAAATTATCAACACTTTATCAAAGAAATATAATCTATTACCTGGGACAAAAGGCATTAAGCAACTTGACAATCTGTCAAAAAACATACAATTATTTTGAATTATTTATAGATATCCTCTCATTCTTCCCAGCTGGGGGCCTCAAGCTATTGTCCACAGAATAAATACCACGTTAAATATCTGAGTGAAACAATGCATCTCCCATAAGACAGAAAATAATTTGTTTTTACATCCAAAAGATAGCGATTAGTAGTGTGTAAAATGAGTTCACCAAAAAGCAAACTACTGGCACAGTTTGTGCTGTATGCATGTGAGTACGCACCATCCTCTTCCGCGAGAAAAATCTTAATCTGCAGTGGGCTATCTTCATCTTGAAAATTCACACAGTAATGAAACTCTCAAGGACATTTTGGTAGAAAGCTATCTAATTCAAGGCTTTGAAAACCAAAATTGTGTGCATATCTCTTTACATAACTTTGTGTTATCGTTCTTTAAGATAACATAACAGAGAGAAAAACACAAGAGGACAGTGCCCAGATTTATAACATTTAAATCAGTCCAAAAGGATTACCTATATGAGTGAGAGCAAATGACGCATGTAAGGGTTTGGCTCACACATTGGCTATGTGAGCAAATGCATGCATTGTTAAGGATAGCCCAAATCCTGTTCACTCTACTCATGCAAGTGTTACCAGTGGGGGACTGGGAGTCAACAGAGCTACCCATGTAATCTGGACAAGCAAGACTTACTGCTTTGAAACCTCCTAAGTAATATGAACACACCTAGCCCTTACTACTTACAAACTGGTTGAAGTCCAGCTTTGTGCATGTATTGGTTTCAGTTTGACTGAAATCAATGGAAATAATTACCTTAAAATTAAGAATAACTTGTCCAATTTTGAAAGAAAGATATCACAAAAGTCATAAAACCATCTTAATAGAGCCCCAACTTTAGCTCAGTTTGGGAGAGTTGGGTGTGAATGAGAGGAGGGGATAATTTAGCTTTATCCCACATATTTTAGCTCTTAGCTTTTGGGTACAGCAGGGAGCAGTCTGTTCTCCATCATAAGTTAAAGTAGCCTAAGTTTTGCACACAATTAAGTTTTGCTGCAAAAGAACCCCCAAGTAGGCCTATGTGTGAATCAGTTATCCTCATCACCAAAATCTTCTTAAACATTTTGATCTTGGGGTAGCAATAAAGCTTTCATGTGGAAAAAAAAAATATCATACAGCAACATATCCAGCCTATAACCCCCAAATTTCCTGCGAGACAGAAGAACCAACCTCAGGTGTTTCTTCTTGGTTCAGAGCAAGAATGTACTCCTGCCTCCTAGGTAAATCTGCCAATCAGTGGCTTTCAGCTCAGATTCTGTGTTACTTCCTTGCTCTTTCTTGTTGAAGTTTGACTAAATACTACACTAATTAAGATGATGGGTGAAAAAGTAGTTGTACAACCTTTATAATGACGTTTACCTGACACATACAGGACTGAGATTCAAATTCCTTCTCTGATGAATACTTTTTATTATGGGTAGTAGAAAAACTCCAAGATCTTTACATTCCTAAAGAAACTCCAGTACACTCCAGTTTAAACAAAAACAAATCTTATTTTTTTTTTCAGTGAAAAACAATTACTTCAGCTCTTAGAGAGTTTTATTGTACTCAGGAACACTGAAAGTAGTTTGGACTACATCTTCTCTTCCTCGCCCATGTCTATCATCCTTCGTGGGTTAGCTGGTGTGAACTTCTATCCCTACCTTTCCTTTTCCTTGGGGAAACTCCTAAGTATCTGTTTAGCTGCTTTTGTAAAGGACCATTCTGGAAACAATAAATAAAGGGTTAACTTAGCACTGAAGAATGACAAGTGGGAGCAAAAGGCAGAGTGTCAAATACTTGTGTTTCATTAGGTGGACACCAACTATAATTGTGTTTCTTTACTTGACACCTTTATGGCCATGAAACTGTACACCTGTTCATCTGTCCCGTTAGGATCATTTCTTCAAACAGAATGCTCTGCTACTGTCTAGCAAAGAGAATTCCCAATCTGATTCATGTTATTTCAGAGTAACATTCTGCAATGATAAAAAGCTGCACTGCTTCTAACTTGCTTTCTGCTCTTGCACCAGAAGAACACTAGCCTTGAGCTTTAAAAGCCATTTAGAATCATAATAACCATTTATAAGAACACTATGAAGATCAGGACCCTTCCGATAATGAAGGTTTATTGGAGAGTACTATATTGACAGTAGCATCTGAAATTTGTTATACTCAGGAGGAAAAAGGAACTTTAAAAAAGAATTAATCAATATTTCATGTCTTGTTTTAACACCATTGGACCTTAGTCCTCTCATCTATATACTACACTGGCAGGATAAATAAAAACAGCAGACTGAGTTCCCAGATACCTTCCCTGGGAGATGAAGTACATGACAGAATACAGATTATATACTTTAAAACAAAGCACTTACATTCCTCCCGTTTTTTCCTCTGAAGATACATAAGAATACAAGGGAATACACTTAAGCTGTAGGGATTCTGCATGATTTGGTAACACCTTAGAACTCAATCTGATACTGTAAACATACTTTCAACATTCTAATGAAAGCAGTATTAGAAATGTGGAAACAATTTTAGCTGTCCCTAAAAAGTCATAAATCTCTGAATACCTTTTAAAATATCATCCCATAAAACTGTAGAGCAAAGCAATGTCTCGGCCCTTGTTATTATGCTAACACTGTGCACTCAATTTCTTTCTCTACAGGAGAGTTTTACATGTTTTTTGGCCAGGGCTTTTTGAGACAGAGTTCCTCTTGTTGCTGTAATTGCATTCAAATTTCAAATTTTACACACTGGAAAGAAAAGAATCCTCCCTTTATGTGTAGCATAAGACTATGTTACTAAACAAATCTGAGGGGAGGAGGACATTAATGTCAAAACAGGGAAAACACGAGTTTGTTCAACATCATCCCTAGAACTACTATTGGTAAATCTATTGCGATATACGCGTGTGCAGCAAATCCAAAATTGTTCCCTATGGCTCCCAGTGACTTTTCCTGATACTCTAAAATTAATGGGGCACGAGATCTAGGCAGGAAACTGTGTCAACAACTCAGAAAATAATGCATTATTTTTCAAAAAATGCATTTTAAAAGACGGTTTTGCTTTCAAACCATGATTTACAACTGGATGCAGCAATAAAAAGGCAATGCTCACAAAAAGTTACTTCGTTTATCTTGAAAATGAAAGCTTATTTTGCATACTTCCTACATTACTAGGATTCTTAAAGAAATGTTAGTTATTGGGATATAATTCCTTCTGCTAAATACCATCCAGCATTTCAGAAAATTACGTAGGCATACGCTTAACACTAAACACATGAAAAGACCAAGGAATCAATTAAGATGCTTAAAACGAAGTACATGCTTGCCTATCTTGCTCTTAGTGAAGGTTTAAGTGCTTAAAATGTCATTATTTAATCTCAGTATATAAAAGTAAGCTCCAAGATTAATAGTTATTTGCAAATTTTAAGTCTCAAACCACAGAATTTGCATTTTTAGTAATGCTTTCCATAAACTCCAGTAGAAAGAACTGACTATAGTTTCTCACAACACCTTAAGAAGGAGACTTGCCTTATATATTTTAGAATGAAATAGTAAAAAACACATTTAGGATTTCTAGAATTGTAACGTGTGATACATAAAGCTTTAATTAAAACTTAATTACAGGTAAAAGCAGTTAGACAGGGTTCTTTAGCCCTAACTTTCCAATAATCTACAAAAACCATAAGAAATTGATATAAAGAAAATGGAATAGAAAGAGCCCCATAAAAATGTTAGCAACTCAAATTCATCTTCTTTGACATCTCTAACCATGTTTTGATATAGCCTAAACGAAGGAAAAACTTCTCTCATCAGGGGAAAAATGGAGGAACATAAAATATTTTCTTAATGATCAAGGGTAGGTGAGTTCAAATTGGGTAAAAGTCTTGCTGTCACTTGAGTTCTGATTTTACCATAGAATTCCAGGAAGTTCTTTTCTTTTTTCAATTGTTCCAGGATTTTTTAAGTGCACAACCAATTCTGGCTCTGTGGTTCAATGGGCCGTACTTTCCAGTGGGGACTTTAGTGGTAAAAAAACAAAAATGAAAAAAAAAAAGTTTGTTAAGACATAAATGATCTGTAGACAAGCAATTTCATGTCAATCTGATTGCAGGAAAGAATTTAGAAGCCTATTTTTTAATTATTTACTGGGAGAAATTAGAGAGCACAGAAGGTCAATTAAGAGTGTTAATTAAGATGAAAAATGAAGAAATTTAGGACTTCAAGAAGCTATTAAGTAACAGAGAGCTTGCCAAAAGCATTAACTAGACACTTTTTCCTTTTTTGCTTCATTTCAAAATATTGCAGTAAAATAAAATTCAACAGTGACAGATTGAAATGACAAGACTCTCCAGGCCAATTAAGTGACAAAAAAATTTATCTTTTCATAAAGGCTGTTTATAGACTCTAATCCTCAGATGACCCTCCTACCAAACTACTGAATCAGCAGCAGCTTGATTTGCAGCAGATCGTCAGGCCCCTTGATTAATAAGTAAGTATAAATAAGGGTATTGGTCTAAACAAACTAAGAGACCTGTAATCCACAGAGTGGAGACTTCATAATGTGAGATGTCCTTTCAACATGCTAAAAGATTTGTAAAAATGATTCAAAATAAATAGAAACATTTTCAAGAATGGTGTCAAGATTAGTTTAGATTGTGTTCAGGTAGACATATCTCTGGTACTTATTTGTATCAACAGTGCATCAAGATACTGTTAATCTTCTGGGAGGGGGTCAGTACACTCTGGGTTTGCCTGGCTCTCTGCCACTTGTCCTGTGTCAGCCTTGTCTGTGACTGACCCTTGGGAATGAGGGTAGAAGGTCCATGTCCCCTCTGCCCTCCTTTGTTAAAGACGATCAGCTCTTTTCCTCTTGGGTCACTGTAGGTTTTTGCATTGCTGAATAATGGTATGTTTTCTAACAACTAAAAATATGGAAAATTTATCTACAAGCACAAACTGGTGATCTATTACTTAATTCTATACTAACAAAATTAATGCTACCATTGCACCTATGATGACTGAGATTTCTCTTTTTTTCCTGAGGAAGTATCTCTGAATATAGCTGCTGAAAAACTCTTCTTTGCCAAATTAAACACCCACATTCCGCAAGTCACAGGTCTGGTCTATGTCTTCCTCTTCCTATCAAAAGTAGATTTGTAAATGACAGATTAGAATGAGCTGACGGAAAAATGCCCCCACCTCTGAGAGAACAGCAAGGCTCATTTTCCTAGCACCTCTCCTTTGAGGAGCACATATACTGCTCATGCCAGGAAGCTGTTTTCTTGAGGGGAAAAAAGGAAGGACATTTGGTACAAGAGAAGAGTAAGACTCTAAATGGTGAAGAGTATTAGCACTATCCTAGATTTAATTCTGTTTTCTGTAAGACTCGGTGCTTTGCTGCTAATAATTTAATTATAAACCTTCTGCAGAAAAAATAGCACAAGAAAAGCAATGAAGACACAAGCACAGAGAATTGATTTCACCTGGTAAAAATGGTTGCTATCTCTGCATTACAAAAATACCTGTTAGGCAGTTGTTTATCATAATTATTCATTCTTTTGTACGTGTATGTGTGCATGCCTGTGCTTGCCTCGCATTCCATAATGATGCAGGACATCTATTAATAAACACCCATGCCCCTCCAGCAGTGAGCAGACTGTCTCACACATTCAAAAGCCCACACCGTGCTTCAGGTCATTCTGAAAAGTGAAACATTTATATATAGACAGATGTTTTATTATCCATCATGTATAGTTTTATGCAAAGATTAAACAAGTGGAATGCATTGTGAACAGCACAGACAGCATTCCAGATTCAGACAGTGGCAGTGCCCAGCAAGATGTACGTGGGAATGGAGAAGTGATGCACTCCTGCTAGCCCAAACTCTTGGTAGATCATCCTTACTGTGAATTCTGAAAATAAGCTGCAGTCAGGTGGCATACTGTTCAATTAATCTCCAGAAATATAGGTTTTCTATCTGTATTAATAATGTATCGTTGGAACACAGAGGATAAGAGCCCATTTCAGCTGAACTTGCTACAAACCTGCAGTAAAGGCTACTCCTAGGTCACAAACTAGCCCATGAGAATCTCCTTTCACAATTTGATTTAAAAAGAGATGTAACAATTCATAAATCCTATGTCAAAATGGCCTTGAAAAAAAGACAGAAAGGGCACTTCTGAATGATCACAAAAGGGAACAGAGAGATGATGGCTTTGCATTCAACAGCATCTGATTTTAAAAAAACACCCAGAAGTATTCAACTTACTATTTACAATTTTTGGCAAGACAGGCAAAACCAATATTAGAAATAAGAATCTGTTACTGCAGTTACTGAAAACCATGTGGCATCTGCTTGGGTAGGTAATTTATGCATATAGTTCCAATGTTTGTGTTGTGTACATGTTTTTTTATTTCTTTCCGCTCTTTCTCTGCTCTTTTCAATATATGCATGGAAACCTGAAACAGTGTGTGTGGGGGGCAGCTTAGAGAAATTGACTTCTGCAGCCCAGGCTTCTGTAGTTGCCTTATTTCTGATTCCTTGACCTGACTTTGATGCATCTCAGCTCAGTCGTAAACTCAGGAAACTCAGGCAACAAGAGAAGGAAGTTACTTCAGCCAGGTAGAGGGGGCTCCTTCAGACGCCTGTGCTGCTGAGCTCAGAGAAGAAAAGGAGAATTCCTGTTTATCAAGAATAATCATAGAGGTCCAGCTTGTTGCAGAGCACACAGAAAAGAAACGAGACTAAAAAACTGTAATCGTAAACCCTGCCTTCCAGCCAATATATATATATGTATGTATGTATGTATGTATGTATGTATGTATATATTATTCTGAGGTGATTCTTGTGCAGGAAAACCTGTGCTAATCTTTTCAAGTTGAATGGCATCCCCTGTAGAGAACAAAAGCTGCTAGCTAAATTTCCTACAGCTATTGGGCTTCTGCAGCTCGCACCGACTCTTCAGATACAAATTGTGCTCTGTGCAAACAGAGCAGTAAATCCCAATCCCAATCTGTTTTTCTTCCCCACTCTTTTCCCTAATCCTCCTGTTTCCAGAAATACATATTGTCTTGATTTCTCTTGAATCAAGAATTCTTTATTTCCCTTTCTTCAGTACAAACTGTTGTCTGAGGCACAGGCTATGCTATTGCATGCACTCAAGTTATTAGTAAAAGATGCCTTTGTAAGTGTCCCAATTGCAGTTGCCACCTGGGATGTGAAGTCAAGCAGTTTATGCATGATTACCAAAAACCTTGACCCACTGGAGGTGTATTGTGCAGAAAGAGATGTGTATGGCTTCAGACATCTCCATTTGCACTTGGATTTCATTGATGAGCAAAGGGCTAAGCTGTTGGCATCTTTACACAACCATTTTTCTCTTCAAAAATCACCTGAGCAAAATTAACTCCATCCTTAGGAAGACTGAGCTTGTCAGGAAATGCAATTCTTCTGGCCTATGCCAGCATAGCACTTGCTCCACAGTACAATTACATATGCTTGCAGTGGTTGAAGCAAATAGGAGGTAATGCCAAATCTGCTTTCCCTGAGCAGCACTCAAACCTGCAGGTTAGTTGTGGCACCATGGTGTACTCCTGTCCCACCATTCTCCACTTTCCATTGTCCTATGCCAGGTCAAAGACTTACTGCAATCCCTGATGGCTGTGGCAAAGTTGAATGACAGCTGAAACCTTAACCCAGGTTTCACGATTTGTGCCATGGGCCTCTGTAGGGTAGCTTTATGTGCTCTTCTCTTCACCAGCAGCTGCGTCCAGTTTGCTGTGCACTGGTTCAACATATTCCCACAGTGTAAAAGGGAGTACAGAAGGATTTAATTTTAATTCTTTGTAACCAAAAATGAATCAAAACTCAGAACTGGTGCTAAGTGGAAGAAAAAAAGACAACAGTGACTTTTTCCTGCATCTACATTTAAATCAACACTTGCTGTCTTGGGTCTGCACATTTTTCTCCAGAGAGGATGTAAACTAAACAGAGCTGCAGTTAATCCATGATCCCCGAAGAGATTTAATTAAGCAGGCTTTCCCACCCTTTTCTTTTGGTATTAAAGGGCACTTACTACTCCTAGCTGCATATTTGCAGGTGAATACAGAAGAAATTTCTTGATTAGCTCTTACCTTGTCAAGACAAGATACTGAAGAAAGTTTACCTGACTTTGGCTGAAAGCAGCTTAATTTTTTCATTAGAACATTTTCTTTTTTTTTTTAATGTTTAAAGCAAAAAATATGAGACAACTTTCTAAAGGTGCACATTGCATGTCTGTGATGTTGGGATGGGAGCAGAGGCTTTTATAAAGGTATTTTGGTTTATTGCTATGGTGAAAATGAAGGAACAGCCAGCAGGTGATTGTATCCTAATTCTGTTCAATTGAGTGGGGACAACACTGGACCAGATATTCACCTGACAGAAACCACATTAATGTACATCAGCTGATATCCTTTAAAATTTTCTAAAATCTGCAGTCATTGTGTTAATTCAATCACTACCTCTGATGCTAACATGGAATGGAAGGCAATGTTACATTTTTCTCCCTACAGATCACATTTATTAGAGAACTTTGCTTCTCACTAGGATGGATGCTCATCCAAAAACAGCTTATGGAGGGCCAGCCATAATAGTAATGGGAAGCTGCATTTCTGAAAGGCAAATATTCCATGAAAAAAGAGAACCTAAACCCCACACATAAGGCCTTCATCGGTGCATATCCCCTCTGTCAACAACTTGTCTCCTCCCCAGGAATGGTATTCTTAACAGTGTTTCCAGGTATTTTAAAATTAATTCCTAATTTGTTGCTAAATTACCCACTGATAGTTTACATTTGTAGCACTGCAAATCCTTGCTGTGCAAGGCACTGCACACTCACATGTGACAGTCCTCGACCCAAAGAGCTTAACTGTCAAATAATCAAGAGAAACAGATTATTTGGAGAACATGCATATTGTTATCCCTAGTTCTCACAGGGAACTATGCATACTGAGATTTCTTCTCTTACATTTAAGGCAGGTATATAAGTCGTAATTTAATATACATGCAAAAGTCTCTCCACCAAGTATACCAGGTAGAATGGAATGAAATAAATGCAACACCTTCTAGTACTGTTCCATAGAAACTTTCTACAATACTGCATTGTGTTATAAAGCCACATTCTCTGAAATTGAATGTGGAGCCACACTGCTCTTGTCTACACTGCCTATTTGCGCAAACCAAAAGTTCATTTTAGATTATGGAACGTCAATATTTTTAGCAAAAATGAAATCTTAAATCCAGACAGATTATCCTGAAGTGGAAAAAAGGAGGTAAAAATAGACCTTGTGTGGGTCTGAATTTTAATTCAAATGCAAGAGGCCATAATGTAACCCATCAGTCAAGCTTTGAAGATGAACTGCTAATTAACACAGCTGTTGCCTTCTCTTTTACTACTGTAACTTTCTCCAGATTAACTTTTCCTTGAAATAAAAAAGGAACAAAATATTTATGGTTCCTTTTCTTTTCTTTTCTTTGCTTTGCTTTGCTTTGCTTTGCTTTTCTTTTCACATACAATTTAATGAAGCACATACATATATAGGTATTATATTACTGTTTAGTATCAATATTAGGGTCTCGCTTACTCTCCCTATTCCACCAAATGTCTCTGGTCTTTCACTGCTTTCTTAATCAACTCACCTCTGTCTAACTATCTAGAAAGAAGCAAATAATCTCAGCCTCTGAGCTATTGAAACTCCCTACCTTCTCCATTGCTCTGTTTACATAGTAGCTGGCTTTCTGATGGGCACCTCTTGATGATGTACATTGTGGACAGAAGAAGCTGAGGTCTAATTTAAGTCCCACTTGAAACAGAGGGTCTCACATCCTCAGGACATGTAATATCAGCTTTTGTCTTTCCCCTTCTGTCCACCAAGATGCAACTACATGCAGTAGGGTCTTCTGAAGGCCAGATACCTGCAGCCACTGACACAAATATTTACACTGAAGGCAGCACCTTGATTGCAGACAGACATATTCAGCAGAACAGACAGAGAATGGTGCATTTTTCTCTCTCAGATTGCAGCCTTTAGAAAAAAGCATGGTACAACGAACAATTTAGAAAAGTAGAAGACAGCCACAGAGAAGCTTGTAGGAAGAGGAATTATTGGATCACAGTAGATTCCCTTCTAGTCCACTGCACATTTTCTTCAACACTGGACAATTTCAGAGTATTTTCTTCCCGTATTCATCGAATAGACTGCACGAGGTAATTGTACAAATGGAAGCTGGGAGAAAAATCTCCATACTTATTAGAATGGCAATGAAATGCTCTAAAATAGTTTTTATGTCTTCGTTTCTATCAACTGAAGTAGCAAATAAGTGAATTTTCCCAGCCTTTCACAATTCAGCTTTCTGAGAATAGTAAATTCAGTATTATCGGACTAACCATCTAGCCAGCTCACTGTCAGTGTAAGCTAACCCCTAGTTATCAAATAAGGTGAAGAATTCAGTTAGCTACAGGGATTTGATATTTCCAATGAACCAAAGTTATTTGAAGCAGGACTGTGGTCCTTTCCTTTATAAATAAATTCTCATTTCTCCTCAATATATTACATTGCTCTTACTCATCATCTTTCCAGTGATTCCCAGTATCAGCTAGTTAAGACTTGGATATGTTGCCAATGAAACTCTTCAGGCAAGCAGCTCTTTAGAAGGCCACACACCTGACAGTGTACTGTCAGAGGAGGATGTTGCTGCTCCTGAGGCATCAAAGTTCAGGACATCACAGTTAACTGAATTCTTATCTGTGAGATTTGCTTAACAAACGTTAAAACAAGCTAATTTATTACAACAAGAAACTACAGCCCACTTGTTACAATGTAGATGACTCAAGACTACATCTTTTTGGCACCAAATTGTAAAATTTAAAACTGCCAAAATTCTGTAATGCAGTTACATTACAGAGAACCTCAGGTAACATTAGTAGCTACATTGCTGGAAAGAATATCAGATTAAAAATTAAGACTTCCATCACACATGAGATCACACCAGAGATAGCGTCACAATTAGCTTTACAAAACACCACCATTCTTTATGAGGCTTTTTCTTTGCCTCTTCATGCTATTTGTCTGATAAGCCCTTGCCAACCAAGACATTGTACTAATTACAATTATTTATACCAAGTGTGGGACAACTGAAATGATTTATTGATTTTTCCTCACAAAATAAACCTTATTTTGCATTCCAAATATACAGTAAGAAAAATAAAGCAGAAGCCCCAGATGGCATGTTTACTCCAGACATGTATGAATGTGAATATACTTATAGAGACACTCAATCCATTTAAAACTTTAATCTTACAGTAGTTGTTTGGAAAAATAATTGCAGAGCAGTTTTTATGCAATTAAATTCCTTGTCCCCTGAGCAGAGACATTTAAGGTACAAAGCCAAAAGCTGAGCTGTTTTCAAAAAACCTTAGAACTAAAAGGATCTTCCAACAATAGTTAAAAAGAAGAAAAAAAAAAGCATCCAGGCCAACAAGAATACGCACATTTGTCATGCAACATTAATGTGGCACTGTATTTGCATTTGATATAATCTATTATCTACATGAAATCTGAAGAGATGAAAGAATATGAAGCTGTGTTAAATATCTTTCTGTATTAAATATCAATCTGTGGTAACTACCACTTATATTTAGTCATGGAAATAATGAAGGAATCTTTTTGCTTCAGTTCTTTGAGAACTCATTCTAAGCACATCTACAAGACCTTCCTTTGTCCTCCATCCTGCAACATCATGAATGCTACTCAAATCATACTGAGAATCTGCTCATCTTGTGAATATCCCCAGTGTTCAAACGTATTTCCATGAAGGATGTGCATGTACTAAGATTCTGAGCAGAATGCAACGCTTGATCCTTCATGGGGACCCTCCTCACAAGTCTGTATCTTAAATTCCTTTGAAGTTCCAAAAAACCACTACCTATACTCACTGAAAAATGAATAGCTGATCCAGTTTGATGTTCTCCCAGTCCTTTTTATATGCCCCGTCTCCAGAGCTCCAACTCACTCAAGCACTTAGATAAAAAACTTCCATAATACAGACAATGAATATATACAAGTAAATAGGCTTAGATGCAACAGCCACACTCACAAACCAGCAGGTTTACTCCTTGATCTCTACAGTGCCTTTTGCCACTAGACCAGCCATTTTGTCCTCAGTCTTGACAAGAGAAGGCATAGCACTTAGGCAAAATACATTTTTTCTTTTTTCTGGTCTGCAAGTCAGCATTATCTGAATAGGTCTACTTCCTACAGCTTGTTCAGTCTCGCTTATCAGACACACTAGAAAATATTTCCAATAATAAGCCACTGGAAATCTGCCTTCATATCTGGTGTCAGGCTACATATAACAGAAATCTTTTCATTTTAGTTTTAAAGTATTGCTTCATTCAACAAGCTGACTGCTGGCTGACACACAATCTAACCTAAAGGCTATGGATCAGCAGGTAAATGCAGAAATTCTATTAGTTTTCAGACCTGAGGTTTACGCCTTTCATTTCAAATGAAATCAAAATCCTACACATGAATAGGTAAAGCACAGAGTAAAGATCCTTTCTTAAAACCATCCATTACCTATTACATGAGTGCGAGGAAGAAAGCAGTTTCTGCATCTTGTAGATACTGAATTTCTTGTGTTCAGTGACTCTGGCAAGGATGGTAAATAGCAGACATAAAAGAGATCCATTTTGAGGAAAAATTAAAACCATGACGAACACTATACGAGGCAATGTGAAATCCTGCAAAGGTACAAAGACAGGTGTACTCAGATATGCTTGGTATTAACAAAACCTCTCCAAGCTTGTATAAATTGGTCTTCCTTACCTAAATGCGAATTTAAAAGTCATAAGCAAACTTGCCTAGGCTTTAGAGGTTTTGGAAATGAGCATCCTCATTTAGCACAGAGGAAGGAAATAGTGCAAAAGTGCATATTACAAAGTATTCAGAATGTTTATAAAAATATTTCTTTTTCAAAACTGAAAGAAAAAACATTAATGGAGAGAGATTTCACTCCTTTGTTCCTTCTATAAGTGTACATACTTTTGATATGTAAACAGGTTTCCTAATCAGCTTTATATATAAATGTAAAAGGAAAAAATTACACAGACATGGGTACCACTAAGTTTGCTTTAATCACAACTCAGAGTTGGGCCACCACCTCAGTGAGTGGCAGTGAACAAAGGGTTATAGCACAATTTATATACACTTATCAAATCATTAGTCAATGTCCGAAGTTTCTAGAAGTATCCTTTGGTCTTGTCAGTTCTATGAAACCACCACCTGACTCTGTCCTAGCTGATTCATCTACTTGGTTCCAGTCTTTGCCTCAGTTCCAAGGTCCTCCTTGGATCATGATCTTCTTTCTGCCTGCTTTAACTCACACAATTCTTCAAGCACACTTAGTCTTTGAACAAGCAATTCCTATTCACGTATACTAATTTTTTTAAAAATACCTGCATTTCTGAGAGCACCTGTGTACACAAATTGATCATCTATTGTTTCTCTATTCTCCTACTGATTAACTTGACTGGGTTTTAAGCCAGCCTTGGATTAGGGCTATACAAGGGCTGAGGCCTGGTTATGCCAGTTAGCAGATTCAGCACTTTAAATTTCTTAATTCAAAATACATTTTCTTTAACAATAAATACAAGAGATTTACGAGTGATTGCCACCTGACTTCATTTTACTCTTTGCTCTGAAGAGAAATGTTCGCTGTAAGTTCTCAGAGCACATGTGTCGGCATTTTGACACAGTATCCAGACTGAATCCCCAAATTAATAGCAGAGAGTATAATTAACTTCTGGTGTGGTTAGGCAGAGCTTCACCGAAGTCACTGAAACCACTTCTGCCAGAGCTGAATTTCTCTGTGAGACTGGTATAATGTCTGGTATACAGGCAGAACTACCTTTTGGAGATAAGGCCCCTAATATGGGGCCCACCCTAAACCTGTGGAAAGAACACATCTGGATTCTAGCTTTGTGGCTCAGAGATTTCTTTATTATATACACAGTTCCTCTATAATTACGTCACACACTGTTTTCCTTCAAAACAGTGGACAATGATTGTCTTAGAGCAAGAAAATAAGTTGTGATTACTGAATCACAATTATGATCACACTAATACTGTTTTTTTGTTGCATGTCTAGTTCTGTGCATTCATTTAAGGAAATTGTTCCATGGTTTCGCTATTTGTTCAGAAAAAAATACAAAAGAAAAGCATGACTTTTTCTTCTTCGAAAAATTAGCTGTAATAGTTGTCTTTGGAGTATGGCATTAAACAGTAAAGAAGCTATTCGGTTTGTTGGATGCCCTCTTTCTCATTACACAAGGCTACTCACATGTTCCATTTATATTTTGTGTTTATTTGTATTTAATCTGTATTTTCCTCTGGCAATGGGTTTGATAGCCTCTTGTTTCATTTTGCCCTGATGTCATCTTATAGCTTATTTGGATGATTACAAATCATACAAATATTTGATGATGACAAGCGAGTTGGTATTCTTTATCATAGCTCTTAGCCATTACAATATTCAGTCCTCATGTATAGATTTCCCACACGTCTTCTCCAAGAGAGGTAAAATTGTAGCTGTTACACAAAACCAAGAAGAAACAGAAGTCTACACAGTGTGAGATTTCACCTTACGTGCTCAGTCAGATCAAGAAATGTTATGTCAACTGGCTTAGAGTAAAAGCAAATGGAAACATCAAGATGCAATGTCCAGCTCCAGCTCTTAGTTAAGTCCAATAAGCCAATTAAATCACAGCTTAAAAAGGAATAAAAATAGCCATGATCATTCTGTTATATCTCACAGAGGATGATAATAGAAACGTTGGTTTATCTTGCCCTTCTGACAGGTATATGCCAGCATTTCTACTGATTCTGCACTCCAAATTCTAAGAACTTTTGACAAGGAAACAGTGCTCTGCACTCTCCAGTCAAAGGCTGACCTCAATGGTGCTTCAAAATTAACATTCTGTTGGGATATACTAAAATCAGGACTGCAGAAAGCTAATATAAAATACAGTATCTGAGCTGGCACCATTGCTTATGTAGCACCTTTCAGCTCAAAAGGGTCTTGGTAGACTACATACACACTGACAAATGCAGCCCTTTGTGGGGGAATGTGGAAGGTGTTTAACAGCATGACAATTATAAAGGATAATTTAGGATGAGGATGAAGAACCATGTATCAAGTAAACTCCCCAACAGCGTGGGAGTTTCTTGTTTGGCGCTGGCAAGAGAGGAATACTGATATGGAGCCGTTTCCTAATGTATTCTTGAATTGCCTTGGAAATTGCTTATCTAAGTATTGACCGGATCTGATTACTTTTGTTTGATCTGATGAGATCAGGTTGTATGGCTGCAAGTTTGTGATAAGAAGTCAGTGTTAGAAAGAAACTGCAGATCCCAAACAAAGCAAGAAGACCCACAACCCTAAACCGTTCATACAGAAATTATTCAATATAAAAGGTAATTTCTTCTTGAACTGCTCATACGATAGTCTATATCCATCTATCATTATAAAAACTACATGCATACACAAATTATTACCATATGAAACAATGCAGACATCTTACATCTCCTCATAGGTTTACTAGCATTGCTCAGGGCTTTTCTATTCTGGAGTAATGTCATTATCCTTTATCTTTATGCTGTGTAGCATTGTCCTCTATTGTGTAGTATTCGTTATTACACACTTTGTCATGCACTACCTCTGCAGATGTATATAATATGCACAGATTAAGCTAACTGATTTACTGATACCATAGACATACATTGCACTTAGATCTATCACAAGTATTCCTTATGCTTACAAGATAAAACAAATTAGTTATCTTCTACATGCTAAGCATCACTCTTTGTAAATGTTGAATTATTTTAGTAGTGACATTATGACTTTGTTTTCCTTCAATTTGTTCCTAAAAGGATATAAGAAATGAAAATTTACTAGTAGGGGGAAGGAATATAAATTCAACTATTTTATGAGGACCATTTGTAAAAATGACTCAGACAATAAATTTCAGCAATTTTTCAAGAGCAAAAGCTTTTGTAAGTACCTGAGTATAACAATACAGGTGGAGGAGGAAGAAAGAACATCTTCAATTGAGATCATTCAGGTTTTCTGTGTACTTGTACAAGCATAACCAGAAAGCTGCTCTTCAAATAGGGAACTGTCACTGTGGGCCTTGAGTGATGCTTTGCTCTTGTTTTACCTTTGTAACTATTAGTTTGATATAATGCTTGTTTTCACACACTGTGGAATGAGTTGCCCATTTCTAACTTGCAAACTACAGCGTAGACTAGACAACCTCCATAACATTTAAACAGAGTTTGTAGAGGCTGTAAGAAGCACCTGGAGTGGAAGTGTTTTGTACAGAGCAGTGTTTGAAAAGATGTTAGATATTGTCTCCCTCAGTCCTCAAATACCACAGTAAATGAACACATAAGACAAACCTCATTTCTCCCAGGGAGGGTTTCTTTAACTTACTTTACTAGAGATTTCTGGAGTTTCTCTTTAAGAAGAGAGTCTGGGATGAAAGCATAACAAATATAAAGTCATCTCCTCTTGATAAATTATTTCACTAGTGCATAAATTGCATGAAATGCAATTCTGTATTGCATGAATGCATGAAAATTAGCCATGGGAAAAGTGCATTTTACACTGCAATCCAGAACTGAAATATACATTGTCAACATGCTCCTTTCTAATATCTAATTTCTAATCTAATACTAATTGCAGTTTAATACTGCAAGTAAACAAGACCTCACAGTGTTATACAAGGTATGCAAGGACAAATATTACCAACAAGCAGAAAAGCTAAGACTCAGGTGGACAAAGCTAAGTCTATACAGCTCAGTTAAATCTATGGTGAGCTTACACACCATTCTCACTCATGCTCAGCAGCCTGTCAGACACCGCCTGAATCAAGCTGTGTGGTAGATGATGTTACAGCCTGTCAGACACTGCCTGAATCAAGCTGTGTGGTAGATAATGTTACTGCTCCAACTGTTTATCACCACCAAACAACTGGAGGTTACTGATCCCACAGTCCTGGCAGCACGTGATGCAGGTCTCTAACCTGCTTCAAGTAAAATAACCAGAGTAAACCAACTCACATATGTTGGCAGCACAACAGCAGATAGCTGACTTTGCACCTTGCAGTTAGGAAGTAGCTGTGTCTTAAAGCACTCCAGCCAGGAATATGTATCTTGACCCTCCGGGAATGTGCATTCATGAGCCTTGATAGAGCAGCTTCCTAGAATATTCTATTAATAGGAAATTGGGGGAATTAACACATCTGAGGAGAGCAAAATATCTGATATTTTGATTATGGACAAGTAATCAAACCCAGATCTAAGTGAGCCTGCTTTAGCAAGGGGTTGAACTAGGTGATCTCCAGAGGTTCCTTCCAACCCTGACCATTCTGTGATTCTGGAAATAGCTTCAAAAAGACTTTGTGCCTATGAAGACAATTATTGGAACCACATCTCTTTCAAGCCTGGATTGAAGCATGCTTACTATCCACATTCAAAGATCATCGTTGTGATGGTAATTGCTTTGTCACTCCAGGAGTCCACTCCAAGAGCCTGAGTAGCAGACACAGCTATGATTAAATATAAGTCAATTCACCTCTTTGTATCTTTTACCTGGCACCACATTGTTATTCACCTAAACAGTGGTTATAAACCCCCACAATTCAAATATTATACAATGCAACTGAATATTGCCAACTTGAGACAAGACCACTAGTAAAGCACTCCTCCCTAAGCAAATAATGCTGAGAGCTTTTCAGTACTTTGCCATAGGTACTTAACTTCATTCAAAAAAAATTATGAGAGGAAGACAAGATATTTGACAGAGTGGTTAGGTGGAGGTTTACATTACTATGGATTTTCATTCAGTAGCATCAGGTAGAAGATGAGTTCAATGTACCTTCTAGAAAATGATCTATCCTTTTCTTTCCTTCTCTTTGTTAAAAAAAAGTCTTAATCCAAATTATTTTTTTCCAAAGTGCCATAAAAATAAAGGTGTAAAATTATCTATATTCTTTGTGATCTCTTTTAGGTTTTGATCTGACATTACACTGTACTGTGCTCATATTCAAATACTGTGGATAGAGGTCAGCTACCCATGTGCTAAGAATTAGTATTTGCACAAAGTTGTACTGAATTATTGAGTTACCCTTACATTTTGGAGCGCTCCAAAATAAACAGCAATCTGTTGGTTTCTATTCAAAGTACTTCCTGAAAGCAAAATTAATTAAACTATTAGCACACCTGTATATTAAGCAGGCATTCTGACTTACTACCTGAAGCACACAGAAGCTACGTAAGACATCCAAATGGTATGCTCTTGCTCCCATTGAAACCACCAGCAGTACTCTCATTGTCTTTAGAGTCATAGAATCAAGCCCAGAGTAAGCAGCAAATTGACAAAAGATAAATCTAATTCTCAATCAATTGCATTAACAATGCATAGTTTAGGCTGCAGGACAACAGGAAGACAATGTGCTTGGCAAACAGAAGTTGCACAAAGCAACCGCTAATATGGCATATCCTACAAGGGGTATGCAGGCATTGGCAACATGACTACCTGTACACAACTTGTCCCAACAGTTCTTGAATGTCTCCCTCACAGGTGCGCAATGTGCCAGTAATCATGCAATTGTGACGGAAAAGCAATTGGAAGCCCATTTAAAAATTAAAATCCCTGTCTGATTCTGCCCTGAATCTCAAGTAGACCTGATAAACCTGATTACTCCCTATTAGGAAAAACATATATCACAGTTCATCACAAATAACTAAGTGGGATGTATGCTTAGTTTTCACATGCAAAGAAAACCTTCATTCTAGCTTGAATGCATGGAGAACTTTTCAAAGTACAGAATTTAAAAGAAGATTAAACCCAAGTAAATCCCCTTTCATTGTGCTTTACTGTACAGACCACTCTTTCACTGAACACAGGTTTGAGATATGGGGAGGTTGATTTCCCAGAGTGCCATCCTTCACTGGCTCGAATTCCCACAGAGGTTTGTTTTCTCAGCCAGCCCTGCACATTTCTCCCACTAATGAGTACAACTGTACTACAAAACTGACATCAAAATGACTGCAAAACTATAGAATCCAGGGTCCTTCAAAGAGGAAATAGAAAAGAGCCAGATATTGTTCAACTCCATCTCCCAAAATGGTGCAGAATTCCTGTCAATGAATTGATCTGATGTTCCTGGTGGTTTTGCCTTTCTTGTTCTCCATTTTTTCCAAAATGTCCTTTTCAATGAAGTTTGAATACTCTTCAAAAATTTAAATGAACTGCACTGGAAAGGGCAGGCAATCAACTCTGAATCCAAAGGAAAATAACCATTTTTCATTACAGAATTCATATATAATTCAAAAAGAGTATCTTAATTTTAACCTATATGGCGTCCACAAATGAGCTTGAACATCACCTGAAATAAACAAAATCTTGCTGAAAGAAAAAATGTACCAATAGCCTTTTTCCAAGTTCTAATAAAAGACAGCAGTTATTTAAAAGAAAAACAGTACAAGTGTTGTAAATATTGCAAATATTTCTTTGGTATGAAGCAGAAATTATTTTATAGTTTTCCTGTGAGGAACTGTGAAATCCATTTCCTTCTCCTGCAAAGAGAAGTAAAAATCTTCTGAGCGTCTGTAACTATTACACTCTAAAATGTGTATTAGGCAAGAGATAAACTCTCCTAAGAAAACAGTAAGAAAAAACCTGGTCAGAAGTTTCTAATCATGAAACCGTGCAGCATTACCCTTCTGGTTTCTTCTGGAATAAAAATCAGTATCACAGTGATTAAAAGGATGAAACTCAGAAATTAATTAATTAATTTGTAAGGGCAGAGGAGTAACATCCTTAACATTCCAGATGTATTCACATGGGTTTTGCTGAGCCATTTTATAGCTCCTGAAGCATCTGCCAAGAAAAGGTCAGTTGAACTAATCCGTGCTTACACCTTGGCATCTCCATTGATACATGTCATCTCTCCACTGTAGAGTTATTACTGGCTGCCTATGATACTGTGTCTCAGAAACAGGCTAGACTTGATCCTGAATGGAGGTGTGACTGATGGGTCTTTCATAAGCCAAAGAAATCTATACACTGGGTGTCTCAGGAGACTAATAGTCCAGCTTCCTTTGGAGCATTTCCCTCATCTGTCTGGCTTTCACAGCACTCCTTTTCCTAATACAGTAAATACAGAGCGGAAAAGGAACTATCAGTAAAAATTCACCATCAAACAATTAACTTTGAGGAACAAAACTCAAAGGAAAGTCAAATGTATTTGCTTATGTTCGTTTACCTGAAAACCAGGGCTTAAACATTCACTACTAGTTGTGAATTCATCTAACTGTGAAACCACAGCTTCCCTGGTTGGTCTCACAGGCTTTTCCCACACAAAGCCATCTCTTCATAAATTGGGAATCCTAAAATCTCACAGTGAATGCCTGGCAGCAAACAAACAAATAACACATCACAGAATAAAAGCAGCCATAAAAAAACCCCTCATGTATAAAAATTAGTTGTCAGGTAGCTGACAACTCCATTCTGTCTTCTTGTGACTTGTAATACCCAGGAAACAACCCCTTCACATTTATCACCATTTACCAATACCAGTCTCTCAAGTCTCAGAGCTTGGACCAGCTACAATTGCCACCCACTCCACATTCATGAAATCCATCTCGTTCTCATGCCATCTGTTCTTTGTCCTGGACTAATCATGATATATAGGGTAATGATTGCTACCTGCTCTGAACGCTGCTTCTACTATCTTACCATAGTTTCAGCAGAATCACAACTGTGAGGCTATGTATATCATTTCTAAACCCCTGGTGTAAAAACCGTTGGAGCGGACAGGCAAGTTTTAGGACTGGTGGTACTTCTTACGCTGTTATCACTCCTTGTTCAGTGTTGGAGGAGAGATTCTCTCTGATTTCTTACCACTACTACTCTTCAAAGCTACATTTGGTGCAAACAAATCTAGTTGATAATGGCCTCTGTTGGATAACACAGGATCATGTTTTGGAATTGAACTTTGAAAGGGCTCTGAGATTTACCTCTGAAAATTAGGCTTTGATTGATCTATGTGGGAGTAAGGTTGGTTATCAGTGATAACACATGCATTTAGCCTCTTAAAGAAACCTGGCAGGTGCCAGACATAAGAAATTATCATTTTCCTCTGTGAGTCTGGCTCCATTACACACATGTTCAGATTCCATCTTTGTTAGTCAAAGCCCTGTTTAAAAAAATCATTTTACAGGTTTTAAGAAGCCTGTAGTCATTTATTCAGAATTCTTCCTTTTTATTGCAGTCAGATATTAATAGAACTGCAAAGAAAAATGTTCCCATGGTTTAAAGAAAATATTTTTCTCTATATCTGCCTCTGCTTACATGTGAGGGGTAAAAGGCTCTGATAATCTACAGTACAAGCATGAAAGGTGACAGGGGAAAACTTACCTTTTAAAATGCTTTCCTGTTTTACTACAGGTGAAACAGGCAGTTAACATGCTAGAGGCTGTTTTCTGTGTAGCCTAGAACACTAAGGAGAAACAGCATGCTAAATCTCATATAGAGCCTGCATCATAACTGAGCAGCTTGGTTGCTATAGGAAAATCTGTGACAACTTGAGATGGATGGACAGGAATAAAAGTTTAACCAGTTTTGAAGTAAAAAGTTAAATACCAGCAAGAATGTTTCTTACTATCTGCCTAATATTAAGAACACTAAATAATTTGAAAAACTACAGTGATGCTAATGTATGCAGCAAACCACACAAGACTTTACCCTGGCAAACAAAGTTCTGGAGCATTTTTGCTCACGGGAAAAGCTTCTTAGTTTGAATTTGTATGATAAGTAAATATTCCCACTTCTCTGCTGGTTTGGAAGAGAGGTTAATAGAGGTGAAACATTCAACCAACATCTCTAGCATACACATTTTTCTGTGCAAGAAATCATTATTATTCCTGCTTCATGATTTTATCAGCCTGGATGTAAGATCTTCAAAATGGAGAAAGGTTTACAAAATGAAAAAATGACTTTTAGAGCAAAACAGAATTATATATATACGTGTATGTATGTATGTATGTATCTGGTCAGAAAGTAAGCTAGGGCAGTCATTTCATTGAATAAACAAAGACCAAGTCATTCACCTCTCTCTTTGCTATGGTCAAAGTCAGGATTTGCAGATCTCATCCACTGAAGCTTGGATCTTCAGACCTATCCAGGCTGGTAAGATTCAATCCAAGCAGTAGTAACATTTAAGTGGATTCTATTTCTGTTCTGCTTGAATTAACTGTCTGAAAGATTCATTACTTACATTGTTCAAGGCTCTGAACAAATCTGAATCAACTTCAGTGGTTCATTTTCACAGGACAGAGTTTGTATACAAGGGCAATCTGAATTTTATCAGTGACGTAGGTTGGCTTCATATGCATGGGACAAAAAAACCCTAAGGTACTTGACTATGTTAGAAACTGATTTCCTTAATTCACATTAAACCCAAATGTATAGATATTGTAGTTTAAAAAATCATTGATGTTAATAGCACAAGTGATAAAATATGGGTCTAATCAAAATGACTTAGTATTGCACATTAAACCCTGCAGTACCCAATTACTCATTGCTGTTTCTGGTGAGAAATGTGATATTCAAGGGTATAACCTAACCTGCAGCCATAAATAACACATATTTTAAAAAGAACAGGGTGATGGCAGGGCTACTAAATACTGTTCTTTTACTGCATAATCTTAGCTTTGAATCCATTGGTAGCATTACAGTAGTTACATGGTACAGTTTTATTTAAAAGCAATCAGGTCCACAGACTCAACAAAATCATAATATGGTTGTGATTGTCAGAAAGCAACATTAATAAGCTTGGATTGGGTATGGGAATGATATTCCTTTAAAAACAGGACTCACATGTTTTGTTTTGAACTTGTCATTTTGATTTGTCTGGGAGTCTCTTTTTGATTTGCCTTGAAAAACCTTACAAGGGACAGAGAGAGACCTTTTTGGGATGTCTTGTCACATGAAAAGGCTTGATCTTACTGTCCACCCAGTTTGCTAAATAAGCAACCTGTCATGCTTGTATTAATTCACTCAGGCCAAAGCTGAAATTCATTTTGAAACTCATATTTCAGCACTTTTCTTCTTGAATCTATTGAGCTTGTTGTATACAAACACAAAGCTGTCTGTCACAGAAAGGGAAAACAACTGGAAAAAAGACACCCCACCCCGCCACATGCTTTGGGTTGGCTTTTTTCCCCCTTTTCAGTTCAAACAAGTGTGTGTTTTGTACTGCAGAGGCTGGTACACCACCTCATCCATTTCAAAAGAGAGACTGCTTTATGAACTCATGAAAAACGGTTATTTTATACAGCAACTTGCAGATATGATCCTCTGACAAGTAGCGCTCATTAAAAGAGCATCAGCTGGCTCCAGCAGAAGTCTTGGTCGTTATTGAAGTAAGTCAGACCCTTGGGGATTTTAACACCATTTGTTCAACAAACAGTCTCATTCTGTCCAGCTGTAAAAAAAAATCCAATTTAAAAATAAATCTTTTGTAATGGGCTCAAGGAAATCTATGGTATGGGAGGATTGAGAGGCTATCTATTATACAGGCATTCTGTTCACATCCAGGATGATTCTGCCTTGATAAACGAACAGTGACACTATTGGCAAACATGGGATTTGAAGTAATGGTTCATTAATGCAACTGCACACTAAGTAATGTACTTGGGTCTCAGCGTTCTGCTGAGTTTTCTTCCTCATTGTAATGCTCTTTTTCCTCCTGGATATGCTTAAAAAATATCCTGGCACTCCTGTCAATATATTTAGTTTGAAAAATGTCACCATGGGCTTGAACTGTTGTGTGTATATGTAACTGTGCATTGACACATGCATTGGCTTGATGCATTCTGGTGATGCGAGTTCCGTCTCCTGTAGAGATCCAAATTGTGATACAATTGCACTGAGCTTACAGACTTCTCTCATGCTGGGATGGAGATGGTGTGAGAAACTAAACTCACAAAACAGAGCAACGTGCTCATACTGCATGGTCTGAATAGCTCTTCCAGCTGCACACAGTGCACATCTTGCTTTTCTTTAGAGGACTGTGGAGATTAGACATGGCTGAGCTGGGATGTGAGGTATTCAGTTCTTCCCCTTCACTGACACAACCCTTCTCCTGATCTGAGCTTCCATCATTCCTTCCTTCCCTCTTCTTTTTTTTGAAAATCATATTCAACAGTTCCCACATCTACCTGTCAGGGACCCAGTGTCTAATACAATGGTTTGTATAGTCCCTGGTTCTGTTCCAACAGGGTGAGTGCTCAAAGGCCCTGGCAAGAATATTTTCATTTAGCGTCTATTTGAATAAGACAATTGGAATCAGTACTGTTGGTAAGGCAAGGGTTTAAAGTGCACATAGAGTAGGGAAGGATTCAATATCAAGGGGAATGACATCCAAAAGGGACAGACTTAGTAATTCCTTCCATCTGTCACCTATAGATGACAGAAAGTTTATCAAGCCATCTTTGTGTGACCAGAGGGGAAAAAACATTTTCAGCGCAATTATATAGCATCATGTTTAACTGTTATCATATTTGTCAGCAAGACTTGTTAGTCATTGGATAGTTTATAAAAATTTATTGTATGAGGAACTCAGAAAAGGTGTGTGTAATTGTTTGAAACATGTTTCATTAGATTTTAATGTGTACACTGATGTGACTGGTGCAGAATAAAGTGACCTCATGCTTCCTGCCCCAGGAAATTCATGGAAATTAGATATTTCAACTCAGTGGGATTCACATTGCAATGTATTTTAAATTACAAGAACCGAGTCTTTTGCTTGGTGTTGTCCATCTGCATTATATTCTTTGATTTACTCCTATCCACAGAATGTATAGATTGCTTCTCATCTACATAGCTTAGTGCATCTTACACAGAAAAATCAGGAAGGAAATCTCAAAGGCAATTATGCTGGAATTAAACAGCTGCAAGGAATCGTCAAATGCATTCTGGCCAGACCCAGTGGGAGTGTTTGAAATAGTTTGAGTTCATGTGAAAACTCACCTCACGTGGACTTTTTGAAGATACAAGTCTCTGGTCAAGATTTTTTGAAATTTTACAGAATTGCTCAGTTTTCCCCAGTCCTGTGAAGACATTACTAACAGTCAGCAGAGCTCTCCTTTGCTAGTGGCTACTGATTGTAATCCCTTTCCCCTGCCCCCATAGGTAAGGAATGCAAACAAATATCCACTGCAGTTAATGGGATCATCTTAAATCCTTCAGAAGCAACTATCCGACTCCATTAACTCACTGAGGACTGATTGTAAGAGAGGCCAGAGTGTGGTTCAATTCCTAACCTATCTCAGTTGCCACAATATTTCTTAGGGCACCATTTACCAATGCATCTTTGCACACAAATGAGGCCGAATGCACTGAACAAACGAAGATTACCTACTGTTCAAACTGTAAAGCACATCAAGGAGCATGCCTAACTAATTCCACCACTGGGCTAAGATCATGCTGTATATTTGACAGTAAGCACAGTCTTTCCAGCTTGCCCAGGGGAACCTCCACTCTTATCATTTTGGCTTTTGATGTGCAGCACCTACGGAACAAAAATACTTAGCAAGTTGCAAACATTAAGGGTGCACTTGAAAACTTCTTGTTCCAAGCCTAGATATCTGATATTGAACATGCCCGTTGGCATATTCCAAGCAAAAGCAATTTTAAAAACTAAACTGAACATACTATTATTGATCTGATTTTGTCTGCTGTGCAAGGTGCAGCCTTTCCCCCTGAGGTACCTATGCAGTTCACATGGCTGAAGGCCACTGAACTAGAGAACAAGCTGATTGATTTCCTATTTGCATCTAACAGCACTGTAGTGGCATTAAATATTATTTAACGGCACTGATTAGATTTTATAGAAAGCACCAAAAAAGCCTCAACCAAAAATAACAACAACCACCTCTCCCCTAACTGGTAGCATTGTTCTATCTCTGAAGCAAGCACACTGTCTGGTTGCATTGGAGGGTCACATCTTGATTAAGCAGAGTGTCAAGAGTATTGATAGCATCTTTTCAGTATTCTGGGGAGCAGCCATCAATAAAACCCTAAGAGAGTACAATGACTTCTACTCTCTTTTTATTAATCATGAAAATATATTTACAGTTGGAGCAGAAGTGCATTGTATAGAAGCATCAGTCCTCTCTGTTCACATCCATGTTGCAATCCCCTTTCATTTTATAGGAATTGAAGTCTAAAATGGAAGTCAGTTCACATGAATCTTCCTGTTGCAAACAATTATTGTTACCAGAAATCTTCAAGGAAAATCAAAACAAAGCTCACAGGCAAATCAAAATGACAAGTTCAAAACAAAAGCACATTAAAGCTTAAAGAAAAAAAATAGATCTATTTCCTTCACCAACTCCAACTTAATAAAGAAGATTCTGACAAGCACAGTGCTGTTATATATACAGCTGCCCGAGTCCACATTCTTGATTGTTTTATATGAAATGGTGTCAAGAAACTACCCTTTCAATAGTACTAAAAGGAAAACACCTCAAGTGCATTTACTTTAAAAATCAAATGCAGGTGAGCTGGACACTAGTTTAATTTAATTTTTATTGCAAAATTCCCCTTTCATTTCTGAGCTGCAGCTGCCAGTTTGTTTGAGGATTGTTTGACTTGTCCAGAGGATGCAGAATGTGGACAGAATCTCAAATTTGCAGGGCAGAGCAGAGGGGAGAAGTTTTCTCCTGCAGATCAGCAGTATGTGGTGTGGGTCAGACAGGCAAGTTTGCCTGTTCATGGAAAACACGCAAATAAAAATCTTTCCCCTCACTATATAGAAAAAATCTTTCTGGAAAGTAATCACTGCAACCACTCACCACCTGATCTCTGAGTTACTTGTTTTACCAGTCCCAAGAGGTGCAAATCATCTCCTGGGATATGTCAAACTGCTCACGTCCTGCTAGGGTATGCAGCTCCTCATGGGAGATAATCAGCATCTCACGTGATTTGGCCCTTAACACACAGAGGTAAAACCAGAAGAAGAATAAAACTAAAATACTTGCATGGTTCATGTGCAGGACAAGGAATCCTCCTGAACACATACTGCAGAGGGTGAGCAGCTAGTGAGGTGGAGCTCCTACCTAGAAAGGGAAAAAATGTTCTATTTCCTATATCAATCCCATGGCAAATATTTGCAAGGACTAAGCAAGCATACTTAATTGGCTACTCTTTTTGTAAGCAGAAGCCACAGAAGATGTTTATTTTCAAATCTGATTTCATACCTTAGCTGTCACTGAGGAAATTAAACATTCAGCAAGTGACTCTCTCTGTCAAATATGGAGACAGTTGGCAAATGAGGCCATAAAGCCAGAGATTAATTACTGGCTGTATGAATTGTTGCTGTCTTCCTCTGTCAATTACGTCATGGTTAATCATGGAGTGAACTCCTGAGAGTTTTGTATCATTCCTCCCTGCGTTTTTCACAAATATAAAGTAAACAAATGTAACCAGAGGTCATTCTAAGCTCTCTCTATCCACTGGCACAAAAAAGTTCTGGGAGTTGCAGCATATCTATCCGTGAAGATTAACTTAAACATTTTAATTTCATAAGACCATTTAGAACTAACAGATCAAGACATGATTCATTTTATGAATTCGAGTACTATTTATGCACATATTTACTTCTGGTAAAACATTTTCTTGGTTTTCATGGGTTACTATTTGTAGGTATTTCTTGCTCTTTTGGACTCAGAATAGTTTACATTGGGTTACATAAGGCTTATCATAAATGGTCCAGAGCAGAGAGTGAAGTAAAAGAGAAGAATGGAAGGAATGTATACAGCGTAGGTCAGTCACCTTAGTCATAATTACTGAGCTAAACATTTCTCCCAGTGAGGCCACTCTGGACTGGGTTTCCACCAGAGGGATCAGCTGTACCAGATAAAAGCTAAATTTAATAAAAAGGTAGAAATATGATTTACTATTAAAAAAGGCAATATATCTGCCTATGTTGGGCAGCCAGCAGCATATCAGTATTTCTCTAGCACTTTAGAAAAGACAGGCAACCCAGTTTGCTCCACAGGTGTTTTTCAGAAAATGTGTTATTACAGTTGAATTCATTAAATAAACCTAGATATCAACATTAACCAATATCGACACAGAATTTCCCACAGGAGACTAGATGAAAAGAATATTGTAAAAATGTCATTAAGGTACATGATAGGTGAGGGAATGAAATCTTCACAAATACTAATGTAGGACACTTGAAGCACAATTTGAGGTAAGTTTGCCTTGGATCACAAGAATCATCTAA
The DNA here is from genome assembly GCA_035590275.1 of Ibycter americanus. Lineage (NCBI taxonomy): Eukaryota > Metazoa > Chordata > Aves > Falconiformes > Falconidae > Ibycter > Ibycter americanus. The sequence continues at coordinate 22,589,034 of JAVJGI010000032.1, forward strand.
TCAAATTCCCATATGAGTTAAGGAGTCTTCTTCCATCAACTTTGACACACAGGACTAAATCCACCATAAGAAGACAGAGAAGGAAACCATTCACATCTGTTAGTGTTACCCATCAGTTTCTTCCTCCCTACAGATAGTTAAGGTCACACTGTAATTAGCACAATGTCTATCAATACTCTTGAAAGGAGTCTGCAAGAACAAGCATTATTCTCACTTCTACCTTACTTATCCATACATACCTCTACAGAAGTATTTTCTTCCTTTCATCTGACACTAAGGAATAGTAAGATAAAAAACCTGCTCTGGATCAAATGACAGCTCTTGCTAACAGAACCAAAGACCTTAATAATTTTGATTTCAAATACTGGAAAGTCCTATGTACTACACTTCACTTCAAAAATTCTTAAGACTGTGCATTAACTAAGAAAAACATATGAACAATTGCATCTGATTACATGAATAAAATGATCTTTAAATGGGGTAGTTGGTTATGGTTTGCATTTGGCACTGCTCAGTGATGTAGATGGGTATAAGACAGCAGTCTTCACACAGTTCTGTGTCAGAACAAACCATTTGTATAATTTGAATAATTTGAATTGACTAAGTTAACAGCATCTCAGTCTTATACTAGAAAGACTGGCAACATGAGATAAACAAGACATGCTGCTCAGATAAAGAATAAAACCTAGCAGTTACTGATAGGTTTTCATGTGAGTTTGTTAGACACAAAACTGATTAAGAGCATCACCATCTTTCTTTTCTGCATTATGGAAGCTGACTGGTGTAAGATGTCTCTTGTTTCTTGCCTACTGATACAGGGATATTGTATTTCCAAACAGCTGTGAAAATAGAGGCCAGCAAATACATTTGCCTTCTTCTGGAAGGTGAATGTACTGGAATATGTTAAACATGTAAGGCTGTTACAGAGGTTATGCCAGTTCTGCTGGGGGGAGGAAGACGTTATAGGAAAGAAGGACTTTCTTTGTGCAAACATATAGAAGAAAGAGGTTCCAAAAGTAACAAACTATTTGATGAGTTTAGACACAGATTTACCACAGTACACAAAACCCATGAGTTTTGCTACCTATGTTTTAGTTCAGCTCCTTATCACCTGGTTAGCAAGCTCCACTGCCCTGTGTGGGGCTCAGCGAGGTTATGGTTCTGGCACTTGTTTTCACTGAAGGGAATCATGATCTGACATGAACCTCCTTTTCATACATACTTACTTTATGTGATTACAATTCCCTGCAGCTGTTTTAGAAATTCAAACCTTAGCATAGATATTCAAAACTTATACACGATCTTTTGCTACAGACTGTAATTCCTGCCTACATAGAGATTGATAAGCTCAGTTTATAGATACATGCATTTTAAAGAACATAATTCATGTAATTCTTCACTAGAGTTACTGAAAACTAAATAGATAATGAGTAATAGTGCATTTGGAGTAAGGAGGCCGTATTCTGGGTTGTGAGGGATATTGTGACGTCCAGCCACTCCTGTGAACCGCATATCCCCAATTTTGGCATGGCAGGAAGTATGTGTCATTCAGGCTACAACCAAATGAAGATTGGAGTATTCCCGTGCATGCTGTTATGAGTGTAAAAATAATTAATTGCTTATTAACCTACACAGGATTATATTGAACCATTAAGATTCAGCTAGTTGGACTTGGGCCATTTGATTACTTACTACTTCTGTTTACTGGGAATTGGGGACTATTGCTACTCACTCTTTCAGTCATTACGAGAAAATTACTTTTTCCAATCATGCTATCATGATTACATGGTTTTACCTTTTCTATTTAGTGATAGTATGAATTACTATGATAGTGGCATAAATAGATGATTTTGTGTGTGTGTGTCTTACTTAAACAATTGGGCAGCTTTCAGGTTTGGCCACAGGGCTGTTAAAATTAACTGCAATATGACAACAGATGGCATGGAATGGCAGGACAAGACCAACAGCAAAACACGGTAATATCGGGTAATAAGTCTGAATTATTGTAGTGGTAAATTTGTATCATATACAATCTGAAAGTGATACCTAGCTGGTTACATTCCCGACAGGCTTATGCACAACAAATCTCCAGTCCGTGGTGGAGAAAGGTACATTTGTTATTTGTAATTAATTTCTAATTCTGAACTAGATCCATGCAATTCTTTGAAAATTGTGTCTACAATAAGCTGATTGTTTCAGCACCTATTTCTTATACAGCAAAAAAAAGAGGGTGAAAAAAAAGAAAAAAGAAACAATATAGAAGTGACAACTTGATGGGGTTGCAAGCTTACTCAGCTATCACTGGGATGCCTGAAAGGCTAGGCACTTAGCTTTCCTTGGTACAGACTAATTAGCCAGCTGTGACTCCTAGATCTCTATTTTTAAATAATGACTTGCATAAATCTCTGAAGACAAGAATTTACCACTGCTACATTAGACACAACCATGGCTGCAAGATATTACTACCAGTGGAAATTTAAATTTGCAGGAAACTGATGTAATGTTTTTCCATGAAGAGTAAGAAAATTAACCTTGACGCCTATAGAATTCTACTTGGATTCACCTCGATTTCTGATATAACACTACTGCAAATTGCATTTCCCATACTTCTTATACAACCATGGAATTGGTAATATTAAAATATCTGGCAAGGTGCCTGTATTTTAGCTGGAATTAGTACTTGTGAAAAGGGAAAAGCTTGGGAAACATTGCAGTAAGCAATAGCGGGTGAATTTGTCCCAAGGCTCATGAAAACTACATTACACACATTCATACATGGATACTCATACCTTCAATGAAGGTAAGCAGAACTATTTTGCCATTTCTCAGATTGTTTTTGTATACTTGGGCTTATTACCATTAGGCTCACAACTCTCTCTCATTCTGAGCAGATGCACTGAAGTAGGTTTAACTACCTGCAGGTTTCAGATAAGAGTTGTTCCTTTTTCCAACTCAGGTTTGAATTCCCTCAATTCATGTAAAATTTCTGTCTGCAGTCATAGTAAAGACAAAGTGCAGGATGAAAGGAATAGCTGCCTGCAGAGTGATCCTTTATAACTGCATACCACAGGATATCGTCGCCAGCTGGAATAGCATTTGGGATTCAGGTGTCATTCATAAACATGATTTTTAACAAAATGATAGTCAATAGAATTGCCATAATATTACAGTGGGAAGAGGCAGAAGATATGTAACACTCCAGAGCTGATCTATGCTGCAATACGAAGCAGCTTACCAACATTTTGCAGTAGGTTTGTCTCAAGGAATACAAAAATAACTCAGCTTTGAAACATCCCAGTAGTTATTTAACAGGCGCAAAAGATCAACAGATAATTGCGGTGTATTTTGGTAATTACAGTGGATATGATTTATGGTATATTTTAATTACCACAGAGAGCCTAGCATGAAGGATGAACGCTTAAAAGTCAAGATAAATATAAGAATACATCGCCTATAAAAATAAATCCAGTAAGTAACATGTACTTCACTGATATTTGCAAGAAACTGCAAAGCTACATAAGAATGGCCCTTTTTCATTTGTTATGTAAATGGCTGATGAGTTACAGGACTATCTCTTACTATTTGCCCGATTCAGCAAGACAAGTTATGTTCCTCACCTTGAGCACCTGTCATGTACCTTTAAGAAGTCCAAAGGAAAGAAAACACCTAGTGCTTCAGTTTAAATAGCTTTCATCAAACGCTATTTTCTTAGCGTTATTTCAGCCTTATGCTAATGAATTCCAACACTGTTGTAGGTGAGTCTCTCCTCAATTATGCAAACTTTGGTCTTTAGTGTAGAGGGCATTATGTGACACACAAAAATTGTATAGTAATGAGGTTATTCACATTCTGTTACAGTGCATAAGAATTGAAAACCAAAAGTTAAATTAACTTTCTTCCTGGTCTTTTTTGTGTTCATAGATTTAGGCTAATAACACAGTGATGTGGTATGACTGGGTTATGAATATTTTAGAACACAGCATCATACCAATATCACAAAGCAAACATCGTGGTGGGGAGTATTGCATTAACACCCCACTTCTGAGCTCTAGGAGATGAATTTAATATATAATACAGTGTGATGTTTACCAATTCATTACAATGACCTGGCTTGCTACTTCCTCAGAAAACTGCAAAAATGAAAATGTCACAGATATTTGCATTCAACAGGTTACTGTGTATCACTGCACACTTCTCATGCTGTCTAAACAAAAGTCTGTTTTCTGCTGTCAGTCTAATGGCTCAGCTGCTAACCCAATCTGAATTGCCTTTGGGAGGCATCAGGGGACGAAGATGAGGCACTTTGTCCCCTAAAGAAGAGAAAAGCTACTGTCGGGATAGCCCATATCGCACAGCAACTTCTGGAAGTTACTGGAATTGTGACTACAGCCAAGGAGAGGTGGCAGAGCACAGCTGGTGTGGGAAGCTGGAACTAGCTTGTGCATAGGAAAAGGGTTTGAATTGATGAGAACAGGATTTCAGATTAGGAAATTGCCTTAGCTCAAGATGATGCGGAATACATCTTCAAGGACAAAAGGCCATATTTGGTACATGTATGGATAAGGACATTCACACGCTGGTATCTCACCTTAATCTCCCGGTTTCAACTCATTATTTTGTTGGATCTTTTTGTACCTAAAAAAATAACTTCATAAAATGAGTGTATAACATACTGTCCTGGTGTCTTTAAAACACATGTTGCTCTTTAGCTACCAGAGTAGCTGGATTAAGAGAAAAATAGGTCTGGGTCTTTTTTCCCTAAACATCCATGAAAAATCTGCTGAAATCTACAAAGCCAAGCAAAGATCGTAACTCTACTTCAGAGTGACATTCCAGTTTGGACAAGACAAACTGCCCAATACCCAAATTTTGTGGAATATCAACAGTGATGTAGAACATTTAGTTCCCAGAAGAAAGAGAAGAGCTATGGTCAGGACAGCTCATACCCATGAGGTGTCTTTCTGGGAGTGATGAGTATGTGCTGGAACAAAAAGACAGGGTCAGAATTTGATTTCCATTTTACAGGAATTTTTGACAGTACAAAATTCAATTTCAGAACAAACTAATATAGATATTTTCCAAAGCAGAAATTGTATTTTCTACAAGCTGTGTCATCAGCCATTTTTTATCCTTAAATTTCCATTTCAAAATGAGTTTTGAATTTTCATTTATTATTTTTCCAGTAAAACAGTAGTAATCTATGTAATGCAGTATTTTGAGGGTACTCCAAATATGACCTGTAAGAATCATGCTGTATTCAGAGAATGGATATGGCTGATTAATACTCAGTATTCCTCTGTTTTTCTGAATGAAGGATACGCCTGTGTAGCACAAAGCAGTGCAATGCAAAATATAGATATTCAACTTTAACTAGAGTGAAGTGCAAACAAGTTCCGTGTCTCCTGCCTGCATAGTAATAACACAAAGCAAGAAGTGTCTGTGCAGGTGGCCTGACCCTCTCAAGGAATGAATACCCAGCAGCTACCAGTGAAGCTGCTGTACCTTAGAATTCATTCAAACTACAGCTATTTGTAAAGGGGAAGGTTTTCACAAGGAAAACATGCAGTTATGGGAACAGAAATGCCAGGTGTACCTTGGGAAATCTCGTCACTGTCAGACTCGAGTGAACATCAAACTTTTGGTACCCAAGTATGCATATCTTAATTGTATTTTCCCTGTGTTTTATACACAATGGCTGACAAATGAAAAGTAATTACGATTTGTGGTGACACTTAGTAATTCTTCGTGATGATGCTGAAGTTAGGACTCCTAATCCAGCATTCATTCTCTCCCCAATTCTCCCTCTCTTCGTCTTGCAGGAGATCTGTGGCCCTGCCATCACGTGCAAAAAACATCATGACATAATCCTGTTACATGAAGTGTTCTTTAAAAATTAGTTCTTCCAAAACAATCTCTTTTGTGACTTTCTGGGAGTCACAAGGGGAAGAATCCCATCACGTCTTAATGTACCTTCCAGAATTTCTCAGCCTTGGGGAGACAATAGATGTTCTCTGATTCCTTTGCGTGAAACGTCAACATATTTATGTTGAGATCCAGGGTCTGAGGTTGAAGCATTATTACAAAAGCAGTGAAGTAGCAACAAGTTCTAAATGCAATTTCCTGTGAGACAGAAGTACATTCTGTTCCACATTTACATTTAATGGTCTTTACATGCTGAATGCAATACCATTATCACATCTATTTGATTTTTTTTTCTGCTATGGCACAAAGAAATACTTCTCAATCATGCAGCCAACTTAGACTTGCAAGTCATTAGGAGACCAACGTTTCCTTCCACACTGAAAGGGCTGCATCATGAGAGACGCGGAGGTGAAGGAGAACTATTGTTTAGCTGCAGGGCAAATGCTGTACTTTACACACTGCAGATTGGCAGAGTGCCCAGCACTAGGCTGCTCTGCTCACACGATCAGTTCAATACAGCTTCACAGCTTCAACCTGAAAGAATTACTCTGGATCCAGGAAAAGAAACTTCTTGTTAAGACTGTGCCAATTGTTTAGCATCTTGCCAATGGTGCTGAATGTGCCATTAGTGAGCACTTGAGGTCTGGAGTAACAACGTATGAATGAGGATTCAACAAAATTAGTTGTCTCACTTGACTGTATCATTTACCTTTACTTGGCCCAGGCAGGTTAGAAGAGGAGTCTACCTGTTGTATTTGTAAGAAAGGATCAGTTTCCATCAAGAAACAATGTCTGAGATTGGCAACCCTGTTTACTCAAGTGCAGGTGCAGCTGAAATTTGGAAATGCGAGAGTGTTGTAATTGCATCCAACACTGAGGGAGGATCTTCCAAAGAAATCTCTGCCTGTGTTCTTCCTTCCAGGATGGGAATCAGTAGAGATTACAGCCAGTGATTCTCATTGCTCTCATCCCTGAGGATTTTTGTGCAGAAGTCAGAGAAGGGATAGGGTCTCTGCTCTGCACAGAGAAGCAAGCATAGCTTCACTAGGACAAAATCCTGGTATAAACATGCTCTGCTCTAAAAAGTAACTTGGATCGATGTGGCTTTCTGTACTGTCAAACACCAGCAGTACTGCATTGCACCATTTTCTCTGGGTGATCCAGCACAGGCCAGATGCTATTTCAGTACTACTAGGGGTAGAACTAAAGCTAATGGCCCATACTGGGATTGTGGAGGGAGGTGAAACAGTGGGGACAAGGAGGTCCCATAATGAGTGGCTTCAGAGTTTCTGGACTTAAATGATCATTTCCCTGAATCCATGGGACTGGGAGGTGCAAACCTCATCTATTCAGAAGTTAAGGTACTTTCCTCATCACAGAACTGAGTTATATATTATCTATTCAGTGACTTCTCGGCTGCCTGTACCTAGTGCTAAAGCTTCAGCCTTAAGTTTTCCTTAATATCTTTAAAGACAGTTTTTGGGCGAATGGGTTTAGTAACTCCTGAGCCTAAAAAATTCTTGATTCAAACTATGTCCCAAATTTTCCTAATTGTTCACTGTGTCATTCAAATACATATAAACATATATATGTATATGTAATCTGAAATATTTCTTCTGCAAATGACTGTGATGACATTTCCAGTATCTTCACTACAATTAAAGAAACGTTAATTTATTCCATCACACAAGAAGGAAAGGGCTTTAGACTCCAAACATGCACCCTCTTTTTTCAAGATCATGCTTGCAGGGCATTTTCGCTACATGGTTATAAGACTGCAATCTTGAAGCCTTTGAGACGAACTCTTTCCCATCAGTTCTGAATTCTACCCCACCAGTGGCATTAACATGCGAAAAATGTGCTGGAACATGCAATTTTTATCACAACTATTAACAAAATGCAATATCATAAACAATAAAGTTTAATTAGTGACTAAAGTGTCTATGGCAATTAAATAAGAAAAAAGTGTTCTGGAACACAGCAGGATGGATTATACTTGGAGTCATTTACATTGCAAATGGATTTTAAAGATGTTATTGATAGAAGTTTGAGGGAAATTAAGATTTTTAGAAAATAAGACATTGACTCTATGACACTCAAATGCGTAACTTGGCTTAACGTGAACTTGGTAACTGGAACTGCAGGTGGAACTAATGGGAGCAGCTAATAATATGAAGTGCACTGAAGAAACATTAAAAAAAAAAGCTGAAGAGAATCTGGTGCAATGACATGACTCATTAGTGTCAAGCCAAAGCATCATTTAAAATCAAAGAATACATGTTCAGTTATACAGTAAAGAAAAAATGTTAATGTGTTCCATGCCCGAGTATTTGAAACTGAACACAGCTGCTTACTACAAAGTCATAACTCTACCCGAAACACCGTAATCATTTAAGATTCAGAGCAAAGGTCCTATTTCAAGACAATTTGTGAATAACTTAAGTGGACAAGTGGTGGAACACTGTCTACTTGTTTCAGCTCACAGTTCATTCCACCTGAATTATTCAACCTACAACAGCAAAGCTGGATAATTGTTAGGAGAACGCTGGGTAAGAACAAAAGTAAAGAGGAAAAGAGCCAGGTGGCTGTGACTTGAGGCCGAAATTTCTCCTCTGTGACAGGAAGGTAAAGAAAGCATTAGTGTTTTCTCTCTTGCAGAAAAAGTCAGTGAACACTAGATGGGGAAGGAATTATCACTGGCTGATAACTAGGAAAGTGAGTTTTGAGCTTCGCACAGGCTGCACTGAAAGCAAGCGAATCCTCCTGAGTTTATAAGAGGACAGGTCACCTTCAAACCAGGCTTGTCCTAATGTAGCTCACTACCCAGTCTTCAACAAGACTCACTGTGATCCCTCTGGGAATGGGCACTCAAGCATGCTGAAACATTGCTGGTCTTGGTACGGTGACTGTGACTGTGCAAACTGCACCTGAGAGCCTCACAGGCGCTGTCCAGCTTTTCAGCTATCCATGAGGATATGTTTAGGAAGAGACAACTTTGGGTTCTTCATCTGCAGGGTACAGGAATTTGAATTGTTCCACTGAGAGTAGCTATAATGTGGGTAGCTGAAGATTCTTTTTTATGATAGTAAGAATGGGAAAATATTGGCTTTTGATTCTTTCATTTCACAGGTTTCCATGATCTTGGTGTTTTTCTTTCAGACCAGTCTAATCTTTAAAACACTGTCTGCCATCTCTAATTGCCCTTGTGTTCAGGGTTTTTTTCTGTTGTTTTCTCCTGTCTCCTCCACTATCCGATGCTCAGCATATCAAGCTTAGTGAAATTTAAGTGACAGAATTCCGGGCTTTGGTGCTATATTAGAATTTCAGTTGGTTTCATAAAGATCCTTGGCATTATCTACTTTCTTCTTAAGGGAAGAGGTGAGTAAACAGAGCAAAACGTATTTGTCAATAGCTTCATAAATAAAATTCCTTGACACTTCTGCTCCTATTCTCATCTGTCTGTTTGCATATTTACAGACAGTCCAATATCAAAAGATGGAATTTTCAAAAGCATTCAGGTGACTGTTTACTTCACTGCTAGTGCAACAGGAGGTAGAAGTGCCCTTTGCCTAATGGGAGCCCTGATAAGCCTTTGCTGGTAGTAAATCCCACCTCCAATGTTTTTCTTCCCAGGAATATTTGTGGAACAAGTTCCAGAAGAAGCTCATATCTTAGCCATGGGGATGTCTGCTCTGCAGCATTCTTTCTGGAATATCTGCTGCTCTCCAGTGAACCACAGAGAGGGTTGTTTCTGCTACATAGCCTTGGTGGGTGACAAACTTCTCTCTCTTTTGCTCCTTTGTATTACAAGGAGACACTGCCAGTAGCTTTCTTCTGTTCGGAGGTACAGTGGGCAAAGCGAATAGGCACATAGACTTCTGAGTACTTCTTTGCACTCCAACACTCATCTGTGCAACATGAAAGCAATGCAGAGGCATAAAAATAGTGAAAGCAAAAAATCCAAATGTGCTATTCAAAGACTTGAAGTTTTTGCTTTATGTTCTTACAATAACTCTGAAATGAAATGACACTTGATCTCTTTAACTGTGTGCAGAAAATCTGATCTTGCAGGTGCTTGCTGCTCCCCTCATGGTGCTGAGCACTTCTCCTGTTGCTTTAGAACTCTGGTGCTCAATGCACGTGCTTTGTACCTGTGGAACCAGTCTCATTGTTTATATTTTTACTATTGCAAGGAGAGCTTGTATTGTTAATGCATGGAGCGGCCACGGAGCTGACTTTTGGAGCAAAGCGTAACAACTGGAGGGCACATGCAAATGTCTGCATACTAAGTGGCTGAGAGATTGTTTTACCTTGAACTCAAACTTCAGTCAAGTGACGTGACATATGGAAATGGTTCCTTCAGGACTGGCTCATTAGTGCTCTTAAGACCTCTGGTTCACCTACCATTTTAAACACAAAAACTTCCACAAGTTTTGTAAATATTAAACAAAATAATGGCGTGCACACAAATGTGTGGGCAGGTTTTCAGACAGCTTGGGAAAAAAGCACTGTGTGTTTGCTGCCACAAAAAGGCACTTTTTTTCCTCTGTGATTGTCAGCTTGTTATGGGTGGTCATGAATTCTGACACTCAGAGACCAGTATGTGCTTATTCAGCCCTGTGTGGATGAGGAAAGACAGCAACACAAGAGATCTAAACCAGGAAATGTTCACATTTTGTGAAGGGTCTTGGATCTTTAAAATGAGCTAAATCTAAATCCTGACTCTGAAAAACATTTGCCTTTGAGATATTTGTTAACAGGTAGGCTCAGATCAGAGGTCTAGAGTTTGAATTTTTTTGTTCCCTGATACCTGTGTTTCTTCCCTATGCATAACAATGCAGCAAATAGGGAAGAAAGGCTGCCTTATAATTAGAGCACATGGCACAGCATGGGGAGAGAGGATATTCACACAGCCTAATTGAGACACTTTTCCCTAGGCTTTCTACAGCCATTGAAGAGAGAGAACTTCACAAGGCAACTCAGAGTCCCTAACTAGGCTTCTATTTTTAATCACCTCTCTCTCCGATGACTCTCCAAAGGACTCCAGTAGCCATGAAAAGAGGCTTTCTCTCCAATGAATACAGAAGGAGCAAGAAAGCCAAATCTACTAATGTACATTTCTGATTAGGAGTTTAAATCTCTTCAGTTCTGTTTTTGCTCATTCCACAAGATTCTGTGCCTGACAAAAAGCAGGTGCCTCAGTTTCATAGTTTGCAAAATGGGAGCACTGATGCCCTCTCCATCCGCTGGCTCCAGGGCTGTGAGGCTAATGTTGAAGCACTGCGGCTGTGCAATGGGAGTACAAAAGGCAGAACAGACAGGATGTGCTGCTTCACATAGCAGCACACTGGATTCCATCAGATCTCCACAGGCAACCCAACTAGAAGGAAGGTGACACTACCAGTCCTTAGCTGCTACATACAGAAATCAGAATATGAAAAGAGGTGCTGATATAAATGCTGTGCATTGTATTCAGAGGCAATTTTCCTGACAGTAGTGCTATCCTGGATGTAGCGTAGCTATTTTAAAATGTTTTACGATTTTAAAGCATCATAAAGGTCAAAGTTTAATAACTGTGGCATATAATTCCCTCTACCTTTAGCTCTACTTCTAGTGTTATTAACTTATCCACAGTCTAGACATAATATGCAGTGCAGCAGTTCGAGCAATGCTCTGCCAAGCTGACAGGATCAGCTTCTCAAGGGACATAAGGGTAATTCACCCTCCAACTTTATTGAATCCTCTTTGGACCAAAACCTGCTAGTTGAACAAAAGTTGCCACAATGTGTCATACGGTACAGCATGTAAGAGATGTGAGATGTGGTGAACGTTTGTAATTGAAAACACACAGCTGAGTGCAAGAGGAAGCTAGCTGTATTTCAGAAAATGAATGGGATGGTTCCACATGTATAAATAGCAGTTTTCACTGACGTTATCCGACTCCTAAGAATAAAAAACTTGCTTTTGCTTCCACTGGAAGCAGATTCAGGGTCTAAATTGATTAGGGTAGCCACTTTTCTTGGATTACTGTAAGAGCAAAACACAGCCCAAGTCAATGTGTCACTGTGGAGGAATCCACATTCTCACAGCATCAACACAATCAGTCCCCCATATTCAATGAAGGTAACAATTTATTCAATTAACTAGGTTTTTTTTCCTAGCTCTGGATTTTCCTAACTGCATCCATGAGGAGACTGATGTAAACCACACCCAAGCCAACAAATGACTACTTCTGACTTCAATAGTTTTAGATCAGCACTTGTCTAAATGAACTTGGATAGCCCTTTGCTCTAAGAATTGATCACAAATATTTAATAATAAAAAGCTCAGCATTTTGAAGTTGTTGTGTAACAAAAGTGATTTTTCACATAGCTCAGAGAAACTTGTGTCCAGCCACAACTAGGTGAGCATTAACATGAATTTTTGCGCATTCACAATTAAAACTCTGTTCCTACAAAAACTCACGCACGAAATATTGAAATTTACTTTCTACAGACGTTTATACCAGCTGTGATTGCTTGACTGTTTGCAGAGTTAATGTGAAAGTGTGAAGTAAATTAATTTTAAAATTAAAATGAATATTCATAGAACTTTTTAGTTCACATTATTCATCCAGCTTTGCTTAATACAGAGGACAAGGAACAAACGTGCATGGAGACAAGAACATAATACCAGCCTCCTTTCTTTTGCCCCAATTTTTTACGCTTTCTGGGCATAGCCTGCAGCTCTCCAGTTCTGGCAGTCAGAAAACCTTCATTAGTAATAACACTTATATCAAAAAAGAAAGAAAATACCTTCATTTTGCTCATCCCAAGCCACAGATGTGGGAAAAAATGTATTTCTTAGCTGTAGAAGCCTTGTACTGGGGATAACCTCCCTTCTTGTGCTTGAGTCTATCTTCAGAATTAGTATTAATGCCGTGACACCATGCAACAGACATATGGAAGTGTTATTTGTTTCTCATTTACCAAACAGATAAGAATATGGAAACAGTTTCAGTCCATTTGTTTGATGAGCTTCCTAAGCCAGTAATAAACAAATCAATACAATTAGTTTTGGCTCATCATCATTAGAAACCTTCACTACTGGGATACAATTTAATTATACCTCTTGTTTCACAGCAAAGGAAAGCCTTTGAAAATGGACTACTTTGCCAACTATTGAACCGGGAGGGAGGAGCGAGTGGATACATCAGTGATGGAGAAGTTATTATCTAAGCAGGGTGTACAACATATAAAGCATATTGTGCAATACAATTTCCCTGATTGCAAGTCTAAAATATTCCTGCCATTAAGTGCTTATGAGCAACCCAAAGTGAAATCCAGCTGTAAAATGACTGTGTATATGACATGCTTCATGTGAATGTTGCAATTAATACGGCATGCATCAATCACTCTTGGACTTGATTACAAACTGCACTAATCCTAATTGATTAATTAAGATGCAAAGTTACATACAGTAATGTAGGTTAAAAAATCTTCACCATATGTGTGCTAATGTCCAAAAATACATTTTCATTGTGGAGATCAATTCCGTTACTTTACTCTCAACAGTGTATCTAGAGTCTAACAAGAAGGGCTGCACGTGGATATCCCGGAAATTAGACATTCTTCAGTATAGGAAGGCAGCTAGCTATAATGGAGGTAAGGGAAATAAACATCCACATTCAAACACTCAGGAATACTTTTGGGAGGAAAGGATGAAAAGGCTGAAATCTAAACTTTACTTTCCTGAAGAACTCCTGAACCACAATTTTGCTGTGGCAATGCCTGCTGCAGAACAGTCCTCATCTCAGGAGGATAACAGAAAATCCCGAGTTTTAGGTGCACTGAATTCAGACGTGGAGTGGCAACTCTCCAACACCATCAATCAATGCCTCAAGACTTTAATTGGTATTTGCGTACCTTCTCTGCGTCACAGTTGCAGTCACTCTTCTCAAAACCATGTCTGACAGGCTTGAAAGCGAAGATTACCCCAGAGAGGGGGCACCTGGGGTAGAAGAATGCCAGCCTGCATAGGGAGAGGGGTCCAGAAAACCTGTAACTGGAGATGAAAGAGCTACATGGGAGAGGAAGGAAATCTCCAGAAATCTCCCCATCATGCCACCTCATTAAAGGCTAGGTTTGCCAGGCTTTGATTTGCCACGGTTTCGATCCTCCAGGGAAAATATCTTTGTGAAATCTAAGGTGACTTGCTACGTAGATAATGCAGTTGGGATCACTCAAAAAACATTACATTCACTGCACATCCAGTGCAAATCTCACTATTGTATTTCTAACAATACATCTTTGGATGACACATTTTAGATCAACTTGTAGGAACTTTTTACACAATCAATAAATGTTATCTCAAAATTAATTGCTTGGATGTTTAAAAGTGTATTTCTGCTCAGTACCCAGCACCAGGCACTGGTAATCAATGCATTCTACTGTATAATTATCATCCTAATTTTCATCTTATTTTTGAATGACACTAAAAGGAAAAAAGTCATGTTTTAAAAATACAGTAACTGCTGCATGTATACTTTGACAAACTGGGGTTTATTTTAGGTTTCTATATGGAGACTTAGGATGCTAATTTCAGACAGCCTTTTTTAGGTATCTGCTGTAAATAGACACATAAAAATTACAGTAAGTTGTCTTAGCTGAAATGCAAGTGTCATAATAACAACACAAACACCGTAAGCTACTGAGATGTGGTCCATCTAAGGCTCTGCTTTCGAAGTGTGTGAGGCTGGTTTTCAGTTTCAGCTGATTTCCAGAGTCATCAGAAAGGACCAATTCATCCTAGAAGGTAGCTATGAAAGGAAAATTACCCTAAAGTTCCCCAGTAATGCCAAAGTGACACTGCCAATTCAGTATCTCAGCAGTACAGTCCCAGGGTGAGCATCTGAAGATTTCCAGAAAATGATAGGACTTTTTAAAAGCCTCTTATACAGCCCTCTACATTTTGGTTGGCAAAAGCTGTGAAAAATAATATGGTCTGTTTCATGTTTGTTTATGGTTACCTTTGCCACCAGGATGTGATGCAGTAATGTATTTTTGACTGCATATATGTATGCATTTACCCTTCCTAAGGTTTAACACTTTAGCTTCTCTTTCATCAGGTCCCTGGATCATAATCCAAAAGTAATGGTCTAGTATCACTTAAATTGTTGTCTAAGTACAAAGCTACTAAACACAGCTGAGCTGATAAAAGGAAAGAAGCTACTCCTGGTGAAATGTATTGATGGCTGTGCTCTGTAACAAATTTTTCAGTCTCTTTATAATGTATTATCAGTAGTAACTGGTGTGGCAGAGTAGAGAGGGCACTGTGTTGTTGGAGCTATTAAGAGCATATTTTTTTTCTGAGGAAGTTTGCACCATTTGAAGTGTTCCACTTTGCTGTATTGTCTTTGTAACACCTTCCTCAGCCTCACAGGACACAACACTGGCTGCAAGCCAATAAAGCGAATTGTACAAGAGGCTACAGTTAAGATGAAAGGGATGTGATCTCGGGGGAGGAAATGCAAATTTATTAGCATAGTCATGCCTGAAGAGCATGGGGAGTTGAACCTTTGGCACAGTTCAAGGATCTCTCAAGAGGCCTGTGCCTGCCTCTCTCATTGCCTCTGCTGAGAGTCCAGGGGAAAAAGCAGCAGTAACCTTAACTCAAATGACTCTACAGTGAAAAAATGAAATTTAATCAAATATGGGCTGTTACATGAAAAATGTAGCAAGACCATTTTCCAGTTTGTCTTATCCTCTACAGCAAAGTAAACCATCCACATAAATATAGGAAAACTTGATCCAAGCATCTTTTGTTTCAATGGCAAGACCCTAGGGCTGTGAGATTTCACAATTTTATTGGAAGTTTTACAGTATCTACCATTCTTTGAGTTGGAATGGAATCAATTGACTAGATGGGAGGTGCCACTTCTGCTAAAACAGGAGACATTTTCTAGCCGTCATGATTTCAGAGAACAGTTGGAAAACATAAATTCTGGAAGACCAAGAACAAGAACATAAATTAATAGAATTCCATGTTTATCCTTCTGAAACTTCCTCATCTTGGGAAGCTCAGCTCCAGCCTTGAACACCTGGGAATGATGGCATAAAGACACTTACACTTCAAACAAGCTCCTATTCCTGGCCCAGAATCTGCATAAGGACTCAGAGGAGAAGCTCCACATTATGTGTCAATGCAAATGTGATGACAAGCATATGTGCTGTTTCCAAAGAGACACCTTCTCGCAGTGTCTGGTGTTTTTTCCAGCAGTACTGTTTCACTGCACCAAAGAGCCAAAGTTCAAAAACCAATAAAACCAACACACTTTGGAACTTGAAGGTAAGACAGCTGACCGAAGCTGTGACCTTGCATGCCAGTGAAAAAATGTAAGGCTTGTTACTACATGTCTAGAAACCCTTTCTGAAAAGAAAACACAAGTGCATTTATTTCAGTGGGCATTCATTCAAAAGAGTGGACACATTTTGTGCTTTTATCTCAACATCTGATTATATACATGCAAAACAATATTTTATTCTGTCATCAAGTGGGCAATTTTGTTGTTTTATCGTTTCTTTTAAAACACATAATAGCTGCAAACAGTGCAAACAGTGCAAAATCAGGCTAAAAGCTTTAAATGCACAAAAGCTTACCTATGCATTTTCTATGGTACATCACTAGCTGACAGTTCTTCACTGATCAAGTCATTCGGATCCAAAGTTACAACGTCCATTAGGATCTTGCAGTGAATTCTGCTATCTGCTTGTCCTAACAGTTCTGAGAGGATAAAGCAGTATGTCCAAATTCTCTATTTCTGGAATACAATTATAATAATAGGCCCATAACTCCTACAGCAACCACTTAGTGATATTCAAATGCTGTAAAATAGCGTAGCTGTGAAATCTAACTTTGAGACCTCTCAAAATTGCTCTGCTTTCCAAGATTTAGTTAAGCTTATCTGAGAAATTTGTGCCAATGGGAATCATACATGTTCATCTGCAGATGCTAGTTCAAAGGACAAGTCTTACAATTTCAGAATATATTCTTCCTTTTTAATTGAACTCAGGATGCTGTAAAACTCAGTCCTCTTCCAGTGTCATTATTTCCTCCAAAACTGAGTGGTTTGAGTGGTTGATTGTTATGGAAATGAATGAAAAATGTCAAGAGATTCTGAATTTTGAGTGTTCTGCTCCTGATATCAGATGAGACTGTATTGTAATACGTAATAAATGGTGTATCCGCCCAGTGTACTCAATTACACTGCTTTCATAAACTGAAATAAATATTTCTTTTATGTATACACCCAGATGGTTGACTTACATTAGCTGTATGACCAATAACTTTGAATACCTTTATATGCAGTTAAAATCTCAAGCACACTGTTTCATTGCCATGGTTTCTTGAATTTAATACGATATTAATTCAGCAAGTCACTTTAAAAGTATTTGAGATGAGATAAAACAAACAGTAAGAATTTCACCTAATCTAAAGATCCAGTAACAAGGGAAAGCTTTGGTTTTATAATCTTGCTTCAGAGGAGAAAGTTTTTCACATAACCACTCAAAATTTTAATTTCTCTGTACAGAATGAAATTCCAAATGGTTTTTGACAGTCATAACTCTTATGCAAACCAACTTCATTTTAGTGGCTGAACATCAATTCATACCATAATGAAAAGCAAATCTTCAAAGTTCTCTCTCTCTCTCTCTCTCCCCCCTAGCATTTAGTACAAATCAATGACACAATGTGACCGCTATCACAATGTCTCTCCTTGCAGATTATTTTCTTAGTTAGTTTCACAAATTTAGTCAACGATGCTAAGATTCTAAAATCACTTAGCTGCCTTTTTTCAATTCATCAAGCCTCAGTCTTCCTCCAACTTTTAGTTAGCATCTAAGTTATATAATACTGGTTGAATGTGGATTGATTTGAGGGTAATAGTTATATGTGAAATAGCATATATTGTATTTAAATATAGTGATCTACTTTAAGCAGAGGAATTTTTGAGTATGGGTATCACAGATGGTGGGGTAGTTTATCTTTCAATAGATATCCTGTTATAAACTGTAAACTTCACTCAACAAGCTCAGTAAAACATTTTATAAATATAAACTGACTCCTAAGTGTGTGCTGACATTTGTAATAGTGCAACATTCCCACAGATCTTTCTATTTTATTTGGCAAAATGTTCTTTACAATATCGTTCACTCTCTTTCTCTCTTGAGATACACAAAGATTTAACTGGAGCTCCAGGATACACTGCACACAGTCAGAGAATTCATCAACAGCCAGCCAACCTCTTTGTTACTCCTTCATTCCCTGGGTTCGTGAAGAGGGCTGTTAATTCAGTAGGCAGCACTTTCACCTTTGTCCCGGTGCTGCTGGACTGATGGCCCCAATTCCTCTCGCACTTGCAGTGCTCTAAGTCTGCAATAACTTCAGTGAAATCATCAGTAAAGCTCATCTTTGTGAGAGGAAAATGAAGCCCTTTATCTTTCAGAGAGTAAGTATTCTTTCTTACTGTAAAGTAAGTGCTTTTTCTGTATTGAAGCTATTAAAAATGTCAGAGCGCATCTTGCAAGGCCAGAGACATTTTACTTTTATGACCAAATTCCAGTTTGAATAATTACAAAAGCCAGTTGAAAATACATTTTCAACAAAAAGGGACAATATTTTCATGAAAACGTTTTCCTTCCATGCTGCATTTTCCCCACTGTGTCAAATGCACACTTGTTCATTCCTTTTACTCTTAAACATCTATATGCTGTTTAGCAGCTATTGCATTTCATCCTAGAGGTGGCTGCATTTCACAGCAGATAAAAAAGATTTTTATAAATAGTAAAGTTAATTATTTCATCTTATTTCTTAATCTCCATGAAGATTAGCTGTTATAAATAAATACATTTACAGTCATCAAATACTACTGCCTAATTTCCCATTAGAATCATTCTCTACACTTCTTTTCCATAAAATCAGACTCAGCTTTTTCATACAAAGAGGGCACATGATTTTTAATTCCACTAGGATTATGTCTTTGGGTCAAAGCATAATTGCCTACAATAAATAGAAGCATAAAAGAATGACTTGGAAATGGAGAGACAATATGCTGGACCTGTTTAAAAGACATCTGATGCCCCAATTCACTGATAGCAGTGCTGAAGGGCATTTGTTTTCCTCTGCTATGTGAAAATTCAATTTCCTTTGAACTAGGGGGAAATCATATTTTTATCGATTAAAGGGAATGAAAAAAAGCAGAGAGATACCCAGTTTTGTGGGTATCACACAGAGCATCTCTGGCCTTGCATATGGTATACTACTGTTTGAAACAAAATACTGTTGGTCTTAATTTCTTTAGACAGCGGCCAGATCTAGGGAGCCAAGCGTGCATCTGTGGGAAGACCAATGAAGAAACAATTCCAAATCTTTGCATTCAGAGTTAGCCTCAGGGTCTAACAACTACTCAGTAGAGCAGCTTGGCAGGGAAGGTATATAATGTTTTGTAAGGTAAGAAAGGGTCTCCGTTCCCCACCCTGGCACCAGATGGAACTAATGAACTACAATTAAAGTAACATTTGCTCCATTCACATCTGAACTGACAGACTAAAAAGTACGGGGGGTGTATGCTTAGTATTGCTCTGGAAAGGAGGTGCAGACAGAGCTTTTAAAATCCTAATGGTTGTGTGCTAGGTAATCTCTGCACCCTTCTCACCAACTCCAAATTCTCCTGAGTTGCTGCAGCTACCTGCCAGTCCCTAAAACCAAGAAGCTCTTCTCAGTGTCAGCATCTTCACAGAGGCTTGTGGACACACATCTGGTGCTGACTGTATGTGCTTTCCACAATTGACTTTCTGATCCCTCAAGGTTATTCACATGAGAGGAGTAAATGCCTTTTCAATCAGCTACAGAGCAGCTGTGAACAGCTGGAACAATGAAAGAGAGCCTGCTAGAGCTGGATCCCCTCCATTCAACTATCCTACCACTGTGGCAACACCTGAAGCTCCCAAAAGCATAGAAAGGTGATGGAGATTCAGGTATCCACAGCTACCATGGGGCAGCTGCCATCCGCTGGGCTGCCACAACCCAGTGATGGCTCTGTGTTGTGAGGGGGTGGGCAGCAGGGGATCCTGGGCCCACGCACAGGCAAGGCAGCAATGTCACGAGGATTTACTGCAGGCCTTTCTGGAGGCCCCAGCTTGGCCAGCGGGCACGCTCTTGTTAACAGCTTTAGCGCTGGTGAGCAGCAGGAAACATTTGGAATAGTAACATTCAGAGCTGAAATCTGCTCACGACAGATGGGAAAGTTAATTCACTCCTGGACGACAGACGCCACAAAAGGTTAGTCACGGAGACATAGGTCTGAACAGACACTGTAAATACAATCTAGCATCAGCTTAAGGTATCTTACTCCTTTGCCAAGAGTTCCTTTTCTATCATTCCCTCCAGTGGGTTCACTGTTCTGTCCTTGATCCCACCTCCCATGAGGGAACAGGTAACAATGGTAAGTGTTAGGTAGAGTCATATGAGAGTCTACAGGCAAGTCTGACCCAGCTACAGCTCGATAGATCCCACGGGGTGAGATTACAAGGCCAGGAGAGAATGTGCTACAGAGAAAGTGAGCTCTGTCCACACTCACGTTGCCGAATTATCAGCCTACTGATATACTAAAGGCTTACATGAGTTCCTAAACAAACACGCACCTCTCAGTGCAGATACTTCAGTCTACATGTTAAAAAAAAAAAAGGCATTCCCCCAAACACAGCTCTTTCCCCTCTTCTCTTAAAAATAAAATATAAATATAGTGAACAATAGTCTGTATCCAACCAATGCTCTAAGAACTGAGAAGACCAAATGTTATTGCACCAATGGGAGAATGAATTTCAGAAGAAAAGGCAGTCAACTAAAACTGCCAACCATACCCACCTACTTAAGTCCACAGCACTGTTGGCTTGAACATCCCAGCTGAGTTTAGTCACTACAGAACTAGAACAAAGCAATTTCAGTCATTTCTAAACTCAATTTTTGCACTGGAAGGATTCCAGATATCCAGGTTTCCAGATACTTTGGGCAGTAATCTCACTGCAGTGAGATATGTCAAGACTTTTCTTTATCCAAGTGAACTCGAATGCATCTAGGATGTTTGTAGAACTTCTGTATAACAATTACAAGCTTCCCAATATTGTTCACTATAACCATTTCCATGGAAAAATACTTAATGGTTATTACTCCTACACTTGGAAAAGGCACTCCAGCTATCTGGCCAAATTTCTATGGTTTTTTTAATACCTCTCTCACTCACTTTTCTATGTCATTTTTTTCCTCTGTCCCAGGGTGGAATTCATTTTCAGACCCAGTTTTCTGTTGCCAGAAATAAGTTATTCTTAAGAACCAGGATGGCAACCAGACAAAAAAGGGTATAATGTAGCAGATGAACTTTCTGCTGTACTAAGAACATGAAAGACACCACCTCTGTCATGCCTTTACCAAAACCTTGAACTAAGTACAACAGCATGCTAAATAACTGTGCATACCTATTAGAAGGTATAACACATAACCAGAAGACACTTAACCACTATTTACTTCACCTTTTTTTGCTAATGAAGAGTTAAGTGTCTAAGGAAGGCATCTAGACCCTCTTTAGTCAACAGAGAAGGGGCAGAAAATTTGCTTCACCCATCTTTAGACAGATGTCCTGATTTCACCTGGGATGGAGCTCCTATCTTCTTAGGAGCTAGTGCAGTGCTGTGTTTTGGCTTTGATGTGAGACTTTTCAGTTTCTCAGGCCTTGTTAGGGAAGAGGCTGGAGGGGCACAAGAAATTGGGAGGGGACACAGCCAGGTCAGCTCACCGGAACTAGCCAAAGCAGTATTCCATACCACAGGACGCCGTGCCTGGTATATATACCTGGGGGGGGGGGGGTTGGCTGGGGCGGACAGATCATTGCTCTGGGACTGGCTGGGCATCTGTCGGCGGGTGCGTTGTGCACCACAGGTTTCTTTCTTCCTTTTCCTCTGGATTTTATTCTTTTCCTTCCCCTTTTCATTATAACTGTTATTGTCATCATCATTATTACTGTTCTTTCATTTTTATTCTATTTCAATTATTAAATTGTTTATATCTCAAGTTTTACATTCCTTTCCAACTCTCCTCCCCATCCCTCTGGGTGAGGGGGGAGTGAGCGAGCAGCTGCGTGGTGCTTAATTACCAGTCGGGGTTAAACCACGACAACAACTCTTTCAGAAGAATACTTTTCAGAGTTGCTTACTGAACAATCCTGAAGGGAGGTGAGGGAACTACCTAAACCAAATGCCTATCCTTCACATGGCCAAATCAACTCACCAAAAGTCTATCTGCATTAGGGTTTTTACATCTAAACCTTATGTAATTTCAATGAAGTTCTCTATATTTTATATTTAATATGTTAAGAATACAAATTCAGCCTGTTAACTATGTTTAATGCAAGCCTTTGGTTTTCACTGGGTTGGATGTTCTTGCCTGCAGTGGCTATCTCCTTTTACATTAGCATTCTGTGTCAAGAAGCTGCACTCTACGATATTAAGGGTCTAAAAGTTTTATGACTGTATTCTGTGGCACTAAAATCAAAGAATCCAAATGAATGCTACAGATCACAGAATGCATCACTGGGAGTTTCTCACCATTAAAAAAACATGTTTCATGATCTATGTTGTAAATATACACTCAATCAAATTTTAAAACATATATTGCTCTGAGTGTGTAGTGATGGTAATGGGAATGGCAAGGATGTCACTGAGATATTCCTGCCCAAATGTCTCCCTTGAGTGGAAGATGTTTTATTGAACTGATATGTGAAACTATCAAGACAGTCATTACAAATATAGATGCACACAGTTTGTTAGTTATAGTCAGACTCTTGTAGAACTGACGGCTAAAGTTATGGCCACTAATAATGCTAAAAACTGATTCTGTAAGGCCAATACTTCTTCTATAATCCATAACGGTGAGAATCACATAATGAGATACAACTTATCTTCACGTAATATTCCACACAGAGGCTTATAAATACATTTTCCTCTGATAGATAAGGTACTGGTCCAGCAGAATTCTAACTTTTTCCTGAAAATTTATTCAAATAAAGATGAAAATCAGGCTATTGTATTAGCCTTGGTATTACATGAGTGATTATAGATGATTTTTTAGGAATCAGACAAGAAAGCAGAAAAGAAAACCCAACCCATAAGCCAGTCTGAATGAAAGCAAAACATACCATTTTGAATTGTCCTGCTCTGCTGCCATGCACAGGAACGTAAAAAATGAAAACATCTATTAAGTAAAAAGTGGGAAAGGCTGCTGATCAGACTACTCAGCATCCAAAGGGCATGAAACAAAGAAGTGAAAGGGTCTAAACTTCCTGTGTGCATCTGCAGCCCACTCAGCACGGCTCAGTGCTATGCTGATACAACTTCATAAACTGTAACACTGTAAGGTAATTTGGAGTTCAATTGTACTTTAAATGGAGAGGGCTCCTCTAGGAATTAGAAGAATCAATTACTACATATTAGACACAGCAGACATAACTATTGTGTGAGCCTTTAATTTGAAACCAGTAGGTTTGGTCCTCGCTAGAAAAGCATGCACTTTGTCCCTTTGACTTTAAACAGTATTTTCTCAGAAGTTTTTCAACTGAGATTCTCTATCACGTTGCCTCCCTACCCACTCCCTTCAATTCATTGCTTTTGCACATCAGAGACCGAGTGACACTTTGGAGTCTCACTTTTAAAACTAAGAGTGAACTGTATATGTTGCTACTGCAGATTTCTTCAAAATGTTTAAAAATATTACTAAACAATAAACCTCTACATTGGTTTATTATACCAGTTTTTTAACACAGAGACTTAAAACCAAATCTAGATTAGACAAACTGGTGTAACCTCACAGTTTCACCAGTCTGTGGCAGTGCTTCATGAACATGGTGAAAGATCAATTTATATTAGCTGGATCAGCAACCTTGCTCAGGAGAGAAGCCAAAGCCTGGGACAGCAGCATTACAGCAAACTCAAAGAACTGGAAAGGTTTTACCAGGTTCTGGTGTATGACAGTGTGTCGCTTTTATGGGCACTCAAATTATTCAAGCTATTTACACTTAAACTAAGATTTTCAGAAAGTAAGAAGGATACAGCTTGGCAAAGCAGATCAGGAATCTAATCCCAGTTTACAAGCACAGAAAGTCATCGTTACTAGATGGCTGACTGCACACAAGATGAATTGTTGTCTGCAGTTGCAAAAACCAGGGAATGTTCATATCACAAAATTATCATGCCTCTCAAAGTAAACTTTGTGATAGTCTGAAAAGGAATGAATGGGCCGAGACCAAGACATTAGAAACAATGTTTTCTGCTTAAAATATAGTATCTAGATATTTAAATGCATCATTCTGCTGTGATACTGAAGTACATTTTAGACATGGACAGGATACACTGCAAAACCTCAATCTTCAGTATATTCCCAGCATATCCATGTTTCATTTACGACTACTAGCATTTTATAATACTAAGATACCTGCAACACCAGCAAGCATGCAGAACTTCATAACCATATTTAGGAAAAACAGCACAAGAAATTTAGACAAATGTTATCAGAAAATCTCTGCTTCTTCAACTAATGAAAACATCCTACAGTAGTGTTCCTAATCCTGCTTTCTAGCTATTTCATGGGAATTTCAGATAATTCAGTAGGAAAAAAAAAATCAAGGTGCCTAAATTACTCAGGGAACTGTTTCATATTCAGGTGTAATACAGGCTGTTTGTTCAAGGAGGTGCTTTGGAAGATGTTTTTCCCTATATTTGTGCCACATCCACCGATTATAAAAAATAGTTACTGATGATCAAGAAACGTAAACAGGAATAAAACACTGGCAAAACTTAGCTGCTAGCTCTCAAGTTTCCTAGAACTAATTGAAACATCTTCCCCACTTTGAAGAGAGAAACCAGCTCCTGATGCAGCATCCCATGTAGCAGTCCTGTCTGGGAACAAAAGTGCAACACGATGTCTGACCTCCTGACTTTGGTGGGGGATGTGTATGTTGAAAACCACATTAAAGATCTGCTGTTCAGACCAGGCTTGGATTTACAGGGATTTGGTGGCAGTGAGGAGAGGGGAAGAAGGTGGTAATGGCTGGCTGAGAGAGCTGTAACGCTTCAATTCACAGTGTGGGTGAAGGGAAATCTGCAGCCCATAGCAAGTATGGCTTTCCCACCCTTCCTGAAATGAAAGTTTGCATCAGGTTCTATTAATGCTATCTGGATACCACTGCAAAGACATCTGAGCTCACAGTTTACCATGCTGAGTAAGAAGAAGAGTAAGAAGAATAGTAGCATATTGTGGACTATTTTAATCAGGTTTTATTCAGCTAATTTAATTCCTCTCATGCTATAAGATCACTCATAGCTCAGAAATGCCTAATGAAAAGAGAAATAGTGTATCTGATTCCAGTCATGCTGTTCTAAGGGAATTAATCGGAGTCGTCATTACCTTAAACACTTCCATTCAGAGTGGGTTTTATGATGAGCTCAAGAAAAGTAAATGCTGTTTCAAATAGGTACCTCTATATATTAAATCAAATAAATGAATGATAAAGTGCTGGCACTTTTTGGCTGTAATCCTGTTATTGCTTAGAGCCATTTCTAATGCAAATGAAGAATGATGTAGCAGAGCTATTTAGCAATTTTCTTTGATGGGCAGTGCTGACTGCTGGAAAGTGGCAGGAATGCAACTGCTCAGATGTGCCAGTGCTCCATGTCTTGTAAGATTCCTTCCCAAACCTAATGATCACCCCTCCCTCCGGGAAAGTGCGATCTTTAAACAAGGCTCAGCATGAGCAATACAAGCATATTTTTGCACACAGGCCAAGACACAAGAGATGGGTCTAGTCATATAGAATTATAGGAAATGTGCAGTTTCTAGTGAATTCACTTAGGAAGTTCCACTTCTGCTTGTTTATAAAAATGCACTTGATATGGATTTGATCGTCACTTGGTAATCCAGGACTCCTTCCTATGTAAGCATGAATTCACATAGGTGAGAATACAGTCTTGTGCTTTCTGAATGTCCGGGCAGTGCATCAGGGGCTACCTGGGGACACTGACTGAAGGATATCTTCATAGCGCTGCCATAGACTTGCAGGATGATACCTGTGCACAACTTGACAAATGAATCCCTGCATGAGTTTTACAATCAGGAAAATGGGGAAATTAAAACTGATTTAACAACCTGTGGTGTTTTAGGGCCTGTGGATGATACGCATTATGAAATGCTAAATAATATTAATGAAATATAACTGGGGGAAGAACACTGACTTCAGTCTTGGGAAGGAAGATGGGCTTTGGAACTGTCCCTCTGTTTAATAAAACATTGCATAAGGCCAGTAGGAGGTTGTCAGCAGGTAAAGGCATACATACAAAATGTGGTAGATTATATGTCTACTGTAAATTCAAGCACAGAAAACTTCTTCAGAGAATGCAAACTGTCTGGACAATGTGAAATGGTACACAAAATTCAGCTTTACAATGGAATAGCATGTGCTGTCTTCAGGATATATATGGGAAAAGAATAAGCCACAGCTAACATCAGTTTCTTCAGCTTAGTTGATGTTTGTGTCTCATGAATGTGGGATGCGGCACTGATGGAATCCCCAGCTTACCAAGATGCCACACTGCTGGCTGCAGCCCAGATACCAGACCTTCAGGCCCAATAACACAACACCAGAAGTGGCAAAGTGCTACAGAGAGGTAGCGAGGAAGACCAGACCCCCATGTCTGCACTAGCCAACCCCAAAACACAGAACAGCCATCCTCCAAACAATATCACAGAGCAGATGTAGTTGTTTGTAGAGTGTGTAGCTGGGGGAACTCAGAGGGAAACCCAAAAGCTTGTCACTTGCATATCACTTCCCCAGCCCTTAACGTACACTACTACACACTTAGAGGGAGCAAAGATATTTGTACTGCTGCATCCTGAGGAAAAGTGAGACACGGTATTCTGAAGTGAATTAAAACATCAATAAAACCACTTCCATTAAGATAAGAGAAGGTATGGGGCAGACCTTACTAAACAAAATGGCCAGGAAAAAAAACCCTCAGAAAGTTGTTTTCTAGTCAAACTAACCAGGTTTGAAGGATGTTAACCAGCATTTTTGCAACAATATTTCACTACATTTTTGCTCAGACTTTTCCACCTGAGGAATGACTTCAGGAAATGGAGAAGCAGGGCTTGCTGAGATCCATATGTTGTGGTGAGAAGAGATGTAACTGAGCTTTTTCCACAAGACTGGGCAGGGTAATCTGTCCTCAAAGGGCATATTTACAGGAAATCATCAAAGATAAATTTGTGGTTTCTACTTCCCTGATTGGGGCGGATGGTACTATATGATTGCTATTCCAGGTCCTCAGGTTTCCTGCTGTTTTCAATATTTTGCACTTCAAACTGTCTTACAACTGACTTTGGGTTTGAGGTTTTTTATTTATTAAAAAATAACTTCCATCCATTTAACTACTTGATGCTTTCACAGCCCTTCGAAGTTATAAAGCACTGCAAATTTAGAAACTGTTCTTAACAATAATTTGGACAAATGGGTCCAGCAAATTGCATATTGATGGAAGGAGTTTAAGTTCTTTACAGTCAAATATTTCCTCATTCATTTCATGCACACAAAGTTGCTTGGCCAAACAGATTTTCCCAAGGTTCTCTCTATAATGAATGTAACTTTCTTTTGTTTCTGGCTCTTCTCCGAACCCATCAGGAAAGGGTAAAACATAATGACATAGGTCTGTTGTCTCCTGTAACCCTCTGGGACTGTTTTCTCTAATGTGATTGTTTGAAAATCAGCAGTTTTCTGCCAGGAAATAAAACAAGCCATTTTCCTTCCAAGTAACACTGAAAAAATCTGAACACCACAGAGCCTGCTCACTCATGCAACATTAATTTTTAAAAGAATCAATTTTGTAATCTTTTCAATTATGGTTTATTATAATGATAATAATCACCGACAAATCAGGCTTTTTTCCACTGCTAGTGCTGGTGGCTGTCATCAAACCACTTTCAGCAATGCTGAAAACACCTGACTAATAAACCAGGCATTATTTATTTATACTTTAGTTTTACTTATTTAGAAACATATTAAACATCAATTCCCTTAGCAGTTGATGATGTTACAAAAACTAAAAGCAAATAAATTATATCTATAGCACATAAAGACCTAAAATTCACTGCCAGTCTGGCTATCTTGTACTGTCATAATTGAAAAGTACTTACAAGAAGCCAAAACAAACCACATGGACCTCGCTCATGGCTACCACTACAGAACACATGAAGTGAGTCTCTGTGTGAACACCTCTTGTGCTGGAAGCTCACAGAAAGGCTGTCCTAGCTCCAGTCAGGCAGCCACATAGCAGATCCCATTGGTTTTCACGCTGAAATCACACTGTGCTGGGTGTTTGGTACACTTGAGCACTGGCATGAAGCATTTGTGATAACTTGTATATATACATATATATAAATTGCTGTATAACAGCTCCAAGCCTTAATCCATGTTTGCATATACACAGCTACATACTCATGCAACAGGGAACATGCATTGTTCATACAGCAGGTCATGCCAGAGCTTAGAATTTAACAGCACGAGCACAATGAGTTTATGTTATGTTCATATTTTAAGATAAAAAGTGTACAGAAAAATCACTTGGTTCCTGATCAAAATCTGAGCTCCCTGCTGTTTTAATTCCTGTAACCAACAATCATCAATAAATAATCATGCACAGCTTCTACATCCCACTGTGATACTTTGGTTTTAAGTACTGGATGTCCTGAGTTGGGATCTGCAATTCCAGATCAGACTTTCAGATGTTCTGCTCCAGGATTCAAGTGAAAAAGCAAGCACAAGGGCAAGGGCAAGGGCAAGGGCACAGAGGGGAGCGCTGTTCTTCATCAGATACATTGCAGGTCTGTGAGCTGTTTTAAAAGAGATTGTGCTGAAAACAGGAGGTGTGTTCAAGGCAATATGTTTTGCAATAAAAGGACAAAAGGCTGAAAGAAGGAAGCTATATAGATGACATAGTTACAAACAATGAGGTGAGAAATCAAAAAGAAAAAAATGTGGAAAATAGCAGTAAATTAATGATAGAGAAGGAAAAAAATATTTGAAGGAAAGCAAGAAATATGCCAAATGGAAACAAGTATCCCATTACAGAAAAACATGAACAAGGAAGAGTTTGTGACAAAAGTACAGTGACAACATTACAGCCTGTGACTTGAGTTAGCTAATCCAAATGGAAGAGTCTGAGATGGGCGTAGGACAAGGCACAAAAGTTGAAACGCTTCAGGAATTGCTTGGGGCCAGGCCTCAGGCCTCACAGACAGCATATGCCCAAGTACGTACTGATCCCTCCTGGCATCTGAACAAAGACTCAGACAGTAACCAGGCTCTGAACACCACCATGCAACCGTGTATATAACTGTGGCTCACAACTTCAACTCACCATTTAGCTCACTGGAACAGAAAATTAAACTCTCCCTTTGCCAAGACACAAGAACTGCCACCTCCAAGGAGACAATCCTGTAGGTGGATGCACTAGGTAACTCAGCTGACCTCCAAGCTTACTCTCTCCTGTAGCACTCCCACCCCAGCAGCCTAGAGATGCCTTAGCCTTCCCGTTGGCTATGGGCAAGAGCCGCAGGGAATGTGGCAGAAAGGAGGAAGTCCACCACCCCTCCCCTCGGTGGGAAAGGTTTCTCTACCTCCTTAGCAGGGAGGCCAGGCTGCCATGGACTTCTGGCAGTGGTGAGGCTGCCATCTGTACCTGTGGCTCTCCTCACCGCCTCCTATCACCATCTGTACCTCCCAGTCAGGTCTAGAGCACTCCCTGGGTATAGAGGGGATAGAACACTGGGCAGCAGAGGAATGGCAGAAGGCCAAGTCATTAATTTATTCATTGAATAAAGAAAACAAGCCATTTGTTTCTGCAATGTAGGCAATTAACATAAACTAATTAAGTATCACACTGTTAGACCAAAGATATTTTCTATTGATGTCATTTGGTATAATACCTAGAAAAATCAACGCAATTATATTTTTAATGCCTAGTTCATAACTGCTTAATTCATATCTCTTAATTCTGTTTTGGAGGGAAACGGATTAGATGATATAATTCCCACTTCCATGAGTTTGGTATTTAAAGGTAACATTCAACCATGACATGTTCAAAAAATATGCAAAGTATTGAAAACTGGAGGACAATATTACTGCATCTTTAAAAATCAGTGTAGTCTGATCTGGATACACAAATACTAAAATGTCTTAATTCTAATTAATATTCTTGCCATTAAGATAATTTGGGAACTTTATCTATGCATTCCTGAGCTAAGCACTTCTAACTTTGACAACACACAAAATGGGAGGCTTCTCTGTCCATGTCAAAGCACTGTTTTTCTATTTGTTCTTGCATATTCCACTTCTGGATACAACAGAACTGAAACTTGCTCATGCGCCTGACAATACTACTCAGTTGTAGACAATACTAAAAAAAAATTGCCACAGATGATAAAGCATACATTTAACATTTCTCATTCACCTAAAGAGACAGTATTCTACAGACTGACTCAGTGTCAAGCTACCTTCATTTTTCTAACACATCAAACCTGAAGGATCTAAAATTATTTTTAAAGTTTTGTTCAGTGTAGCCATGTTGCAAGATTTGACTACCTCTGATAACTTAATTTCAAAAATGTTATTTGTGAAGACTGTATGTACCATTTGATAAAAAAGAACTTGTAATCATTGGTTTTAAAATAGTCATATAATGAAGTACATAGAGAGTAGACACAAACTTTACTGAAGCATGCAAATTACAATTCTGTGAAAAATGTTCTCTTTACAGAAAGTGCAATGGCATTGTGAAATGTAATTAGATATCATCTTCTGTTTTCACTAGCTATTAACATTGTGTAAAGATAAACTAAAGCATAATGAGTCTTCATTATCACATAGTTGTTATTTTAATGGTTACATTACAAGCTATATAATACTATACATACTTCCACCTCTCATATTAGTAGGCAATTATTTTTAAACTTTCTTTTACAATCTACCCACAGAGATGAGACTGATGTATTAATGCCACTATTTTAGCATAATGATGACCATGATTGCGAAATCAATATAATAGCCTCAGGGAAAAATGTAATAATGAAGAAAATATATATATTATATGCCAGTCGCAGTCCTGGTACACAGACAGAAGAAGTTTAAGGAAAACACGTGGAGCTGCTCTTGCTACTGCTATCCCGAAACTGGTCAAATATATATGAAAATAGTGGTTACCACTTCAAAAACAGAGGAAAACTTCTAAGTGATCCAGAATTAAAAGCTTGGAAGTGAAACTGGAATAACCCCTCCCTGATTATTATCATCCCCAAGCACCATCCTAAACCATATCCAGAAATGCTGCCTGAAATACTCTGTTTCCCACTGATAAACAATGGACTGGCCTTAGTTACTCATCCATTCATTGCCTTTCTCCTAACCGAGCAAAGCAGTGTAGCTTGGCAGGAAGCCACTGGTGCTTAGACAGGTTAAACAGAACATAAAGCTTGAGGATATCCTATATAAAGTTAAATGAAGTTTCACATCCACAAGGCACTCTATGAGCAAGACCCAAAATACCTCTAGGAGTGAGAAGGCTCTGGGATGCCACTGCAGCTGAGACTCTCTGGCAGGATCTGTACAGCAAAGCTGAAATCCAAGTCTGTTGAACACTGTGCTTTCTTGGAAGAGGAGGTAAAGGCAATTTAAGACCATGAAATAAACTCGGAGGAGTTAAGGACCACAGCTTTATTTTTCTCCAAATACAAAACATTCAAGGATTGGAACTGGCTGCTCAGAGAGGTGGTGGCATCACCATCCCTGGAGGTGTGTAAAAAATGCATAGATGGAGTGCTTAATGACATGGTTTAGTAATGGACTTGACAGTCACGGGTTAATGGTTGGACCTGATGATCTCAAAGGTCTTTTCCAACCTAAATGATCGTGTGATTCTATGAAAACATTTCAATAGTATCACCACTAATATAAAGTCAGAGCAGCACAAAGAGAGACAGCAAAAATCACAACCATTAAGCTCCAGGAAAGACACAACTCTCCCTTGCTAAAAGAAAAAGCTACACATGACAAAAGCTGGTCACATTTCTTATATGCACTGGAGGAAGCTGTGGAAAGAATGCTAAGATGGTTGGACAGAGGATAGGAAAACAAATAATACTTGAAAAAACTGAAATTCCTCTTTTAGAGGAATACTGCTTTGCAAATACTCTTCAGATTATTTTCTTTCCCTAATATTTTGATTGATTGTAAAATATCAAGAGACTACTGCTAATTTCACATAGAAGGAAATACTTGAACATTACTGTGTTTGGCTGAAAACAGGTTATAGAACAGCAGAAATTGGTTCCGTTTTGCAGTTCCAGACCACACAACATTCAAAAAGCCTTATGGCCATGAATTTCTGCAGAGCAATAGCTCCAGCTTTCCCCCAGTGTCCTTTTCTCAGGGAATTCAAGTTGTAAAAAGGGGATAAATATTCCTTGCTTCACAAAGGCATTCTGAGGCTTAAGTGATGTCTGCAATATTTTCAGAAATACTCTCACAGAAAATGTTTGGAATGCTCTTTGGAGACGGGAGCACTAGCATCTCTGATGAACGTACTTCAAGGAAACCTCCGAAACAACACCCAGAAAGCAAACTGAACACAGAGCACATACTTCTGACATTTATCTTTGCTTTTATTGTTAATATAAAAGCATGCTGTTTGTTTCTTAGGATTTCATCTGCTGTCACTTTCCTTTCTCTGTATCTCATTCTACACTAGTGACATAATCTGCAGCAATTTTAAAGCTTTGCAGCAAATCCTGTTCTTTGGAAGTTTTAATAAGTCAGGTAGAGAATGTTGTTAGACAGGGAGTTTATGCCTCCTTTCTGTAACCAGTACAACTACAGCACAGAGGATATGCTTGCTGGGATGACTGACTTCTAAAAATAAAAACAAAGGAGTCTCCAAAGATCAGGATGGGATAGTAACAGCAAACTTGCAAAGAACAAATATGGGTATTTAGAAACCTTTTCTTCTATTGCAGTTGCATGTTTACTGAATACTAATGTACTGGATAGGGTTGCTCAGCTTCTGAGATGAGTGGTGTCTCTTGTATGTGGTCTCAACTGTACTGAATACTACTACAAACAAGAATTGCTTACAAAATCTTGGAAATAAAATGGCTGAATCTTTGAACAGCTGCGTAAAAAAGTATTCCCCTTCACACCCAAAATAAGCTACATGCTGATCAATACCCAGAACGTCAGGCAAACTATTTGAGGACACTTCTTAAGATTCATAATAAGTCCTCACAGTTGTAGCTATCTTTTTTCCAAACTGTTACATCTTCCCAAATCTGCTGAAGATGTGAATGGCTGAGAAAAATTGTACATGCTGCTCTTGTGTATGTTACTCTTTAAATGCATAGCTGCCTCACTGTTAAAAGCTCAGAGAATTTGAGTATCATAGGAACTGTATAGAATGTAGTCAGCAATTGTTTTCTAAACGCAGGTTGTAGCATGTCCCAATAGCACATCAAGTTCTCTGAGAAGCATGGTTGTGAATCCTGAGTTACCTTCAAAGACATGTGCTATAAATCCATGTCTGCACATATTTCTCTCTCTCTCTCTCTCTGTACAGTTTCACTGTTTTGAAATTGCAGCCTGAATTCTTTATATGGGATATATGATAACAG
This sequence comes from Ibycter americanus, assembly GCA_035590275.1. Lineage (NCBI taxonomy): Eukaryota > Metazoa > Chordata > Aves > Falconiformes > Falconidae > Ibycter > Ibycter americanus. Next base: position 22,622,748 of record JAVJGI010000032.1, read on the forward strand.
ACATATAAATAAAAGAGTGTAGAACATCTGTTTTGTTTTTATATGGTTAAAAATACATATTGAAGATGGGCATAAGCAAGTGCCTAGTTAACACTGAGTTCTAAATTAGTTTAATGAGACACAAAATGTACCATCTTCCCCCAGTTCTCCTCCCACCTATGTGTATGAGGTCTCACACAGGCTTGATTGCTTACCAATTAAATTTTCAGTGCAATATTTGTTTACTAACATCAGTTCAGGCTAAACAGTTTCTACTTTCAGTTTTTCTTTCACTATGCTGCCTACTTGTTCAAAGCTTTGAGAAGACAATCTTTTCTAGACATCATTAAGTGAGATATTTGAAATTAGTTCTCCTACACCTTTTCTTACGAAAGGCTTTTCTAGTAAGTTTTACTAGCTAGTGGGTGGACAGATGTACGCAAAGTCTTCTCTATCTGAAGCAACAAATCACTGTAGTGTTTTATTCCCTACCTCCTGGAGTTGCTATAGTCATTTGAGCAGCAACTCTATAACACAAAATCTCCCAGTGCATCTCATGCAGTTTGACTGCAGTATGTTGTCTTTTGCTAAACACTGTAAATACAGCTCAGTGCACTTTAGGGAGCTTCCATTAGAAAACCCACAGTTATCAGTAGCCAACAGGTATCATACTAAAGTAGTAGCAACATTGCATTTATTTTCTAATCTATTTAATATATCTTAGAAAAGCACTTCTGTGTGACAACTGGTGATAAGTATAGACTTCAATGGTAATCACTCTGTTTTTAAAGACAATATTTCAGCTGGCAGCAAGGCTAAGTTAAAAAATAGATTAATTTCTTGATTTTTCAAAAATTAGTTCTGTTCCTTTAAACTTTTAAGCCCCTTTAGGAAAATCGAGTTCTATTTTCAACACCGTGATCTGAAAAACCAAAAATGTTGAACTACAGAAAATGGTTCAGTGAAGCTTCTATGAACACCAAAGGCTTCATACAAAATCTATACCTCTGTTAATTTTTCCCTCCAAGACTTCTGCCTTTGCAACCACAAAACATCTTCACCACCAGCAGCAAAACTGGAACCAGTGATCCACAGTGCTACCAGGATTGCTAGCATATGAATCACTGACTTTCATAATCCTTTCATGTTTGTGTATGTTCGTGGGATGTGAGAGGCCGAAGCAATCCCAGTGTTGCTCATGAGCAATATCAGCAATATTCTCATGATCATAAAAGCTTCAGAATATTTGAAGGACAGGATGGAAAAGGTATGCATGTGATTAGAACAATAACAAGCAAACACTGTGTAAATATTTAACATATGGCTCATCAGAAGCAGAAAACAGATAGAGTGGCACTTAAAGAAGATGTGATAAATGAAATGCAAGAGATGTTGGATTAATTCAAAGAACATGTGAAAATATATAAAGATAAAGTAGATCTTGATTACGTATTTCTTAAATCATTAAAGAGAAATAACTCCATGGCTAAAGTCAGCAGCTACCACAGCATGATAGATCTCTGAGCCCACACCCATCTATATGCAGTCACAGTTTTGTCACAAAATATTAGCTAATATTGATATTTTTAATAAAGTTTCACTTCACTATGTAAATAGCGTAATGCAGTAGGAGCTGTTTCTTAATAAATGTGCTGGCGCTTTGTACGGCATTTACTGGCATGTTAATAAAAAATGGACTTCTATTGAGTTCCATCTGCCTAATAGAGAAAAATGTTCATGTTAATTAGGAAAATCTTCATAAAGAAATATAAATGCAGTTACTAATGGGCTGCAGGGAATAAATCTAGAACACTCAGGAACAACTGGTGTTTTACCAGGAAATGGAAGAGTCAATATAAACCCCAAAACAGTTGTTAGCTATTCAGTGATTGACCACAAATAGCAATAGATGTTGAGGGTTTAAGTGTTTTATAATGAAAAATCTATTTATTTCATTAAGGTTTCATGCTTTAGACCCTTGTTTTTTCAGGTAATAAAGCAGTCTTAGCTGACAACAAAACTATTTAAACCCTCTGTGAATTAAAATGGACAAATCCATTAGCATTTTTTGAAGGAATTACTTTATAAAAAGAAAGAATGAAAGTGCCAAGCAATGGTTCAAGAAAGATCCACTGTCAAGCACTTGAAAAATGGTGGCTATATCAAACACATATTTTGGGGTTTGCTGTGATACTAACAGGCAGTTGAGAACTTTTTGCTGACTTTATCGGTGCAGCACCAGACACTACATCATCGTGATAAAGACTATATCAAAATGTAAACTACAATTCATTTTTGTCCTTAAAAATGTTTCAACAGGCATTATACATTTCCTCTGTCAGTCTGAATCAGTTTTTCCATCATTGCCTTCCAAGAGTTCCATAATTTAAAGACACTGATATTCCCTAACTCTGCTCATTTTCCTTTCAAAATGAAACAAACTTTTATTCATCTTCCAGAATTTAAATTTTTTTTAGAATAAGCATGTTAATACAAAGCATTGATGGGAAGTACTTCCCAAGTTGCAAAATCTAACTCTCTGAGCCAGATTCAGTGCCAATGTTCACAGCTTCCCAATGAAAAACTGCAAATATTACCTAACACTAGCTAAGATTGTTCATTTTCTCTGAATGGCCTTGAGAGAGAAACTAATATGTATATGTATATGTAAACAAGTGCAAAAGTGAAAATAGCATTACAATAATATTTCATTTAAGCCAAGAACCATAAATACGGCATAAAAGTCTGATGTTCTGGCCACTGACAGCTTTACTACCTCAATTCACAGAGAATCTCACCAAACAATAGAAACTGCAGCTACCTGAACCTCAGAAAATGTAATTTCATTTATTCATTTCAATGACAGTTTTACTAGACTACAGCTTCATGTAGATTAGTCAGACACATCAAAAACCACATATTAGCTGAGGTGAAGCTGTGATGACTGTAGTTGTCTAACAGTGCCAATCTGAACTTTAGATTAATATAATTTGCTAGCTCTAAATGACAGAGATATAATATAGATCTCATATATCACCAAAGTAATAAATAATTAGTGAGCAGGACTGAGTAAAACAGCAGGTTGTGCACGCCCCCAGATTTTGAATCTTGATGCAGAAGTCAGTGATCAGAATGATCCATCTTTCTGCCTCAAATGATAAAACAGCTTCCTCACAACCTAACACATCATACCATCTGGCATGAACTGAGGAAATTAAGAACTTCTGGAAGAGAAGCACTAAAGCAATTTTGTTTCTTCGGCATTGTCCAAGATATTAACAAAAATCCTTCAGAAACAGCCACCTGACTGCAAATGTAGCTCAGTGAACCTGCCTCCTGTAGACATGCTTGTATAGTTTATCATCTCAATGAAATGCTGTTGAATTGAACTAAATTGTTCAGTTATGGGATGGTTGTTGTCGGAGTTAAGACAGTGTGTGTGGAAAGTCAACTGTCTACCAAACTGACTGGGTTTCAGAACATTATCTCATGTCTGTAACAGGAATTATAGGAGCTCAGAATACATCTCAGCAAAGCTCAGCAGGCTCTTTCCAGTAGTTATTTATAAGAGTGATTACAAACATCAAGTTAAGCTGTGCTTTGAGCAGTATCAGCACATGCATTACTGGCTGTTTGCTGGGGCTCAACGTCCTCCATGTGCAGTGGGACAGGAGCAGTCTGATCACACCATCGGCCCCGAGAGGGGATGTGGAGCTGTGCCATCAGAGGCTCTACTCAGGCATACAGTGCTGAGTGGTCAGCCCGAGATTTTGTAGTATAAACACAAATGGAGTCTGCAGTCTGGATGACATTAGACTGTTTCACTGATATTAGCACAGATTTATTTTATCAGTGCTTTTTGAAAGTGACTTTTAACGCAGACTGTTTTCTAAATGAACCTTAAAAGACACTCCTTTCTTCCTCATCACCTTCACCTAAGGCAATAACATCTAGTAGCATCGATCTATTTGCTGCTAGTTTTCATTAATTTTACCCTCCCTAAGGGTGGTGCAGCTTTGGTGCCAGCTAATTAAAACCTATTTAGAGCTGTTCAGTGCACTTTATCAGACCAGAATTAGCTCTGCTGCTTTAATGAAGACTACAGTTTTTCTTTGTTATTAACAATTAAATGTTGTTATATCATATTGCATTATATTTCTAATGCATGGCAAAGATGTAGATGGCTTTAGAACCACTTATCTGGATTGAGGTACATACAAAGATGCCACATTTAGTAATTACCTAATGTTTCTTTAAATCCTTTCACTTGACTCGACACACATAATATACCAAAACATTAGTGAAGTAATGGAAGAAGCTGCCAGCTTTATGCTCCCTCTAGGGAAGTACCAAGTAAAATGCATTAATGAAAATTTGTGAATGTCTGGTAATGAATATTATTTATGTACAACAATTACTCAAAGTGGATGAGCATTCACCACCTTGAACTCAAATGTTTCACTAAGGAAGACTCAGAAAGAACGTGTCCCCTAGATTTATAAGTTCTCCAGTAGGGATAGCCCATCTCAGAGGGTATTTAGTACTACTGTGGAATTCAAAAACTGCTTCATTACAAAATAAACAAACTAGTTTGTGGGAAGTTATTTAGAGGTAATTCCTGTTTCTTCCATGAACCAATAATAAATCATTTGTCAATGATTTGTCAGCCAAAGTTATGGGTTGTGAACCTTCACTTAGTGAAGTCAGGAGTGAAGCTCCCACGTCAGTAGTGCAGGACCAGAACTTCCCTGCAGCAGAGAATGACTGTAACACATACCTGTTAGCTGCTTCTCATAACATCCTTTAAAACTTGAGCACCGCTAGGATGAAAATATGGAAAATTCCCACTAATTACCTAAAAAGATGGTACATCAAAGAGTAGATATTGAAAGCTCATTAAAGACTTGACAGACTAGAAATCTGTTACAATCTTACTATGCTTTAGTAGCATACACTGTACATAAGGACAGTATTTTAGGATTAAACTAAAATAGATGTGGTTACAATCTACTCAGTACATTTTAAAATATGAGTTGAACTTGGTTTCCTTCCAGAATTTTTGCTGGGAACATGTTGAAGCAGACCTCTGTTCAAACTAATATTGCAAGCAAGAGTTGATGTTTCTCTGTGGAACTGAAGAAATATTTGGCTGAGGAACCTGAGCCTGTCTCAGCATCATAATAGTCTGGCACAACACGTGAAACTATTTTCATCACCCGCAAATCTCTTGTGCTTTCCTTTTACTGCTTCCACAAATGCCACATACTTCTAGCAGCCTCATGACCCTCCCTAGAAACAGCAGAGGGGTCCTGTGAATTGAAGATGTTACAGAAAATGAAATAGTTTCCAGACTGAGGTCCCTGATTAGTAAGAAACTGCAAGATATTTTCTTGTGACACAGAAGGTGTTGGCTGGTGACACGTTGATTGTTTCTTTTGTTTCTGGCTGACAAGTGCACTAAATGATGTTAAAAACACCACTTAGTATTTGATGTGGAAAAGCAGGACTAAATATGACAGTTGCAGTAGATACAAGGATGTTATACGATTATCATTGTGAGAAGTGGTGGGTTTTTTTTCTCAGTGTTAAAGGGTGGCACATACAAATGCAATGTGATGTGGATCATGAGGCAGGCTCTTTACAATTTGCCACTGTTCACAATGTGAAACTTTTAGTCATTGTAATGGATTAAGGAGAAAGAACTTGGGCCACTTTGACATTAGGCTGCTTAAGAACTTTGTTCATAAGCACTGGGAGAACAGAAGTTTGATCTGCCTTAGACATGAAAAGAAGCATTTGTACTGTGTTAATTATGTAATAATAAAACCTTGAGATGTGTTAATTTGTTGAAGAGGAATGGATTAGACTGGAGATGAGGATACTTTGACATTGGATGATGAGACTTTTTTGATAGGATATACTAAGGTCTGGTCTCACAATAAGGATTTTGATAAAGTATTGTAAAGTCACTGTGACCTGACTGTTAACACAGAAGAGTCATAAACATATTTATGTTTAGCAATGTAATAATGTATCCATGATCATATTTCGCTCAAGTAATATGTAAACCAGATGCACTGGATTATTAGAGGACATTTTTGAAGAATGGATCTCATGTATTTTCCCTATTAGCCTCTGTTCATCAGCTTGTTCAGTTAAACTAAAGAAGCCATGATAACCTTGACACCTTTATGACATGTAGGAGCTCACTCCAACTGCAGAATCACAGCAGCAACATGTGCACACGGTGAACAAGCTGAGGGGCAAGTTCTTCCCTATGTTTCAATAGTTTTAAAAAAGGGAAAAATCAACAGTCAAAAGTTTTGACTATTTAATAACAAAGTGAGTCAAGGAAGTTTGAGAGAACAAGGTCTTCTACTTCAAAAGCTAAGTCAAAAGTTTAGACTAAGTTGAACTGTGAATATCTGGTGGTTTTTTTTAATTTGGTCAGAATAGCTACAGTCCTTCACAACTGCAAATTCATGATGTGCAAATTAAAAAATTAATACTAAGGCACAGCAGTCATCTGGAAACTCCTTCCTAGTTAGCTCCAGTTGGTATGCACGACAGGTGCCCTTCCATGCCAAAACACAGATGATCAGAATTTTTGCAGCTCAGTTAAAAAATGCTGCAATTTGTCTGTCTTAATTCCACAAACCCAATTTCTGCTCTAATCATGCTAGCCGAAACAGTGGCCCTCACACTTTCATCTCCTTACAGTCCCCACTCGAGCAACACAAACACACATTCTCAGGCGTGGAAAATAGAGTTTCAGCATAATTCTGGTAAAAACCTAGATCTATTACAGTATCACTGATAATCCATTTTCACCAAGAAATAGAACTAATGCATAACCCTGAGGTTTGTGTTTGCAGAAAAGCTGTAGTGAATCTCATCAGAGAAGAAAATACAATATCCAGAGTTATCCTGAGGTTGTGCATTTGGAAATGTTGTTTGTGTAGGATTATCCTCTTCAAATAAAATGTCAATTTAATCAATAGTAAATTGAGCTGAAAACAACACACAGCTTTGAAAACGTTTCAGGAAGACATCCAATATTTTTGGGACTTAAGCCAACAGAAATGGAAAGAACAGAAGGTAGTGTAGGTGGGGTAAATGGGGCCTAGCTGCTGCCTCATCAAGTGCTTATAACAGTCAAAACCATATAACAATCCATTAAAAACTTATCTGGGGACTCATTTAGTAGCTGGCATCCAGCATGGACTTCTCTCATGTATCTTTTTTCAAACGCTGTTATTGTTCTTCACATTTAGGACTTACCGGTCTTTCCCTGTCTCCTTCTTAAATACTGAATCACAGTAACTCATGCGCTTTTCTGTTGTCACGTAGATTTTGGCCATTGGGTAGCTGTCAACAGTTTTCTTCAGCATGTTGTACACAATGCCATTTCCATCCTTCCTCATGTTTCGAAAAGGTCCCCAGATCACGTAAACAGTGTTGTTGGTTTCTTTGAAAAAGTACTCGGGATTTTTGAGTAGGAGAGGCACACTTGTGTGAGAGACCACTCTTATGGTTGTCCTCTTCCCAACATCCTGCTCATAGCCCTTTGTAGGAGCATTGTTCATCCTCCATATGCAGGAGGACTTGTCTATCTCAGCTCCTACATTCTGGCCAGCCATCTGTCCCGAGTTTGAAACAATGGCACAGAGGTCACAGTCAAGTTGTAGAGGCTGGAAGAAAGAAAACAAAAATACATAGCAACTCTTTCTTTGCAAAACATAAAGACTGAAAATTCAGTTAAAAGGAAGATGGGCACAATCCAACAAACTGAGAGCAAAGCTTCTGTTTAAAAAACCTAACAATCCCCATGTGGTAGAGCTGGTAGAAAACCCTACCACTACAAAGCTCTGAATGCAATCCTTTTTTGTGAAGTAGGCAGTTCCAATCTTTTCCTTTGTTCTCCACCTTGCAAAGTCAACTAGAAAAATAGTAATTCCTTTTTCCTTTAAATGTTACGCATTCCACTAGAAAACAATGAAAGTAAGAAGCAGCAGAAAATAATGTTTAGATCAATGCCTTCTCCTCTTCTAACAAGGTGTTGTCAGCAAGGAAAAAGTACAGAAAAAGTAATGCTGGAAATTTAACTATACATTGACTGTGTTTATGTGTCTGAATGAATAGTTCCCAAATTTGTGATAGAAGTCAAACATGAGATGTAGCTCTAAACCACAATCTAGTAGTATGAAAATCCTGCAGTAGACAGAGGAATATGTTCTCTCCAGAGAATGGTTATGACCTGTGAAAAATCAGAAGCAAATGGAATGGTGACACGTGAACTAGGAACTCAATCTTGGGCAAACTGAAGTCAAAGATGGTATTTCCTGATCGCATTCTAGGGTACTGTTTCTCCAGTATGAATTGAAAACAAGAACAGTTATCTGTCTAGCAGAGATATGGAGACCTATCAGATGTTCTGTTTGTCAGTATAAATAGCAAACATCTTTTCATTCTTTTGTACCAACAGATTAAAAGGAAAAACCCTGTATTTAAGTTGGATTGTATGAAAAGTTTGGTTAGAAATCTAAATCAAATGAAAACTAGATGCACCAAAAAAATCTACAGAAGATGGTCCAGGCCACAGATCATCTACAATTTTTTGTATGGTCACAGACCTGACCTTCTGTCATGTCCTCAACTGGGAGCCAGTGACTTCAGGCTAATGGTTTTTAGGAATAATTCCCTTCATGTTCTTCAGTTAGCTTAACAGGATGCTAGGTACTTTTCTGATCTGACTCGTGGTTATTTCCCTTCAAAATCACACCTCATTTAGCTGATGTGGATGAATATTCTGGCAACATTTGACCACTATAACCTTAGGACTTGGTGGCTGACAAAATATCAAATTTCTTTCATAAAGGTGGATAATATAAAGACAAGAGATAAACATCTGAAGGGAGCCAAATTATAACAGCTAAAATATCTCATCTTTGGGTGACAAATATTGTACTGAATTAAGGTGCATCCTGCCAGACCTCTGCAATAAATCCAACAATTGCAAAGGTTTGATTTCTCTATGTGAGTGGTTCACAAAAACTTTCTTTCCTCATTTCATCAGGAGTTAAAGATGCCTGACTGCGTGCAAAAGCATCGGCAATGTTTCCTTTACAGAACACTGTGTATTTTTTATAGCTGTTGTAGTTTTTGAGAGTTGTCCTGCATAGCTCTCTGACAGCAGGGATGAAGTCCCAGGAGATGCAGCTGAACACAACAGTCTTTCTGTTTACTGCTTAGTTACAGAAATCCTTTCTAAGACACATTATGAGGACATGGCTGGGTGACCTAAACAAATCCATAAGCATAACTCACATTCTAACATGAAGTGAATTGCTGAAGTCCCTGTAGATTCATTTATAGCTTTCAGGGTGAACTTTCAAACTAACAAATGCTGAATATGAAACTGCTAGATAGGAAAAGCCAATTTGGTCATGAATCTGGTGCCATTTAAATTTGTCTCAACTTCAGTGTTGCTTGATTTTTATTTTTTTTCCCCACAATATTCTTCCTTTTCCATTAAAATGGAGCTGCTGTCTTAAATTTGGAATTGTTTGATTTTTTTGACCTTAGTTAGAAATGCATTTCACATTTTCTATTCACTAAGTGTAACCGTTCTGCTCGAATAAACTGAGTACACTCACTCCTGCAATTGTGTCCCCTGGTTTTCTAACTCTTTTGTTGTGATTCATTTATCTTGTTCCAATTTATAAAGCACTTTCATAATATTGAATGCCTGCACTAGGTCAACATATAATCTGCTCTCTTTCAATAGAGGCAGAGGCTTAACCCCTCCCAGCTCTAACTCAGAGTAAATATTCTTTACAATGTAGAAAAATTTTACATGTCCTAATATGCATATTTCCCGACAGAGGTCCCAGATAGAGTTAGGAGACTGGCTGACACCCCTGACAGATATTCTGCTAACTCCAGAATCATCCACTGATTTCAGTATCTTTTTGCATCATATCTTCCTCAATGTATGAGAAAACACACATCAATATTCATTCGCTGAACCCCCACATAGAGACAGGCCGGCACCTTGCAGTGTTGGTTTGTAAGTGTGACAGGCAAAAGGGGTAGTTTCAGTAATCCACACACAATAGCTTTCTCATTTCCGTCGTTTAACATGACATTCCTGTTTGTTATTACACCCTAGCTCAGGTATGGCTGTCCCATCACTTTAAGACTCCAAAGCTATCCAAAGGTGGCTCCTCTGCCATGTGGCTCCCACAGGAGCTATTCAGGCACAGGGCTTCAGATGCCTAGGTGCTGGAATTGTGAAGCACCTGGGTAGTTGTGGCTGCTGCTTCTGCTACTGAATTAGGACACAGCTGATAGCTCCCTATGACCCCTGAGGAGTTGGAGTGATGTGCTGTTCTCCCCTCTCACCCCACACTCTGGGGTCCTACATCCCTCACACCCTTTTCTCATATGCAGATTTTTGGCTGCAAGGTTGGCCATGATAGCCTTAACCTGTATGAGAAACTATCACTTTTCCATTTAACTTGCTGTATTGTTTGTATTAAGGATGAACAAAAGCAGAGAGGCATTTCTTACACACAGAAACTGGAATACAGAGAGGTGAAAACTGGAGAATAAAAGAAAATGTGCCTTCTTAGTGATCTGTTTTGCAATTAACAGTAACTGTTGACAGGTGTCCACATCACAAATGCCAGGTTAGCAATTAAACACTAACTCATTGGCAGCCTTGTCAGAGAAACCAAAAATGGGTCTGGCAGGCAGTCTAGGCTGCCCTCTCATCTGTAGAGATGGTCCAGCAGCAATGGGTTTGGTACAGATTGACAGGACCATACAGAAACCTATGGTGTTACTGTTTACGCTCTCTGGACTGAGAATGTCAATTAAGGGTTTACCTGTACCTTTCACAAGATCTTCATTCACTTGCATTGTAGATACATGAGCTAAAGAAAAAAAACATAAAGAAGCATTCATCTTTTCTTCTCTTTTCATGTACTTAGACACGTATTTCACCTCTACGCACCACGGGGGCTGAGCTATTATTGCTTCTAGAAAATTATTCATTTTGTTGCTGACCAGAAGGATGTAGAAACCCCCAGCAGAGCAGCTGGGCATGATTCTGACAAATTGTCCCATCTTTTTTCTGAATGATACATTGTAACTGTTGAGGAGCACTTATATTTTAATCAGTAAAGAAAATGAAATGTCTGACCTTTCCATTTCCTGTGCAAGCTTACAGACAATAGAAAAGATAATTAAAACTGTGAATTAGAACTTGCAAAACAGTGCCGTTTCTCTAGCAAAGAGAAATAGCTGTGTAATAAAGGTCACTTATCAAACAGTTCTAGTTATTAAATCTTTGTATTTAGCATTGAAGTGGCTTCACAGAATCAAAGGTCAAATCATTAAATAACAAAACCAGCCAGAATTAGAAAAGGTCACAAGCAAATCTAACTAGAAGTAGGTCACAAAACATGATTCTCTTCCACAGAGGATTTTGATATTTGGAAAATTGGTTACTTTCCAATTTGAAACAACTCCCCTACCATTTCAAATGTCTCCACTGAAAGACTGAAATTCCAGCTACAGAACCATTTGTATGGGTGGGTTTCACAATGGCACAGGTCCTAGATCACCAAGTTTCCCAAGCAGGAATGATCTCAGGTCAGGTCTCTTAACCTCTTGGCCAAGACTTCAGCACAAGCCGGTGGAGTCCAACAAAACGATGTCCTGAAAGACCAGTCACACATCAAGCTCCTGTCTTAGCAGAGGCTGCCAGATTCCCTCTTCAGTTGGACCAAATCTAGCTCAGGACCTATGCAGATGTAATTTACACTAACGAAAAGCTGAATTTCTCTTGCGATTTCTTAGCACTATAGGCTGGTGGTGCACTAGAGAGCTCACTCTAACCACCAACTCTGCTTCACTCTGCGAATCCCACAACTAATCATACAGATAGTTAGGAAATTCAGATTAAACTTTCCCAATTGTTACTTCAACAATATGATTGTAATTTTGTAAATTGGACGCAATGCCCATTCACTACATAATGAGGCAATTATTAGCAGCTTGCCATATATTAATTTGTTCCTTTAATGTTGAAACAAATGAGATCTTTTCTTATAATCATCCTATTTGAGTGAACTCTAACAAAGCCGATTGAACAAAGCTCCAGAGAGACTTTCTTTATTTCAATGCCATTTATTCTTCTACTCTTCCTGGATGTCTTTAGAGTTTTAGAGGATACAACATTTATAATTATGCCAATAGGGAATAGATTTTGCCTTTATTCTTCTTGATGTTCTTTTGAGGTCTTTGAAAGGAAAGGTACAAGAGAGGCATTAACGGTCTGGCATTGTTTTTACTGCTTTTTTCTACTTTACAAGCAAGAAATGTATTTTAATTTTTCCTGTGTTTCAGTGATTAACCAAGCTGGTTTTATCTACACTTACTCACTTTCTTCAGACCTCTGACTGTGAGGAAAGACTTGCCAGGCTTCTCTAAGGCAACATTCAGTGCATTTAACAAAAAGAAAGGTAGTACTTGTGTGTTTACCCATCAAGAGCTGCAATTTAATACAGCACTCAGAAGCACTGTATATAAATCACACTATATAACTAACATCAAGTAATAAAAACAAAAATTATAGAAAACCACAGGTCTGATTACCCTGAGTTTGCGGGTTTTCCCCCTTTCCTCCTGTGGTAGCATTGTGTTTTTTTAATCTTCAGCAGCTGATTTTGGTCCTAGTCCTGGGCATCACATCCCAGCAAGTGTCTCTGCCTTCATAAAATTTAATGTTAAGATTTCATAAAGATTTTAACATTTTGACATTATTTTGAAATAAGCACTATGTCAACATGCATCCCATTTCCAAATAAACAGAACATGATCTGCCTCTTCATAAGACTGTTCCTGAGACTCAAGTGCCTGGGATATTTTATTTAGATGACTGTCACTGATATGCACATAACTGCTAGCAGGAAGGTTTTTTTAAAATTGAATTAATTGGAAGGGAATGCATAGGAGCCACATAATGGGACTAATCTTACAGTAAGGGACTGAATAAATAACCATCACTGATATTTTTTCTATATACATGGACCTAGTTTTTACAGAACTGCTATTCTTTGATTTACAGCTCATGGTGCAGCTCCTTAGAAGGACTGTATCTTCCCTCTGCTTGAACAAGTATCTTGTGGATTTCTGATGTCAGTGGTAGGAAAAGGTAGGAAGCTTGGACTTTGGGCAGAGGTTGAAATTTGCATGCCGGAGTCTCCAACCCATTGAAACTTTCATTCAGTAAGTGTATTTTTGAAACATTTTAGCTTTCGTTCTCATGGAAAGGAAAAAAATCCCCACAAACCCAAAACTTCCAAACATGAACCACAGTGCAAAGTGATGCAGTGTCATCTTTCTCACTTTCAAGGCAGCTCCAGTTACTCCATGCCAGCTCGTACCCCTTTCAAGATATAGCAGAGCAAACGCTCACCAGAATGCTGTTGATTTTGCTGCTGCTACTGGGAACAATATAGGCAGCTTTGAAACAAAGCAAGAATCAAGTACATCTCATGATACTGCGAGTTGAAAAATAAATGTTTCAAATATGTGTGAGAAAACTCTGAGTAGTAGCAGAGTCAAGTATATGACCTATAAATAAGTAAAACATGTATTTTAATGTATTTTCCTCTATTTTAATAAAGAATTGAAAAGTCAAAGATAATACCCCTTTTGATAATCTCATAAAACAAAATTTGAGTAAAACCAGGTCCAGCTTGATCAAAATATTTCAACTTCCTATATTTTAAATCACATTTAAATAATTTTCTAAAATGGAATTAAAATGCTCCTTCAATTGAACATTTTTCTGTATTATGAAAAGCTTAAAGCATGGTAGTTCATATGAAAAGAACAGACTCTTACATTTTTTCATTTTTTCCTGATTTCCAGCTCAGACTTCATTGAAACTGACACCTTTTAAATAAGCCTGCACTAGTATTTTCTTCTGGAATAATAAACGATTGAAAGATTCCTGATAGCTTATTGGTAAAAAAGACTCAAAAATAGAAAAGTGGCAGAGAGTAAATAAAGAACAGGAGAAATTGTTATGTCTCTACATGGAGGGTTAATGAAGGAAGGAGGCTGTCAGATTCAGTGTTTGAAGCACAACGGAAAGACCCAGCAGAGGCAGAGCACTGGACCACTGATGGTCAACAGCCCTGCAGGACTTTGAGCACTGAGAGAGTGGCAGGTGAAGCAAGTTTTGCCCTAAGGCATTGCCTGAAGGATGTGAGGACCTGTCCTGTGTGTGCACTCTGTCAGTAAAAGCTGCATTTTAGTTTGCGTCTCAGGTGGTTGGTAAACTCTCCTCTCCCAAGGTAGAATGGCAGAAGGGACGTGCTCTTATTAACATGAATGAATATGTCTCAAAAAGGGAAGGAAAGAAATGGAAGCAGGGTACTAAAAGAGAAGAGAGGACAGAAAAAAAATTCAGAGAAGAACTGGAAGAGCCTACGAAAAGGTAGAATACAATTTAGAGTTTAAAAGAGAAACATGTAAGGGGAAAGCAGATTTGAGAAAAAGTAAAATACTGATATATAGCCAGTAAGATAAACCATGATGTTTGGGAATGAAATCTAGCAAAAGAGAAGAACCGCAACACCTAAAGGTATTTGTTAAGGTATAAACTAACTGTTGTTGTGAAGAAAGCTTTATCAGGCATGTCAATCAAATAACTCAGCATTAGACAGAGGAAATAGCTTTTTTCCTTTAAACTGCAACTGCCCAAGCAGAAAACAAATGGAAACAGATACATACACTCCACCATATAGTGCTGTAGACATACAGATATTTACAGTTCCAGATCCACATAATTAACACCTCTGAACTGGAGGGTGGGAAAGCAGAATCTTCTTTGGCATACAAAATATCAGGATAAAAATACAAATATGCCCAAGAACATATGTGGAAATGTTCATGTCAAACACAGTTGAGGATTGAATGCCTTGTTGTTATAGGGCGACAACCTCCATCATGCACACCCTACACAGCAGGTTTACAAGGTAGGCACTAAAATACCATTCACTCGGAAAAAGAGTCTATGAAAAAATTAATTTCGCAGTTGTTCAAAATGGAAAACCAACAAACCACATTAGTTCTAGATTACTCCTAACTTCATCCCAGTGGTTTAGCTGATGACCATAAATAACCAGAATGTTTCTGACACTCCATCTATCACTCATTTGTAAAAATATACAGGCTTTGAAATATCATGTCTTTGTTATGGTTCAAAAGTCGGGAATTCTTCCAACCAAATGCTGCTTGCTGAATGCTGAACCCAATGAGTCACCTGCCACATTGCTCACTTGCCCTCATTAGCATGTGATGACTCTTGAATTTTGTGCAAAAGTTACCGGAGAAACACAGCTTAAACCAGACGCTGCCCATCAAACTTCATAAACAACTCCAAACACAACACAATCAGCTGATCTTAACTATGGCACCCCTTTTGTCACTCTCCTGCAAAACTGCATTTTCAACAGTATATTTGCTACCAGCCAAAAATGTCGTCACTTGATCCAGCAAGTTATTGGTATCATAATATTTAGGTTTACTTCATCTTCTGCAATTATCTGTTTATATTGCATTTCTTTTCTGGTTTTTGTATGTAGCAATAAGGAAGATAAAATTTGTTTCTTCTTTATATGGGCATATTTGCTCAGCAAACAACACAAAACACAAGGAGGTAAAATGTCACTTACAACTCAATGAGACATAAAAGGGGGGAACATACTGTTAGCACCTGGACTGAATATCAAACGAATCGCAGTATGAAAGGACAAAACAATTTCTCACATCCAAAACCATGTATGGTGGAAGAGTACAGGTAACGTATAATACATAATACTTCCTTGCAGAATGGACTTTAGAATGACATCCTTGAAAGCAATCAAGGCCAAAAGGACTCTCTACACAAAAGCTGGTTTTTCTTTGCAAATAAAAATAAATATTTGTGAAAAAAAAATAATGAGAATTCTTCACTGCGAAGTTGCATACTATAAGACTATGTCTAAGGATTTCTTAGTCACATATGCAAAACGTTGGTTATTCTGTAACCGCTGACTTTAATTTGTATTTATTATCAATACCCACAGATGGCGGTAAAGTATATAACGTATACAGCAGATTTGTTCCAAGTTTGCTTTCTCTAATAACCTCCTAATATCAGCACTCACCATTAATCATGGGTCATTATCTAGGAACTTACTTGGCTGAATCACAGATGCAGGAATGCCTGTTAGGCCTCTAATTTAAATACATTTGAAAAAATTACACTCACTAATAAATTATGGGACTTCTAAGATGAAGTTCACATCTTATTTCAGGTCAATTTATTTGAGATGTGATATGGGGAAATGATATTGAAATAAGCAGCAAGAACTGTCAGAAAAACTACCTTATATTCCCTTGTTTTTTGGTTTTGTGTCCGTCCCGTCCCCCCCTCCCGTGAAAATCCACCTAACAGGCTGGAAGCCTAACCTCTAATTTATTTTGGTTCCATGCTGTCTAGACCTATTCTTTAATTTTGTCTCTCTTGGTGGTCTATCTGTCAAATTATTTGTATGCATGGAATGAAAGTGATAAGCTAAAATGCTAATTATCCATTTTTCTGAAATTAAAAAAAAATAATATCCATGCCTGGAATAACAATAAGGTTTATTACAATAGCATTAAAACCAGTAGCATTTTTCATTTGACAAAATAAGCTTTAAGAAGCTTTCCAAGTCCAGTGTTTTTAATTGTGGGATGCCTTATCTAAAAGAGAATACATACTTGCTTCTGGCCACATTAATTTCTTTTCCCCTCATTGGTATATTGGGAATATTTGCAGTACCACTTTATGACTGTCAGCTTTACAAATGTTTTAAATCTTTTGTAAAAATGTCATTTCACGTTAAAACTTTGCTTACAAAATCCTAGTGCAAAAATTAAATTGTTTTAAATATATTTTAAGATATTTAAATCATTTCAGTTACAGAAAGATACAAGGTTAAATCACCATTTTTCAGATTCAAATATGGCACTGGGCACTAGGACAGAAATTTAAACTGGATTGGAGAGTTCTGCTTAAATAATTAGGAAGATTTATTTTAAGGTCTTTTAAGTCATGCCTCAGTGTGTACATCCACTAACCAAATTTTAATCAGTGCAGATTTCGCTGCAGGCACTAGTTTGTATCATAGACTAACACTACCTGCAATAACTTTGTTAGCACTCTCAAGTGGGAACTACTGGGTTAAATGATTTGTAAATAATTCAGAGATCATTCTGTATTTGTTCTTCTTCCTCATGGAGCTTGACTGTGTAGCTTTTGCTACTAGCATATCCCACACAAGCTCAATTTCCCCCTCACTAAAAGCCTTTGCTAAAGAAAAGCCCCTGAGCACAGTGGCCTCTGCCAAATCTCACTGAAGTCATCAGGGGTTCATGCAGGTCCGTGCATCGTCACCGCAGAGCTCAGAACAAGATCAAGGCCTGAGGAGGTGCTGCATAACACACACACACACAAATGAGGTGGTAAGTTATGAGGTGAAGCATGCTAGCAGCAATTGCAAAACAAAATCTTATTAAAAAATGAAAGTAATAAACCCTATCAATCTTTTCTCCACTATATAGCCTGGCCTGACAATGATATACTTGCAAGATATAAACAACACTACCTCCAAAATGGGCAGTTATAATCATATAGCTCTTCTACCCATAATTTAATTTTTTAAGAGAGAAATTAATTTTTAGTCCTTTACATATCTTAAGGAGAAAAATATCACTGTAATGTACCTATATGCTGACTTTCTAGGAAAATCGATGGTGCATTCATAGCCTCCATTATAGTCAAAAGCAAAATTCCCACTGACATCACTGGAGCCATGAGTTCACCTAACGTCTGAATTTTAGAGAAATTTGGATTCTCGGTTCATAGATGGAAAAGCTACCATCTATAAACAGACTCAGCTCAGTGGCAAGAGAAGCAGCAAGGAAACTTCTCGTGTGACATGTCCAGCTTGGGGTGAGAATTTGTGCGGGGCTGGGCTCAACAAGACATACTCTACTTTGAAGAATAAATTTAGACATGGGACCACCAAATGAAATACCTCAGAAAAAGTGGTCTGTGCAATTACAAGATCACGGTGCTGCTCCTTTGCCTTGGCCACAGCAGAGGCCTCAGCTGTGGTTCTGCTTCAACCTGTGAAAAGGATGCAGGGTATTTTCTTCATGTAAGCTATTTACTCACAAAACCAGATGACAGTCTTCCTTCTGTATGTGAGTATGTATACTGATGTTTTGTGCTATATGGACTTACCTGGTGACTATTGAAACTATTTCTACTCCGAGTCTGTTTCTGGGATGGAGACCTAGGAGGTCACGTTAGCTTCCTTCTCTTGCTGGCATCAAATGGGTTAAGCCAGAATGTACATTTGAACCTTGCTTGTCAGAGCACAGGGTTTGTGCAGGTTTTTTGTTTGGTTTTTTTTTTAAACCTGTTGACTTTAATGAAGCTTCTTTATCCTTATGTTTTCACGGACTGTAATGACAGCAGGATCTTTATTGTCTGATAATTTAAAAAGCAGTCTTAAAGGTCGACACCAAAGCTCATCAGCTGCTCTGTAACTCAACTGATACAACAACAACTACCATGGTTGTAACAAAAGAGGTTCTTGAGGACAACAATAAGGTGGGAAAATTGTTGCCCTCTGACAGCATCTGCCTGCTGACCACTTTGGCTTGCTGGCATTATGAATATAATTAAATACATTTCAACTCATGGTCTAGGAAGGGAAGACTGACAACTGCCTTCCACACCAACCAGGTTGTGACTTTTTCCTCCTCCTTCCAGGGCAATGCTGCTTCATGCTACAAGCTCTGTTGCACCTGGAGCTATCAACAGCTCACAACTGCACATTGGGAACTGGAGAGGCTAAGTTCCACCCCACTGCCACAAAGAAGGTCCGAGGGACTATAGTATGCAGCTAAGTGGGGAAACAAAGCTAAACAAAAAACAAACAAACAAACAAACAGAAAACTCCAACAAAACAAACTTGCACTGAAGTTATCAGCTATTCTAAAATAACCATCCAAAAGAAATGCCGCCCATGTGTACAGCTGATGTTGAGGGAAAAGCCCAGAGGACAGCAATGAACCTTGGCTTGCACAAAGGTAGCATTTCTTCATTTCCATATTAGAAAACTTTCCTATAGTCATGTTAGTTCTATGTTCTCTGCTCTGCTTGGCAACTTTAAAAAAAGCATATATGTGTCTGTATTAAAATTAAAACCAGCAAGAAATATATATATGGAGAGTTTAGATGATGTATTAATTTCATTATAAGAAAATATTTACAAAGCAAATGTGAAAACTTTGGCATCTCCTCTCTCTGAGTCATACTACTGCAGAATTATAGATGCAGTATGAAGAAAAATGTGTGCATGTTCAGCTACCCCATCCTACATGGTCTCAAACACGCACAGTGGTAAAAAAAGACCAAGGGAGATGAGCTGAGGAAGGAATACAGGACGGGCTACACATGTCCCATAAAAAAAGATCCCTGTTTTCAGGGAATGCACCTTGGTACAGAAGGCAATTAAGCTTTGGAACACATGCCCAGAAGATTCTGGAGTCTCCATCCCCAGACATTTCCAAAGCTTGATGAGGCACAGACCGGACCTAACCTTCTTGTTAGTCCTATTTATAGATGATGTTGGACAAGACGGACTCCAGAAGTTCTTTCCAACCTATTTTTTCCAATAATTCTGTAATTCTATCACTTTAAGAGCCATGGAGAAGTTGGATGAATTTTAATGAAAAACACAACACACACTTTTAATAGTGAGGACTATTCATCACTGGGGGGTGGGGTGATGGACGTGAGACCAAAACCAAAAACACAACAAAAGATTGAAAGTTGACTAATTAGTGAAATATTAGGCTCTTTTCCCTTGTTTGTTCTTGGTTCTTTCCACTGCCTGTCACACAAAAAATCACATATAAAATGCAACAGGAGGGAGAAGCATTCCTAAAATGAAAATGCAATGATAAGATCTGATCTGCATGTCATATCACAATCCTGCACAGAACATACACCTAATAAATCTTATTCCTGATAAAACATTATTAGGCACAGTTACAAGACTGGAATCCAGATTGATCTAAGATCATAACCACAAGCGCACTCCAGCCAGTGTAGCACAAGGTATGGGAATGCAACCCAGTGTAATTTCCTTCCTGGCATATGTGAACTAGCTCCAGGACTGCTAAACTGGCTGCTTCAGTTTAGGTTCATTACTTCATAGGATATTTGTAGAGACTGTAAATTTTATTTGAGCACTCCTCATAGGTCTTCTTTCTAACGCCTGTTAGCAATGAATACAAGCTGATATATATCACGTCATGCCTGGAGACTGATGCTGTAAGTTCTTGTGACCAATTTTAGTGCTACTAACAGTGGTGCCTCCACCAGTACTGGAACATGGCCAAGAGGCAGAAGTGGTAGCTCTAATGGACTCTGGGGTTAGGACAGGGGTAAAGAGAAAGAAAAAAAAACATTTATCCAGAATGAATAAATATTTTCTAAAACAGAAGTCAAGGCTGCTGTCATGTACTAGTGACCACTGAGCAGTAAGCTGTAGCTTCATTGACTAGGACAGAAGGGAGGAGGAGAAGAGGTATGTTGCAAGCAAATGCACATTGCTTCCTAGAAAAATGGGAAAAAACCCCATACAATCATACCTGCAAAACACCACCTATAATACAGCAGAATTATAGTGGCTATGAAATGAAGGATGATTTTGAATAAATTCTGAAAAAGTATATCACAAGTGAATACTGTACTTATCCCCTCCCTTTGGAATAATCCCACTGTAGCAGCAAAACTGTTGCTAGTTCTGTCACAAGATCCCTGCAAAAATCCTGCAGACCCTGTTTTTCAAAAGAGCAATAATGAAAAAATAAAGTCCTGTGGTGCTTTTCCTCTATCAGCCCTGTTTATGAATTCATAGCACAGCATGAAGGTTATTAAAATCCCATATGTGAGAACCACACACAGCACAAGGAGATATGAATTGGCATTCCACAGAGATAATGCTATCTAATGGGCAAAACAAGTAGCATGGTTTCATTCTTATGCAGAGTACATTTGGAAAGGGCAAAGCATCTGGCTGCTGCTGCTCATGGATAGCTGACCAGACACAAACCATTTCTTCTTCTTACTTGTTGATTAAGAAGTTAAATGTACAGAGCATGTCTATTATCTTGCTGGGCCTTGATATTCCCAGGACACCCTTTTACCCACAAACCATTTGACGTGGGGTAGATTAAATGCTATTTGGGTGATCCAGATACGGTAACCATTAAACACATTGCTGTTTACTTCCACATACACACATTTCAAATCCAAATGTAATTAACTGTGGAGATAACCAACACACCTCACGAATTAATTTCAGAGTCCTGCCTATTCGATAATTTAATTATTTTCCAAAATTATTAATTTATTTCCCATCTTATTGTTGAAAGAAAATAGTTAATGCTGTACTTTATTTTGCTGCCAAAAATGTTTTGATCCCAAGTGATACACAGCTATTTTGAACACTATCAGCAGCTGGGAAAACTTCAAGAAAAAAACAAAAACAACTGTTTTGGAAAGAAGGTTTATGACACCCCCCCCAAACTAACAAAGCATAGACATGCACAAAAAGTTTCCAGAGTTTTCAAATACTCTGGAACTTTTGTTAGAGAGAAAGCAACCCTCAGTCCATGATCCTAAACACCCTGAGTCAAATTTAATGTCTAAAACACACTCTACTTAAGGACAACGATCAAAGGTTTGCAAGGCTGTTTCTCTGTCTTGCATGCATGATCAGTCAGCCATCACAGCAAGACCACAGGTGTCTGATGGTAGTCATCAATAATGACAGAGATAGAAAGCACTCCAAAACAGAAAAAGCAGGATCTACCGTGAAGCAACATGAGACAAAATCTCTGGCAGGATTAAAATCCATGTGCCTGCTATGTTGCTAAGGAAGGGTTTCCTTCTCATCCATATCTCTATGATCACAAACTGCTGCTCAGTCTCCCGCACTTGAATAATCATTGCTGAAATTCAGAACTGGGGTGATGCTGTGAAGTTTGTGTTCAGATCTGAACTTTCTCTAATTTCAGAAGTGTTCAGACTCAAGATTCTCATTTATACCAAATTATACACTCTTTCAGCTGCACCTTCCAATCTTGTCACTATGTGAGAGGCCCCATCACATTATTACACCATCTGTTTCAGCTGTTGGATACTACTTACATGCTACAATCAACATCACTGTCAGAAATTATAAACTATATCAATATTTTACAGAGGTAAAAGAAGGAAGACAGTGAAAAGAAATAAAGTTTCACAACTAAAATGAAAAATCATTTCCCTCTAATGACTCATGCCTTCTAAACTATCTTTCTTTATGCATGAGACAATTTGACTTGGGATTTGCTACCTTACTAGGATTAGCTACATACTTTGGAACAGGAGCCCCACAATGAGAAATACATAAAACATAACAACAATTTTCTGTAGCATGCCATTCCAAATAGAGACAGTTATCCTTCCTATCACCCTCACAACTAAAGCTACAGTCTGGTATTTAATATCATTTCACAAACAAGAGCTCTTTGGCTTACATTCAGAATGCAAGCATGAGACTACTGGCTAAATATTTCAGGGTCTTTGTTAGCAGGCAATTCCCTCTGGTGTTTTTGGGGGTTTGGTTGGTTGTTTTTTTTCCCGAAGAATGGTGAATAACCAATCTCAGGTAAGAGCTGGATAGCATTTTGGTTTGCACTTGAGTGCCAGGATGAGCTTTATAGATGCCTCCATGATCTCATGAGCATCGCCTCATCATCTCGCAAATGTTGAGATATATAAGGCCAAATCTGGTAAGAAATTCAGGCGATCTTTAGGTGGCAAATGAAAAAATGCAAACCCTTATGAACCCCGGTATTTAGCCCACATTCAGCTTTATACTTGCAATGTGTCTTCCTTTTTAGACTGAAGTGTTTCTTTGGTAGCTGAAGTTCTACATGATGCTCAGGCTAGGGTCTTCCTGTGGCACCAGCCCAAAACCTCCATCCCACTGACATACAGGAACGAGACTGGCTGGTAAAAAATTTGAATCCAGCACATGAGACCAGAGATCCTTCTGGATCTTATTTCTGCCTTCTTACCACCAAGTAAAAATTGACCATTTGTCCTTAGTTTTTATTTCCTATTACCTTACCAGCTAACTGACAGGATAAACTTACTTGTGATACTGGGACATTTCATTTTCTTCAGAATCTTTAAAATTCTTAAGTCAAAAATCTTCTGATAGGGGTGAATATTTATTTTTAATTCATCAGTTTGTTTTAAATGCCTTCTGATATTGCTTTCTTTGGAGGGCTGGGTTTTTGGGGTTTTATTGGTAGAACAGATTATGACGGTTCTGAGCCTCTGACGTGGATACTGATTTCTGTTTAGAGCACTGTCCGAAGAATAACAGCTGACAAATGCGAACACAGGAGACCTACTGATATTAGAGCTCAGGAACACAGTTCCATAGGCATTTCCAAGTCTTACAGAGCATTCAAGATGCAAAGTGGATTCCTTGCCACATCACATGATGAATGAGACATCTAGTTTGACCTTGGTGTCAAAGGAAAACATGTTTCTATCTGTAAATATGTCAACCTCAATTTCAGTCTTGCTGCATTTTTAATGTGGACACCAGAACCTCACTCAGCACAGAAACTTATCTACGCTTGCACCTTTAGGACATGCTTCTTTATTTCATTATTTTTACTATTCCCACCTTATAACAAACTAGATCTTTTTCTTACCATGAAGTATTCTGTGGTTTCTCCACTGACAGCTCATCAGCTATGATAAAGGGGAACTGAGAGCCCAAATGCTGGGAATTTGGATTCTTACAAAGTAGTCAGGAACATAGCTAAATCTCCAGCTGTCTTGAAGGGAGATGCAAAGAGGTGAAACCAACTACTGCTAATCCTGGCTGCAGCTAAAGAATGGTCCAGCTTCACCTGGGAATTGTAGCAGCTCAACAGAAGCTTAATTTCTGAAGATTTCTGGTAGGGAAACCAATTAATGATGGCTGCCTGAAGTGCTTGGCCTAGGAATATACATGCAATGCATTTATTTCATAGGGATGTCAAAATTTTATTGCCTGGACATGAAATGAAAAGGCTGGTAATAGTAAGTAATTTTTTTTCCAGATTCATGAAGGCACAGCTACAGTGTAATTGCATTGCACAAATGTCAGTCCCTGCACGTTGGAGGAGGTGGAAGATTAGGTCACCTTCTAGAACAGTGTAAACAACTCTTTTTAAGGAAGTAGATGAAGAAGCATGTTCTTCAGGGTTGGGGAGATTTTCTATACGCAGTTACCTCCAGGTCTGAGTTCAGCTCTGAGGATACTCTGTCTCTGCACAATACTTTTGAGTGATCCTGCAGCAAGTCATGTCAGTTTAAGGTTCTGATGCTGCAAAATACTTAAGGCCAGCTGATCTTTTTCTTATACTATTGGATTATTTTTGCTTTAATCACAAGCTCACAGGGTTTTGGTTTATGCTGAAAATAAGAGCTCACCCTTGTATTTTTCTCACTGCCACTACCCTTACAAAACATGAGGAAAATAACTCCATTTTACTTTAACCTTAGCTCCTCAAAAGAAACCTTACTGCATCTTTATCAAATCAGAAGAAAAAACAAAACTGAAAAAACGACGAGAAAAACTGACTTTTGTTCTCCTGACCTTGGGAAATAAAAATTCACTAGAGCTTCCCTTCATCTTCCCACTTCATTTCTGCCAAGTCACAGAACAAAATAAATATCCAACAACAAAAAAAGTATCTTCTATCAGTCTTTTGAATACTTTGGGGACAGAAATCACTTAGAAGTGATGTGTCAGGGCACCTCATCTTTTTCTTCCTGTACCTTTCTCAGTCTGAAGATGGTATTGAAAAAGCAAAAGCACTTAGAAGTGCTGTTTGGGGCATAAAATCCCCTGCCATCCATCTCTCACTAGGACAAACTTTTTAAAGAAAAGCACTTAGAAGTCTCTTTTTGTCTCCATCTACATTATTCCTTCTCTCAGATGTGTTTTGAAATAAAAATAGAAATGAAATGCTATTTTCACTGGTTTGATGTTCAAATCAGGCATGTCTCCTCTAATTTCTTCCTTTTGCATTTGCTCTGTAACAAATATCAGTTTGGTGTACACTTCATTCCATTTCTCTCTCTTTTTAATCTCAACATCCCCCTCCCAATTCAAGTAATGAGATTATGATGCTATAATCTTATTCTGAGCATGACCTTTGATTTCTATGGCTTTTTATTCCAAAAAAGATATATCAGTTCTGCTGGCCAGATGACAGCAATATAAACATTTAGCTAATTTAATTGATGCATTAACTTTCTAAAGTGGGGCAACCTTCACTGACAATAGCAGTCATCTCCTGATCTACAAGTCACAAATGTGCGCTCAGTGGCAGCAAAATCATCAATACAGTTTTTAATGACTAAAAAAGAAATCATAATCCTGAGACATGCATAAAGGTTTTAGAAATTATCTTTTCACTCTATTCAGCCGCAATGATAGTAAATTCAGTCTGGGCATTTGACTTCAGCACAGATTTGGATCAGCTGCTGAAAGGCCAGAAAAAGCAAAAAGAATAATCCATGCCCTAGAAAATTTAACCAGCAATGGAAGAACTGGGTTAGTGCAGAGAGGAGAAGAGAAAATGGAGAAGATGTGATTAATGTTTCCAAATATGTAAAACATACTGTAAAGGATTCTCCATGTCTGTTCTACATGAGCAGGGCAGTAGCAAGAGAGATTTGGGTTAGACTTTAAGCAGCTTTCTAGCAAGTGATACACTAAAACATAGCTATAAACAATCTTGCCAGGGGCACAATTACAAACTAGATAACTCCTGAGGGCCTTCCTTATCCTGTTTTGTGTGATTCAGTGAGTTTTAGTATGCTGATATACACACAACACTTCACAACTTAGCCTTCTTGGGTGATACTAAATAAAGAAGGTGATACTCTGTATGGTATAGTAACAATCTGTAGCTCAGCACTGTGCTCTGCACTACATGGAGAAGTATGTATCCAGGTATCCTTTAGCAAAAAGGTAACTGGGTAGATGTGTGTGTATACGTGTACATGCATGAGTTTAACTCATGTACTAGTAAAGCAACCTGCAATTTGACAAACCCTAATCCCCAGACAGAGGAATCAGTAAAATGAGAACAAATCTAGTTCTCCATAATGTAGTAGCAGCAATTAGAAGAACTTCCAACTTTTTAGAAATTCAAGAACGTTTTGCTAAATATTAATGGTTGTTTTAAAACAACAGTCATGTACTTCTCACTTCCAAGTTCAAGCTACAGCAAAATGAAACTGAAATGGAGGTATTCACTAGCCCACCACCTTTTAAGATTTATGTTGAAGTCCTGCTTAAATGCAACAGAAGAGTTGCAGTCAAGCTTTCTTTCCTCTAAATCTATTCAAACGCTACCTGAAGTATTCCTAGCAAACCCCTACTTCTTGACAACAGTAGATACAAAGCTATCTTTGACTAAAAGCTGTATTTCTTCATAGTTTATGATAGCTTTAGACTTGTTATCCTTTTTTTTTTTCTTTCAGTAGAAAGAATAGGAGTAATTGTGGAATAAAGTACCGCTCATTGTGAGTAAAAATGTCAAATTCTGTTCTATTGTAAGTTCTGTCAAATGATAAGCAATTAGACCCTGTTTTCAAGGTCTTTTAAATAAATAATACTTTTTATGAGTCACTTTTAAAAAACTGCCTAACGTACATACCACAGTCTGGAACAGTGATATGTCTACACTGACTGTGGTGTTAAATGCATATTTCAAGTATAAGAATTTCTATCTGTGCAAAAAAACCTGTTGTTTTTAAACTCAGTCTGAGGGTGTGCTTTTTCACATGTTTCTGATCAGCTCTTCATTGCCTTTTCCAAAATCTTTGCCATATTTTCAACATCATCTTCATATATAGCTGCTAGTGGAAAATGGATCAGACTCTACAAATTGCTCAAGGGCAATGAAGCCTTCTGCAGAAAGTTTCTGAACAGAGAGCCTAAGCCTACTTGGTGGGATTCTCCCATGAAGGCAAAAATGCATTTGTTTACTGCAGAGGCAGCAACACATCCTATGGTAACGAAATAGTAGTTTGTGGCTACTACATTCAATAATTTATTCAAGAAAAATATAGTTATGAA
Organism: Ibycter americanus; assembly: GCA_035590275.1. Taxonomy (NCBI): domain Eukaryota; kingdom Metazoa; phylum Chordata; class Aves; order Falconiformes; family Falconidae; genus Ibycter; species Ibycter americanus. The sequence continues at coordinate 22,650,062 of JAVJGI010000032.1, forward strand.
TGCTTTAAAAATATTTCTAAGTGAATGAGCCTACTGACCTACAAAACACAGATTAAATCTGCATTTCACATGTTACTTGGTTCCAAGCTCTTGCAAGCTTACATGCTAAGTAACTGTTTCACTTGAAAAAACAGATAATAGGGTTCCAATGGCAATAACCCTTGATAAAATATGAGTGTATTGTGTGTAATCTCTGATGCTCCCTGCATCAGAGAGGTATTGTGAATCAGTGACATTCAGTTTACCATCAAAGAAAACCCATCACTTGTGGAAACGCATGCATAGAGATTCTGCTGCAGTAGATTTCCACATCCATCACTAAAGCTGAACTTGTCCAGTGAAATACAGACTGGCCTCAATATATGCAAATCAGTTTAAGTACTGAACAGCTCTCTCTGACAGAGATCAGTCTGTCTACTCCATTTCCCATACGGGAAGCAAATACTGCAGTCACGCAAAGCTCACTGGAAACAGAACCACTTATGCACAGGTACACAGCAGAGGGGCTCAACAGTAAGAAAAGGTTATAAGGCAAAATAAAGACTACAAGCTTGGGAAAGACAGACTGTAAACGCTGATGTGCTTTAATTATTGGCACTGGGATGTGAAAGCCAGATTCCTAAGATTTTTTGGTGCTGTCTTTGACTTTACACTTGTTAATATTAAATGTAATAGCTCAACAAGGTCATTCTGTTCAGCACAATGATGCTGAAATTGCCTCTAAGATGCAAACTTTGGCCCACTATTCTATTTATTTACTTATTGTTTGAGCAGGATTACTCATCTGGTCAGAAAGAGCTAGATTTATACCACTGGTAATTTAAAAAAAAAAAAAAAAAAAAATCCCAACTTTGTATGAGTCTGCTAATGCACCTGATTTCATTGCAGGGAAAAGGAACAGAGGACCTCACTCTCAAACTAACAACCTGAACTAACCTAAACCTGAAATCCTGGATAAGCCATTTATGCCAGTGATGGAAATAAGAAACATGCCCTGTGAATTGTAAACCACTATAGAGAGATCTAAACAAAGGAAGGTAAAGAGACTGCACAAGTTTCTGCTGAAAAACTGCTATGCTGAGGGAAGATACTGCTTCTGGTTTATAACTGTACTTGTTACTGTTGTCCTTGTTACTGAGCACAAAAAATACAAATTCTGTTCCCCAACAGCGTGATACATGAGAAATGATGATGAATACAGATATCCTTGAAATCAAGATTGACTTGTTTTAAAGACTTTCGGTATAAATAGGTGGTATTGTTAAAGGGGTATGAGTACAGATGAATGGTAGTTAGGAGGGTAATGAAAAAACTTCTGTGAAGAACCAATAAACAGCACGAAGTGGAAAAGGTTGAGTCTGTGGGTGCATTTTCAAATTTCCAACTTTGGCAGCCATATCCATTTCTGAACTTCTAAATTGGCTGAGTGGCCATCAGGGCTACTTCTGATATCAAGTTGTTTCTCAAAGAAATACAATTTTTTCTACTCTTAGACCAAATGCATAACAAATCGTGTATAACTTACAGTCCCTTGAACTTTAAGCCTGACAGTGTCACCTTAAGTAGCACTTCCTTCTGAAAAGGCCTTCTACAATTAATAGCATTATTCCTGGAGTGAGCTATTCCCTATGCTCACAAGAACCCAAAATATTGCCGTTTGAGACAACATCTATTTTTTATGCAGTTTTATTTGTGCTGTGTAACATTTGCTCTCTCCTGTTAGGAGACTCCACAGACACAGGGAGGAAGAAATGAGAACAAAAGTTTAACAAGGCAGAAGGTAGGCAGGGACAGCATAGCCCATATGGAGCCAAAATCTGAAAGACAGTTAACATTATATATACCTTGTGGATCCTGGCCCAGGGGAGAAAATCTGAACTGACAACTTTTAATGGCAAGACCAAGACTTTGTCCTTTTCAAGGATATGGTATAAATACCTGACTGGGGTGGGTGACAGTTAAAAAGGTGGAACCAGATTTTTCTCAGTGGTGCCCAGTGACGGGACAAGATACAATGGGCATGAACAGAAATACAGGGAATTCTCATCAAACATGTAAAAGACCTTTTATATTGTGAGGGTGGTTGAACACTGGAATCAGTTGCACAGAGATGCTGTGGAGTTGCCAGTCATGGAGATATTCAAACACAGTTGGACAAAGCCTTGAGCAACCTGCTCTAGCTGACTGTGCTTTGTGGAGTAAGGTTGGACTAGACAATCTCCAGAGTTTCCAAACCCAGAGACAAATGTCTTGATCAGCCCCAACTGAGCTATGTTTACAGGGAAGATCAGTCACAAGAGTTGTTGGTTTAAAAAAAAAAATAATAAGGAAAGCTGTGTGTAAAAAAACCTGCTTAAAATCCTCTCACTGTTCAGCAAAGAAAAAGGTGTAAGGCTGGATATATTTTTTCTGGATCTCGAAAAATGATTTGATACTGCTTCATTCAACAGATTGATTTCTAAAGTGGGAAAGCATGGCATTGAGAGAGACAGAAAACAGAGCAGGTTGTAAATCTTTCCACAGAGAAGAAAACAAGGATGTCTATAAAAGGAACATTTCAAGGTTTTAGTGTAGAGAATGTGTAGTGCCATACAGGTACCTACTAGAACCACTTAAGCTTTTTAATACCATTTTTCACCATTAAAAAGAAAATTAATCAAGGCATCTAACATAAGTCAAACATAAAAATAGAAAAGGATAGTAAAAATTTTCTGCTAAGGAGAAATAAATGGACTGCAAACTGCTATGCTAGCCAGTGGGCCTTCCTTAGACATAGTGGGGTAATTTCCAGTCTAACATGTAGTTTCTGTCAATGATCAGCAACATGTAGCTTAGGTATGCAAATAGCACATAAATTTAAAAAAAAAAAAAAAAGTCTTCACTACATTAGTTTCTGCTAATTTTATTTTATTGCTTTTTATTTTTTGCATGGAACTGGCAACAAGCTGTGTCTGAACAGAAAGTTGGGGAGTAAGATTCAGGTCCACAGGAGCTGATCTGAGATGGCTGCTTTTAAATGCAAGACTACAGAGATCTGAAATCCTATTTTGGGGACAAAATATCAGTAAGATCTATGCAATCACTAGGCAACACCATCAAAGTATTATAGTGCCAAAACCCAAATAGTATTGTCTTCTCTGTATCCACAGTGCAGATAATTACACCAAAACAATGATGAATGAGAGATAGCAGTTTGTACAGATTGACTTCTATTACTTTGTTCAGTTGAGAGTGGGTTTTTTGTAATTTACAGTTATGTGTAACTATCGGCCCATGTTCTGAGGAACTAACCCAGGAATCAAAATATGTAAAGACCACACATATTCAGGTTCATTTTGACAGATTACACCCATGTTTCACAAAGGAGTTCAGAAAGAACAGTACGGTGAAGTGTGAGCTCCTGAGATGGAATGGTAGTAAAAATCATATAGACTAAATCACAAAAGTAAGGAATGAACAGTACAACACCTGGAACAAGGAAAGGATTTAGAGGTGATGATAAATTATACACTAAGACACCTGTGCAGTATATTTTCAGTTGATGTCACTTTCTGAAACCATCAGAGAGTAGGACCACATTAGAAATACTTTTGCAAGCATCCTGAGCTCTGTTATTTGCAAGAAAGAAGTTTACTGTGGATGAAAAAGACAGCAGGAAACCAACCAAAATCATGGGTTTCTGTGGTAGAAGCAAACTGTTATATATAAATACAAAAAAAAAAGGAAAAGAAAGAATTGAGGGAATATCCTCATGTAGTATAAATGTCTCTTAGCTTCACTGCCTTCACTGTACACCCATTGACTATCTCCCTTTAAAATTTTATCTATTACAAATTGGAGGTAATTCAGCCAATACAGAATTTAGCAAGTGCTTTAATGTTTTGGGACCCATTCCAAAACACATGAAAAATCAATGTCTTTATTTGGTTTTGGATGAGGACCCTGTTAAATATATCTAACGCTAAGCATGAGCTGAAGTGTTTTGCTAACAAGTATCAGAGAGAAAGAAAGATCTCACAGAGGTCATTCCTGTCTGTATATAAGGACTTAAATGTTACTAGTCTATCTGAGATACCAAGTTTTAAACAATGTAAGGTGAAAGCATTTGGACACTTCAAGAACAGCTTCTTGAAGAAGCCTAAATGTAGCAGCGGAAGATATTATAAGTTCTGGATAAGTACTGAGCTTTGCATGTCCTTTGACTTGACCTGCCACCTTATTTGTTATCATCTGATCATCCATGTTCTCCATGATTCTAATTTTAATTCATGTGAACAAGGTGTTATAGGAAAATGTGACTCTACAAATCCTTAACTAGCAGATTAAAAAATGTAGCACTAAATTCAGGTATGGAGCTCAAAATAACAAAGGATCAGAAAAGCTTCTGTAATTTACATATATGCCAAGACTGTCAGAGCCCATACCAACCTAAGTCTTCAAAAAAGATTCCAAAGGACTTCACAGTATGAGATAAAACAATAATTTTAGGCTATGCTATAGCGTAATTCATTGCTAAATGATTTCCATACAGTTTCTAAAAGAGAGAGCTTTATAAGAACAAAAAGCTTTGTACAAGTCTGGTAAAATTGATATAAAAACTGCAATAAAAGAGTCAATATAATTTGGGAGTTAGCCATCTATTTTCACTACTACTTTATCTATTTTGTGAAAGGCTTTCACAGTCTTAGAGATTTTTTAATGCACCATTTCTGAATGCTAAACAATCAAAAGAAAAAGATGAAACTAAAAACAATTCTATTGGAAAACTAAAATAAATATTAAGTACTAAGTGCAAGTAAAAGGTCACTTGCAGCTTATTTTCTGTCATTAAACAAGTTACACTATGTTTCTTTTGTTCCATTACTCTACTAAAATTCATTTCCTTAAAGGAGCAAATAATTCCTTCATTCCTGTGAATCAATGTTTAATTATAGCACATTTGACTCTAAGTGCAAGAACTACTGGTTCTGGAAAAAAAACACAAATAGTGTTTTAAAGATGATGTATCTTCATGTCTTGATACATAACGTAGACACGTCCTTTCATGATTTCCTGTCCCCGTGATGACAGCTATTTATTTCAGGTAAAGTCATAAAAAAAGGAAGGAAAATTATTGAGTTATGAGTTTGTAGAGAGGGCAATATGGAAAAAGGCTGAGTTTTTCAGGTTAATCCTGAACCTATCCCCTGGGTTTGTATTTTGATACTAATGCTGAAGATTCCCTAACAACACCAGCTGTCCCTTTGGTATGAAGATAGATTCAGCATGAGTAAGAATATAAGAATGTAGTTTTACAAGGAAATGAGACTGCTTTAACTCTGCAAGCACTTAGGGACAGACTGTGAAGTTGGACATGTACTGGAACAAAGGAGGTGCCTTTTGGAATGCATGCTGGCCAAGGTGGCTCTAACATAGATGTTACATTCCAATATCCCTCCTTTCGCCTCTTTTCTCCGGCAGTTAAGTAAAGGGGACCTGGCATCTGACAACAGCAATTTAGACATCCAGGCACCTCACCTCAACCAGGAAGCACAGGGAATAAAGCCCTTGCTCAACCCTTGGCCATATTCATATTCAAGTGAGGGCATATTTCAGAATAACAGCATCCCACTTCAAGTAGACCACTTAGTGCAATTGCAGAGACACAGCTCAGGAGAGAGCATCAATTGAAATAACTTATTTGCACGCACAAGACAAAAAGTCTGGATAAAACTTCTTTACTTCCCCGTCCATCATTCTCCTATCCCAGTCTCTCCATTTTTCTGATTTTATATTTATTGTCCTTCACTAATATTCCAAAAACTTTCAAATCACACAAGCAGTTAATGCCAATTAGAAAGCTGCACTTTAGAACCAAAATATCTGGCTCCAGATAATATTTTTGCAAAAGGAGAAATGGATTAAATAAAATTATCTTCTAAAATGAGGGCCATAGCTAAAGGCTGCTCACACTCAAGGGAGAAGAGTCTTAGGAATACAATTCTCATTAAAAAGATGTTTCATCCACATCACCATCAATAAGCCATGAAGAATAAATGTAGAAGCAGAATAAGAAATTACGTGACACAGGGTGTAAGAAAAAAGACTGCACTGAAAACATAACTAACTTCTTAAAAATAATTAAGCAAAGAAAACAAATTCATCACCACTGATGTAAACCCTTCAAAGCTCTGACAGCCTGATGTTTCCTGCTCTGCAGCATGATATCCAAGCTTCATTGCAAAACCCTGTTTATCCAACTAACTGCATTTCTCAGTAGTTCTACCTAATTAACAGCTTGGCAATGAAAGAGGCAATGGGGAGCATATATATGTAAATACACCAAAAATATGCTAGGGAACATTAAATGTGTAAAATCAAGCATTGAAAATTTAGGGAAGTGTCAGAATTAAGGTTGCTGTGCAGCCCTAATTGGGCAACCTTGTGTGCACACGTTATGATACTGTCTTTAATTACCCGACCACCTACTATTTTTTCCACTGGACCCCTGCCTGCACTGACTGACATAATGAGCAGTTACTCAATGCCTTTGTTTTCCTGTTATTAGTCAATGTGTCCCCATGCCTCATTTATTGAGCACTATTCACACCCTGCTCTGAGACTTACTAATTTCTGCCTGGGCTGTCATACAGTATTTATATTATAGTCTCTCATCACTTCTCAAATACCATTCTAAAGAAAGGAAAAGGTTGTATTAGCCCTCTTCAGCAGAAGGGGTTTCAGAAATTAAGGTGAAAGTTATAAATTAAATTAAGAAGTATACATCCACTGACACACAGAACCTGAAGCAATTAGAATTCTTTGGTAATTTGTATATTCAAACAATTTTCATTGACTTGAGCTATCTCTTTGAAACATCAGTGCTTCATAAATCAGACCCAAGGTCTCAAGCTAAGCATTCAGAAAGTAAACAACACACAAGTAGTAAAAACATAGCTTGATTAGATTGGAATCACACAAATTCTGTAACAGAGGCAAGAATAGAATGTAGCAGCTAGCATTAATGCTTAACCATGACAGCCTTGTCTTCCATTCCCCTAATGTCCTGACTCCTTCACACCTTGCCATTTCTTCAGAAATGAGGCAGCAGTCCTAGCAACCTTCTTTATACATTTCCAGCTGGCACCAGAAATGGTAAAATCTGGACAATGAATGAGGCTGAACTTCTCCCACTATGCACAGCCATGAATATATCAAAGACGTTTGAATCAGAAGTGGACAGGTGATTTCAATTATAGCATTTCCCAGTTCCTGATCCTTGACTTTTCAGCCCTACTAGTATTATGTCAGCTTGAAAGGCAGATAAGCATACCAAAAAAATCCAAGAAATCTGCCCAGAGCACAAGAGTGAAATCTATGTTGTCCATGGCAGGGTCAGAACCTTCCTATCTACCACACAGATTTCAGTCAGCCGAACTGACGTAGTGATAGTGGCATCAGTAGAATACCACCCTTTACATCAAGTTGCCACCCTATTTTTCTTTTTTTAAGTATAACATCATGATTGTTATTGTGAAAATATTTTTCCAACCAGCTCTAGTGAAAATAATATATTTTCCCCTGATCCAACAAATATGTCATTAAGAAATAAAATATTCCTATTAAAGAAGCATCCACAATTTTGAGTCTAACAGGCAACCATATTTCAAAATTCATTACGTAAAACAGTTAAGAGGTATTTAACAAAACTGTGTTCTAAATTGCTTTTTGTGTCTTTCACCCACCAGTTCTTTCGGGAATACAAATTATTAACTGGGCATACAGGCCCACTGCCCCACAAGCATAGCAAAATAGAAGTCTAGAGTGACCTTGAACTGAGAAAGCCTGAGCTGTAGTCTGGCCTGCTACTGACCTGCTTTGTGGTCTCAGGTAAACGACAACGTCAAGGTCTTACTTTCCCAATCTGCAAAATGAGATTGGTACTTGATCTCAAAAAGAACTGCATGGACCTGTTATACTACTGTTACTGAAAAAAGGCCTCCCCACCTCAAACCTCTCCACATGTAAAACTGTGTGTGAAGGCAAAGTATTTAGCATGGTCTATTTAGTTAGAGAATTCCCATGTGTTCTGCAAAAGCCCCATTTGCTCCCTGCGCATGGAGATCAGTGGAGTTATGCCCCTAACCTTCTAGGCATCACCCTGCAAGGACTGGAGAACAGACAGGCAGATCAGTTCCAGGGAAGCACAGTGGGGAAGCAGGGGGGAAACTGAGGCACTGGCATGTGCTCCATCAGTCAAATTTAAAATGAGTTAAAATTCCTTTTTGCAAAGTCCTCTTAACTTGATGTGGATTTCACTATCAGTCAGCTCTAGACACGATGCAAGTCAGTGTAAGGATCCAACGATGGAATGATGGATAAAGTCTTTCTCAGATGCTCACTTCCTGTGCACAGCAGGTGCTCAGATATTAGAACTGAATACTTAAAATAGTAAAATCTAAAAACCTATGTAAATAAATGTTCTAGTAGAATGATTTCAACTACTGTTCAAAAGTAAAAGAGGTCATATCTCACTACTAGTAAAACATAATTAACAGTGACACAACTTTTACTTATTATCTATACCTCTTTTGTACCAACACTACAGAAACTGCAGCCAAAAAAAATTACAATCAGCAAAAATCTTTTCTGATGACAGGTTTTTTCTCCTATTAGTTCTGCAAAACATTAATCCTGAAAGAATGATATTTCCTTCCATTTCAGTTTTGCATAGCAGTGTGTACAAATAAAAATGTTAACTGCCAGGACATAATTTTCAGTATGCTTGTCTTACTTCAGATGTGTGTTTTCTGTTTGGAGCACAGCTGTTCATATTTCCCAACATGAGCTTCAGTGCTGTAAATATCTTCTCTGTTGAGGGCTACATTCCCAAAGTACTGCACAGGGGCCACATGTACAAATTGTGTTAGTGCTAATGAAAGCTGTGTGCATGCAAATCCACGCACAGCACTTTGAAAATGTGGACCACGGACCTTGACCCCACCACTTTGCCACTGAACCAGAATTTCTCTATTTAATGCTGTGACTATGACATAAATCAGGATTCTCAAAAGGCTTTTATTCAGCTAAAGGAACTCATTCTGGGATAAAATTTAAATAGATGGTTCTGTAGAACTGCATTAATAAAGCAAATTACTCCCAGCAACCTGGAAAACAAAACAATTTGGAAACTGAAGGTAAGATTTTCTGGGGTTTATCGCCACATTTTTTTTCAACAGTAGAAGTCTGTGTTGTGTTTAGCTTAATTTCCTTATTTCTTGATTTCAAAAACAAGTCCTTTGCCTGTCAGCATAACACAGCTGGCAGCACTATTACCTCTACACTAGAAGGTCAGAGATGCACATCTCTGACTGAGACATGGGCTCTTATCCAATGCTGACACTGCAACAGAGCATTTGGGGGGTGTCGTTGCACAGTTAGAGCTGCCTGCCTTCAGATCAGACATTAAATCAAGGTCATTTCTGCCCATCAGTGGGGACCACCTGGGTGAAAGGTAACAATCCCATGGCAATTTTCACAACAGTAGGATATAAGTACGATGGTATTTGCTCCTAACAAATAGCTTTTGGTATCTGAGATTTTTTGGAAGTAATTGTTAAGCAAAATAATAGAAATCCATGGGACTATCCAAACCATGTCAACGATACTGTCCTTACTTTGTAAAGCTTTCTCTGTTTAGGAGGAAAGGTGGCCTGCTTCTAAGCACAATGAGAGTACTGTCCAAGTACAAGTACATAGTAACACATTTTGTATAGATGTAGCATATATTTGTACGTTTTCAGAAACGTGGACTCATGAATTTCTGGTTTCCTCGTGGCAAATTTGCAACAATAATTATGAAATTAGGTTAGTATCCTTCAGTCTATCTGCTGCTTTAGGAAGAGGTAAAAATGCAAGAAACACAAGAGTATGGGAAATAAAAGCTATTTCTGCACCATTTTCCTCTAAGCCCATCAGGATCAAGTTTATTCTACAGTTGGCTACAAAAATGGTGGTTGGTGGCCATCTACCCACTCTGTGCTCCATCTTTGTGACTACAGAGGGAGAACCTGATGAACAGACATGGGCATCTTTTAGCTTTCATACGATCAATCAATTATTATATATTGATTGATTATATATATATATCAATATAATCAAATATATCTTACAATATATTGTAAGATCAAGAGCAGAAAGAAAAAACAGTACAACTGCCGATGGACGTCAGGCTGTTGCTCTGGAAGCAATGAAATATCACATCTTTGAATAAGAACTAGAACAATATAGACATAACATAACAGCATGGCATGGAAGCATGGTGTACTGCACTTGGGGAACTCGGGCAGTTGCAGAAATCTCCCATTCTGATCAAGGATTTCACCTATTCTTCATGGACTATAATCAAGTAAACAATGTCTGTCTTTTTTTTTTTTTTTTTTTTTCTAATCAGATGCTGTCTGAACCAAAGATGAGGGGGAATCACAAGCCTATAAAGAAACCTTTAGGTACAGCATGACATTTGATGAAAAAATATAATAGGAATCTGAATTGATTTGCAGGCAAGAAATTATAAAGCATGCTTTTCTTTCCAAGGAAGGCCTCAAAAGGAAATTGAGAGGACTTGCATCATTTCATGTATTGATAAAATAGGGTTCTTCATGGTGTTAATTTGAGCAATCCTAGGCTGGTCTCAAGGAAGGAAATATGTTGCTTTATTCATACATGTGACAAGGGAAATAAGAACAGAAGAATATCAGATAAAATGCAGACTGGACTAAGGTTATCTTTGACCACAACTGAAAATGAGAAGCAAAACTTAATATATACCTAGTAGATAGTGTAATAAAATTAAACATACAAATAAAATGCTGCTTCTATAAAAATAAGAAATACGCATATACTTAACATCCATCATGGGAAAAATTCCAGTGAAGTTACAATTAGATTTTGAGAGTAGTTTCAGTAGCAACCTATTTCAGTTCTATAACACTATAATGATTTCATCAGTAACAATTCTCTAGGTAGTATCACACTGGAAAGTTTAAGGATGGCACCATTAAATAGCATCCATAATTGTTACAATCAACTGCATATTACACAAAAGGGTGCATTTGTAAATGACTGCAAAATGTACCAATTTGCCAGATTAGCATTTTGCTGAAAGTAAAACTCTGAGGTTTCAAGAACCTATTACCTATGGACCAAAGCTCACGTCAAGTTCACTTTCTACTGCAAAATGAAACTGGGCATCTTTTCACAGTAGAACTTATATCATAGCCACAGGTACTACTGATTACCATAAACAGGTCAGTTACAATGGGGCAAAACATGGGGTTTTAAAATGCCACTGAGCATAGGGCTGAATATAACAGCTGTCAGTATGTGGATGTTTCCTCACCTTGCTTCAGTCTCCGTTGCTGTTAAACTGTTGCAGGAAGCTGTGACCAGTGCTCCGCAAAGGGTGACAGAATTTGAGCTGGGAACTTGACAGAACACCAAATCTAACAGGAAGGGAGTCTTGCAGGCACACACACAGGTTCCACAAAGCACGAGAACCTGAGTTTTCATTTGCAGTGATACTGGAAACAAACTTTAACAAGCAATCCAGAAACACATTTTCCCTCCCAAATCACCTAGATCATTAAAAAATAGACATTACCTCTGTGTAGAACACTTTTTAAAGGTTGTCCTATCTGAAATACAACAAAGCGGTAGAAATCTAGGACATCCTTAGGTAGGCAAATACTTCATTGCATTCAGAAAGAATTGATGGTTATGTATAAAGATACTCCTATTGGAAAGAAACAAAAGTGCTACATTCATGAATCCTCTAGCAACTTAAAAAATTCAAACAGATTTTAAGTAGTATTATGCAATATCTACTCACTTGCGTCTAACGTAGAAATGCCTGTTAGTGATCTGTAGTTGCTAAAATTATATTTATGTTTATAAAGATCTTGCCAGACAAACTAGATTGTTCAAATGCTTAGTGAGTGAAGGGAAATTACTAGAGGTATTTTTACATTTAGTCAAGACTGATAAAAAGACTGATTTTCAGGAATTCAGAATACAACTTCCTAGATAATCAGACAACTAATTTGAATGTACAAGAACTACAAATGTATATACAAATCAGGTACTTTGAACATAAAATAAACTGCTAATTTCTTAACAGATTTGGCACATTCCATTATGAAAGCTGTTCCTCTAATGAACAAACATATTTAAACTGCAAGAACACTACTGCAGACTAAATGGAAAAAAATTATGGCCCAAAATTCTATTTCCAAGAATAACTCAAACCACTACAATTTCTCATGTGGATTGAAACAACAAAACCAAAACCACGTACCAAAACCCAACCAAACGAACAAAAAAATCACCTTGCCTTTTAGTTCTAACCCTTTTTAAATTGGCCTCATACAACACACATCTTTGTGATCTTTTCCTCATTAAATCAGCCTTATCTTTAGAAACTATCTTCAGGAGAAAATAAATGGTATTTGCAGAAAGAGTGGAAAAGCATGTGGAAAGTAACAAGCTGAGCATCATCTTGGGAAACCATGAAGTAATTCATCTCATGAAAAAACATCCAGGACATTTTGGGAAAAATAAATCCCAGGAAATTTGATATCTAAAAGCAGAGGTAACATGCTATGTCATTTCCTCTCTTCCATTACAGTTGAATCCCATGCCAAGTTCTAGGAAACTGAGACAGCAAGAACTGAGGAGGGGGTGGGCTTTTGCTATGGATTAATCAGGAAAAATAAGGAAGAGTTTTACTTGATGACATGGTGATAAAGGTGGAACTGCAAGTGCCTGTATATGCTAGAAGAAAGAAGATAATAAGTGGAAATATTTAAGATCTTTAAAGATGCAGGAAATGAAAAGGTATAAACAGCTGTAATATTTCCCATATCTCAGTCTGAGGAAAAACTGAAATGGTGGACTATTAGTCCACTGCATCATCTTCCAAGGGATGTGGGCAAAGGCCCAAGAATTGTAAATATAGAAGCAGACAGGTTAAAACCTGAGTTAATGTGGAATACAGGTCAATCACATACTAGCAGGGCAATGAGCAGCCAATTGGGTTTTTTCAGCTCTAGATCTTATTTTTTGTTTATGCACGCTGAAACTAGCAGAAAAATATATGCATTATTCATGCAATTCATGGGAGACATGCACTGTAGTTTCACTGAAGAGGACTGGAAGTAATACCGGAGGAAATATAGGCCTTAAAGGAAGACACTAATCTCAGAAACCTCAGTGTGTCACTGTATTTTTTTTTTTCAGAATTCTGTTATGATAATTGTTAGGTTTGCAGAAAATTATTTCTGCACTATTCAGATAAATGACCTCACGGAAGGCCATTTCTTCCCCAGGAAATGAAGAGCAGGTAACACCCACCAGAATGGGATCAAGCCATTTAAGAGCAAGTGGAGGAAGCTCCACAATGCTGGTTCCTATGTGATTATCAACAGCCTGTACCTAACAAATGTTTCAGATTTCATGACAGAATTTACCTTGCATTGTGGCCAGCAGAAGTGGCAACTC
>JAVJGI010000032.1:22663697-22692841 GCA_035590275.1 Ibycter americanus
ATGACAGAATTTACCGTGCATTGTGGCCAGCAGAAGTGGCAACTCATTTTAAACAGGAAACATTATTACCCTCATCCTTTGCTTGAAAATGACTTCTCATCTACAATTACCTGTCAGTTTTGCCTTCTCATTTTTAGCTATCATCAGCCTCCATACCTACAGAAGTTCATTTCTCCTTGATTCTTGTGCTCACCTCCAAAATAATTTATTAGGAGTTACACATGCTTATCAAAGACAGACAGAATTCGTGCAGAAATTAATGGTAGCCTATGGAAACTGCTATATATCATTATATAATACGTACCAACACTGCTGTCACAGTACCTAGATTGCCTCATCCTTTGTCAATCAGAATAAAGCGTTAGTGTAGTGCAAAGATTATTTTTGTTGTTGCTCTGACAATAAAGTTCTGGCTGTAATACAATGGTAATAAGTGATAATCTATCAGGGATAGTAGATCCCCAATCATTTTATGACAGTCAATCTGACTGCCCCCATTTTACTTTCTGAACATGACCAAGTGACTTGGTCCAAAAATACTACTTGCTCTTTATAAACATGAGTCCTTTACAAACATGATGACCCTGAAGTGGTGAAGAGTACTTTGGTCCATGCCAGCAGCAGAACAGAAATTGAGGTTAGGTTGTAAGAGTTCCAGCCTGTTCCTCTGCCTGTCCTCTTCTGAGTAAAAGATCAACAGTAATTAACATTAATTGTCTTCCAGAAATGTCATCAGTTCCATCAGTTGTCACTGATACTGGTGATGACAAGACACATCCAAAACCAAGGACCAAGTGGAGCAGAAATGAATATGACAGCTCCAGAGTGGACTCACCTGAATGGGGGAACCCACAGGATGGTCCCTCTACCTCCAAGGCACTCTCCTGTAGTACTCCCTGCAGATCTGCCATTGAGAGGATTAATGAAGAAACACCATGTGCTTGAGAAATTCCATTTCTCTGCCTTCTAACTAGAGAGCCTATTTAGCCTCAAAAACACTGAAAAGTGCCTGTATTTAGCCTTTGGGAGACACTGGCACGACTGCATATAAACTTTTGGGGGAGTCACTCCATTTGAGAAAGAAATTATGCTTGTAAAGACATCAGGAAGAAACCTAAAAATGTACGTGAGATCTGCCATAAGACATAATTTTGCCATAGCTTCTTCTGGTTTGAAATCTATTCCCAGTTGCTTTTCCAAAGCCTGTCACCAGAAGACTGGATTAATATAATGCATTCACATCTTGGGGCTATATCTTGAATCATTTCAGGAAGAAAACACCTGTGCAAAATGCATCAGTAACTAGCTAAAGAACAGCCTGTCATCTCCTAGATCTCCAATCTATGCCTTCGAAGCTGTCCTAAACAGTAGTATATTTTCAGAGAAAAAGTAACCTGATGACCTAGTGAAAGAAATTTTGAGCAGTGAAGGGCAAGCCAAATTGGAGAAGAGGCTGAAGAAAGAAATGAGCAGTTTTGGACAACATGCGCTGGATCTACAAAAGAGCTAACAGGAAATAGGATTGACATTACAAATCTTTTACATTCTAGAAATAAGAGGACTTGAAAAAATGTATTGTAAACTAGAAAATGTTAATAAACCAGTAAAATTAATTGCACAAAAACCACAAGAACAAAATTATCAGTCATTGATCAGTTCCATAATATACTATATGTCATCAAGTATAGGGTTATTGTTGTTACCTAAAGGCCAAACTTTATCCTTCACCTTGGTGTTTAATTTCTGTTGTAGGATATTTGCCAGTGCTGGTCTAAGCTTTCAGTGTACTGCCCTGGAACTGCTTTGGGGTGACTCCTGTGCACGCAATCAGCCATTTCATAGGAGTCTAAAGGCATCAGAAAAAAAGCTTAGAAAAATACTTTTTCAACTAGATGCACTCCAGAAATTATATTTTCTCTTTACAAGCATGAATCCTAGGCACCAGCACTCAAAAAGGCAGAAGGGAGGGAGGCTGATAGCATCACTGAACTGGAACCAGAGAACTCAGCCCAAACTAACTTGCACTTTGGCTGGTGTAATATTAATACAAGGCCCTTGAGCATTCTTTGCAGTCTCTAACTGCAAGCAGGTTCTATCCCCTGGAGACGTATTGATCTAAGACCTGTGGCACTTCCATCAATTTCAAATCCAAAACTCTGGGTCCTAACTACAAAGGACTCTTAAAGACAAATTCAAGAAGCTGTACTTCAAAAAATGATGCTATGATTTGTGAGAAAGAGGACCTGATTGGTAAGAACAAGGTAAAGGCAGTGATGTGCACCCCTGGGGTTGGGGATAAAAATGGAGGATAACTTGTTGTTATTAAGTGGACAGTCCCAAAGTGACTCTAGTAATTTCTCATTTTCGAAATTTCATTTAACACTGTATTTATTCATCTAATGGGCATGGGAACTGTTCTTCTGAGTGACAGGAAACAACAGATTACTGTAATCTCTGACTAGCTCCATTATGAAAAGTATATCAAATGGAGAGAAGGAAAAATAAACATGGAAGAAATAAATACTATAAATAACACAAAACAACATTTTCTCCCCACCCCTCCCCAGACTGAACTGGTTTTTATTTTAGGGTGCAGCCCCATGGACACAATTTACCATGAAGTTTTCAACATTGGTGGTTATATGTGGTAATATATGATATTCTTGATTTAGCTGTAGTTCAAAAATTAGTTATGATGAGTAGACAAAATTTACAGGTACACCCACAGAAATGTAGCTCCTTGTTACAGATACCATAACTCTATCAACTAGAGCTCTAAGATGCACACACTGCCAGCACGGTAATACCAGTAAGGGGCATGAGGGTTTTGGTACAACAGTCATACAGGCCTTTTTACAGACCAAATATCACATATTTGGTAGTATGGATTAATGTATTCAGTCAGACAAGACAGACTACCCCAAGAAAAGCAATTATTGCTGGTGCAGTCTGCATCTGCTCTAAGAGGGTCTCTGAGATCATTTCTCTCTATGCAGCAGTTACACCAGTCCACCTGTTCCAGCCCAGCCTGAGAGCAGATAGCAGAGATTAACAGTTCAAAAATGCATTTGAGGTTCACATTTTAATCTAACAAAAAGCCTAAGAGAAAAGGCTCACGTGGTAGAAACTCTCCACCAACTCAGAGAACAATAAAAAAGACAAAACTATGTATTCAACCCACAGAGCCTTGCAGCAGAACCTGAAGCTGCCAAACGCAGGCTATGACAGATGGCCATGGGAGCAAACTTGGAAAGCAAAGGCTTTCAAGAAGGATGGCTGTGGCTTTAAAACTAACTAGTAATTGGCATGATTGTCAGTGTTAGGAGTCTGTCTCTTGAGCTGTGTGTTTCTGTGTGCACCCATGCACGTATGTGTGTGTGTGTGTGTGGCTGGCACGCTGCTTCCATGCAGGGAAGTATTAATAGCCTCGGGTTAGCTCTGCACTGAGCATCTCTGCCAGAGTAGCTATGCTGGGCAAGAGCTCAAAGAGCTAAAATTGCTGATTGCCATAGCCAGCAGAAACCCCTTGTGTAGAAACAATTATATGAGCAAAATTCCATTTTCACTGGCTCTTTTTACTCAGTGGTGTATTTTAGCTTTAGGTTGCAATATAGCCTTAGGTTGCAACTTGTAACTGCACCATGTTTAAGGCAAAATCATCCTGCATTTGAAAGGACTGAATGCTTTACATTCTTACCTAAAGATCACGAGGGACACATATACTGCATAAGAAAATACATTCTGACCATAGGCTTTAGTTTAACACACATATTAACATGGCATTAGATTAGGAAAGAAAGTTCATAGAGAATTAGAACAGATCACTAGGGAACAGCTCTCTCCTGTCATTTATAGAACTATATTAAATAGCTTTCAATTTGTGTTGCACGTTAAACCATCAATGGATCAGCATTGTCACTATGGTGTGACAGCATGATCTGGAAATGTCCATAGTCTGTTGTGGAAGCAATGAACAGAACAGTCAGGAAACATCACACTTAAAGTGTACCTTAGCCATCATTACTGCATCCAAAACCAGCAACACTTTTCTGCAAAGGATACCTTGAATCTCTATGAGAAACAGACTCCAGGTATAAACTCAGGAAGGTGACACTGTACTTGTTATGATGGAGGCATCTTGATTTTTAAACAGCAGTAGAGGGCGGATATTTAGTGAGTAAATGATAGGGCACTGGTCTCCCAACTGATGAAATGAAACACCAACAAGACACCTTGCTTGCTATTTAATGCAAACCAGCCCATCCTTCACTTAGCAGCTATTATTGACAAAATTTGAAATCATGTCATGGTAACAGAATTCAGCTCTCATCCAGAGTAAAAGCAGTAAGTTCCTCCTTCCTCCTTTTGACCACAAGCCTCACTCTCCTCTGCTCATTACACTAGCAAGAGCACTTCTGCTATCTTCCCCAGTGGTTTGGTCTCATTCAAGAAGATATTACTTCAAACCTCTCTGCCGCCTTCTTTACCAGTCCAAAGAATACTCCATTCACTTTGTCCGGTCCATCTGCCAATTAACTAAACCAAAATTTTACTGATAGAAGTTTGTCTATCACGCTGGTTTGTCTCTGTTTTCCAAATGGTCTCAAGTAAATTTTCATGGTGCCATGTCTCTCATTTGGAGAGCCATTGTCCACACTTCTCACATGGAAAACGCAACTGGCACCTTCTCATAGGGAGTCTAACATTATTTATTATAAACCTCCTCTTGCTAGCAGTAAAAAAATCCTCAAGAAGGTGGGTGATCTCTGGAAATTACATATAACCAAGGTGAATGGCAAATCTATGACACCAGGTACCTTTTCCATATAACTTGTAAACTCCATTCAACAGATCAATCCAGCCCATGACTGTGCATCATAGGCATTTATTTCTACCAGTCCAGATTCTTTAGGGATTGACTTTTGATGGCACAGCTCACTGGCTGATAGTAATCTCTTCTCAAGTTTCTTAGTCCTTGTTCTAAAAAAGCAGAGCTGCCACACAGGCAGCACTGCTTGACTCATCACATTCAGGCTCTGTGTGAAGTAGATTTAATTCTTTTGTATAGAATACTTGATATATTTGTCCTGGCACTTGACTTTTTCCTCATAAGACACCATCAGAGTTGTGGCAGCTTTAAAAACCTAAGCTAATTTGATATATACAGAAGGAAAAAGGCTGAGCTGGCAGGATTTACTTTACTGAGGACACATATCGTCTGTGCATCCTTCTCTCCTGTAGGTTCATAACAGCCTGAGTGGTTTCAAGTGGACCTTGCAGCTTATTCTGATGGTTCTCTCTTCTCCCAGGCAAAAGGGGGGTTGGAAACAGAAAGACGGCAGTGGGGACTCTGGTGATAATTTGTTTAGTGAGCTCTATTTCTGTAATACAGGCTGTGATGCTGGAGTTGCTCATTTGGTGGTTAGACTCTTCAGCAGAAATTCTGTTTTCAAGTGCGTGCCTATGGCTCCCAGAGCCAGGAATGGGAGCTCTGGTATAGTTAGCAAACACAGAGGGCTGGGGGGATGGGAACCAACAACGCACCATACAAATCTCTCTCAGAAAGGTAACAAGCAATGTGATTGTCATTAAAAATATTATTAGCCTATCCTTCTGTAATACTTCCAAGAAGAGTTGTTCCTGAAATTTATATAGCAGAAGGATAAAAGTATCCAGAGGAATATATGGCACGTTTAGTTTTAATTCCATTGTTATTACTATTATTACTATTATGTGGTTACTAAGGCTGAAATGGTGTAACTGAGCAACTGACATAAAATTGTCTTAGAAGGGATATAAATTATAAATGACTACAAAACAGATGACCTTTTCTTAACAAAATATCCTATGAATTCTTAAGCTATAACAATGAATAAGATCCCAAAGGAAAAGACAGGATGGAAGTCATGAATGTATCAGAAATTAAATACTAAAGCAACTTTCTGTCACAGTGAGTTACAGTTGATGTAGATTTTTAGTCTCTCTAGGACCCAGTTCTTCCCAGCAGAGTATGAAACAAACATCTCTGGAGTTAGCTGAATACACCATGCAAGTTCACAGTCTGGTACCTTCTGTTTTGACATGAAGGCCAGTGCTAGTCTCCAAGTTTCTCTGCGTAGTAAGTGTCATCCTGCATCTAAGTGCATTTGCACTAACAGGCAAAACTTAAACCTTCCCAGGTTGATCACTAGCTTTACTTATTTTTAGCATTTCATATAAAAATGTCAGTCCTTTTTTTAATTTTGTCTTACTTCTCATATCTAGAAAGAAACTAATATTAAAACATTCATCACATTCTTTGCTTCCTTTGTGCATTTTTTAATTTAGTTATTCAAATTTTATAAGGACATGGTCTCTTATGATTGGTAGGAGTCCTTCCTACATAGCTCCTAACATATTTCACAACTATGCTTTTGCTGTTGTTGACATGGTATGTGCCTTATCTTACGGTCAGATAGCAAATTACATAGCCTATATTTCTGCATGCTTTATGTTAGTTTCCCTCTATACTTCAGGTGCTGTTGTTTTTTAATGCAATTACTTTATTCTCAAAAAAAGAAAAAAAATTACTACACAAATATGTATAAGGTCTGTAGCCTCCTCCTATTTTTATTCATATCTGGGATATTTCATTTGTGGAAACCTCCACTCATTTCAGCCAAGTTCCACTACAGAACTTCTGGCAAAAAGGAAAAAAATAAAAAATAGACAGACTGTATGTTCACACATATACATGGCTGTGTGTGCCACAACTGGTAAAAAATTAACATCTGTACACTAGTTTGTTCAGGTTATGGGACAAAATGGTATGTAATAATATGATCCAAATTTATTTCATCAATATCAGTACAGTACTGGAGAGGTCTTCAGTTATGATAGTTATTTTTTAAAAATCTGAGCTGCTGCAATGCCTGTTCCTTTTATCTAGTGCTCATCACTATAGTGTGAGATTTTTCAATGTTCATGACACAAAGGCTCTCCTCTCCCTCAGAATTCATTTTAGATGAAGCCATTAGATCTCACAGTTGCAGTTTAATGTAGGGATTTTAGGTCACCTCAGAACTTACCCTTTTCCAAGAACAGTTTTAATCTTTGTATAGTACTTAAATATACTTCTTATAATTATATTTCAAGTATTATTGCAGCTATATTTCAGATTTTACGTATGTAAGAAAATGCTATATTATTTTAATACTGATGGCAGAGTAAAAACGTATTCAATATTCACCTTTCAGGAAGCACAATGAAATATCCAAGAACACTATTAGACTTGCCTAGCATAAAGTTTCAAGCTGCTAATGGGTTTTAAATTGATGTCATAATGCTGCAATTTAAATACATGATGTTCATTAATTTTGCCAGACTCTTTGCAGAGTAGGAGTGGTACGAAAGAAGGAGGGTTATATTTGCTGTACTTGCTTCTTTTTATCTGCTTGCCCATTTTTGATACACAAGAAAAATCATTACATCAGCTTGGGGTTGGGGGTGAAATTTGCTCAGATGACAATAGGTTTCAACTAGGTAACCACTCTGGAGTTGTATCAAAGTAATATTTTCTATGTAAAATACAAGGAATAGGATAGAAGTAACTAACATGGTAAGTGTGACATTTCTTAAAGGACTTCATGGGACCTATCACCAAAAATCTATAGGTACAAAGTGGAGGAAATAAGGGACAGAAAAGTCATCTTGCCCATACAACTTGTCACAGAAAGGTCAAAATTCATGTACTTAAGCAAGAGAGGTATACTGCAAAACAGGCAGCCACATTCTCTTGCAAATCTCAGGAGCCCCCTCAGATGTGGGCATTGAAAAGGGAAAGGAGATCCCATTGTGGAGGACTACTAAGGGATCCTCTTCTCTTGAGGGGAGGGAGATCAGGCGCTGGATGCAAATTTTCTAGGTGAAGAATCGTCTACTACAGAAATATCTCAAAAGTCAAACTAAAATGTGTCTAGACATAATGGGCCTATACTATAGTATAGTACAACACTTCACATCTATTTATATTTCAAATATAGTATGTTTACTGTACATAAAGTCAGTTTTCCCAAAGCTGTTGCTATAGCTACAAATCAAGGAAACCATAGCAACAACCTTGTATTATGTACAGCCTTAATTAGGGATTAAGTTATGTCTCTCTTTGCATTTTTTATTAAATACTCCCATATAATCTAGTTATAATAAACTTAAAATTTTTTCAGACTTTTTAATAATAAAAATTCCATAGTATTATACTGTCAAATCAAATCCACAACACCTCTGAAATATGTCTTTATGGCATTATTCTGATCATACCTAATAATATATGTCACCATTTTTTACTTGAGATAAACGCAGCTGTTCATATCACCATATTTCCTGATCTTCTTTAATACAAATCATTCATCTCTTCAGCCTTAACCACCAAGTAATTGGTTTTCCACCATCTCATGAGCTTTCCAAGTCTCATCCCACTCAGCCTTACCCCAAAAGAAATCAGCTTTTCCTAACGTCAACATTTTTTCATATGGATAAAAGTCTTGAGGGGGGGGGGGGGTTCTCCTTTTTCCTCAGAAAGTAAGTATGCAAGGGAGGGACAGGAAAGGTAGACTAGTAGTTCATCTAGATTTTCTAGCTTCCCTGTCATGTCAGGTGACTGAGTGGGTTGGTGGTAAATTAATTATTTTGTTTTGTTGACCTTGCATATGTACTATTTAAGTACCCTGAGAAATCGGGATTAGAGAGCCCTGGCATGCTGCATGCAGCCAGGCCTCTGACTGGAGCCTGAAAGAAACAGGTAAAGGAGAACAGAGAACAAATGTGAAGAAAAGAAGAAGGATGTCGAAAGTGATTGAGGAACAGGAGGAAGTGCTATTGGACAGCAGGAGACATGTAGGACCCAGTTGGGATGACAGGCTTCAAAGGACACTTCAGAAGACTATGAACACATTCAACAGGTCTGCAAAGGTACTGTCAACAAAAGAGGAAAGAGAAAGCCAAAATTCATGTCTTTAAAAGCCTTCTCTCCTATCTTTCCTTCCATCACATAATTTTCTGATAATTCATTATGGTGTAGTTTCCTCATCTTTTGGTGCTTGCCCATTGATGAGATGGCATGTCTCCCATTTTGCAAAAACCTTGGCCACATTTGTTTAGGGTATTAGCTGCACTCACAGACTGGACCTTGTGCTTATCTTACATATCATAGCAGCATAAAAAATTAGAATAGAATATCTTAGTTATAGGTAATGAGCAGAAATTCAATGTATTTGGTACTTACACAGAAATGAGAGATCTGTGATTTTAATCTCTATGAACAGTTGAGAATTGCTGGCCATTTTAATATGAATAGTAAACAAGCACTTATTTTATAAAGCTATCTGTGTTATAAAAATTGTAGTCTGAGAAAGCTATGAGCGTGAGTTAGGAACATGAGCTGTGTAAAAGCTTTTCACATGGGCAGCACAATAAAACTACCCTCGCATGGGGAGTAATTAAGTCAGAAGATAGTACATTCACAATTAGCAAGGCATGTTCAGTTTCTTCATTATCATTTTAATTATCAAATATTAATGTAATCTGAAAATACAAGAGGGAAAACAATTAAAATTACTGAGTTTAAGGAGTCCTTCATGACCTAAGCCAAATTGAGTCCAATGTCTTACTAATTGATACTGGTCACCAACTTTCAGAACATTCATTTCCATTTACTGTTAGAATTTCCAAGTGTGTTATCAAATTTAAGAATGAATTAAGGCTCCCACAAGCTACATCTAACCTCTGATGAAGGCTATGGTGAATAAAAATGGATTAGTATGCTCCTCTCCTCTCTAGTTATCAGTTGAGACTGATAGTGATCAAGTGACCATGGCAGCTCCTCATTCAGATTCCATGCCTGCTGCTGTGGCAATAACCCAGGGACATGCAGAACACACTGCCCTCTCATTTTTAGTGGGTTCCTGGTACTTTTGTATTTAAGATATGCTGGATGGAGCCTTAGCCCTTTTGAACTCAACAGTAGCTCCCATTCATTTCACCGGGACTAGGATTCACACACTGACTCAAACAGATTTCTTTTCAGGTGCTTGTCTTTTTTCTGCTCTGTAGATAATGTACTTTGGCCTCCAATATATTCAGTGTTGCATCTTACATGGACAACAATTAAAAGCTACAGAATTTTAAAAGAAACTGCCTCCTGAAAACTATAACCCTCTCTCATTCTGATTTTCATATTTAACACTCTAAAGGTAAAATAACAACTAGCTTGTCCAATACATTGTAAGACTGAATGTCATGAAGTGGTAAAGTATTTTCATCCTCTATAAAAGCTGTTATGTGAATAAATTTCATTCATGAATATAATAATTGCTGTTTTATAAAAAAAGTAGCAGTAAGTGCAAGTATGTCTCATGACTGACAGTGCTATAACTGATCAGAAACAACTTTTAGAAAGAGTTAATTTTTTATGTTACCTTATTTTGTAAGTTTACGCCTGTTATAAATAGCACACAGAGAAAGAGAGAGAAGCGTCTGCGGGAAAAGCACCACCATCACCAAACCCCAACAATGTCATTAGATATTTTGCCAACTAGGACACTCTAAAGGAGGAGTTCCTGTAAAATCTAATTTTATCACACAAGTATTTCTATCATACAGACAAGTATTTTGCAAAGAAAATACGGGCAAAAGCATTTTAAAATACAGACTGGAAATACATACCTGGCTTTCACATAGCTACCAAATATTAATGTAATAGTTTCAGAAAAATCCAATAAACCTCTAGCTTTATAAATTTTGTAGATTCACATATGTTCATTTGACAAATCATTCCCTTTACCTCTTCCATGCACACACAAACACAAAAAAACTACTTCATTGTTGGGGATCCCAGGCAAACTTAAACATTTTTAGGACTTTATTGCAAACACATATATGAAGATTTCCTATTGAGTTAAAGGGACTGAAGGTTTGAAATTAGCCTAAAAAATTCTCTTTCTTAGATAAACATGAATTTTCACCGCAACCAAGCATGATTTTGAGGACAGCTCAGTGCTCTCTCCACTGCAGACATGACAGAAATAATAAAAAAAAATAATCAATGGTCGTTTAAATGGTAGCACATTTTCAATAAAGACATTTTGCTCAGAAACGTTGCTTGCGTTAGTTTTTACACTGGGCAGGTTGGTAGCAAAGTTACATGGGACGAGAGAAAGAGAAGTCTACTGGTCCATTTTGCTGTGCTCTTGATACCACGTCTTACCTCTTGTGTTTTCACATTTATATATCCATAATGAGTTCTCAGAGGCTGCCTTTGAGCATTAGAAAATGGTATCCATTTGACACTGGTTTGTCCAAAGCAGTTTAAGATCAAAGGGAAAGTAACTTCATTTGTGAGACGAATGATGATCAGACAGAGGAATGCTGCAATGAAACTCACAGCAACAATGGATTTTCTCTGTAATAAAAGAAGAAAGAAAATCAATTATTAAAATTAAGAACTGGTTTTAATAAAAAATACACATCTTCTATTGTAGGATGAAGGAAAAACACTTCAGAAAGCTTTATGTGAAATTATTTTTATGGCAGTCACCTTGCTGCAGGAGCACAAGGAGACAGGTGACTGGATCATATTATTTCAATAAATTTGCATTTCAGAGGTTTTGAGAGTTTCTTTTAGAACTGGTTGGAAATGAATCAGTTCTGTTCAGAAAAAAACTCAGCTTTTTTGTTTGTTTCAAAAATCATTAGCTTTAAATTTTATATAAACGTCCACACCAAAGTCTCCACTCAAAACCGTCAGTGCTCCAGATACATGACAAATATGTATTTGAAATATGTGATCTATGAAATGCCCTCTGTGAAAATGCCATCAGCAGCCATACCATGCAAAGTTTATTGTGAAGATGTTCACTACAGATTGTATTTATTGTGCATTAATTTTAAATCATTCCTGTGCAATAGAACTCATACTCTAACCTTAAATATTTTAGAATAAATGGTCAGCAAAGTCAGCACAACATTTTGCCTTATTCAAGGTTCATGAATTTACAAAGTGGGGCATTATTATCTTGGACAAGATGACCTCTGTTGTTAATAATGTAACAGATCTGAAGCCTGTATCTAATTAGCCTTTGCTTTTCACCTCTAACCTATCAAGTTGGCTGGACTGGTGAACGTAACCACAGAAAGATACCAACATTTTCCGTGGGTAACGCCCCAGTCTGCAGGAGAAAAACTTACAAGAAATATGATGTTCCCCTCATTTATAGCTATTTTTAAATACTGCAGTCAATTACTTCCAGACAAAGTACTTAAGGACAAAACACATTAGTTGGCATGTGTAAAGATTCTAGGCATGGTGCTTTATTGTAAAGGTTATTTTTAAATTTTCCTTGAGGGACTGGGACAATGATCATTTACAGGTGTTTTTACTGTACTTTAATTACATTCTAGCTTTACCTAATTTGCCACAGTTTAATCACCCTATGGAATGTAATTCTATCCCTCTAAACAGTAATATATACAGAAAATCGAAGGGGGGAAATTTATTTGTCTAAGGGCCTACGTAAGTATATAGTAACGCTTAATGCTGGATGACAGAACCTGATCACTCCAATTTCTGTCTACAAATACCACCAACTAACAGGAACCAGCAGAGTACACATTTAAGACCACTTTTATATATGATGGCAAGATCACATGTGCTGCAATGGCAACAGAGGAGTGAAAGGCGAGATCTGATTGCAATCATGTAAGTTGAATCTATTCTTTGGAAGTTCATTTGACAGTCTGCAGAAGCTATTTAAAATATTGAGCAGAAGAAACAACAACATTTACACAGCAAACGTACTGGGAAAGACATGGACAGGAGCACACAAGGCCTACGTGCCCATGCACAAGGCCTGTAGACACTGCTTCCATGCTTTGATTCAGTTTCTGGACACAGAAAACAGCAAGAATCACAGAAAGCATACAGCAAATACGGAGGGTGTATTACTGTATTCCCACACACAAGAATGAACAAAATAGTACATTACAGGGGTCTCTCATGTGAAAGGGGTGGGGGAGATTTTCTCGACCCCTAGTGTTTGTCTACCGGCACCCCTGGAAAGCCGAGACCCTTGTGCCTGACCAGTCTGTCAGTGCCCCATTACAGGGACCCTTCGCTGAACAGTCCTGCTGGATCAGATGGTGATTTGACAGATTTGTTCAGGAAAACGTGCCAACAGCATAAGTGGGACCCCTCAGCAGGTCTTCCCACTTTGTTTGAATATGTTACCTGCTGCCAGCGACTGCTAGCACCCATGAAGGACTAACACTAACAGTTTATGGAATAACACTCTTTATTAATATAAAATCATGAGAAATTAAGGTTCGTGATTGCCGATGATAGGGACTGTCTGCAAAGACAAGCTTGAAGTGATATACAACCAAACTATAATCACTAATAATAATCACAGCTAGCATGAGTTTTTTATTTAGTGCGCATAAGATAAAGTTCTTACCCAATAGGCATCCCTGTGGGGGAGAAGACATGTTCAGCCTGTCAACTGATCCCAGAAGTTACAATGGAGTCTTCCCTAACTTCTCCCCTCATTTGTTCACTTTTTATACTTCATAGTACATTGCATATTCATTGATAATACACAGAATTGGTTACAAGTTTCTCACTTCTAATGCAAATTAGTAAGCACCCTCAGATAGCACTACTGAAGCTCTTTACTAGCTACACATGCTCCCTGAGTGGGGCTTTGCCCTCTTTTGGAGGGGCTATTTGAGCTGGAATTCACGATTTCCCACTACTCCAATTATCTTCATCCTATTTTCAACTAATTTTCTGTTGATGTCAGTGGAATGCAACACCTTATCAACCTGTATCTTCTTCTAGCCAGAACTATCCTCACTGAAAGGCTTCTTTCTGTGTAACTTAGATAATGGTGTTCTTTTTACTATCTGTTCTTTGTTTCTCATCCTTCCCAAGGCTGACTCCCTTGATTAGAAGTCCCCTCATTCATAACAACGTAGAGAGTGGGTCAGCCTGACCTAACTTTGTGGACACCAAATCAGGGCTGGGTAATCTGGGAGTTTAGGCAACAATTCCCCTGCTTTGCGCTTATTTCAGTCCAGGACTACTCCATTTCCTTCACACTTAGGTGGAGCTTAAGTGAGTCTAGTCATACATTTTGTTATTACTGACTGGTGTCACGTGCCCAGTGAGGTGTGGTAGTACCTTGAAGGCAGGTAACTTTGAGATGGAGGTGTGCATTAATATTACAATGAAATTATTTCATCTGAGGGAAGTCATTTCACCGCAATGGTTGGCTCAGCCATGGACATAGATTCTTCATGTGACAACTGGTATGCAGCTTATCAGCTGTGTGGTGCCATCAAGTTCCCACTCCTGCAGGGAGCACAACAGAGCATGGCCACAGTGTCTCCGCTCCGCGCCATCCTCCATTACTATTACTCCTATCAGCAAGTGCTGAGATGGCAGGATGTGTTGCTTAGGGAACTGTGGTAGATTCCATGCATGCCAACCATCCTGAAAGTGATAGCTGTATTTTACCCTAAAAAAGCTTTATATAATACTATGCTGCTATTAGGTCCCAGTTTTCTCTAATTCCCCCCTGCAAAGTAATTTTCCCACAGGATCAGTTGCATGGCTCTATCTGTTTTGATTTATTAGGAGGCTGCAATTTATAAGATGAAAGCAACAAAAGACTGAGATGGAAAACTCGGGTGAATGAGGTCACTGTGAGGAGAAAGGGAAGAGGATGATGAAGAGTATTATTGTGGCAATGCAATTCAGTGAGGAATCGTAGTCAGCTAATGGCTGTGCAATGTAAAATTAAGCCTAGCAAATCTTCAGAGGGCGGCACAGCAGCCACAACGCAATCACAGCTTTCCGAATTCGTGGAAGCCACTGCACTTTTCATCAGCTGCATTATAACAGATTTACATTAAATTGCAATAAACTGGCTGGGGAGCACTTCTGCGTCACTTCTCTTTGTACCAGATGGAGTCAGAAATGTTTAGCTATATATCAGGGCCTTGTAAGTGTTAAGAGCAGCCAAGATGTGCAGTGCAAGTGATAATCATAAAGCAATGAGAGGGCACGTGGATTAGTTCTATTATTTATGGCAAATCAGAATTAAAATGTAGCAAATATTTAAAGGGGAATCTAGAGTCTTATTCCACTACATGAGCATGCTTCAATCAAAACGTCCAGTGCAGGAAGCAGCAATACTGCCCTGTATGATGCCACTACCTGGCTTCCACACATTCCACCCTCCTGGTTTGTTGAATACCATTTTTTACTTCCTTTACTTTGTGCAGATGTGTTCTCAACTTGAAAACATTGCAATCAGCTTTGTGTGTTGCTCACGGGGAGCTGTTCTGAAGAGCCTCTGCCTCGAAAAGAGTTCAGATTGTGTAGCTAGATTTCTTGGCCTTCATTAGGATGCCATCTGATTTTTATATTTCTTTGCTTTAAATATATTGTACTGTAGGAGGAAAGGAAAAAGCATGGCTTTCTTTTATTTTCTTCTGTAAGAAAATAGTTAAAAAAGCAAAGATTTTTCTGTGTGTGTTGCTTAGCCAGAAAGAACCTGCACTAACTAGAACAGTGCAATGAGAGAAAGGAATTTTTACAATAAAAAGGAATCAAGGCATCGCTTTTAACTATTTCTGGGGAAAAAATCTAGCCATATGCAAACACAATGTCTACTTATCAAGTTGTACACAAGAAGCCTGTGTTTAGTATTCAGTTCCCCTTTAATTTTTATGGAAGGCATGAGATCCAACAATATGCATTCTCTAAGGGAAAGACCATTGCAAATTGGAATTTCAGTGGCTCTATAAATTTCACTGTAAAAATATTGAAAAACAACAAAGCATCTACTTATCATAAATTTAGCCTTCTTAAGCATCAAGTAAGGCAGTCTGCACAGTGACCAAGAGTATTCTAAAGAGCACCTCTAAAAATAATTTGTTCCCTTTAAATTCCTCCCTCTTTTACCTGCCTAAGAAAAAAAACAGAGGCACTATTTGTCAGTAAGTGCTTCTTGTAATATCTCCCTTTCTGCAGATAAATGGATTTTGTTATCTTTCCTCTGACAAAACTTAAAATTTAACATTGGAAACTCCAGGAATTCTGCATGACGTTAGGATATGACAGAGAAGTATGAAGCTATAAAGAAGGATGAATATCAGACTGTAATTAGTTTCAAAATTTGTCTGCATCAACATTTTAAATACTTACACGTTCTACCATTTGGGAGAGCTAAACCAACATTAATTAACAAGCCTGCACAGAAACAAATCTTATTCCTTCTTAATTTTCAGTTCTCATGAATGTAAATAGTCTCTTAACAAAAGAAATATTTCTCTAACATGGAAACACCCCCTGTGTAAATCTCAATCCATCTTTATATTTTTCTAAGCTAAATTAGTGCAGATAGTTTGGTGTTGCAACATTTAAATAAAAAATCTATATTCAGTTTTAAACATTTTTTTATACATATTCAGTGACAAGTTCACAAAAAAATAAGATATATTTTAAACCGTTTCTTAGCTGTATGACTTGCATTGTATATTAGCTTTTGTAACATTTTATTTTATTCACTATAGTACATGTCTAGTTTAGATGACAGTTGCAAGAAGAAAATTACCATATTTATGAATACAGGATCCTATAGCAGAAGAGTGATGGAGTTCACTATTTGTTAATGACACTAAGTCTAAGTATCTGCTCATTCACGGTTAAAAAAAATTAAAAAAAAAAAGATATAAAAGTGGATGCACTTCGGGTCAGAGTACATGTACTGAAATACCTGGGATTCCACTGTGCAGAAAGCACACACTAGAACTAACCAGTTTCTTCTCAAGTCTTCATTCAGTCCTCACAAAAATATAATCCTAGTTTCAGTTCTTTCTCAGACAACAGGCTCCTTCTGCCTACTGTGCATACCAAAATCAATAAGCAGTAGGCATGAGTCACACTTCTAAGGTTTCAATTTATATTTATGTTGTTAAAATAAGAACTGAAATAAAAACAGGAGTGTCATACTACTATGCTGGTTAGGATTTCATGAAAAACTTCATGGAAACAAAACAATATCAAAAGCACTTTTATGGGTGTATATGTGTATATATTGGGCAACATGGTCCCCGAAACTATTTATAACCTTCATATCATCTGGTTTTGGCTATTTACCAGTGCCAGGGTGATTCATTAGCTTCAGTTTGGCAAGAACTTGACAGTTTGAACAAGTTTCAGTCATTTTTCTTTCATAATCTATTAAGTGTGAGATTACAAGACTATATTTTATAGTTCAATAGTGCCTGATGGTATAATAAGACAAAAACATCTTTTGTGTTGTATACAGTTGCCTAGCAGGGAGGAAGAAAGGAAACATTTTCAGCATAAGAAGAGAATTTCATAGGTTGCAAATTTTACTGAAGTATGTACTAAGAATCTTTATTCTACTTTCTAGGCCATGAGCAACACCTTGCCACTTAGAATGTATTACATGGCAGAGAGTATCAAACCATTTTACAAGTAGTAATAAATCCCCATCCTAGTGAGATTAACAGTAAAAACCCATTTCACAGATGCATAAACTGAGGCTGAAATCAACTTCCCTAAGATCACAAATAAATCAACAGAATCTACTCCTAAACTTTTATCCTAAATCTATGTTGTTTCTCAGGTTTATTGTTTCTGTTATAACTAACTGCCTGAATTTGTTAAGTGCCAAAGTTGAATATGATAATATGGAACACTCTAGTAAAGAACCCTTGGAACCAGTGCAGTTCCATTCAACAAAGAGTAATTGTAAATAAACCTTTTTTCAGAAATTGATTTTTTACAGTATTCATTTTTTCTCTTATTTTCATGGATACATGATAATACTGCACTTGGAAGGACAAATCAAAGGTAAAGACTTACATGAGGGCTTTAAGTCTCTTAGATGACACAATATGCAGTAATATTGTATTAGTTTCACAATACCTACCTTTACGAGCATACTGAATAACTCAATCACTTTTTTAATGTCTCTGCACATTATACTACTTTTATTATAGGACTGATGCAGGGTTTCTGGCTTTTTACTCAAGTATAATACCAATTGAAAACAATAATGGCTACACTTACTGAATTTGTTTCATTTTGTAGACCCCTATATGTAAAAAATATTTTTATTTAATTTTCTCTTTTATAGTCTTGAGCATCCTCTTAAATGCTGCTTTCTGTTACAACAGAGCATAAAATGAAATTCTTTAAGCACACTAGTTCAGTATACCTTACTGATTTCACTGGTATTGGAAATAAATATACCTTCCAGCTCTTTCTTTTATTCTGAACCTCTCTTTAACAGGGCTGCTGGAGGGATACTCAGGCAGGGGTCCTAGAAGTTTTCACAGAGGGAACAAGACTATATAGCAAAGATTCTTTTAGAAAGAGACATGTGTCAAACAACATTTGCATAAAATCGGTAGCTGAAGATTTACTTTCTTCTCTTCCAGAAGTGAAAGTTAACCTGAATATGTTCAAAGGCTCCACAGGAGATGGCTGTCGACGTTTCTCTCTCAGGAGAGGAGAACAAAGATTGTAAGGGGTTATATCAGAAGTAAGATCTGGTTTGGGTTCAAAACCAAGTAAAATTAACGTTAAAGCAAAAAAATTGTTTTTTTCCCCTGGAAAAAGGCACCTTTGCTAAACTGGAGCATAAGCAGCCAGGAGGCTAAGGTGTAAGAGCAGAAATATCGTTCAGCAATGAAGAAGCAAGGCAGGAAATGCAGCATACATAAAACCAGATAGAAATACAATGAAAGGAATGTGTGACTTTTAGCCTTCTGTATGGCCTGGAAAGTATTTCTTTGGAGAACGTACCCTGAATCAGGACTGTGCTCATAGCTTATGATGTTTGAGAAGACATGAATAGAAGACACATTACTTCTTGCATGCCTCCTCTGTAGAAGCTCTGGCCTTTTTTATAGTTAAGGCAGCTGAAGAACTCTCAAGAACATAGCTCATTGTACCTCTTTTATTGTTAGCATTTATTGAAAACTTGTGAGATAATTCAGTTTTAACCATGATCCACAATGTAGTCCTGTATGAATGGTGGTGTATCTAGGTTCATAATAGCTCGACATAGTGTTTTGCACAGCAAAATAAAACGTATTCAAACATTTCTTTCATGAAAGCCAAAAATCTGCAGAGTACTCAGGCTCACTGGGGTAAGATCTGAGCAATGAACAAAACCAGGAATCAGCACAGTATTGTCCAAACAACTGACATAGCAGCAGCAGTGGTGTATATTAAAAGCCTTCACTGTCTACATATAGGAGGATTATTGTTATTGACATTTAATCTCAGGTAACTGCGTAACTTTATTACATACAGCATTCCCATCACAAACGGCACAGTATTTGGATAATAATATGAAATTACGTAAGATGATGAACTTCAAACTTTCAAGTAGTAACAAAGTATTCTAAAGGTCTCCCATATGCTATCATGCATAAGAAGTTACTACATTTGAAAAGTCCCAGTCACTCTGAGCCCTTCAAATTGCAAAGCATTGCCAGATTTCAGGATTTAATCTGTGTGACTATTGCCTATTGCCCTAAATCAAAGCCTGATAAGGAGGAGTATTTTTTGCTCTGGAAACATTCTTATCCTTTAAAGTGATCTCAGGCTTTCCAGCACTTTGAGTTCTCTGCATCCTATAGTCATTGTTTCTCCACTCCTTTCCTGCTTAATATAAGCTGAATTTGTATTTCCTTCAGCAGTCTACTTCTGGCCTAGGGTTCCCTATGCAAACAGCCTCTACTCCCAACAAGGCACAAACACGTCATTAGCACAGCTTCCATCTTCCCAAACCACAAAGTTACAGTACCACCAAGGCAACCTAAACTTCTGAGCAAGGCATGCCTTCAGCCAGTCTGCTGCTTCATTTTATACTGCAAATTAAAGCCGTCCAGTAGCTTAAAAGATCTAGCCTGTTAAAATGTCCGTGGCAGGGAAGCACACTTTAAAAAAGGTTGTTGATTTTTCATTCTATAAGATCTGTTAAGAATATTTAACCTAAAACTGCTTTTACTGATTCATCGATGTCCTCCACAACTACAGTGAACTTCATCAGTAGCTGTAGACACATATGATATAAATACTAAAGTAGTCTCTGCATGATAAAGTAGTATTAAAAAGGAAAAAAAAAAAGCCTCTGCAGTACAGCTCTCAAACGGCACTTTTTTTTTTTTTTCTTACTCTGGATTATTGCCCAGCTCTTCTTATCAATAGCTTGGCAAGCTTTCAAACACACACACAGGCTGACATACACTTACCTATAATAGAACTGCTGGTACAAGAATTTGTGATCTTTCAACCTGGCAGTTGGTTGTTACTACTTATTGAAGTACCACCTGATTGTAGCTATTTTTCACCTGCTGAGAAAAAGTTCAAAGAAAAAACCACCCATATGTGAGTATTAACTCTTACCCTGCTAGATATACCTCACATAGATGACCTCTCTTTCTTCTCTGTAGAAATATATAAAGATTCATGACAGGCAACATCATAAGAATGAATCTTTAACTGAGTGGCTTTCTCAAGCACTCTGAAAGACACCCTATAGCTGCCCACATTTTTATGAAAAATCCCTTTCAAAAAGTTGATTCTTTCAACCAGAAATAGACTCAAAATGCATAAACCAGAAGAAAAGCAACAACAAAAAGCCCCACAGATGCATCAAGAAAGGTTCTTAGAAAAAAATAAAATACCAGCAGACCTCTGGTCTGTGGATCTCTATATATGAAAAAAGATGTAGTTATTAAAAGCCTATCACATTTCTTTGTTATTTTATACAAAATCTCAGAAATATTCAATTTATTGTTTCAAAAACTCACAGGAACGGGCAAGTGAGGGCTTCTAAAGTTAAAATGAAATAAATACAATTTCTTCTCCTAGCAGTAAAATCATCAGTGCATTTGGTACTCAGCAGGAGGAATGGATGTTAATCACATACCTATATGTTTAGCAAACACTACACTGGGATGTAACCTCTGGAAGTACTAACTTCTAGATTAAAAAAAAAAAAAAAAAAAAAAATCAGACAAATAAAATTAAACATATGACATTAGCCCAGGGGCAGAAGAAATTAAAGTAAATAAAATCTTGTAACAACCCCATATTCTATGTATTCTCAGGCTGCACATCTGTGAAGAAAATGCCTTATGCTGGAAACCTTTGCTTGCCTGCAGCTCACTTCTACCTGCGGGGAAAAGTTTATTCTACAGAGCAAAAGCTGCATAACCAGAAATTCATACAAGTGAAATGTAATTGCCTACCACCATCTGGACAAGCCCAAACTTCCTCCATTGAATTTTCCACTGTAAAGATCCCTGAATGTCATGCTGGACATGAAGTTGACAAAAATTGGCCCATTTGTCAATTTTCTTCTAAAGGCCAGATAATATTGGAAGACAAAAGAGATCTTTCCCAGTCTGTCACTTGGCAGGACTTTTGCTCTGGCCCTTCACACCAGCTTCATCCCATACTGTTCTTTGGGAGGTCAGCACTTTTGGGAAGTTGCTCTGGATGCTTTCTCTGCCACAGTGTATGCAGCATACCTGCTATTCAGAAGCACGAAAAGGAAAATAGAAGCAGGTGGTCATTATTCATTTTTGTCTTGAGTTAGACACCCTCATAGAGCCAGTGCACCATAACACAATGCAGATTAATGTCTTGTTCCAGTGTCAGGGATAAAAACACTGTTTAGTATGAGAAGGCATATGAGCTCTTTCAAGGTCTGGCTGAATGGTTGGCTCTGCTCTGAAATATAAGATACAAGTACTGAATATAAGGGCTAGACACCTCCTTCACAGCCACCAGGCAAAGGTCCAAATTCAGATAGCAGAAAGACAAGTTTTTTCAAACTGGTCTTCCCCAAAAAATGGAGGACCATCATGAATTAGAAAGCTCTTCTTAAGTGGAGGTGATGTTCTTTGGCCAGCCTGCAGGAGGTCTTTTCTTCTTTGAGTTGTGTAATCTCTTTATTTTTCTTTTCTTTTCTTTTTTTTTTTTTTTTTGGTTTGGTTTGGTTTGTGTGTGTGTGTGTTTGACCAAGAGACTCTCCAGCTGTAACCTTGATGTCCTGGGTTGGCAGGAGGGAACAGCAGCCTCCATGGACAGCCTTCTACATAAACCAAGTAAACCTGGGCTCTAAATTGTTTTGGCAAGGCCCTTAGGTCCTTTCCTTTCATCAGACTCAGAAATCTCCCTGTTTTCTTTGGATAAACCTGCTCTAGCCTACCTCATCCCTACATAGTTGCAATGTATGTCATCAGAAAAGTAAAATGTATTATTTGATGCCTCCAAGCATCGTCTGCTTCTGGAACATTTCAATAGGAATAATCATTTATAGTCAATAAAAAGCAAGATCTAATTACCGAGAAGTCTAGGCTGAGACCAGCTATTTCATAACGGGAATTTTAAATTTTCTGCCATATAGCTGGGAATATACTACTTTTAGTGAGGAAAACACACTTTCCCTGCTTAATTCTTGTTCTTTTCTTTATGCTGTTTTCTCTATTGGAGGTTTAGAAAAAGGGATTCAGGGAAAAAAATATTTTGAAAAGATTGATAAAGGAGCTAGACACCAGCATGGCAGTGTCATCTCTGAAGAGATCTTCAAAGCCAAGATTTAGATGTAGACATTAAACTATTTCTGTGGCATAGAACCCTTCAGGGCAGCAAACTTTTGACTAAATGGAGGCATGTGAAGGATGTGGTATTTGCTGGGATGGTCACATTAGGGTTCATTCTATCTTTTCCAGTGCAAAAGAAACATGCCATCTGTAGGATATACATTGAATTCATTTGTAGGGTGGTTTTTTAGGGGGTTGTTTTTGGATGAAGGTATGCAGAATTCAGCAAGGCACTTTTTATAGTGTATCTTAGCAGTCATATTATTATCACAGCACTGCAGCATAGAGCTTTCCATCTAGGATGCAGTTCAACTGTGTTAAACACTACGCTCATAGAAGCAGATCCAACAATTTTATGATCCAAATAAAAAAAAAGAAGTCAGGCCTACATTTTAAATCTCATTTGTAGGAAGAGCTGCACTGAGCAATGCAGCGTCTGTACTGACACAGAGGGGCAAACGGCCTGTACATTTTTGGCAGAGACTCTCCTTTCGAGTACTGGCATGATCTGACCCTGCTTTACTCGCTTCTACTGATACAATCACAGGAAAACATTGCAGACCAGCAGAAATTTAAACAAAATTTCTTGTCCATTGAGTACAATTGTATTCCTTCTACATGTAGGAGTCTGTTCGTTACTCATCCTTGGATAACATGAGCAAGAGGTTATCAGAAGTTGCCACAAGGGAGACTCCACATAGCGAAGAATATGCAACATTATAGTTACAGAACATAATGACTGCTCATACACTGCTCAAAAAGTTGATGACGTATCCCTCAGTTGACTAGGGAGCTCCTTAAATCAGGGCACTGAAACTCAATAAAAGCACTGATCAAGGCAGTGGCCTCAATTTAATTAGGAGCTTTATTGATCAAGTCTTCTCTTTATAAAGAAAAAAAAAAAAAGACAGAAAGAAAAAAAAGAAAGAGGAAAAAAAGAGACAAAAAAAGAAAAAGATATCCACAAAGCACTGAGCTTGTGGGAAGGCCTGGTGGGACACTGCAGAACAGACTCCTTGACTGTTCCAACAAATCCACTGTGGACAATCTTTGCCTTTATTTGCTGACCTCTCACGTCTAGGAATTAGGACAATAATTTCATGTGAACTAGTTTTCATCGGAAGGAAGCAAAATGCAATTTCACATTTACAATAAAATCCATGATCTGAGACCTATTTTGTGAATACACACAGTTGAATGGTGTACCTGCAGAATAGCACCCAAAAGCCACAATCAGGAGCCAATCTCCATTGTGCTAAAAGCTGTAAATTCTTTGGATTCATTATTTCTGCAAAGCATCTCAATAGGAGCTAGAGGAAATCATAAAAATTGATAGTTTTCCAAAAGAAATTCTTCCAAGCAGTAAAGTTTAATCTCTCACTGATCTGTTATCCTGATAGAATAGTACAGGGACAGTAACATATATATCCTACCCAAACACACATTCTCTCATCATATCACGCTCCTCTCATGCTGGGTGAGCTAACTGAATTGAACTTGACCTTCAAAGCCCTTGGAATGCAACAAAATACCTCTGTTTTGTGACATTTATGGGTGGCTTTTCTGCATGGCTGCCTTTATTGCCTAGAAAATAATGGTGAAAGCTGTGTGTACAAACCTACTATAAACACTGACAAATCACTTGAAAGGAAGGCAGATTTATTCAGTGTAGATTACTCCAGAACTAATCTATCAAATCCAAGATTTACATTTTTAAAGCCGATCAAAAATTCATAGAGTTAGCATCTCAATACTATATATATTATTTTTTTACAGTTTTATTTTAATCTGCAAGTGTAATTGAACTGATTTGGATTTTTTGTGCTTTTATTTTTGCTTAAAAAGGCTTTATGTGTTTCATATGAAAATGCGTCATTGAACTACCACATGCACAGGGAAAACCCTATGAACAATTCATACAGAAGATTAACAATCTCTGTCTAATAGAACTTAGATAAAAATACACTTGAACATGAATCTATATTAAAAACTAGAAGTGCTAGATGTGAAAAGGCAAATATGTCCTATTTGTGGCTTTCTTAAACTTAAAAGAAACCACTCCTAGCCACTCTACCAGAGCTGATCCGGAACATTTTGATGGGAGAAATGTGACACAAATATGCACCTGGTACCGTTTTCCATTCTTTAGTCCATGAAATACAGAGGGACTCTCAGGTGTCAGAAATTATTCCAACCCCGGTTCTTTTCATGCACGTTTTACTTATTTGCATGCAAAGTAGTAAAAAAAGCCAAACCCATAAATTTTTACATGGTTGTAAATGAAAATTACAGTGGCAACCATGCCTCATACAGTCTGTGGACTGTTCTTTAGAAGACGCAATGGACTCATGATACGAAGGATGAACCTCTACTATGGGACAGACACAGATGGCTCTTGTTCTGCCACCAGACCTTGGACAAGTCAGTACTACTCTGTTCTTTATTTTCATTGTCTGTAAAAGTACCCTAAACATCTACCAGATTGTTTTCAAACAACAGCAAAGCTTGACCCAATTAGAAATCATTATTTTTACCAAGTATTTTAGTCAAAGACATAATCTACAGTCTGGCTACTCGGTTCTACGCCAGCATATCTAGCCACTTGCACTGAACAAAACCAACTGTTGAATCCTCTTCCTCTTTCATTGAAAGATATCTCTAATTGATTTAAAGGAGAGCAAGAGAAAGTTAGAAGCACAACTGAATTTGAAAAGGAACAGTAAGAAAAATATTTTTATAAAATTTTATTTTATTCCTTTCCAGTGCCTTTGCGTATCAGTTACTCAATTTGCAAACTTGTGATCCCCCAACTCCCACTTGAGTCAAGGCTGGCATCACCAAACCCAGCTTCTGAATGCTCTTGTTGAGGTCTGTAAGACAAAATGCTGTGGTTTTGTAGCTTACAGCCATAAGTAATCTTCCTTAACTGCCAACTATGCCAGCCTTGACCTGGATAGGAAAAACAAGTTGTCATCTTCAGTTTTTCTGCTGACGCAGGAAGCAGGTTCTGCCCATAAGCTTTCTCTAGGATATAAACTTCTCTCACAGACTAACTCTCCCACTATCCCAGAAGCCATTTATTTTCAATTCTCTTTAACATCACCCTGGTCTAAAGCAGTAGAATAAGGCCACTTAAACCCTAATAAACTCATTGCAATGTCCCAGAAGTTACAAAATGGTGGTTTCCTTTCCATGAGGGAAGCTCCACAGACACCTGTGAGATTAAATAATGCGCCCCAAGACCCTTTGGAAGTACTAGGCATAGCTAAGTTTTCCTAAAGTTCATTTAGAACCAGAATTATACTGTTATTTCTAAAAAAGAAGCATTATTTTTACTGTTGGAGTGTCTAGGATCTATGATATTCAAAAAGCATGTATAACGAATGCAGTAACGTTACTCTTACATTTACTGTTTTGTCTGTTTTCAATATTTTCCATTATGTTTCTCAAAGATCTTAACTTTTAGGTAATAGTTAGCAGTTTTTATCTCTAGCTTTACCCCAGTGCTGCTTGAACAGTGGTTGTACCAATAAAAGAACGAATCTGGACAGGACAGAGTACCCCACTGTCCTATGTCCACATGTGACTGACCACCTTTCATGGTGCCCATATTCTCTGTCAGAATATCAGGGTTTGTAGTAGTTTGTAGTCATTACAAGTTATGAGAGTTTATGATCTGTTCCAATCACTACAAGTCATAAAAATTAGCCCAGTGCTCTGAAAAAAGCAGCACAAGATTTTCTCAGTGAACCTCTGAGTCTTTTAGCCATAAATCTCAACAAATAATGCTGCTCAATTTAACACTGCTACACAGATTAATGAGACAAGTTGTCCACTAGTCAGAGGATGAACACAAAGATCCATCCTAACTTATTTCATTTCCAGGTTTATTCATTGTAATTGTTATATAATGTGACATTCACACATTACTGAAGAAGTTAAAAGAACAAAATGCACACCACTAATCAGCTGATCTTTTTTCATTTGATTTTAGATGCCAAAATTAATGATGCCCTTCCTTTTTCATTAGATTTCTTTTTCTATACTTTGTTTCATTAAACCGAGTATGCGAGCAAGCAGAACATTTATCTGTAATCTCCTTGCTTCTGCACACGTAAGTAACCCCACAGTACTAGAAAATAGACTTAATTGGTTTAAATCCTGGGTCTGTTTGGACTCCCAACAACTTTTTTGGCTAGAAGATCCAACTTCAGATGTTAATGTTCGAAGACATTAAATCCTGATATTTTCAATTTCTCATTTTTCATTATTCAGCATTCACCACAAATGTCACCAGTGAAGTTTCAGCTGGTCTTACTCCATTACCTCTTGCCTGAAAGTTTATTCCCTCATTGAGTGCCACAACATCTAATTTCATACCCTCTGACTGTTCTTAGATACTCTAATCCTCCAAAAATCACACAGTACTCCTCATTTTGCTGTGCTGGATAGTGCCTCTGCTTCAGCAAATTTTTGCTGCCCAATGATACTGTTTTCAAAGCCTCCTCTTTTATTGACCTTAAGGAATTGCCATCTTTAATTCTTTAATCCCGCAGCTTTTCTGCAGTTATGCCCCAGCTTCCTGTTTAAGTCTTAAACCTCCCTGCCAGTTTCTCCTTTCATAAACGTTTCTAAGAACCTTGTAATTAACTATTCTTCATTTACATGTACTCCTCTGTCTAGCTGACTTGTTCCATCCTAAATTCCCTCTCAGATCATCTTTCATCTCATATGAATTTTTCTTTTTTATCATGTTAAATATCCTTTCTCTTTCTGGAAACAGTGTCACTTTCTCTCTGCAGACAGTACATGTGCCCGTTTCTCCCACAGTTCTTTAGCTTTTGGTTTTCTGTTATGACACCACTTCTGCGGTTGCTGTGATGGTGATGGGCTGCTGCATTTCAGCCCTGTGAATATTTTTAAGGCACTGTTACTTAGATCCAGGTGTTTTGATTGGTGCTGTATTAAGATAAAGGTGCTGTATTAAGATAAAGGTGCTGTATTAAGAAAAAGAAATTACTGTTCCACTTAGGCCCTGAGAAGTGCCCTCTATGGCAAGGAGTACACAGCTGGAAGTATATAAAGCTACAGGGAAACAATGTGCTTTGAGGGATTACTGCGGGCACCACTTTTTCATTATGCATTTGCCTAGAAAGTTTTAACCGAAATGTAAGGCCAGGAGACTAGAAGCAGTTTTCTCAACCACAGACTGCATTTAATCTAATTGGTCCTAGCCAGTCTCAGAAATTTACCTTTGACTTATCTCCACTCAACTAGTTTTAGCAAGCTAACTGAACCAAATTCGTCTTGTATCTTCCAATAAGCAAATCTTCTATTCTCCTGATACACTAGCTTCTCAACCCCTGTTCTTGTGCTTCTAGGTCATCTTCTTTGATGATAGGTATTGCACTCAGCCTTTCAAAAGGGATCTCACCAGTGTGTGTGTTTCAGCTATAAAACTTCCCTGAACTAAGGTATTTCATAGTTCAATTTTATTCAGATTTCTGATCATCTTGTGGTGATCAGCATACCCATAATGAGTCCTATGCCGTTTGTTTCCAGCTGATAAGCTGTCAGTATATCAAGATCGGTAGCTGCTTTATTCCTTTGTTTTTCTAGGACTTGTCTGATTGATATTTTCCTTTTTTCTTTTTTTTTTTTTTTCACATTGCAGAACATCCCTGGAATCTGCTGTAAATACAGCCTTGGTATTAACTGGAGGAGCCAAATGACCTCCAGAAAGCTTTTACAAAAAGACTTTCAGAAAATCTCAGGTCTCAGTAATGCCAGGCAAGACAGAAGAGGCTACAGCAGCTAGAATAATAGGAGCTGCTGGGTTTAGGGTCAGATTTTTTGAAAGTGTTCTCCCCTTTCTGATGAAGAAGTTACAGAAATGGGTCTTGAAAACAGCATTTCAATCTATTTTTCAGTCTTTAGACACTATTTCAAAAACAGTCTGCAATGACCGGCCTTCACTCACATTACTTAGGAAGCATCTCAAGGAAACACATTGTGCACAGGCTGTACCATGATAGAAAACCTGCCACAGTCAGGTCACTTTACATAAGGATATTCACAATATGCTTTTAAACAGAGTTAAGAGGAATTTTCACACTAATGATTTAGCATCTCAAATTTTGAACAAGTTTGTACCAAGGAATGTCATATGTTGTTCACTGAAGGATAAAACTGTACAAAGTATTAGAGGATGAAGTAAACCACCAGGGTTACTATCCTAGTTATAGTGGCTGGGACCAGTTTATCACTGTGTGGGTGTAACTGGAACTGTGTATCCTGTACCCTCTCTGCCATTCATCGTGAACTGTCACTGATGCATTGTTTGCAGCAGCTGCCCAGGACACACCTGACACTTCAGGCTATGAGCTGGGTACCTGAGAAAACAGAGATAAGAGGGTTCCCTCTCTTCACACCAATGATTCAGGTGTGAT
>JAVJGI010000032.1:22692941-22752650 GCA_035590275.1 Ibycter americanus
TAAATTGTAGTTCTGACTTCTAAACTCTTTTGAGTTGGGTTCATTTCTCCTGCCGGTTTACTTTTAAACTAGCACAGTTACACACATTTTATTTCATCCTTCCACCTTTTTTTTTTATTGAGCACCAGAGCCGTCACCTCCTAAAAGCCTCATACTGTTACCTCAAAGAGACAGCAGCTGGCATGTCCCTTCAAAGTGAAAGGAAGAAGAGATTTTGTGACATCATAAAACTGGGGATGATAAAATCAGTTTAAATAACAGTAACTACAGAAAGACATTTGCTGTTCATCTTTCACTTTTGACTCTTCTTCTTGTTATTGGATGCTCACAGAAATGGAGAAGTAATGCAGCTTCCTCTCTTACTCCCAAAGTACTTCCCTTTAGTGACCCAAAGACCACTGAAACATACAGGAAAGCTCTGCATTTGTTAAAAAACTGTTTTCTCTGTCTTCTCTCACCACAGGATAGATTGCCTACATGATATTTATATACATAGAAAAATCATGGATAAATTACTGGACTATTCTACTGCACAGAGACCTAGGAGAAAGGACAATCAGAGAGGTTTTGACAAATCAGCTATGCAGAAGAAAAAAAAAAAATACAGCAATTAATCAGTCCTGGTACACAAGCTCAGTTAAACATCCTCCTCTGCACCTTGAAAAAAATTAAGGCCTTAAAAGACACCCTTCACCACCTGCAGCAAAAGCATGCCACAGCAGGCTAGGCTGCTGACTAGGGTGA
Organism: Ibycter americanus; assembly: GCA_035590275.1. Lineage (NCBI taxonomy): Eukaryota > Metazoa > Chordata > Aves > Falconiformes > Falconidae > Ibycter > Ibycter americanus. The sequence continues at coordinate 22,693,686 of JAVJGI010000032.1, forward strand.
AATGTTGTTATTCTATTATATAGGGGTAAATGGTTTGCTCTTGTTTTAACCACATTGTAAACCCAATACAAGTGCAAAAAAAGCTGCTCTTAAGAATCAGTAAGGTCAATAAGCAGAACTAAAAGCCCATAAGAATTGCATCAGAGGGAAAGAAATGATACAATAATAGTCCACTAAGGCACAAATTCACAAACAATCTGATCAAAATGCAAAGCAGTTCAAAATTTGTCAGTTATTCAAACTACCTAAGATTCAAACCAGGTAAGGTAGTCACATCACTAATAAAGCAAAATTTTATTTTCTTTAATTATGCTACTGTCTCGTAATGAATAAATTAGGTTTGATTCATTTTATTCTCTCATCCTATGCAGCACAATTACAACTGTATTGGAATGAGATTTTTTTAAAATTACCATTTCATCAAAGGTTTTTAATAACCATCTATGATTTAATTTGATCACCAAATTTGATCTATAATGATACTAATAGATAGAAAAATCCATAGTAGAGTCCATTATTGTTGAACTTTATCATCTTCTCAGAAAGTACAATAGTAAAATTATCTATTAATTAGATTAATTTCAAGGAAGTGTAAATCATCCTGACCCATGATACTTGCTTGCAAAGCTATTGTGAGAGAATAATTAATAGGCAATAGTCCAGGAATATTATTCTGAGCAGATGCGAACCTTGAACTTCCAGTCACTAGACTTAAATTCTAACTAAGAACACATCATCTTATAGAAACTCCAACATCCCGGAGCACTGCAAGAAGGAGAAGGAAAAAAAAAATCTAAGTAGATTGTTGTTGTTATATATAGCCCGTGTTATTGCTTAACATGACTGCAAATTAAAAGTGGATATAAGTAAAAATCTCTAAATTTTCAATCTTCAAGGTGAGAAGGACTACACCACTCACATAATGGAGCACCATATAAAGAACACGTCTTACAAGTCATTTAATTTGTAACCTATTCTGTGGGCAAACTATATGGCCTTGAGCAAGTATTTAACCCTAAACAGTAGCTAGCAGTAAATATATACAGTAAGGAGGACAAATAAAACACTTAAGCATAGGTTTGCAGTTTTCCCTTATCTTTTCATCACATAAAATCAATTTCTACAGGTTCTGGATTAGATCTGTCCCAAATGTATGTCTGATTCCTAGGTCCTAGGTTTAAAAATCTAATTGTAATGTCTTTGTGGCAGCAATAGCATCCACTAAACAATGAATGGGAAGTAATCAAGACTAGAATCTTGTATTCACATGTAAATTTTCAACAGAAATTAGTCACTGTGTTTTCTAATGAGCTATATGTCACGTTGCACTATCTGTCAAATTGTAAGATATTTTCAGTTTTGATGGATGGAGCTCTCATCTGTAAAACCTCTTTATAATATACTGAGAGGCTACCAAAATGTCCTGTTTCAAGGGCTGAAGAGAGGACAGAATTGTTTTCATGAACACAGAAACTCCCAGGAACACCCTGTAAGCACGGACAATGGAAAGCATTATCCTGCTTCATGATGGCGTTCCCCCACGTGATGATTCCTGTACTGTGTTTTATAACATCTAGGCTTTTAACACAGACACTGTGCAGAACAAAAGCAGATCACTGAACTGAAAAACCTATAATCATGAACCCCAAGACTTCAGTAAAGATCAAACTGAATGGATGTACATTTATAATACTGTGACCAAATAAGGAAAGGCTGAACGGAAGACAGGGAAAGAACCTTCTTCCCATTCCTTGAATCCCCAGTTAATTTTAACTCCTATGTAGTGCAGCTATTCAGTAACAGAACATGATGAACACCATTGCTTTAGCTATAGTTTTATGACAGCTTATAGCACCAAGCAAGAATGCTTTTTCTTGGGAAAATACTGCGTGTTTCTGACAGACTATTTAGCAGATGCTAAATGAGCTGAATTCAAATGCAATGTGTGCACCAGAAGGTCAGCGGAAGAAGGACCTTGCAGTGTGGCCCTTGATCCCCAGTCAGAAGTATTTGATGTGGCATTCAGTAAGGCCTGGAGTTCTTTTATAACAAAGCTTCAAGAAAAAACTCCACCAAAAACACCACCCATACTTCTGTTATCTCTCTGGGAAATATAGTGAAGTGAAATTGATTTTCTTTTTGTGTTAGCAAGGCTGTTAAGCATTAGGCACCAAAAGACGAATGGAGTACAAGCCACATAAAGAGACAGAGCATCTGAAAATGCCTTTTATTTGTTGCACGGCTGCTTTTTGAGAAGAAATGCCTGCATGGGTGGAAGATCAATCTCTGTCCAGACTCTGCTAGCAATACACACAGTGACTCTAGGAGCCTGCATGCACCTAGAGATCTGCAGGTGCTGTAAGTGGCCACTACAGAAATGTGATCTTAAATTCATCAAAAGAACAAGAACATTTTTCCTGACTTCTGAGAGACATTCTAGCTCACTAGAGACTGTTCCAGTAAAAGCAACATATTGCTGATAGCCCACTTTGACTGTTCAGTATAAAGAAATTTGAAACTGTGGCTTGCAGCTGAGGTTAAGAAACTCATTATCCGCGCCTCCCCCTTTCCATCCCTTTCTTTTAAACTCACATCCTCATTGCTTTTTCTTTGATTTTCTCCTGCTTTGATCATCCAGAGCTGACCATACAGATTTGTTCCCCAAGTCATCTTTCGACAGAAGGAGAAGTGGTAGGAGAGCTGGAAACCAGACCTAAAAGGTGTTGGATAGCAGCACACTGCTGCTGCAAAACAACAGGCCCTTATTCTGATCTTGTTTCTTCCTGATACACTGGGTTCCTGGCCAGTCTTTTAGTGTGATAAAAGTATTGTAGGCATAATGCTTCATTTTCTGATAGTAGAACAGTTTGGCACACAGTGACAAACAGAACAAAGGAAGATAGCCCCCGCTCAACACATGCACAGTTTAAGCTACACTTTTGGTCCTATGAGAGCAGAACGAATTCCTATGAGCAGAATTAATAGGATACCTTATTCTTTAACATCTGAAGGAGGCAGAATTAAAAGAAAAATGAAACTTAAAGTGTCTTTTATTTCAAACAAAAGGAGGATATTTAAACAGGAAAGTCTCATGGGAAAGATTTTGTGTTACTACAACAGTGCCCTTGTTCAGAATATAACTGCAATGATAACATTACTAATGGAAGTAAGATGTCCTCTCAGTTTTCATGTGGATTGTAAATTAGGGAAACAACTACCAGAGCTAAGATATCCATGTATGCATGTGCACGTGTGTGCACATATATACCACTCACCCTTCGCAATTTCTTAATTGTAATGTCAGATCAAAGATAGCCAGAGTACAGATGGATGATTTCTCGTCTGCATCTAGCTGTGGACATTCTGTTTGTCATTGGGCCTGGGCAATAGCATGAAGCAATATTACACTCATTAGTCCCCAGGGGTTTCTGCAGTTTATGATCAAACAGAGAAGGGTTTTCTCTCTTCCCACTGCTTGTATATCATTTAGCATTACAAGATGTTCCATGAATAATGGAAACACTGAAACTATGTCCTCTAAGAAACTCTCCCCAGGCCAGAGACAGCATACACTGTAGTTATTAACAAATTATATATGTGTTGACTAGCTAGCAGCTGCTGCCAAGCAGAGTGTGTATTACAACTCAGCTTTGCCTGCCTTTTCGTCACCTGGGACCTTACTATGGATCCTCCTCTTCTAAATGGTCACTAAGGTTCACAAAACTTTTAGGAACATAAGTAGCTCTGAGATGATCAGGAAGTGCAGAAGTTACTTGAAGAAGAGGACTGAACAGACAGGTGAACAGGCAGACAAATACCATGGCTGTATAAGCATTATTTTCGATAAAACTCAGAAAGTGACTGTTCTAGTTACTTCCTTGTGGTTCTTGCACATCACAATTTTAAAATAAATTATAAGTAAAGACAGACTGAACAACATTTAAGGTATGGATTTTTCTCATTTATCTACAAACTTGAGGACAAGAAAGAATGTCAATACTCTACCTATTCTTCACAAGCATTTATGAGCATTTCTTGGCAGTCTTCATTTCTTAGGAATGGTAAGACAAGATCCGATTCACTGAGTGTTGAATAATTTTTTTGTATTGCTTAAGTACATTGTAACAGAAAAAGCCCTTAGAAACTTATGTAGTAAAGTAGGCTGGAATACTCTAATTCTAGATCCATGCTGGCTTCAGTAAATTCTATAACAAATCCGGGGCCATGCAGGAATTCATGCTTGTAACTATATTGAGAAGCATGGACAGAAAAACATTTAAAGCAACTAAGATGGAATTTAATCCTTTCAAGCCAAAAAGGATTTTTCTTGTATTGTTGCCAAAAACAAGTGCGTGTTACACAATTTTAATTCCATTTGTTGGAAGTATATAAGCATTAACTAGTTCACTGTTACATGAAAAGTAAGATCTACAGGAAATAAACACCTTTAATATAAGAACACACTACTGAAAACATGCTAACGTTGGGGTTTTGGATGATTTTTTTGTTGTTGTTTGGTTTTGGGGTGGGTATTTTTTGGTTAATGACTAGCAAGTGACTTATTTGTCTGCTATCCCTCCTTTCTGCCCCTAGTAACTTAGGTATGCATTTGCAAATTTTGACAAAATCAGAGAGTGCCAGGCTGGTTTCTTATCTCAGACGTAACTACAAATTCCCAAGAGAAAAACCAGCAGCTGGTCAGATCAGCACCCACACTGGAGGTCATATAGGCACAATTCAGTTATTCAACGTTTTGCTTGACATTTTGCTCGCTGACCAGTGTATGCACGCATCTCCAGACTTGACAGATAGTTTTCCGTCTTGCATGCCAAGAGTACAGCAAGAGAGAAGGTGAACAGGAGTGTACAAGAGGGATAAAGGGCACATTAGACCATCACTCATGGAGTAAAACTTGCTTATTTAGATATCATCCATCTTGTAAAGAAATTCTGAAACTCTCTCAGTATCTCATCAGACACAATTAGCCAAAGTTAGAAGAACCCTGACTGCCATTATACATGCATACCTCAAATCTACTTCAGAAGGTGCTTTAACACCACAAAGCTGGAAAATGCAAATATTTGTTAAATCATCTAAGACAAATAGTTTCACAACCACACTACACTGACAGAGCCTGATTTTCTCTTCATACACACCAGCTAACGTGATGTATTACAATTCATGTCAATTGAACTATTTCTGATTTTCATAAGGGTGAAAAGAGTTCAGTTCGAGATTAAGCAAGAATTAAGTTTTTAAAATCCCATTAACTAAATGAGAGGCAGAAAGGTGCATATACTAGAGTGTTAGAAAGTCACTGATCTTTGTTGGACTATGTTATACTTTATATAAATGGTAAAAGCCACAAACTGAGAAATAGACAAAAACATATCATTAGACAATCATGCTATTCTGGCATCTCACTGGAGATGAAGGGCAAAGTATGTTACATGAGATGTGGGTGCATGGGAGACTTATACAAAAAGTCAGGGATGGGGTGGAGGTGAACAAAAGAAAAAAGAATAGTCCTGAAATTTGGGGATATACAATACATGTGTGTAGAAGTACACAGTTTCTATTCCCAGGGATGTGCTTAAATACATCCTCAAGGCAGCAATGTGATTACAATGAATTGATGCTTTGAAATGTTCTGAGAATGGAAGCTGATCCAGTTCAAACAAGTGAGAAATAAGGATGCTACAATGCTGAATATTTAATTAACGAAAGAAAAACAGAGAAGATTCACTAGAGACAACTGTTCTGCATTCCAAGGCTTTGGCTAGCTGACTTGAGAAACATTTGCATTGTTCAGTAATAAGAAAGGAAAAGAGATAGAGGCATGCAAGAATCTGATATTGTTCAATTAACGTTTTGGTTTAAGGTTTTAACAATAGCGTCTTGAAAAAGTCCATTTAACATGTAGGAAAATTTCTACTCCCAATTGATTTGGCATGTTCTGGAAATGCTGTCTGATTATACCTCAGTGCAGAAGACTGAGAAAACTGTCTTAAAGGATTGCAAGCTACAGACTTACATTTCTGATTTGTACAACTGCTGGAAGGCATCGAGTGAAAGCATTTTGTGAGGGTATGGTACAGAATGTGCATTTCAAGCATTTTACACACATGAATTTAGCAAACCTGCCTTCCTGGACAGCAGTAAATCAAGGACCCAAGCATTTTAGGAAGGAAAAGGGAAGAGTAATAAATTATATAATTTTTCTCTATGTTGTCCTGTAAACACAGTCTTCTGATAGTGCAGAAGTCTGTTTGACAACGCAGTTTGATTGGTAACAACTGTGCCATTCCTCTGAAGAGCCCACATGAGTATCACAGATGGTGAGATAACATGCTGTAATTTTCTCACCAAAGAACACTGAATCAGGCTTTCAGCCTACACAGCAGTCAATAATTTCCAATAAAATTCACTAAAAGAGATTTTTTTTTGAGGTAGAGAAAGAATTCTGTACTCACACTTCTCCAATTTCAATTATCCCAGCATCCATGTCTCTGCTGTGATGTTGGAATGTGTTCCAACATCACATTTGATGTTTGAATATTTCTGCCCTGGTGATTCTGAGTGCACATGTAGGCAAATGTCAGATTTTGACAGTGATAAAGAACTGAAAATATGGGAAAGCAAAAGGGGAAAAAACAGGCATAAATAACACTGAACTACAAGTGACTTAACTGAAATGCCTGGAAGGCTATAGAACTGAGGGTCTGGTCTAGTAATCACTTTGTAATATCTTTATATTATGCTGTTGTGTCAGGTTTGCATGGCAAGGTTTTGATAGCGGAGGGGCTACAGGGGTGGCATCTGTGAGAAGCTGCTAGAAACTTCCCCCACGTCCAATGGAGCCCATGCCAGCCAGCTCCAAGATGGACCTGCCGCTGGCCAAGGCCAAGCCCACCAGCAATGGTGGCAGCACTCTGGGATAACTTATTTAAGAAGGGGGGGAAACTGCAAACAACCTCCAGCCAGAGAGAGAGGATTGAGAATATATGAGAGCAAGACTCCAAGGTCAGGAAAGAAGGAGGGGCAGAAGGGGCTCCAGGCACCAAAGCAGAGATTCCCCGGCAGTCCGTGGCAAAGCCCACAGTGAGGCAGGCTGTGCCTCTCAGCCCATGGAGGTTCACGTGAGGTAGATCCCCACCTGCAGCCTGGGGAGGGACCCCACACCAGAGCAGGGGGTGCCCGAAGGAGGCTGTGACCCTGTAGGAGGCACACACTGGAGCAGGGTCTGGCAGGACCTGTGGCCCCATGGAGAAAGGAGCCCATGCTGGAGCAGTTTTGCTGGCAGGACTTGTGACCCCATGGGGCATCCACGCTGGAGCAGTCCATTCCTGAAGGACTGCACTCTGTGGAAGGGACCCATGCTGGAGCAGTTAATGAAGAACTGCAGCCCATGGGAAGGACTTATGCTGGAGAAGCTCATGGAGGACTGTCTCCAATGGGAGGGACCCCACGCTGAAACAGGGAAAGAGTGTGAAGAGTCCTCACCCTGAGGAGGAAGAACCGGCAGAGACAACATGTGATAAACTGACCATAGCTCCCATTCCCTGTCCCCCTTGCACAACTGTGGGGGAAGTAGGTAAAGAAAATCAGGAGTAAAGTTAAGCCCGGGAAGAAGGAAGGGGTCGGGGGAAGGTGTTTTTGGGATTTGCTTTTATTTTTCAATATCCTACTCTGATTTGAATGGTAATAAATTAAACTAATTTCCCCAAGTCGAGTCTGCCCGTGACGGTAATTGGTGAGTGATATCTTTGTCCTTATCTCAATTCACGAGCTTTTCATTACATTTTCTCTCCCCTGCCCTGCTGAGGGCAGTGATGGAGTGGCTTTGGTGGACAGCTGGCATCAAGCCAAGGTCAACCTACCACAACTGTACTAGCTGGGTAATGCAGCATCATTGTGGTCATTGTGTCCTGCTATTCCAAGACTAACTAGAATAACTGGACTCAGTTACATTTAGAGTGGATTCATGGGGTGAGGCATCTAAATCTACAAATAAGCCAATGGTATTTCACTATACCAAAGGAATTCATAAACTGAAAAAAATCAAGTATAGCATTTCTATGATCCAAGCTACTCAGCTGCAGCTATCCCTTAATGTTTTAAAGAGTTTTTACCAAATACACTGACCACAGAAGGGACAAACACAGAGGAGACTGTCAATTTGCAGGCGCACTGTGGACTTGTAAAGATGTACAGGGGTGTCTCGTAACATCTAACTAGAAACACTGACAATTATGTGCCTTCAGAATATGTACCACTCTGGACCTCAGACAGCCTTCTGCAAACTCAAAAAATAAGCCTTCTGCTTTAAGATTTTATTCCTAGTTAACAAGCAGCCCTTACGGTTTCATCAATAATATCCAACATAAGGCAAGGTTATCAAGCCAACCTTCTATTTCCAGTGACCCCACGTTTTCTAAACTATCAACAGGCAAAATCACTGCCTAGCCACTGACTCAAGAAACAGCACATCTGGATTCTAACACCTCACTGGACTTGGGTATTTACTGTGGTGAGGGAACATTATACCAGCATGCATAGCTAGTTTGGGTTTATTACTTGAGAGGTAAGTAAGAAACATAACTCAGACCGTATAACTCAGTTACCACTGCTGTAGTAACCTTGCTCCCATGAATTTTATAGTTTCCCTGGATAGCACGTAACTTTGGAGTGCTGGAGTTTGCCTGCCAGTGTTTGTCTCAAATGTATCCCTCCGCTGTGTCTCCAGGCTTCCCACATGCTCCCTCTTCACACAGAATCCTAAATACATTTCCACTGGCAGCATTCTTGGAATACGCATAAAACTGGCTGTCTGCAAGCCTCCTTCCTCTGCCATTGCATCAGCGATCTGTCTGAAGAGCCTGCTTTAATTCCAACTCTCACACCTTTCATTTAACTGGCATTTAGTTTCATTCTCAATGGCTTGTCTCTGGAGAGTTCTTTCCCTCGGGAAGAAATGCCACAGCTTCATCGATCGGCCCATGCTCTGTATATAGCAATTTCACAGGAGTAGACTATAATGCTTGAACTCAGTGGCACACTTTCCATTGTTTTGCAACAGCTTTAAGTCTCTCAAAATGGTCTCATCAGCAACATGATTATCTGTTTAAAAGGCTGCACTGTTCTTTTCTTTGAGTGCTGTCATTCAGTAAGCCCACCTTCACTGAATGGAATAACATCCTTGTTGCAAGTCTAGATCATCTTTTGGGTCTTGAAAATAAAAAAATGCTTCAACTCAAATACAGAGCTCCAGTGAAACCACCAACCACCAAGGTATCTTTTCAGCCTTTGCTGCTTTTGATGGTAGATGATAAAATGCCAGCTACATATTTGTCCCAGCAATACAGCCCAGAAATTTGAACTTTGGCAAGTTCAAAATAGTTTCTGCTACAACTAATTTCTGCACAGAATTCTATTCAAACTAAGATGACTAGCTTTTATTTTTCATTTTCTTTCTATAGTCAAATAGTGTATTGCTATGAAGTGCCTAGAATATGTCCCTCAGCTTTTCTGCCATTATCACTCTTCAGATAGAACAGAAATCCTTCTCTCACCAAATGAAAGCCATTAGTCCTTCCGTAGCCATAGCACTTGCAAAACTGAATCTTCCACGGCAGCTGCAGACAGCTATACCCTATAGGTCAATTTTTGAAAGGTCAGATCTTCACATTTTAGCCTTTTCTGTCTATTGTTTTTTGGTTTGTAGTACATTGTGTTATAAGGGCCAGGAGAGAAATACATTAAAGTTGGTATGCAAAATAACCAAACAGCAATAATAACTGTTCACAAAGAAATGCAAAAGGTAAATGAGTTTGTGTTTCAACAGAAATGACACTTACCAATTTGACATTATCTAAATGAGCAACACACAGTGGGCCACTCCCAACATTTCTGTTGCTTCCTTTACAGCAAATGACAGAAAAAAATTTATTAATGTTGGTAGAAAATTGGCCAGCTGTGCTTTGAACCTTTTCAGCAAATGAAAAGCATTTTTAGAATGCTTTTAGGTCAGAGCATTTTTAGAAAGTCACAAACAAAGAGTTAAACTTTGACCTTTTGACAAGAGGTACAGGATAAAATACACAAGCAAGTAACATTAACTGTTAACTAGATCATCATCAGCATTTAACCATAAGTGTATTCACTGTAGTAGATGTAAGTGTATGCGATCAGTGAAACTATAGCCTCACTGGAGCAGCAACACGTGATCTGCAGCCTTGCCTCTCTGTCCAGTCATTTGTGTGTTACCCCAAACCACAAACGCACACTCCCAAAGGATCAGAGAGATCCATCTGCCTCAGGTCCCTGGCATGGCAGAACAGTCTCCTTCCTATGCAGCACCTATTAAAGGTAGACTGAAAGAATAGACTTTGATAGGAACGTACACATGACTTGAGTGAATTGCAGATTTTAGCAAGCACTTTGTCCATTCTATGGAGCAGACAGACCCTTGCTCAACACCATGCAAGTACAGCCCCAGTGTGCCTTATGAGGATCTTGGGGACATTTCAGAGCCAACAGCATTACACCACCACTGACACACACCAACACTCTGTTTCCTGGTTGCAGACAGTTATGTTTTGTCACATCAGTCTGGGAAGGCAAAAGACACTATTCAGCAACTTCAATCTGGTTAATATTTTCTCTCATTACAATTGCGTGTTTTTCTTTCTAAGACAAAATATTTCTCATAAAAGTTAGCAACCATGCATGCAACTGTGCTGAGGAGGTAGTTAATTGACCACCTGTTCATGTATCCCCTATCCCAAACAAAATGGTTTGGTACACTTGTAGCATGCCTGTTTAAGCCCTACACAGAAGTACAGGGCTTCCCCAGAGGCTTGCCCACATGGTGACAGAAAAAAGACCTTATATCCCCTGAGAAGCGCACTGACTAGACTCAGTCACTAGGGAAGGGGTGTCTGGCTTCTACATTCTTATGAGTGCCTGTCTCCTGATGCTACCTACACAATGATCCAGTGTGTTACAGTGTTTTCTAAACCCTAGCCAACAGTTTTATCTCTGCAGATACAGAGTAAAGGGGTTCTTAAGAAATGTACTTATTAAAAAGTCAGAAACTGTGCTACAAAAGCCTGTGTGTGTCCGGGGGGGAAACATCACCCATCATGCAAGCTCAAATTTTTCCCAGGTTACTCATTAGGAACACAAAATAATTTTATTTCGTATTTCTACATAGAAGCTCCAGACTTTGAGCCCAGCTCTTGTTGCTAACAATAATGGCTTACAGGTAGACGGAGGTTATAATGGCTCCATTATAAAGGAAACCCAAAAGGATACAGAGTTAAAGGTTTCACAGCTCACCAGCTTGGTCACTGCTTGATGTTTCAGCTTTTGAATTCCTGTCTTTGCACCCTTCTTTTAACATTTTTATAGGCCTTTCTAGCTGGACTACTTATTAAAGCAGCTGTGTTATTTGCTGCATAAAAATCTAATAAAACAGCTCCTTCTTTAAAACAAATAAAAACTAAATGCAACAAATGTGTAGTTCTACTCTTGCCCTATTGACTTCAAATCCCACGGGAGTTTCACTATTATGTTATCATTTACATGATAAATTAGGGTAGAAATTGTTCAGTGAAATGCACTGAGGTTCACCTGACCCTGGTAGGGTTCCATCCTTCTGCATTTTCATTTTGCCTTCAAGTTGAGTATTCATTTTTAAAATGCTGCAAAGTGTACATATGGCTCACGATAAAATTCTCGAGAGGAGGCCACCTAGTTTTAGGAACAACAGTGGAAAGAATACGAACAGAGCAGTGTGAAAAGCAATCTCAGCAAGGCTCTGCCCGACTGAAGTCTCTTCTGCATTCAGCATTTGAATTTTCTACATTATTTATTGCCACCATCAAAAGTTTAAACCTTAAGGCATCATTCTGCATGCAGTTGCCTTATAAGCACATGAAACCCTAGGTAGCTTAATTCCAATACAGTTATATAAATTATTAACCTCATCTCCAAATATGACGTGCATTTCATCTGAGGAATTTTCTGAGATCCAGACCTTTAGTGTGGAAACCAAATTTCTCATATTCAAGCTCATTTTCAAGAGCTCTGTTAAATGAACTTTCACTTGAAGACTGTAGACAAGCATCATTTGTAACTGCAAGTAGGACCAAGAAAATGTCTCCAAACCCAACCATTTACCTAATGGAATCATATTTTCAACCTGTATTTCTGAATTTTTCTCTCCAGCTGACCAAACAAATATTCTGAACACTCCCTCTCCCTCTCCCTCCCTCCCACTCCCCCCCCCCAAAAAACCCCAACCCTCCAGGCAAATTAATTTACAATTGTGGCTAATTGTAAGGTACCTTGTGGTAACTTACTACTTTGAGTGCATCAAACACGATAACTTAGGACATGACAAATCTCACAAGAGAAAACTCTCTGCAAGCACCACTTCTATTATTCATTCCCTACTGTCACCCTGAGCGTTCTCAGTAGACTTCTCCAAATGTCACCTTCCTAGTAACTTCCACATAGCTATATAGTGTAGCTAGAAATACTGTTTCAAGCATGTCCCAGTGTAAACATTCAGTTTCCACATACACAGAAAATGCATTAGCTTCTTCTAAAGAAAAAAAAATAGGAGAAGAAGAAGAAAAAAATAAAAGTTATGTTCGCAGAGCCAGTACATCCTCCTATGTTATCCTCAAAACTAGAAGTAGATAAAATGAATAAAGTGATTTTTAACATCACTAGAACTCTCAAGGGCTTCCTCTAAGAGTCACTGAAGTATACAGGAAGGCATGGGTTGAGTTCTTTCTGCAGCAGTCTTGACCTCACATTCAGTCCATGACTGCCTGCTCAGTTTGTTTATATTAGTGATTTAGTTGTTATTTCTGATATTTCCCTCCAAAATTCATATCTGAGAAATAGCAACCCTTTATGCAAATATCTATATTTTTGCACATGAGGAAATACGTATATTCTTTGTTAATATTTGTTTTTATTTCTACTTGAGAAGTTTTAGCCATATAGCGAAGAAAAAGAGACAAAATAAGCAGTTGTCATGTGAAAGAGTACACATCAAGCAAGGGACTCTGACTAAACTGCTGGTAAGTACCACTGATTAATCAGCACAGACCAGAATTAACGTTTGCCCAAAATGGGAAGAAAAAGCTTTGTATTTTGTACAAGTGAAAGCAAGCAACTGCAATGTATAAGTATCTTCTGTAAGTATCCTCAGATCTCTTGAGCAGAGAGAAATCACTCTAAGATTCAAGAATGAAAATGTTGATAACATCTCAGCTGAATCCATTCTAGGATCTGATCCAAAACTCAGTAAGTAAAGACATGGTGAGTTTCCACAGGCATTAAGCTGTTGTTTCCACAGGCAATCACCAATAACATTGCTGCTAGTAAGTAAGGAGTGGCTGTGAAGCACGCAGTACATACCCAGAAACTGCACTGCCGGTACATGCATTTAATTTTTTATTGTATAATACCCTCTGGACATATGGAGTTTTGAGAATCCCAACATTACAAGCATTTTAAGTGGACTTCTGGGTTTCTTGAGCTAGCCTATTAAAACAGCAGTCTGTCTTTCAAATCCTAGATCCCTTGAAGTCAATGAGGTTTTTTCTGCCTGTGTAAAACAGTCCACTTTCTCCAAGGATTTCTCTTCACCTTTCTCTTTAAAGAAAAGCTCAGATTCTTTCAGTAGCTTCCACTGTCAAGATCTTAACTACATTTAAAACTATTTATACTGTCTGGCAAGGTAAAAAATGCTTCCTGCAACTAAAGCCTTTATGAATGATTTTAATTCTGTTTCATTCCAGTCTCAGTGATGTGTATACATACCTTTAAAAAAAACAACAATCTGTATTTTGAAATGAGGGAAACTAATGCAGATAGGTTAAGTAATCCAGGGAAGGGTGGATGTCTGAGCACACCCGATTCAGCACACAAACCACAAGATCCATTACAGTTTATTAGTTTAACTGCTTTCAGCATGGCCTTAGCTACAAAACTGTCATGTAAAAATAAAACAAACACCACTGATTTCTCTTGCATACTTTCTTACTTAAAAAAACCCAAACCACCTTTTTCCTTAGAGCATAAAAAAAATGTACTTCTTAGAGTTTGCTTTTCATTAGAAATCAGGAGTAGTATCAACTTTTCTTCAAATTACCTTTGGAGGCCACATCTGGTTAGTTTAATTCTTCAAAGATTGCCTTGCTCTGTCTCCTTGGCTCTTTCTTCTCTGTCATACAGTGGCTCATTTTGTACTTGACAGTTCTTTTATTACCAGATTTCATTTTGAATCCGATTTCCCCCCTGTCTCATTACTTCTGTCTTGCTCTCTGTTTGTTCTCTTTTTCTTTTCCTGTCTGACAATTCTCTTATTAGTGGATTTGGTTTTGCTTTTGTTTCATGCTTTCTGGTTTTATTCTCTTGTGTCTTATTTTTGCTTTTTTACTTATTTTTCTCCTGTCAAGGCCTTCTTTTCTTTCTGCCTAGTCTCTCAAAAGGTATATGCTTAGCTTTTGTTTAAGGTTACCGGATTTCGGCATATTGTAGAGTTGGTTTATTGTTAGATATTGCCATGCAGAAGGAACCAGGTTTAAATCTTAGTTCCTTCAGCTGTTTGGTCTAAAAGCACAGTTACTAATCTAAGTATCAACCTATTTATAGTCACTAGCTCTGCTTCTCAGCTTCTACAACATGCCCTAGATCTAAACTTACTGGCTTAAGAGCAAGGACACTGTTTTTACATTCATTTTTGTCTCCCGGCATTCTCCATAAGCCATTAGGTTCCCTCCAGTTAGTACAGAGAAAAGGTGACACAAAAGCCATGCCTTTGCCCTGCTCCTCACACATTCTCCTAACATGATCGTTTCAGTAAATAAATACTCTCATGAAGCACATTAACAGGCACAACCAACATTACTTGCAGTTCCTTGTGTCTCAGGTCCTCCCTAGGGAAACAGTTGTGTGTGCACATCATGCAGTCTTGCTGTAAGACATTTCAGAGGGAAAACAAGTGCGTTTGTGTGCTTCACTGGGTAAAAGGAGGAAATGCTACTATTAGTGAGCTTCATCCAACTGGTCTCCTAATCCTTTCAAGAACTCACTGTATCACCAGGATTGCATGTGTCCTAGGGGCTAGCAAGTGCCCACTGGAGTAGAGTAACCATTTCCAAGCAGTCAGGACCCTGAGTGAAAGTGAGGGAGACCTCACTTATTTGCCACCTGCATCACTAATTTGCTTCACGTGCCAGAACTTGAGGCAAGAGCAAGAAGCCCTGCTGGGACAGGTGGCTGCTCTGAAAGGAGATGTTTGGCCTGTACTGGATATTTGGGGATCCACTTATCAATGGGATATTTATTTTTATAGGAGTAGAAAACACAGTTGGATGAACTTGCTGCCACTGACTTCAAGGAAGAGGAGAATATTGTCTCACTGCCCTTTATATTGTTGTTCAGGTGTTTTTGAAACTAAAAGGCATGTATTGCAGTCATAAATTTTCTTCTCCATGCTTATGAATGGAGAATTTCTGCTTCCAAAGGCACAAAGGAAAGGAGCTTTACTAGACTTCTGGGTGAGACCTCAAACTGATTTATTATTTGTCAAGAGACACATTAAATAAACTTGGCCTTTTTTGCTGTCATCAGCTGTCTGAAAGACAAGCTACAACATTAGAGTTTCTTTTAATGCCACAGCACTTACGTTAGTGAAAGCACAGTTAAAGCATCTTATATCTGGCAGGAAGGTGTGATGTCAGGCATGACTATTACTTGCCGGGGCTGTTTGTTCCTCAGTGGGGAACTAGTTCCTATGCAGTGTCTCCTGTGCGTGCTTACACTGGGCGTGAACAAAGTACTGAATTGTCTTTGGTAAATTAAAATTTGGTGAATCAAGATGAGGATGAATTGTCATGTCATTTTCACAGCCTATAAAGAAGACCTCTATAAAGTGACTCAGCATTCCTTTAAAGGTCATTACTGCCCAAGTACAAGGAGCATACTTCCATTCAGTTATTTTCAGAACACAGCCTCTATTGCCACCAAAGAAATTTAGAGGTCATTTGTTTATTGACAGGTCACAGGATTTTCTCAGTTTCCAGTTCTGGAGATACTCTATAGAAACAGCAGTTCAGACCATCAAGACAATGATTTCTGTTTAAGCTTCTGAAAACTACAGAAAAAGCAAATTGTGTGTCATGCACTATGGGCTAGACATACTAGCACCGTTCCATTTGCTAGTGAAAGCTAAGAAATCAAAAGAATATAACGCATACAATGATATGGGGCAGTGCAACATAAAATGTAAAGGCATGCAGCCATGCAGCATTATTTGTTGTATTTAAAATCCTGTAGACATACCGAAAACTGTAGTTGTGTGAACCCTCCCTTGCTACACAAAAATTTTGTATTCTTGGACCAGCATCAGATTCACCAGACTGAGTCCAGGATGAGAAAAGGAAAGAAGATAATTTAAAAAAAAAAAAAAAAGCTCAGAAACATACTGTTGGTGGAGCACGCTTTTTTGTTTGTTTGTTTTTCTTTAAACAGACATATCTGCACCGATTTCTCACACTAAATGGAATTAATCACATTACCATAGTAAATCCCACAGCAAAGATGACTCATTTGATCTGCTGATAAGGAAGGCCATCTCTGTTTCTGCAAACCCAACTGTTCTCCACATCTTTAACTTTCCTATCGTATGATTTAAATAGAATTGGGACTAGGTTGCACACCCTTGATACAGAAGTCCCACTAACATGTCAATAACAGTTCACCACTATGCATAAAAGCTCCTATTGGTGGTCTTTGAGTGCTGCTGAACCTGACATAGCACTAAACTGCAGCAAGCAGACTGGGATTAGAAATCTCAAAGCCACTGAGACACCTTAAAGATGCACTGTCGTAAGCTGCCCCCATAGCAAAAGCTAGTATGTTACCAATGTACTCCATTCCCACAGGCTCTCCTGCAGCCTAGTTATAGCTACCATAAGCCCTGTTTCAGCATTCTGCACTGTCTATGCTGGATTTATTCACAATAATCATTCCCATGCACCCTTCCCAGGACAGCCAGAATCAGTATTTGTAGACACATGATGCTTTTAAACTAAAACTACATAGCAGAGGTTACCTTTTTTCCAGCATCTCAAGAAATGGAGCAGTCAAAAGACAAATAATAAGTTTCCTAAAGTCAAACCGCATAGAAATTAGAAACTGATCTGCATTCAAATGCAAGACAAACTCTGTAGGCCAGCCCGCAGCTCTACTCTACCTGCTAGTCTCATACTCCACACTGAGAATGGCAAGAAACACCAGTATCTGCCTCTGCACTGCAATTATTAGCAGAATCCAAACAATCCCAAATGGAAGATGCGTAAGGGATCCTGAGTCCTCAGTTTCTCATCCTCTGTGGCTTGAATTCAGACCAAAGCAGTGACTGTTTGAATCTGAATGCTAATCTGGAATCGTGAACTGCTCCTAAGTTTCTGCATGGAGCCCATCTATACCACATTCAGAGTAACTGGACATGCCAGAACCATCATGGACCCTGCACTCTTCTGCCAAAACTCTATCCACTTCACTGGAACTTAATTTGGCCCAGAGTCTGAAATAACTGAATTCAAACAGTGTCTTGTTATAAATTTGCTTGGAACTATCCCCCAGTTGTTTATCAGCAGGAAGACAAAAATTTAAAATACAGTTTATATTTTCCAAGGCCAAGAGTTGCTGGCTTTATAGTAACACTATTGACTTGTAAATAAACAGTAAAAAGGAGGGTAAAAATCTATCATGCAGGATAATTTCCATCTCATAAATACTCAAATTATATCTACCTAGCAAATAGAGAGCAAGAAAGACTTCTGAACCACTTAACACTTCAACTGTTCAGAGAAACCATTGGATATTGTTAACACATAAAAGATAACAAGTTGTGAAACGAATATCCTTTCATTTCTCTTTCACTTCTTCACATTACTTGAGATAAGAGTAAATTACTTCAAATGTATCCCTTATTGAAAAAACAAGGATATGTTTCCATACACTTAAAATATATATATTTTTCAGTTTATGTTTCTTCCCTTCAACCTTTGTCAAAGATGCACATAGTACCTGTATTTTCCTTCCTGTGTCCTGTCCTCAATAAAAGCCTATGACATACAGAAGAGAAGTATCAAACAAGGACAAGGTTTGGGCCAAATCTATGTATCTTGATTTTTCACCATCCACTTGATCATATTTTCCACAGAGTTCTGAAGTATTTAGATGCAAGTGTCAAGTTAATGCACATAAACAGAATAATTCAAGCAAAAAGTAAAGCAACCTATGGGTAAAACACAGTATTAAAATGTGTACATATTTCAGACCATGCTTCGCAAAGCTCTTCCTCATAAAGGCTTGAGTTTGTTACTAAAAAAGTCATCTAGCAAGTAAGCAAACTCAACTATTTCAGAAACCAACAACCAACTCACTGCCAATTTTGTAGCCTTGTAACTCCCAACCAGGAACTCTCATGGCTGAATTACTTTGTTAATTGATAGTGAGTATTTTTCTTCTATGGAAGCACTTCATCTACACAAACATGAAGTGAGCACAGGAAGCTGACTCTGAAGATGTCACCGTTAAATGAGTTGACTCAGGTAAGTGTCCCTTCCAACTTCACAACACTGTTTTTCATCATTGTTGTTTTAAAACTAAGAGACAGAAATTTCAAGGAAGTGGGAAAGGCTATACTATTCCTGTAAGGCAAGATAAATTGAAGAAAATACTATGCCTTAGCTGTTTTTTGTATTCTCACAATTTTCAAACAGAAACCTCAGTCTTTTGTGGAAGATAACTGCTGATCAATTGGTTGTAATCAGTTATTTCAAAACCAGTGACTGAATTTTGTACAAACCACAGGAAGAATTTCAGTGAAGTCTACACCTCACCCCTAGTAAGGCTGTTTTATGAGCTGTCATATTGTGCAAATCTCATCTAAAACTGAGCTCTGCCTCTGAACTATTTAACAATTAGATGAAATGTTTTGCTACAGTTTCACCGTAATTGAACTGAGATGAGAGTTTAAGTGAAACAAAACTTAAAAATGCCACTCTATTTATACTCAACCGTATATTGCTTAAAATACTCAAGAGCACTTCCAGCAAAGATTCAATTGCTGCAAAAACTTAATGGGCCTTAACATTTCATATACCACAGAGCCAAACACGGACAGGCAAACTACAGGTTGCTGTTGTTTAGAATACTGTGGGACACCAAAAGAGCACTCCAGGGTAAAAAGCTCCCTGCTGCTAATAGTCTGTGTTTGAGTTGACAGCAGTGACATACGTGTAGAGGGTGAGAATTCCTGGAGGCAAAGTCACGATACAAACGAAACACTGTCTTCAGAAGGGGGAGGCACAGATTCACTGGTAATGCCTATTGTGAATTTGCACACACACATGCAAATAAAAAAAAAAGGTTAAAAAGCAAACTATGCTGAAAGTTAGCTTGAGGAACAAAGAAGCTGAAGTATGAATTTAGGATACCATCAGAAAACAGAGAAGGAAATACATGCATGAAGAGGGGAGAAGGAAGGGATACCCAGAGAGGACAATAATTACTTGGCCAATTAGTGGATGTGTTGTTATGTTCACATTTAACCTGGTTGCCTGAATACAAAGAAAACTGATGAGTCCTACCTAGCCCTGCCCTTTCTATGAAACCATCAGTTACAAAACCAGGTCTGTCTACAGTCTTGACTAGTACAGAAGGCACTTCATACTTACATGAAACAAATAGGAACTGATTGAGTCTGCACTAACACATGAAATTCAGCTGATGGGCCACTAGAAGTGGTGAGCAGCATCCCATTATTTTTCCAGCATCTTCCCTCTCCTTTGTTATTTTTAGCCTGCTGTTCTAAGAAAAGAAATCATAGATGACTATATCCTGCCTGTCCATTCACCATGTTCAATAATCACAATTCCTTACGAGTTTTGTGAAAATCTGCTTCACAGTGTATACTCAAAAGTTATCCACACTTACTGCACTCTGGTCTGTACCAATACACACAGACTAGCCAGCTACCTGGGGCTCCTGTAGCTCAGGATCTGTCATAGTGCTGATTTGAGAGAGCCCTGCTACTAAGGAAAAGAGACAACACAAAGGAAAAAACATCAGAGGTACTGCAAGAAGATGCCATTTCATAAAGGCTGAGGGGAAGCAGCCAGAAAAGAAGAGATATTGTGAGGTGGAAGGACAGAGGGAAGCATACAATGACATAAATGACAGGCACTTTACAGAAGGATCTGGACAAGCTGGACTGATGGGCTGAGGCCAGTTGTATGAGGTTCAAGAAGGCAAAGTGCCAGGTCCTGCACTGGGGTCACAACAGCCCCACGCAGCGCTACAGGCTTGGGGAAGAGCAGCTGGAAAGATGCCCGGTAGGAAAGGACCTGGGGGTGTTGGTTGGCAGCTGGCTGAACGTGAGCCAGTGGTGTGCCCAGGTGGCCAAGAAGGCCAAATAGCATCCTGGCTTGTATCAGAAACAGTGTGGCCAGCAGAACTAGGGAAGTGATAGTCTACCTGCACTGCACACTGGTGAGGCTGCACTTCGAATGCTGTGTTCAGTTTTGGGCACCTCACTACAAGAAGGACACTGAGGTGCTGGAGCGTGTCCAGAGAAGGGCAACGAAGCTGGTGAAGGGTCTAGAGCACAAGCCTTATGAGGGGCAGCTGAGGGAACTGGGGTTGTTTAGCCTGGAGAGGAGGAAGCTCACAGGGGACCTTACTGCTCTCTACAGCTACCTGAAAGGAGGTTGTGGACAGGTGGGTGTCAGTCTCTTCTCCCAGATTGTTATCTGGGATTGTTATCAGTGATAAGACAAGAGGAAACAGCCTCAAGTTGCACCAGGGGAGGTTTACGTTGGATACCAGGAAAAATTTCTTCACTGAAAGAGTGGTCAACCGTTGGAACAGGTTGCCCAGGGAGGTGGTGGAATCACCATCCCTCAAAGTGTTTAAAACACACATAGATGCAGTGCTTAGAGACATGGTTTAGGGGACTTGGCAGCCCTTGGTTAACGGTTGGACTCAATGATCTTAAATGTCTTTTCCAACCTAAATGATTCTGTGATTCTATAAGATCCCTATCCAGAGGTAACCAGGTTATACGAATTCGACTACCGATAGAATGACTTTTTACTCATTAAGAAACTCACTTTAGATAGTCTGCCGGTGTCTGTTCTGATTGTTTCTAGGACAAAGAGATTCGTTAAGAGGGTTAGATAACAATACGTCCATAAGACAAATGAGTCAATGCAAAGGTGTTTTAGTGTCTGCATAAGGTCAAAAGCAAAGCACTCAGACTTCCATTAGCGGGTCAATAGCTGTTCAACATTGGCCACCATAAAGCAATGTCCAGTGGCACCATGTGCATACAGCAGCCAAGTTCAGAGCTTATCATGGCCCAGCATAAGTCAGACAAGACTACTAGGGCTTTTACATAAATACATTACCAACTATGAGGAAAGAAAATGCTTCCATGGAGAAAGTGTAAGATTTTTGCTTACAGCAACCCTGAGACATCGGAGCAAATTCACAGAACTCATAATTTTTATAATCCTTTTTGACAGAAATAATTAGCCAACTCAAGAGTCCTGCAATTTATTTTTATTAGGCTATATTAGGTTTGTTTTAATATATAGCTTTATTTTTATTAGGATATTTATGATAGAACCAAGCATCTCATGCAATTGCCTACTAACAAAAAGAAGGAAAAAAAAGAAAACAAAACCAAAACAAACAAACAAAAAACCCAATTTGCCTTGAATGCAACAGAAATTAAGGTAGAATGAGGTATTTTCTTTCCTTACACAGTGCCAAAATTCTTTCTAGCTGACATTCAATCCAGAAGGATTTTTTGGCTTTTCCTCTGGACTAGACTGCCAAGGATTTTGTGACTCCATCCGATGCTTTAAATACAGCCTTCTCAATGCTGTAATAGTCCTTCTACCTTCTCTCGCCCATATATTCAAATCTTCATAAAATCATATGCAATGAAACCTTCTGCCCACATGCACCCTGTGCTTGCTCATGTTTGAAGTGGAAGCTGCTATCACTCTGCCATCTGTTCTGTAAAAGAGCATCTCTGTTTCATAACCGTTTTCCTAGATGAAGGGCAACTATTGTTTCCCCATTGGTAAAAATGGTTTTAGTCCAATTCAAAACAATATATAGTAGCAAAAATACAGGTCAAAAATACTACATTAAAACTTAAAAAGAAAAAAAAAAAATGTTTGAATAAAGTTGCCTGGAGAGCAACCTGAAAGACTCTGAAGAAGCTAAGGAGAGACAGTAACATTACCCTTGAGTGTGTGGGTCTGCCTGTTTTAAACCTTTTAAATGGAGCCTTTCTGATGCTAAAGAAAAGTGATAGCATAGAATCATTTATGGTAAAAGCCAGCTTAAAATGTCCTTGGCTCAAAGGCCATCCAAGGCCACCTGTCTTCGCCTTTTTTAAACATAAGTCTCAAAACTTTGTTCATTACTTTTCAAAGCATAACTAGAAATGCAACCCAGTTGTGGTAATCTAGGAATAAATTTAATTTTAAGGAAGTGTTTCAATTATGAGTGTCTGATCCTACAACTTTAGTCCTATATCAAACAAAAAATTAAGAAGGCCCCCTTTTTTTCCCTGCAAAACAACTGCTCTTCATTGCAGTGTTGTGGTGTTTCATGCCCATATGACCATTTTTCTCTCTTGTTCAAGATGGTATCTCTGTTTAGCCTCAGTGCCTTTCCCCTCTGATCCATGAGCAGATATTACGGATTCCTTGCACTGTGTGTATTTGTATTCTTTGGTCCCTAGCTGTAGACATTGGAATTTTTCTTTTTAAAATTTTCTTTGAAAAATTCTCATTTGCTGTCCATTTTTAAGGTCAGGCTTACAAAACATGCATAACCTACCTGTGCTTGATATAGCTTGTTAAATATTTTATTGTATTTGTGGTTTTATTAGCTGTATACAGCCCTCTGGGGCACTTTTATGAAGGATGCTTTTGAAATGTAAATGTGATTGATTTGATATTACAGTTTATATTATTTTACTTGCACAGTGCCTTTGGGAACAAGAGAATAAAGTTTCCCTTTTTACTGATGAAAAGGTCCTATGGTAGGTATTTTCCTCTCTTCTACACACAAACACAAAAAGCCTACTCATTTCTAAAAAAAGTTAGCAATGTTCATACGCTCATGCCAACCAACTTTTAGTGCTTCTTTCATTTTCTGAACTGTTTTGGATAATAACAGTAAATTTGATACTGTCATTTAAGAGGCAAGTTTAAATTTACACATGATGCAGACAGAGTTCCACCTTTAATAGACTGAACAGTACAAACCACACCATTCTTACCACAGTTGCTAGTGAAAAGTGCATAAAGCAGTACAGCTAAATAGTCTAGAACATGCTGCTGTTTGCCACTGCAAGAGAAAAGATGTAAGAGCAAAAGAAAGGTTCACAAAACCCCATGATTCCTTACTTGTGTTGTAAGAATGATCTGACTGCTTTTAAAAAGTAGTTAAATAAATGGTCAATTTCTTTATGTAGCACCAAGTCCTTTAAGAAGAACGTATTCCAGAAGAACATTCAAACATCTGGAAACGGTGGGCTAGCACACTCCTATTTGAAAGACTGTGTTCCACTACCCCCAGCCCCCAGGGAGGTGGAATGGACATACCAAATATATTTCACTGTAGTTCTGCAATGAGCTCTTCTTCCTGTCTCAAAGGAAGCATATTTGTATAACATCTATAACCTATCAAATCGCAACAATTTAGCAGAAATACTTTTGACTGTAATAAACAATGGAAACCCTTTCAAAATAGTCATGTATTGTCTGGGGAGGTATTAAAAGTAAAGCAAGTAACTAAGAAGTTATCTGCATTTCACATGCACAGTATTAAAATACAACCACAAGAACAAAAGGCATTTGTGTAAAATTTAAGCAATATTAAGCGTGCAGTTTTTCCAGTGAATTGGTAAAGCTCAGAAGATGTAACTAATTAGAACAGAAGGCTGCAACAGTTAGACTATTTCAGAAAGAATAGTTAAGGTACGTTGCCATATGGTTCTGAAAACTCATTTAATGCAATCCAAATAGAAGAACATGTGCATATACCCCTGTGAGTTGCCCAAGCATTAATACCGCCTTTTAACTCAGCCATTTAGTACAGGCACAACTGTTACTGAGCTGCATGGCTTTAGACAGTGAAGGTAAAATTAAATTGAGAAAAGATTATAAAAGATGTGAAAACAGCATAAATCAAAACAAATTAAATGTTCACCTATATGTTATACAACATACGATTTTGCCATTCTGCTGAAACAGATAGCAACGTATAACAATAAACTTTTTAACTTCAAAGGAGCAACCATATCTTTGCACAAACTCACACAGTGGTTAAGACAGTGTGGTCAGGCAGCGGATCCTGAGGTAACAGATATAATTTATGTAATATCTGAATTGCAAAGCTACATGCTCAAAATACAGAAGGAACCACAGCTAAAAAGGCCCTCATGTTTGAAAGTATCAGGTGCCATCTATTCCTATTCAAGTGTGCTCCTTGAAAAAACTGAAGAAAACTTTTGAGTTTAAGACAGATTCATAAATGTCATACCAGTTTCTAAGAAAGAAGTAGAGTTAGAAGTTGAGATAACATTTAAACCTTGACCAACAGAGTTTGGCTGACATTCACTCCTGCAAAAATGAGAACTTTTTTACTAATGAAGCAGCAGCATCGTTGAAAGTTAGTCTCTCCTTTAACCAGGATGTTGCACTATTGATACTGAAATCACACCAAACCCAGAAATTTGGCTGTTCCTCTGTCAAATTTTGAGAGAATCTGGACCTCATTTAAATACCAAGGCTTAGTTCACCACCTAACAAATAAACTGTTCATCCTACTACCCTGGGGAAAAAAAAAATTAATACAAGAATGAGTAGTTTGAAAACCTCATTCTCTCTTCTCCTGGTGGAGTTATTCTTACCCACTGTGTCAACATCTATCATCGTGTAAACTCTTTGACTGCTACTAAATTTTACCATTGCACATAGCATGGTTTGGGCATCAAAAAGTATACAAAATAAGCCCTTGTATTGAATCCAAAAGAATAGAATATTATTTTTGCTATAGTTTAACAAATAAAACTGTCTCATATTCATAATCCCTGGCTCATCCCTTAGGAGGCAGAATATAATCCCGTGGGAGATTTCATTAAAAATGGAAAGGTACTCCAGCTTTGTAACTGGTCATTGCCTTTCACTAGCTCTGTGCTGATGCAAGGACACCACGCACAGGAATAGCTGTTCTGCTCACACTGCTGGTGATAGGATAATGGCCCTGTATTTGTATCTGTTCCAGTTTCTGAATCTTAATCACATGGGGGCTGAAGACACTCCCTTAATTGTGTATATTTTACAACCAGTCAATGCAAAATTAATTACTAACTCTCCCAGTCCTCCAAAAGACATTTCAAGACCTATACATTTTCTAACAGTGTCCTCCATTGATCTATGTCTCTGCCATAGATCTATGTTCTGCTTTCTGTTCTCTTCAATCTGGGTCTTGAAAACAAGGTACCTTTTCTGAATCCCAATGCCTAAATGTATTCACTGACATTTAGTAATATGTTTTACTGCTCTGGCCTTTGAGTATGTTGTATTGCAGCTGCCTGGTCATCCCATTGTTTCCCCACAGGTCAACGACACTTCTAAGGAAGAAATAAGCAAAATGCTGTTTCAGCTGATGGTATCACTTCCTTATTGCAACATCTTTGAATTAAAGGCTGTGAATAACAGTAACACGACGAGGCCACTCATTGCTTTTGGTGTCAGCCTTCTTCAGAAACTACCTTATTGCTACCAGTGAGGCCTCACTCACAACAGCGAGCTACAGAAGAAAGCTGCATTGCCATCACTTTTAAGGAGACAATAGATTTTGCAGAAAGTTAATTCTGAAAATAATGTGGTTGTAAACAAGATTTTCTTACAGATGCAGCTTTTATTTTGCAGAAATCTACGTGAGACAGGATACACAGGGAAACTGCAAAGAGCATTAGCTTAAGACTCATTCTTTTATGTCACTTCCCTGTTTGGTAACATTTAGCTAGGGTAAAAAATAGCTATTTAAAAATTAATATTTATATGTGTAAGGCAGATATTCAGATATTTTCGTAATCCTCAACACTGAAGATTCTTATTAGTAGAACTTTTCATAACTGATCAGTCTTCCAAGAGAACATGTATATTATATATGAATTTGTGATTTATTTACCCCAACTGCTTTAGAGACTATATTCTACAGCATGTTGAAATCCAGCCATCTCCATAACAGAGAAACTAGCCATCCAGCACCTAAAATCAGCATACTTTGGGAGAAAGCAGGTGGAAAAGGTACCAGAACAAACATTATCTGAAAAACAGGTGTCATAGGGATGTCAATTCCATAAAGATATACTTATAAAGGTCTCATCTGAAAGATGAGAGTTTTATAGGAACAGATGCAATGAAAATACACCATGAGGGCACACATTAGAGCAAGGGAGAGACTTTTTAATTCTAGGTAGGTAGCGTGTACATATATATATATATATATGTAGTGATTAAAGTTTCTTCCTTGAAATCAGCAGTAGAATTCCTACTCATTTCCATGGAGGACTGCATTTTCCTTCCTATAGCTATGTTTTAACAGGGGAGACCCTAAAAAATGGTGAATAAAAAACCTGCTTCTAAGAAGAAAATGCCTCTTTTGAAAATAATTATTAAAGGCCCTTCTTTATCCTAATACACTTTTCTTTCCCCTTCCACAGAAGAAATCAAAATCTGTTTTTCATCTTCTCAGATCAGCATTCCCTGTTTTTACAACTGTGCCAAAGCTAACTGATTAGCTTTGATTTTTCAGTCAGCTATTTCCCGTGAAGAGTCTATGATCTTTGGTCTGACAAATACTCTAGGCAAATTAGCTGGACATCAGCAACATAAACACACTTGTCTTCCACCATTTTACAAGCCTTAGCCTCTAGCTGACTTTCCAGGAAGGCTGTGTCATATCTACCAATTGTGTGTCCGTGCTTTTGTTGTCCCGGAACACATGGCATTAGACACCTATGTTGAAGCAACTGAATTCCATTGTTCAGTACAGACCTTCCCAAAGCAGGAAATATTATATAAGACCTATTCCAAATCCAGCATCTGGGTCAAGACAGATGAAGAGGAATCTCAGAGCTTTAGGTACTTTTGCACTCAGTTTAATCGCACACAGTTTAATTCCAATGTTGTCTTAGAGGACAAATTCCCCAAAGACCACATCAAGCTTATAGATTTAAGGGTGGTATATCCAATAAATTCCCTGTACACTTGAGTTTACGTATTAGTCACTGCTATATTATAACAGTAGATGGTTATAATAATAGTATTTCATGTTGTTTCACAGTTAGGGAAGATAAAATAATCATTTGGAAACCCACAGGGGGCCAGTGAAACCAAGTAAATGCTTTGCTATTCAAATTGTGATGTGAAAGCAACATTTTTCATCAAAAGTGCTAGTATAGATTTTTCAAAATCTCTTTAAATACCTTTCCTACAACCTCTGTCATAATACATAATGTTTTCTCCTGACTCCCAATCATGGAATTAATCACTGAATTACCTAATGATTTCTCAGAAATCTTTATGATGTTTAGTACATTCTTTCTACACCTGATTTGTCTTTGTGTTTCATAAGCAAGTAATTGCAAGGAAATATTTAAAAATATGCATTACTTAAGAAAACAACTTTGATAAGAATAACAAGTGATCACTTTCTGATGGCAAGAAAACACTGCAACAAGTTACAATAGTTTGAAAGCTGAAGTGGATTTTGAATGACAATATTCAGAATTAGGCAGAAGAAAGCTGGGTGAATTAGAAAAGAAGGGAACACTAAATGGGAAGAAGTCAGAGAGATTCTCAGTCTCCTGTTCAGAATTAAGCTCAGCAGCTCCTTGAAATTTGTATGTATGTTTACACTAAATACCAAGTTGCAATTTGTCATGTGTGTTTTAAGACTAAAAAACTCCAGCAAATTCTTCTAGAAGAGAAATGTGTTAAATCATATTTCAAAATATTTCAGAACCTCTGTTCTCTTAGACCAGGGAGACCCTGGTGTTTTGTACTACTAGTTTTGGTGCAATTGATTTACTTCTACAGAAATCAGTCATCTATCAGCACGGAAAACATAAATGTCAAAGCAGCTGTAATATATGTGCACCAATAGAGTCATCTGTTATGCTTTTCTTTTTTCTTTTTTTTTTTTTTTAAACACAGCAAACAGAAAAAGCCTATCTTAACCTTCACTAGAATTAAACATGGATTTTTTTAAACAAAAGATCACTGGGTGACTTCTACCCAGGAGTCCTTCAGAGAGGACAATGAGCCTAAGGTGCAGAACGTTAACCAGAAACTGCCAAAGCCTTTATTGGTCTTGACAGTATCATTTAAACTTTCCCTTGCCTCAGTTTCTTAACGGGGGATCATAAATAAGTGTCATAACGCTGATGATCTATGAGGTCAACTTATTCCCATGGCTAATACTGTCAGTAAATTTATCTATAAAGTAGTTCAAAAGGAATTATATGTGTGAAGTAACACACGTACACACACGTATCCTGGGAGAACAGATGATCCACGGAGAAGCACGAGTCACTCACTTGCTCCATGTCTTCTAGCTGCTTCCAAATCACTTTATTCAAGTTCAACCACCTCCAATTATTTTTCCTCTTTAGCTCGTTTGACTAGATTAAAACAAACAATCAAAGAAAAAAACAAAGCACCACACACCACGCAAAGAAGTCTCTGTTCAAGGTTTTTGTGTCTCTGAAAACAAACAAACAAACAAAAAAAAAAAAAAACAACCCAAAAAAGAAAGAAAAATAAAAAGGAAGAAAGAAAAAAATAAAAAAGAACATACCCCAAATAGAGTAACACTGTGTGATGAGCTGATAGACAAATTTAGAAAGCAATAAAAAAAGAAATCCATCTTCATTGACTACATCACAAGAATATGACTCTAGCGAGGGCTCATTAACCTTGCTCTGCATCATTAGGTGTTCCAGTAAGAGTCGCATGCTGAAAGGTAGGTAACTTTGAAAAGAAAAACAATACAATCTGACCACTTCTGAGAGCAATGTGATTGAAAAGTGCCTGAAAGCAATGGACGTTCATGTTCCTTCAGGAGATACCCCACCCACCCATTCCTGTTCACAGACTGCATACGTGAAGCACCGTCTTTTTTAGACTGTTAAGTGATACCACAGGCCTAGTGCAAGCCCTCAGCAGAACTCCCTGAGGAGGGTCCCTAGGATTATGTTCTATGTTTAGTTTTAGGTCTTCTTCACCAAGTGAAAACAAAAGACAACAAAAGATGGGCCAAAAGATGAGGCACACAGTAGGAATGCAAGACTAATAATATTTTAGAAGTGATCTAGAGTTGAAAACTTCAGAGGAAAATAAAATTTAAAAAAAATAATGTTGAGTGATGAACCTGTATCAACATTTGCTCTGACATTCAAAAGTAAGAAATAATTAAAATAGAAGCTAGACAGCAAGTGTATAGCAAACAAAAAGACCCCACCCCAGGAATATATTTTAATATCAAAGTTCCATTTACATCTGAGTTCGCCAACTTCATATTTTTGGTCCAGTGTTTGCTATTAAACAATGTAATAATCACAATTCAATTTATTCTAGGGGCAGTGGTGCTTGTAAAATTCTTAGCTGGTGGGGATTTCAAATTTTGTAGTAGACATGCATGCATGTGTAATACAACAGATGCTAAAGAGAAAAAAAACATACAAAAATGTATAGCACAGGCCAGAATATTTATATGCTGCAAAACAAAACAAACCAAATCCGTTTCTTTGCAGAAGAAGGTGCTAAGGCCAAGAAGCTGCATGCCCAGCCCAGGATTGGGGACAGAACATGAAAATCCTGCTGCAGGCTAGGGAGAAGGAGCACAAAGGCATTAGAGATCTGCAGTATGAATATTAAATATCACAACAAGTTGTTACATGGAACTTATTTGATGTTATGGTACTGTCTCTTTAATTTTCATTCCATTATGCCACCATGGCACCTTACTGTGGACACAGAATGCCCAGGAAGTATTTTTGCCACTTTTGCAAAGTTTTGGTGGGGATAAGACCCCACTAACTGCAAGGTAAAAGCCACTCCTGTCTGGGACGCTCATTATAGAAGAAGAGTAAGTTTAAATACATCTTCCACAAGCGAAAATAGATTTTTAAACAGTTTTACCAAATATGTCAAAATTCACTTTGGCTAATCCTGTTCCAACCTATTTAGTATTCAAAATCCACTTACATTAACAGTTTAAGAACTAGTGTCTTTTTTAACACTGTCAGTTCTTTCTGGTATGCAGCTTCAGGAAAGCTCTATTGCATCCCATAAGATCATATCAAAAAGCTGATTTGATACATCACAGCCATGTATACAAGAAAATGCAAGGCATAACATAACAAGGTATTTTAAATATCTAATTTTTTCCTCAAAGGATCAACTCAGAATACAGTTTCTGCTCTAGAATACTATACACCCAGTGGAACACATTATGAGTGTCTAGGATTGATACAATATTGAGGAGACTTTCTTTCTTTCATTGTCTCAAACTAAATCCAACAAATGCTGGCAGGAATAGTTTGTGTTAGGGACCTCTTTATTCTGACAAAGAAAACACGTCCAAGTCACTGTAAGGTTAATCTTTCTTCACAGCTATCTCTTATCCCTACAAAGGCTGCATTAAACACCTTCCAAGTGACAAAACAGGTAAAGCGAAAACAAGAAAAAAAGACAGACACGAAAAATATGGATCCTTCCTTTAAAAGATCAAGAACATGAATTTGAATTTTGTATCTAATGCCTACACGTTGTGGCTTACAGAAACATTAAATATGTATAAATAGAATTTGAAACAGCTTGAAGAACCACAGAACAACACATTTGTTAACCAAATGGAAAGTATCTAAAAAATTAAAGAGGTTGTGGAAATTATTTGTTTTATTCTTCTGCACTGCACACAATCATTATGTGTTCTTCTCTTCTAATTGAGTCCTCTAAGCTGTAAGAGTTTAAATAAACACAAGTGTCCAGCCATAATGTCTGTTTATATCAGTCTTTGATCAAGCCTAACTGCAACAAATTAGGAAGAGTCTTTAAGTAGTAATTAGCAGCGCTATTACAAAAGAGCAACAAAATACTTGCATAACATACTTCTCTCAGGCTAAAGCTACCAGCAGTAGTAAGGGAGGATGGTCTTAAACTGGTTTTGAAGACCTCACAGTATGTAAGAGCATGAATTGACTTAGGTAAGTACCAGGATAAGAGAGGATATAAGATGTTAAGACTCACACTAAAATAAAACATTTTTGAAGATTAAGGTGTTCTTCATATAGCATTTCCCAATCTATTGTGAGGTGGAAAGGACGGGCACGAGGTCAGAAAGAAAAGGAGATTGACTGAGTGTAACCATAAAGGGAATATAGGAAGGGAATGTCTTCAGCATAAGTGGACTGCCTTTAACTTGCATTAATGACATACATAACACTACTGTCCTGCTCTCCCAGGGGGAAAAAAACACCACCACATACAAAAAACCCAAAACCAAAAACCCAAACCCAAAACTCAACATACATTGCAAAGCACATTTTGCTGTTTGCATAGGCTCCATTTTGAGGTTGTCAATACACTGAAAGAATACACAAGAAAATTAATGTGATATGGCAAACCAATGGGAAAGGTGAATTTTTCTTCTATGTCTTGTTCTACTTCATTAGCCAGCAGGAGTAAAGTCTTGGAGCATGCAACTGAGCAATTTGTCTGTTGTCTCAGAAACATACAAAACATATTTGACATGCTGGAGGAAAAAAAAAAAAAAATATCTCTCCTTGACTTCCTTATTATTAATCTGCACCTGAGAAGTCATGCAGTTTTCAAGCATCTGTACACAAACAGCCAACAAAAGTGAGAAAACTAGATGTCTATGTCCTTTGGTGATAGAACCAAGTATTTCCATTATCAAAAAATAAAAAAAAATAAAAAAAAAAAAAATTAACCTAGGATCAGGGCCATGGATCAAGGAAAAGATAACCAGTCTTTTTTACAGCACATTACCATTTCACAACTAAGACTAAAAAAGACACTACCACTTTATAACAGAGCAGATAATTAATTTCACTACCACCAGAAATGCTCTTTCTAGAAAGAGATGTATTTTTACTTCTTCAATACCATTAAAATATGTCTACAGCCAACGCTTACTCAGAGCTAAAGGCAGTTTTTAAATTACCAGTTATGATGTTAATTCTTTGCTAACAAGATTTGTGATTTATATAGCGGTTCAATGTAACTATAATTTGCCCTCCTGCTGCTAATTGATGACAAAGCACTACATACTTTTTTAAACTTTAAACAAAAATTAAACATCATTTTCTAGTGCATTATTGACCTTTATTGTACACAAATTGCTTGAAATAATAACATTATGATGATCTGCAAACTAGTTCTAGATTACCTTTAACTTCCATACCTTTAATACCTCTGTTACATAGCATCAACCAATTAATATAATCTCTTTCATTGCAATGTGAATATTAGTGGAGAAAAATGGAAATGTAATAAAATGTACAACCAGAATTATGCGGGCTTGAACACATTTTCTATCTTTGAGACTTTGTTATATCTAATTTTGGAAAAAATGACACTGCTACATAGGCATATATAATAAATATAAAACAAGCTTTATTTAAAAAAAGAAGAATATTTCCTTTTACTTAGTTTACAGAGATTTCCACTTCCCTTAAATCACTACTTTTTATTTTAGATAGCAGAAATTCTGGTAAAGGTAGCCAATATTTGTTCCCTGACATTTCTGCTGAGAAGAAAAACAAGGATTTGCTCATCTTGCTCTCTGAATCCACAGCACGTGTGAGAAACAATCAATAGATCTCAGTTCATACTGCAGAATATTTCTGCAAATAATCACTGCAGTTTTAATACCTGGGCCCATAGTCAGGGGGTCATCTTTGACTCTTCCCTCCCAAGAAACCTTTTCAGTGTCTCAAATCTTCTTCCTATATGACAATGCCAAAGCACATTCTTGTGTTGTGTGCACACCAGTACAAACTAATTTGGGTCCCTGTTATTTCAGTTATCACAATTTTTCCTTCCCACAACTGCTAAAAATTTATTAATTTCAAATGCCCCAAAAAAGCTGTTGGCAATTCTATCTTCTAGTTTCCCCAAAGCTTTTATTGCTTTGATTATTTCCATTGGATCCCCTTCCATCCAAATAAAAAAAAAATATTATTGTTACACCCTGCAGAAGTCAGCTTCATCCTCTCCTTGCAATGTTAACCCCAGCTTTTCTTTCAGAAACCTGCTGGCAGCTAATTCTATTACCACTTTCAGTTCAGCTGACCATGACTTCATTCTCTTCAGGACTCCAAGAACCTTTGAGGCCTACAAAGCCTTGTCTGATAGAAATGAAGTAAAACATCTTCTTTACCTTTCCAGTACTCCCAATCTGCCGTGCCTTGCTCTGCCTTTACACAGAGGACAAATACTGAAAAAAATCACCTTCTAAATGCCTCCTACCTAATTAAGTTGGGCCAGATCTTTGCAGTTTTCAAGTGTAGCAAGATCATTTCAGCCACACTTGGCCTCCCTTTGGTTCTTCTGCATTCTGTCAGAATTTCAGAGATTATCTTTATTTACAGAAATATTAATAGAAAACCACTCAAAACAGCAGTTTTCAAGGTTGCGTACAACAGTGTTTGTACAAACCAAAGTCTGTCTTTGCCTGCATGCACTGGGATGCTCAAATTGTTACAGAGACAGAGAATGAAAGTGACAGCACGTAAACCTTCCGACAATATAAGTGAGCTATAGATCAAACCTGAAAATAATGTCTTCAATATTAAATGCTTGCACAGAACACTAGTGATCCAGTCCAGGGAATATTTTTTAGTAGGCTTGAACTGATTTTTACCAAAAAAAACGCCAACCAAACAAAGTAAATATATTGTGGAGTTCCTCCTTTTCCGAAAATATTTTTCATAGAAGCCCACCACTTGTATACCTGTGAAAAGAACTTTGCTAAGAAATTCATATTATGACTTTACAGTTTACATCCATTTTTTAATGGACATACGTATATAAAGTTTGCTGTTAAGCTCCCTGGAACATGCACTACGCTCCTTGCTCTTTATTTGAAGACCAACTTGAGCAAGAGGTTCTTGTCTTTAAACTTCTTAAGGTTCTAGAGTTAATCATAATTTTTACCACCACCTCAGTTTAAATAGATAAAGCCTTAGCATAAAGAAATTAGCAGCAAACTTCACCCTACAGTCCAGAATATAAAGGTAATATCTTTAAAATCTAATACTTCACATAGTACACATAGTGGGAGAAACCCAGCAAATTATGAATGACATCTACATGCTTGCAACTACGTGCAGATTTTGCAGTCACAATCAATTAGGCTTTTTACCTAAGTCATCTTTACAAAACACAGGTATTTACTTAAAAGGTAAGGTTAAAGCAAATGTCTTCAGCAAGAAAGAAGACAATCCCAGTTAATTTCTAACAAAATACTGAAGCTATTATTTAAAATTAAGGGACACCTATCTAGAAGGGCACGAAGCCATCATGCCCAGATCACTCACAGAAGTCAGAGATTTTTATAAACAGGCCCAGGCCAAGGAAGACTCTTAGAGTTAGTGACAAATGTAATTCTATCACACAAACTCACGTATATGCCCTAAGGAGCCACAGAGTTTAGATAAACTTGAATTAAGGGAAAGTGCTCTCTTAAGATCAAAAATGGAAACAACAAAATTGAATTTGCTTGATTAAAACAAATTTGATCTATTTCCAGAAGGGAAAAAAAGCTCGTCTGATCAAGTGAGATTCTTTGAGGATACAGCCAAGATGAAAATCACAGCATAACTCTACCTATTTGTTTTTAACAAAAAAAAATGGTAAAGGAAACACATCTCTAAGGTGAGAGCTTAATTACAAGGGTAGGGAATTATCCTTAGGAATAACTAACTTTAAAATTTAAAGATGGCCAGAGGTTACAAAGTAAACTTTTAGTAAAAACAGCATCTCTTTCTTTTGCATTTCTGCCCACAACCACAAGTGGAAGAGGACCTATACAGACTCAACTCTGCTCAGTGGGAAGCAGTGGGGATCAGGCAGCCAAAAAAGGCTTAATATAGGAAGGTAGAGATACAGTGTCCTCTCCCTACCTGCTGCAATATGATCAGGGCCTCTGCACATCGAACACACGCTTTGGACCATATCCTCCACCAAGAGCTGTCTATCTTCCATTGTATGTTCCAATTGGCATGGAAGATGTCTTGCCCTTATTCAGCAGGGCGCAAGGACCCTTGGAGAACAGCTTCTGTAATCAGGGTCACCTCAGCCTTCAATCCAAGGAAGAGCTGAAGCTGAAATTGGTGATTGCTCTGGTGGAGCACAGAGAAGGCGTAGTGTCTGGCAAGTACTGACAAAAGGGGACAGGGCAGGGGACAGCCTACAGGCAAGACCCTGCTAGGGATCCAAGGGCCCAGCCAAGAGAAGTGGACACAGACACTGGAACAGACTTCAACTTTACGCTTGGATGAATCACTGGGGAAACCTTGGATCTTTCTGGAGATTAACCTATGCACAACATGATCCAGCAGTTCTATGGAATTAGGATCAATACTGTCAAGTGGGATATCAGTGTTACATAGATAACAGGTAGGAGTAGGAGAAGATTTGGCTTTTAAAATACTCAGTGGTCATAAATAAGTGAGCATTGCAAATTATATCAAATGCAAAAGAAGGCAGATCATTTAAGAGCAGGTGCACAGGCTAACAGATAGTAAAGCAGTTCAACAGAGATAAGCTTCAACCAATACATCTTACAGCAACAGGAGAATAAATTCTTGCAAAAATCTGTCCATAAACAGAAGATAAAGGAAAGAGGCAGGAATGTACCGCTAGCAACCCTAAGTCAGTGATAGTAGATGCTGGGGACTACAAGGGAGTGCTGCTACTGTTGGAACAAAACGATGGGCTACGTAGGACCATTGGTCTAACTGAGCGAAGTATTTATGTTCTTTTAAAATATGCAAGCTGTTGAGACTGTTGTGTGCAGAGAAGAAAATGCTCAAGTGCAGGCGAGGAAGGGGAACAGCTCAATGTACAGCTGGTAAAATAAAGCTGAGTGTGAACAAAGACAGCCATCACTACCACCAATTTTGCACTTCAATCAAGTTTTTCATTCACAAGTCTCCAAGGATTATACAAATGTTCATTAATGAGGTAACCAATCTCTTTCCAACTCATTTTCAGATGACTTAAGGGAAAAAAAAAAAAAGGTAATAAAAGCTAGTTTCCCAAGCTTGCTAGTTTACGATTATACTGCTACCCAACAGGAGATTTTATGGCATATTCATATATAAGGCAACATATAGAGAGCTCTGCATTTAAAAAGTGCTTGATGAGATGGGATAATACACAAACAGAAAGGAAAAAAGCTCAAGTGTTAGACTCCTTGTCTCGATCTCCTTTTATTCTCCTGCAGTGAACTTGGTGACAGAAAGGAATTAGCTCCTTCAGATACCTGATATCAGAAGCTAAAAATACTGAATCTTCCTCCGACACACACACACAAAGAGCAAACAATGATCATGGCAGTGTACCAGAGCCCTGTCCCTGAGCAGACAGACATGAAAAGTATTTAGTTAGAAATTGGAAATCCTGATCACAATGAAAAACTGAAGTGAAACTAGAGAGAGCTAGAATAAGAACAGTCACATTATCATCTGTAATGGGCAACTGCTGCCACAGGCTACAAACAGCATTTGGATTTTTCTGCACAAACCAGGAGGATCTATAAAAAATTTTAGAAGGATTTTCAATCCACAATGTCCATCATACACCAACAAAGCATAATAATGAATTTGGAGAAAAAGCAGATTGGTAGGTTGCCCATCTGCATGAAACAGCCAAGTCATGCTATTTTGAAATCTTAAAAAGATGAACTAATGTGCAACAGATCAATAAAGGGAATTAAAGATATTGGAAACAGATAAGAATACTCAGTAACTCTATTAAGACCTACAGATACGTGCAAAGCTAGTGAGCAAGGCCACATCCGAACAAGAGATGATGTGTGGTACAGGCTGAGAGTCCATTCATCCAGTACCTCAGAAGGTAAGAAAGCAAGCAAAAAGCAAATGCACAAGTACAAAACTCAGATGAGCTTAACAGAAAGACATGTGGGAATCCGGAAGAAAAATACCCAAGATAGTAAAGCAATGTTTTGTATAATGGGTCATGCACACTAACTGTGGTAAAGGGAATAATTATGTCACAGCTTCCAGACAAGAAAATAATGCACCATATTGAAGAAGGGAGCAACAGGGATCAGTGGCTTGGAAGATAATATTTTGCAAGTATAACATTATTGCAGTGCCCTGTTTGCAAAGCAGAGACAGCATTAGGTATAAAGAAAGAGACACACATACAAAAAGTCTAATTAAACGCAATATGAACATTAGTCCGTGTACTACACCACACAAATTTCCTCAGAAACATAAAGAAAATAAAGAAAAGCTACTGTCAGACAAATCAAATTAAATAATCATGAAATTGAAGGAAGTACACAGGTTACAATTATATACAAAACCACCAAATAATAAATGTACACACTGAAGTTTCAGAAAGTACAGACAACACAATCACTGCCTTCAGTTAAAACAAGTGAATAGGTGCTCTTAGCAATACTAAAACAAGCAAAGTATTCCTATGAGAGATGCAGCGGATACAAAATAAAGATGCAGCCTGAATATGTCTCTTTCAACTTGATACAGCCATCAGAGGTAGCATGAAGCTTATTACCAATCATCCCACCTTGAAGCACTACATGAATGAAAAGGCAATCACACAACTTAATGCCAATGAGATGGGGCTTGAAGGATCGCTCCTATAAAAGGGACAGTCAGTATCTTGTGTGTGAAGGTCACTATCACCAGAGGAAAAACATACACCTGATTGAAAAGAAATGTCTTGCAGCAGTTTTTGCATGTGAAAAGTTTGGTTCAAGGACAGGAAACCCTTCTAGTGGAAAGATCATAAATCACCAAAGAGCTTGGTTGGTTTTTTGTAATAAATAAAAAAAAAGTAATGACAAGAAAAAAGGACGGAGATATACATAAATGATTTCCCATCCAGTACAGTACAACCTTGCAGCATTAAAATATGGCAGCTCAACAGTAATATTAACTCTTCAGTTTGACAGACTCAGCTGAAACAACCTCCTCTAGGTGAACCTGCTTTAGCAGGGGGTTAGACTAGTTGATCTCCAGAAATGCTCTCCCGATCTTCCAACCCTGACCATTTCATGTTTCTGTGATTCTGTGAAACAGTTTTATGGCTATATCAAGGAAGATGCTAGAATGAACCAAAGAAATCATGAAGAACAAAAGTTTACTCAGTCTTACATACAGCATCTTTTCAGGATGATGCTCCTTCCCAATAATAAAAGTTCCCAAGAACAGAAAGACATTCCTTTCCTGCATACCAGAGCTATGAGGTACAGGTAGAAGGAACAATCAGATGTGACAGCAGCTGAATCTCAGTAAGAAAAGAAATTCTCTAAATATTAATTCACATATCTTTTGTAATATGAACAATGAATGCGACACAGACCTCAGGCATGACAAAAGATACCTGAGCCTGGTGAACAGCAATAACTCATATAATGGTTTCCAGTCTAAGCAGAAGGACAGACATTAACACAGTGTAGGAAAAGCCCTACAGATTGCTGGCTAAACGGCCAGACATTGTCCAATTACTCCATACTGGGCAATCAGCAAAACCATAAGTCAAAAATTAGAATAAGTACTACTTTTTTTTTTTTACATTCCTTTGTTTAAAGGCATTATGTTGAATGTCACATCCTAAACAAGGAGGCCTAACTTCAACTACCTTTGAAGACAGAGTTAGTCATTCAAGGAGAACTGCACAGCAGCAAAGCTACATCTGTTTAACAGACACTAACTTATTTGTAAACAATTTGCAGAGAACTGGGATATATTTCACAAAAAACCAAGTAGATTTATTCATGACAAACCAAGTCATAACTGGGAATGGTGAAGAGGACAAAATATGCTCTCGAGACTTGATCAGGAGACCACAAAAGAAAATGGCAAAGCTTTCTAAAATCCTATCCTATCAAGAATTTTTTTATGTCTGAGAGGAAAGAGTCAGACTTGCTTAAAATAAAAAATTTAAAAAATAGTAAAATTGTGGTCACTAGCAGTTCCCAATACAAATTAAACTGTGAAAGATTAACACATCCAAAATCAGATAGATTTGCAGGCATTAAAGCACCAATTTGTTTTGCCTTTCCTTGGCTTGCATTTATTATATAAATATACATATAATATATACAAAAATTTAAAGTGTAATTAAGGCAAAATGAATGATACATTTTTTTTCAGCACTGCCATTTCAGATGAAACAAAAAAGCAGGACAGGTTCCCAAGAGAGGGTGTTGTAGTAGGATAGTATGGCTGCATTCATAGTAGGGTACAAGGATCCATCTCCAGACAGGGCTCAATGATGGGAAAGCATAAAACCTGACTAGTACATGGTCTTGCAGACTGGTGTATCACCACTGTAGATTGTGGATCACAGGTGCCACCACACCTCTCTTTGCAGCACAGGTCTCACAAGAGCAGTTCCATCCTCTGCTGTTGGCAGGAGTTAGTGAAAACAGCTCACTACTGCTAGAGGAACTCCTTTTTTGCTTGAATTACATAGATGATGCTTTGGGTGCTAGAGGTCCCACTTTAGTCCCTGCTGACTCATATCATGTCTTTTCTATAAGCAGCTACGGTTCATTACTCATCAGTCTACAGGGTCCTTCTGTTCACATTTCTGACTAACTATAAAAGCACACTAATATGGAAGATTTACAAGAAAATGGACTCAACTGTCTTGGATAAAAACAGTATTAATCATGCATAGATCTGCTCTGTGCATTTGCAAATGTGGGGAAATCAAGAAGCCTGGCGATATCCCAACAATGTGCTTATAGCACTAGAGCTATCTAGTTTAAAATCTCATTTTCTAAGTACTAGATTAAATAAATACTGCAGCCCACAAGTGAAGAAGTTTAAAGTCTTTCCCAAAGCTCTTTTATAATATTAAAATGTCATTTATTATGCAAGAAACCCTGAGTCTGTGGAAGGCCAAGTAAAGAAATAATAAAAATAAAATTAAAAAATCACCTTGCCTTACTTCCCAAACATACCCAAATAGAACAGTTTAAGTAGAAGCATGAGTTGCAGCAGAAGTAGCTTCCAATAAGTCCTCCAGCTTCTGAATGTGACACAAGTGCAAGTAAGGACTAGGTTTGAGAGTTTTAACATAGCAGAAGCTGCAACTATCATGTTTCCTATCCCTTTAATACTATTAGTGTTAGAGGATCCTCCTCCTTTTGAAGCAAGTTGGTTCTCATCCATTCAAAACTGCTTCTGCAGTGCTGGAAGAAAAAAGTCCAACTTCAGAGGCAATGTGGAATGAGTTAGAAATGATTTTCTATTTGTAAAAGTTAAATAGCTTTCTCAGCCTCTTTGGTTGCTAATTTAATCCCTCTGTTGGCAGATATTTTTGGTTAAGTTGCTGGAAGAGTTGTTCTGCTTTACAGTCAGGTGGAAAACAATAATTCTTTGAAGATATCTCAGTCTGGAGAAAACACAGGCAAAACATTAACTTTCTCCTTGGAATCATGATGAGGATTGGACATAGGGGGCTACTTGAGAGACACTAATTCTAATTTTAGCTACCTGAACACTGAGAATCAGACTTGTTAAACATTAAATTCTTTTTGCAGAGCAAGGCACAAATCTTAGCTGGCCAGGGCAGAGCAGATCCCTTCTAACCTCTGATCCAGTCTATGTCATACACAACTATGTTTCACCCAAATAACCTGTATCAAGCTGAAAGACTTGAGTTACACATTTTAGTTTAGGAGTTAAATATTTAGCCTATCGTATCCACAGGAAAGAAAAAGCCAAAGCACCAATGTTACACAAAGCCTTTCCAGTGGCCAGGAACTGATGAGCAGAAAGAAGTCCAGATAGTTCCAAAAGCCAAACCACACCTCTGCAGCACAAAGTTGAAACACTCCCAGAGCTCCTGCCAGGCTAAGCCAGAGGAAAAACCTGAATGATCACAGGCTTGCAAGCAAATCACTGCTGAGACACACAAGGGAATTCTCTGCACCAGCTTCCTGGAGATCACGCTGACCTGACCTACTTATTATCCAGATGCCAGCTACGGCCTGCTTTTGATGCTCACAAGGAACCCTGCTTTCACCAAAGTCAAAATATATAAGGGGAATGGGCAGAGTGCAGAAGAGGAAGAGGAATTCATTCCTGGCAGGCAATTAACAGAAACCCTGATGTATGAAATATTATATAATCATCACATTAATGCAGAGTCCTATGTAATAAAAGCTATCCCTAATTTCTTTCAGGGTTCACTAAAGGAAAGAAACAGGCCAAGGAACCTTTAATTCCACACCTCCAGTACCTACAGATTAAAGAACAGCTCCCCAAACTGGAGCAAAGTAGGTATTTCAAGAGAAGCAGCCAGTTTATCCTTATAGACTCATGGTGATGCAAGTCCACTGTCTCCCTAGGGCACTGTTCCAACACTCCATCCCTTGAGTGCAGTGAAAACTAACAGGAATCACTAATGACATGTTTGCTACAAAGGCTAGGTCTGTTCTTGATAATATTACTAGACTTATTAGCAGCATTTGTTACTGTTGAGTAGATCCTGCTGCATTGCTGAGTAGCAGTGATCAGTTACATATGGATAGTTCTGTTCAGAATTGGCTGCAGTCTTGCTTTTAGTTGGTGAAAGTGAATTCATTCTCTCACTTTGCTGGGTTTATGCACGTAGCTCACTTCCCTCAACATTGATTTTAAGGCCTCAGGGCAGGATATATTTCTTTTATGACTTTTACTTGTTCCATGCTAGGTTAATGGTTGGACTCAATGATCTTA
The DNA here is from genome assembly GCA_035590275.1 of Ibycter americanus. Taxonomy (NCBI): domain Eukaryota; kingdom Metazoa; phylum Chordata; class Aves; order Falconiformes; family Falconidae; genus Ibycter; species Ibycter americanus. Next base: position 22,735,858 of record JAVJGI010000032.1, read on the forward strand.
AAGGTCTTTTCCAACCTAAACGATTCTATGATTCTACATGAATTCATATGCAGGCTTGTAAAGTGGATCTGAGATGAATATATAAACACATTACCTAGTAAACTATGTGACTGCTAACAAACTATAAGCAACCCAACTGAAAGGTGGCAGCTCTGACAAGTATCAGATACATATGACGCAACTTTCCCAAAGTTGTGTCTCATTTAGTTTTCCATCTCTGCTTTCCTACTTTTATGCTGCCACTGAATTGCCTCACTTCAACTCCCACTCTCAGATCCTCTAGCTCTTTCTCCTCATTTCTCAGACTCAACCAAAGGGCCACCTACCTAACTCATGTGGTGAGCTCACAGCCTTATATTGCCTTTCATGTTTCTGTTGCATCAGTTATCACTTGATCCCCACAAGGATGAACAGTGCCAAAAGCACCAGTGCGAAGCAACTAAAATGAGAAATAGGACACAAAAAAGAAAAAAAGGACGATATAATAGCCCCTGTTTTTACGTGAAACATAAGGCAGCTAAACTCAGCACTGTGACGTAAAATAGTATTGACATCTGCACTTTCAGAATGTGTGGTCTAATCTCTGTTGGAATCCCTAGGGCTTAATCTGTCACTCACCACACACGGATTTAGTATTTATTACCAGGTATTAATTCTCAACTGTTTCAAGCATAAAAATCATCAGGATTGGACAATACGGCTAAGAAAACTTGTTTTTTATCAACTCTTTTCACAGAGATGTCCTGCCTTGACTTAATTAAGAAAAAAAGCAATCCTATTGACTAAAAATTTAATCTTACCCTAAGTATTTTGCCAGTGTGAACACAGAAATATCTCTGAACCAGACTTAAATGTAAGGCTAAATTCTCATGAAGAGCAAAACCAAAACAAACCTCACACGGTGGCAGATTAGAACCAAATCTCTTTTACTGTAAGTGGCAGAGAACTTTGGCAGGGAAATTTCTGGGAAGGTTTTTCACCTCTGGACCATACCATCTTCTCTAGTTCAGAACAGACTTGAATTTTTACCCACTCGGTTCCTTTGATTACTCTGGATATAAATCATGAGTTATAACAAGTGAGTGCACTCCTTAGCCACATCATGCAGGTGTCCGTTCATGCCAAACATTTACAAAACAAAGGTTTCTCTTTCCTTCCTACCGTTCTTTTCCTTTTAGAAAGTGGAAGAGTAAGTAAAATAGATGACTGTGCAAAGGAAAAAGCAGGGGAAAATTATTCCCTTTAGGAAGGACAGGAAACAGTTAATCTGAAACAAATGTAAGTAATTGCTTCCAGTCTCCGGTTCCTACAAGTAAGATTTAAATTGCATACAGTTCAAAGTGTTTCTTTGCTTTACTGCTAACTAGTGCCATACAAATATTGGGCCAGAGGCACCATTCCTCCACCATGCTAACAAAGCATCAACTGTGTTGAGAATGTGATGTACTGAGCACAGCTCACTGGAGCCCACTTGCAAGAACCCAAGATGAATACAGTAGCACTTTGGTAAAAATACTGGCAAGCCCACAACTGTGTGATTGACAGTGACAGAAATAAACCTCCAGATCTGTCACCATATTTGGGTCTCCTAATTTCCAGGATAAATTTCCTTAGTACTGTCTTGAACTACTCAGCATATTTTGAATATACTATATGGCCTACACTGTACTGGCATTTCAGGACAAGGGTTTTGAAACTTCCGTGAAGTCACTAATAAAATTAACTTTATTTTATGGCTGCATTCCTCCTTAGACAATTTAGCACTGATCGCCACTGGTCATCAAATTTATTCCCCCTTCATTCGCATTTTCAAGGCAGAGGTGACAAGGAATTGCATCCCAGCATATGGCAGTTCCTTCATTAGGAACATAAGGCAGTCTCATAAATTTTATTCTACTAAAGCCAAACGTCTTCTCTACCTTCTCATTTCAAAAGATTCAAAGACAAGCGTTTTCCAGCCAATTCCTGGCAGAGCTCCCTTAAACCCTACAAAGTCATTCTGCTCGCCAATTGACCTACCAAAAACTTTCTTTTGAATTGCAGTGACCCTCACTGCAGTAAATGTCTAAACGCAAAGGTAGTCAACAGACTCCCTGTATTTGCCAAACTTAAGAGCATTTATGAATACTTCTGTTCAAGTAAGCAGAGAATGCAAGACTGGGTGTTTATTTTACTTCTATTGACAATAATGTTTCTGTCTGACAGAAGGCTAAAAGCTTAAATAAAAAGCTTCCTTGAAGTGAAGGTCAGCACAATCAGATACTTCGAACTCGAGGTTTAATTCACCATGTGAAGGTTAGTAAAGGAAACCATCAGAGACTACTTTGCATGATGTTACTAATGCAGAAGGGCTAGCATACTAATTGCAGCAACAGGTTTTTATATAGGGTTGCTGAAACATTTAGAATGCCAACACAGGATCAACTTAACTCTAACATCCAGACAATTATAAAGAGCAACCCTGAGCAAGACTGCTTGCTAATTGTGAGCTAACACAGAACCTCAGCACTGGATCCAAGCAAACAGACCTTTATTATCACTAGAGAAACAAAAGGGAGTGTTGTAATCTTGGTACCCACCAAGGAAATATTTTCCTTGTGGTGGACTGCTATTTTAAAACAAATGCACTTGAAAAAGTTATAAAACATAAATGAAATTACTGTATAGGAACTACAAGCATGAGCTCAGTAAAAGCTATATTGAAAGGTTTCCTTCAAACACCTTGCACTTTCAAATCAAATTAAAAAGTTATGTGTTTAATTCTGCTCTGAAAATATTCCAAAATATTTGGAATTTGGAATCCAAAATTCCAAAAGCACCAACTATGCAAGCCAAACTTTCACAAACTCAGGCTAGTGCTGTACATAACCAGTGGACTTTTGCCCGGAATAGCAAAGATAAATAACAATGCTGTGCTTCAAGTTGTCCCAGGACTTAGTTACAAATTAAATAATACATCACCTTCTTCAAGAAGATATCATGTAGCTAGAACTCCATGAAATGTTTGACCTAGCTACAGACTAACTGCAGACAGACATCTCTACAGTGTTACTGTTATTGACAAAACTTCCACAACAGGGACACAACCTAATAAACCAGAAGGATCAATTATTTCTGCACTATATACTTTACCATCTCAGTTCTCCAAGCCTTTTAAGTAATTTCCTTAGGGCCAATGCAAAGCAATGGCAAAGAGTCCTTGGAAAAGTGTGTTTAACTTTATCAGACTTCTGGAGACTTCTGTGAGCTAAGATCTGGCACTTATCAGCATATTCTGTAGCCTGTATAGCACACGCTTACATTAAGTACCAGTTTCTTTTCTCAGCAATTCTATGAAAACACTTTTCTTTTGATGATGTGGGATCATTTCAGCATCCCAGGAGAAAAGAATCCCCTTCTTCCCCACATTCTCCTCTATGCTTACATCCTCAGAAGCTGGCTCCAGCAGAAACACAGCCCCAGTGCAGCCCATGCATCAAGTGGTAGGAACAATTGGTCCCAGATTCAACTGCTTCGGCCAGCCACTGTGCCTGCATCTGTATGCAGATGCATTACCTCACTGAGAGCCCCTTCAAAAGCAAAGTACTGATAAAATACCAGCAGTATGTCCTTAAATACCTGTCTTCACAAAGGCATCTGTTCCTACATATATAAAATGCTGACATTTTGCCCCAGCATGTACTGGTTACTCTAAACACTTCATTAGAAATATGAAGATATTTGAAAAAATTTCATTTACACATCCTTTCTTGCACCATGGCCAATTCAGATCACAGTTCCCTTAAACATTATCTTTTATCAGTGCACTAACTTTATGCCTTTGTTTAACCAATAAAATATAGAAGCCCTCTAGACACTGTGTCTTCACTGGCTCTCACAGAAGATAGTATAGTAGGCACAATTTTCTGGCTTATTTGCAGTTAATCTGAAATGAATGTGAATTTGGTCAACATAGCAATAAAAGCAGAGCTGCTTGGAGCAGACCACCTCCCACACTTCAGGTCTGAAGGGACATCCACCCAGCACATGCAGCAAAATAGCATAGTTGGAAAGACCAGAATCAGGAAGTTGAACACCACAGGCACAATGGATTCTTGCAGACACCCTTCTGGATGGCGTGAAACTGCAGCAATACTGTTTCTGATCTTTGGAAACCCTGGAGGGAGAATCCAGTACCAATGCATATTAATTAAAACCTTAGTTGACCCTTTCTTCAATAGAGGCATCAAATTCGCATTTCCTTAACCAGTAAGCCAAAGTGAGTATCTAGTGATGAAAGCGTTAGGTATTTGATACTCCTCAGAATTACAAGCTTAGATCCTATCAGCGATCTTGTAAGTATGCTCAACTTCTTGATATTTACTACAAGAAATCTTTCAATAGAATAAAAAAAATAAAAAAGGGAGAGGCATCAAGAAGGTAGCTATAGAAGATAGCAAAGTATGTTTGTCAGATTTTACCCAGCTTAAACCACCATTCTACTCACATTGATACATAAATGAATTAAATAATCTATCATCTTCCTAACAATGCCCAAGAATTATATTGACTGTGCCATTTAAAGAGAAAAAAAAAAAGCTATCTTAATTTTTACAGTGAACATAAAGAAAGAGTAATTACAGAACTACCGGATGGAAAACAATCACAGTATTTTAGTTAAAGATGCTGAGACTAAGTAGTATAATGTACTCATCTGTTGTCTGTCATAATGAAGGCAGTAATTTGTTCCAATACCATTTAAATATCTTAAATCATTTGGAATGCATGGTAAACTTCACAATGGCATTGCAAACATTTAAAAAGCTATAATTTTGTTGAGAATCTGAGTTCAGGATTAGGGTGGCAACAACAGGGTGTGATTAAAGTATAACACTTCACTTTCAAAATTTCCAGGAGGGGTTTAGGGGCAGGGGAGGGTATGCTGTTTCCTTGGAAACTAGTCTACATGTATAGTTGCAGTGTTTAATATGGATTAGATGGCATAGTTACTATGAAACAAATATAATTATTCCTCTTTAAACTGAACAAATCTAGAACAGAAAAATTTCCAGTCTCTAAGAAACATAAAAGGTTGCTCAATCTAAAAGCTCAAACAGCAAGAGTGCACAACCAGAGCAGAAGAGAACAGTCACCAGTGTCCAAGCTGCAAAAGTAATAAAGAGAATAAATTCCATCTGTGTCCTCCTTTGTGATGAATGACTGACACAAGCACAGTTCAATCTTTTATTTGTTTGTTCTCCCTACAGTCATTATTGGTAGGATATGTTTCACTTGGCATAGGTCTTGGAAACAGCCTGCGTTTCAGGAGGGCAAACTCATTTAAAGGCATTTTTGTTAACAAATACATCTTTTATAAGGGCCACACACAAGATATTTACCAAGAAGCAAACTTTCAGGGGGAAAAAAAGTATTTATAAAATATTAGCCAATCACCATGTTTTAACTGGATATATTTTAGCCCCCAGAAACATCTGCTTCTGACCTGGAACGCACTTATGAATGGCCTTGGGTTTATGATCACTAAGGGTCTCTAATGTCAGCAGAAGTACTGCAACAGTCACTTGCCCTGCAGACATCCATGGACAAGGTTAAGTCTTTGAATATGAACTCAAACACAATCTCCACCAAGAACACTAGTGGAAATCAGCTGAAACTAAAGGCTATAGCTAAAGGCAAAAAAAAAAATCTCATAAGGTTTACACTGAAGTCAACCATTAAAAAATAATAATGAAAAAAAAGTCTGCACAGTTTTCATCATTTCACCTGCACTGCTGAATTAGAGGAACCAACAAAAAGATTAGAACAAAGAGAATATTTAAATCACTGTGGTTTTTTAAGCACTTGAAACTATTACACATCCATGAAAAAAAATTATAGAAAGGTAAAGTTGTTCAAATTTGAAGTCAGAGACAGATCAAAGTTGACCCTGGATTGAAAGTCTACTTAAATCAGTTCCTGATACAATAAACTACATTTTCAGACACAGAATGCAAAAAATCCAATAGAAACATTGATCCACAAAAACAGATCTGTTACGTGAAACATTCCCTGATTACAAGTCACCTAAATCAACCCTCCTAACAACTCCGTGTTAAAAGACACACACTCATGACAGAACAAAACCACCACCATCAAGTTAAATCCAAGTTATAGGCCTGCATGCAATTACTGCCTTGCCATTCCCTTCCTTTTTTAAGAGACAGTTATTTAGTAGAAGGTGTTTTATAAGGAAATACTAAATAAGTGCTACAAACCAATTGTTGGTGAGAGTTTGTTCATATTTTAAAGTGAATTTAAATTTCAATGTGGGGCACATTTTTTTGTTTTCACTGATCACCAAGGTACTGTATTTTAGTGCACTACATTAATAGTGCCAAATTTCATTAGACTGTGAAATTCAAAATCCACCTTTCCTTATGTAAGAGACTCCATGAAAGAACATAAGCAGTATACCTCATGATTTTAAAAATATTCTCAATAGGCCATGAAAATTTAAAGTTTCCTATCACACGTAAAAAAAGAAAAACAAAGACAAACTACAAACTTTATTTAAAAAGTGTGCCAACAGAAAAATAAATTGCTAATTTAAAAGTAGTTCTCTATAATCACAGGATTCATTCAGTAAACATTTAGATTTACTTTTAAAAATTGCTAGGTTTTAAGCATATGAAATACTAAAATCTAAATGTAGCCAGGTAAATGTTACAGACTTGCATAATATCAAAAAAATCTTTTGCATCATTTAAAGCAGCTGTCTGGGAGCAGGGGCATATCAGTGTGAAAACTAAAATTTAAACACAGTCTATATAGGGTTATTGTCCAGTCTCTTTATTACTGTTACCATGATATATGGTAGCATGACAATTGTCCTAGTCACAATGGAGTTGTGTCATACTACTAAAGAATAAAAAACCCATAATTTATAGTAACTACATATTTCTCATTTTTAGCAGTGATCTAGGACAAAGTCTTACAAGAGTATAACTCTTGCAAAATACAGCAGTGTTGATGTCAAAATCTAATGCAAAAAATTCCAGTGATTTAAACTTAGCCTCAGAAGGCACCAAGTAAAGAGCTCTAAATCAACTGAACACTCCTCTTAAATATCTATCATTTAAAGAACAAGATCACAAAGAGGAGGTAAAAACCTCAAGATTTATCAAAGGTAAATGGGCTTCAGATAGCTTCAACACTCTTTGTGCTAGAAAGATACCACCAAGTTGGAGATGTCATATATAAAAACAGAGCTGTTATTTATAGTTGTGCCTTCTCTAAATTAAATGCTCAGCCTTTCAATGCAGAGTTGCCATTCTCCTCTTGTATGGAGAAAGGACAAAAAGTGAACATGCACTGAACATGTGCCTTTAATGATCCTGTTCCTTTGACACACCTATGCCCACTGGGGTTAAATCCTCTACCACCATCTGACATCTCTGCTGCTGGAACAGTAACTGCACTTACACAGCAATTTATTTATTATCTAATATTTATTATCTAATTATTGCTCAGAGTAATTAGCAAAATTCAAGAGGCATTTTTAAACATAAAGTTACAAAGCTGGTAAATACAAGCAAGATATCACCTGCTCACAGTGACAGTAATTTAGTAGAAAAGCCAGTATTTCTGGCAATAAATGGCAAAGCTCTTCAAAAGGACCATGTAAACTCAAATTTCATTTCCTCCTCATTCTTTAAATGTTTCTGTTTTCTGAGACCAAAGTGGAGAAGTTAGAACAGAAGTTACTAGAGAGGTATGCAATGGATTTGTCAGCCACATTTCAGCCTTCATCATTTACATATATGTAGATATAAAAAGACAAGTCTATGAAATTGTTCTGTCTTAAGTTTCAAAACTTCTAGAAGCATTTCTTCTTGTTATTTGGTTTAGCATCTTATGGCACTTCTCTTTGTGTATCGGTCTGTAATAAAGTCGTTCTGCTGAGTCAAATGTAGTAGTAGTAAAATTTGTGCAAGAAATCTACTAACTTAAAGCAATTATTAAAAATAAAGGTAACTAAACCACTATAATTTATAGGTACACACTTACTTAGTATCTGCAAAAAAACAAACCAACCAACTAATCTATCAGTCAATAGCAATCAATCAGGTTTGCTCTCTAGGGTTTTTGGTACTGTCAAAAGCACTTAGGAATAAATTTAGTGATGAAGCCAGAGGAACTCTTCCAACTTGTCTGTCTAGTGAACACATCTCAAGTAGTAGCAACCAAAAACTTGCACAGACAGTTTATTTTGAGTTCAAAAAGCACATAAAACTAATAGTCAAGCAATGGAGAGAGGACAACAAACAGAACAACAGCCACTCAGATGATGTTCCTTATACTTTACTGGTTCATGATGAAAAGAACAAGTTTTTCAGGCTGCTGTAAGCAAGACATGGAGAACCAGAAGGCCTCTAAATAAAGCCTAATAGAGATAGAAATCATATTTTTTGTTTGTAACCTCGTGTTTTCTTTAAATACCTCATCTCTAGTTCAAATATTTACAGGCTGTCACTTTATAAAATTGGAAGAAAATTTCTAAATGAGGACATTTAAAAAAAAATTCTTGTAAAATTTTACTTTTTGTGGATACTTTTAAATTCCATCTCTCCTCCTACCCCTCATTTCACCATCCCACGTCCATTTGGGAAAATACAGACAAGCTTATGAGTTATTTCACTGTCATTAAATCTGTAGTTTTCAATGAAAAGTCAGCTCTCAGCAAAAACTTTCCTTAAAGGGAGCTACAATTACAGGGAGTTCTGGATATGCAGAGAAATCCCTGCTCTTCCAATCTTTGTCCGTAAGCAAGACAGGTTCCTCACTAGTGCCTGGGAATACAAAGTGCTTCCCCTTATGATGCCTGGAGTAATATTTGAGGTCATGCCTCTGCTTATGCCGCCTTCTTCTCACTGTTCTTACTTCAGCAAACCTCCCGCTGGAGTCAATTAGAATTTTGCTTGAGTAAGCACTGCAGGGTATGGCCTGTTGGCATTAAATAAGTCATCATTTTTAATTGGCATTCTAAGTTCCATCAAACTATAGGCTACACCTCATACTGCCTTAGTAAATGTTTGCACAGGATAACAATTTGGATCATGTTAATATTCACAAGTGATCCAAATATACACTGTACAAATACTGAATTTAGGTGAGTTATTTCAGGACAAAGATATCTAGGTCTATTCTTCTTAAATTAGTATGTATTTTGGAAGTCATAAGACAACCCAAAGTTATTCATTTTAGGGCATGCGCATATTCCTTTTACATCATTTGGTCCAGCGCCAATAAGTACTGCATATACTGTAGACCTTATAAAACCTTGTTTTATCAGTAAATACATCCTAAGCCTCTTTTTAAGTGTAACATTGTACATCTTGAAAAGGCTGTAACAGCATGCTCACCACTTTTCACGATTACACTACCTGCTATCCAAACACCCCAAAATTTCTCATTATTGGGATTTCTTGTTGGGACTTTCTCCCCAATATCACTCCTCCTTCCCCTTCAAAAGGGTATTAAAACAAGCTTTGGTTTGTTGTGTTAGCTGTATTATGTATACACTCAGAATATCTATTCTTCAAAGCACTTTGGGACTAGAATTTGTATGAACTTCAACAGATGTTGTAGAACATAACATCAACCTTTTGTTTTTTGGTTTTTGGGGTTTTTTTTAGGATTCTAAACCACTTAGCATAATATCATTCTGGCTATGTTAAGGCTAAACTTCACACTAATGAATGGCCTGTCTTGAAATTCCTGTTCACGTATGTGCTTCTGTTATCTTCTATGGAAATACATGTAGGATCCTAAGTTACGCTAACCTTCAAAACCTAGTTTTCCCCCCAGTTTCTTCAAACAAGGAAACATGGAGACTTTACCAAGTCTTATGACATATATTTCAAACCAGAAAGTGTTCCATTTTTCCGTGTCCTGTTAACCCTTTTGCAAGTCTAAATTGTACTTCCCCCACCCACCCTGCCAAGGAAGTCCCCATCTCTTGGAGCATCAACCTACTTCAGATATCCTCATGCTCAATTCCTGATGCATCTTCAGGATTAATGACAGCTAAAAGACAGAAAATATTGAGCTTGTCATGCTTACATGTAATGGGTATCTAGAAACTCAATGGAACACATAAGCTTATACACTATGCTTATGTTCAGGCAGAACAAAAAGTGAAAACACTTTAAGAGTGAAATCAAGTGGATTGTTTCTGTAGCATCCTAGAGTTAAAAGGAAAATTACAATCAGTCCCTCAGTAAAACTGAATTTGATACCTCTTTTCTATTGAGATTAGGAATTATCATCTTCCAAACCTGCACTTTGGAGCATCAGTGTCAACCTGTCTGGAATGTAATTTAGATTTTTCAGTAGCATAAAATGCCTACTCTTCCGTAGTCATTAGTGGCTGGCGTAAACAGTCTGACAGTATTATAAATGAAGGTCCCGACAGTTTGCAACACTAATCCAATATTTTGCCAGTAGCTCTAGAGCTCTCTCAGATGAGGGAAAAACTGCATCTCTTTAATCAGAAGCCTTTTTTTTTTATTCTTGTACTGATGGTTTGCAAGTCTTTTTGTGGGACCAACCTGGTTTCGGTTGAAGAGCTAGAAAACACACAATGGAGTTAAGAATTACAAACATTTATGCACATGTTTGATGTTCTTATCATAAAAAAAAGATGAGATAATAGAGATTAGCAGTTATGCCTTAGAAATTAATCTAAAACTAATGAGGGGAAAAAAAATGTTTCTTTTGAAATGGAAACAGTCTGGGATCTCTCATCCCCTCTAGTGGCCACTAGAGCTTAGACACTGGATTCAAGAATGTATGTGAACTGCATCCTTTCATTTGATATATGTAACTAGACTGAGCTCTGCCGTGATGTTGCATTTTAAGTGGAACTCCCTGAAGAAATCAATGGGGAATTCTGCTTAAAAATCGGTGGCATATTATGGCCTATAGTTGCCTAAGGAAGATTTCTTCCCAACAGGGACAAAAATGAAGGTCATTCTCTAGGAAAAAAGAGCACTAGGGCTGGACTTAAAGTAACTTAAAATTACATTAACATATTGATTGTTTCTAATGTGCTGTGCTTGCCTGAGCCTCAGATCAGAAAATATAAAATAAATACTTAGGAAACATGCACCAGAGAACTGGTCCAATTCATGGTGAAAAGCAGGTGATGTAAAACAAATAGGAAAAGGAAAGTTGTTTTTTAACAAGATCCACTTTGATCTGACAGATCAGAAAGTTGGAAAACCTTCTGTCTCCTCCTCCTTAAAAAAAATAAAAATCTATGTTTTGTGCTTATTGCTATGTTTAAAACTCCATTGAAAAGGGAAGAACACTAGTCTAAGTAAAGAGTAGAGCAGCAACATGTGAATATAGCATCTAATTATTTAGGTTCGGCAAAGAAAATGGCTAGGTACTACACAAATTTCAATCACAAACTCAATACTCCCCATCAAGATGAAAGGAAATTTTCAGGAGCGTAATATATGCAGAAAAGAGTAATTCAAACTGTTACTGCTAATTTCCAGGTGAACTAAAAGCACTGAGAGCAAAATCCAAAACAAAATCCTGGATTTTACAGTTCCTGTTCACAGTGAATTAATGATTAGAGATAAATACAATTATTGATTTATATTGAGCAAGGAGTGGCAACTATTGAAAGTATTAAGATGCTATTAAACTGACAGCAAATGGTACAAAGTAAGTTCTGATATCTGCCTTTTAAAACAAATAGAAGAATTGGATTTCTATGACTGGAGCACATGTAACAGATTGAGTAATTTGGGATTAGCTGGTTTAGAAAGGAAACCTAAGATCGGACTCATCAGACTGGCAGTTTGATTAAGAGCATGAAAATAGCAATTCAAAGATTATTTTGAAATTTAAAATGCCTCTGTTTGCCGAGGGGGGAGTAAACATCATCTAACATCTCTGTACAAAAGTATCTGCAAAATACTTTTGTTCCACTGCAGGACTGTAAAATATCAGTTAAAATATCATTCCCACTTCTGAGCATCACATGTCAAAAAAATGGAAATTAAATGGGGAATCCAGAGAATGATCAGCAATGAGGATGATCAGACCAGAGATTTAAAAAAAAATATGAGGAAGGTCCAGGGTAAATACTTCAATTAATTCAGAGGAGACATAACAATGTGATACAAAATCATAGAAATGTTTAGGTTGGAAAAGACCTTTAAGATCATAGAGTCCAACCGTTAACCTAGCACTGCTGGGTGTACCACTAAACCATGTCCCTGAGTGCCACATCTACACATCTAAAACACCTCCAGGGATGGTGACTCAACCACTTCCCTCGGCAGCCTCTTCCAATGCTTGACAACCCTTTCTGTGAAGAAATTTTTCCTAATACCCAATCTAAACCTCCCCTGGCACAATTTGAGGCCATTTCCTCTTGTCCTATTGTTACTTGGGAGAAGAGACCGACACCCACCTCGCTACAGCCTCCTTTCAGGTAGTTGTAGAGAGGGATTAAGGCCTTCCCTGAGCCCCCTTTTCCCCAAACTAAACAACACCAGTTCCCTCAGCCGCTCCTCATAGGATTTTTGCTCTAGGCCCTTCACCAGCTTTGTTGCCCTTCTCTGGACATGCTTCAAATACATAAAAGGCTACTGTTCTTTGTGCCTGTTGGACAGTACAAGTAGTAAAGGGATTAAGTTTCAGCAAGACCCATACAGACAACATTTTCAAACAGTAATGAAATACAGTACTTTAGCCTGCAAGGTCTGCCTTCTTGAAGGTGTTAAGAGCTAGTTAGACAATCATCTGTCCAAAAGAACCAATATAGCTGATCTTGCCTTAGGGCAAGATAACAGAGGTGATCACGGAGGTCCTTTCCAGACCTCTAAGTCTATGAACAGGGGAAGAACAAGACCAGTCACTGAATCTGAAAGACAGAAGATAAGCAAAACAAGTGAATTAACAGCAAATAGTCTTTAACACATTAGCTTACCAGGCCACAGAACTCATTACCAGGGAAAAATAGAGGCTGAATGTTAAATACCTTACTAAAAGCAATCATTCATTTTTACAGACACTGAAAAATATCCCCAAACTTACCAGGACTGTGTAACTATAGCACTAGTAATGTGATTATTTATGGCTGTTTATATGGTAATTTTGCAATACAAAGAATAGTTCACTCAAAAGGTAGATGAGAATGAGACTGGTTCCCTCCACAATTTCCTGTCCTAAAAGACAGAGCACCAATCTGCATGTCCAGACGTTAAGAGAAAAGTGCGACCTGTCCCAATAGTCATAAGAGGCCCAGAATAATACTGCATTCCAGAGCTAATGCATTAACATGTGTTTTACTATGGTTTGTGCTCTGCTTAGCAAGTGTTCTCCCTTTAAAAACAGCATAGGTAGGATGTAAGAAACTCATGGGAAAGTGTTTGCATTTCTGAAGAAATGGAAGAACCTCCTCCATAAGCTCCAAAAAGCCAGAATCAGATTTAACACATTCATCTTCCCAGAAAACTGGTGTTCTCTCACCATTTAACATTTCTTACCATGGAAGCTAGGTATCAGAGGATGATGCTAATGACCTACACTGCCTTTCAGCTTCATGTCACCCAGTTCAAATTGTAACCAAGCCAGTGAACATTCAAAAATCATCATACCTAAGTGACAACAGATGAGATGAACTCAGTAGGAAATGGAATTTCCACCTGCCACAAATGTATCACCATACTTTATTATTGCATTGCATGTTCTTCAACTACAGGCCAGATCTCCTACCGTTTTGACTATACCCAAGAGAGAGATCTCAGCTGAACACACTTATCTTTAATGTGTACAAAAAAAAAAAAAAAAAAAAAAACAAACGAAAAAAAAACGCGCCAGCGCTACAGACTACAAACACCGTCTGCAAAACTAATTAATACAACTTCACAAGCTGCTCCTGGAAGTGTGAAAACTTTCTACGTGCAATTTCATTAATTATAAATGCTTTCCTGGCCGGAAGATTTCAAACGTAGTTTTGCAAGATCGTCCATCGAGTTACTTTATTTTCTGTTAACTAGAACTAACAGATGTTTCTGACACATGTCCCAATTTCGCTTAACAGATCTGCAAATGACATTTCAAAATGTACAGGCCGAAACAATACCGGGTTTTCTTCTCCTTTATATGTTTTTTCCCCTCCCGAGAATCAGAACTTGCAGCTCCCCATATTTGCGAATGCAGAGAGTCGTTGGAAGGCAATGCTCATTAAAAATGTCAGTGTTATTCAGATCAAACATTTGAAACTCCCTCTGCCCAAAACAAAACTGTTGAACGAAAAGGTCGCAGCTGTGTTATTCTCACAATGTTCGAGCAGCAGCATCTCAGCGACATCAGTCAAAACTGACTAGACAAGTTGTAACTTCTATTGTTCACTTTTAATTTGTGAGCTTGCACAATGATTTCATTTTTTCCCCAACTACTTTAAATTGCCAAAAAAAAAAAACAACCAACCCACCCTCGCCTGTGTGAATAAGCAGAAATAGTAGCTATGTCACTCGATATTTACACAGATCTATCCGCATAAACGTTACAGCAGCCTCTCCGCACAACCAGAGAAAAATATGGACGAGAATTCTGAGATTTGTTCTCGCTCTTCCTTCTTTTTCCCCTCCTTTCCTCCCCCCTCCTCCAAGCGGTAAAGAAGCAAACAAATCTGAGAATTTATTTTCCAGAAGTACTTGGCGTGCATTCAATAACAACGCAAAGGATACATTAAAAACAAAATAAAGCAAAACAGTATGCTGAATAACAGAGAGAGAGAGTAAAGAGAGCTTTACATACTGACCTGTATGAGTTCTTTTGTGTATTTTGAGATTCTCTGATCTGGCAAACACTTTGCCACAGCCTGGGAAAGGGCAGGGGAAAGGTTTTTCACCTGTGTGGACTCTGATGTGATTTACAAGTTTATATTTGGCCTTGAAAGGTTTCCCTTCTCTTGGACACTCTTCCCAGAAACATATGTGATTGGACTGCTCGGGTCCTCCAACGTGCTCCACCGTGACATGAGTCACCAGCTCGTGCATCGTGCTGAAAGTTTTGTTGCAGGACTTTTTGGGGTTTGACAATTGCTCGGGCTCAATCCACTTACAGATGAGTTCCTGTTTGATGGGCTGCCGCATGTAACGAAAGAAGGCCCCTGCCCCGTGGTGGGCTGCCATGTTCATGTTCATGTGGCCGTAGCCGTGCAGCTGGGTCGAGGCGTAGTGCTCGGAGCGGGGGCTGGTGACCTGGCCGTACTGGTCGGGTCTGCCGTACATGTCTCCAGAGAAGCCCAGGCGCATCTGCCCGTTCACCACGTTGGGCGAAGCGTGGCTGGTGGCTTGTTCGTGCAGCCCCGGGAAAAGTATATGTCCCGCGGCATCGGTGTGTCCGTGGGGTCCGGCGAAGCTGCCGGCGGCGGAGGCGAAGAGGCTGTGCTGGGCGCTGGCGGCCGCCGCCTCCCCGAAGCCGCGGTTGCGGAACAGAAAGTCCCGGGTGGAGTTGAAGGCGGCGCTGGAGTAGGAGCTGACATGGGTCGGGTGGTGGTGGTGCCCCAGGGCCGCCGCCGCGTAGCCGGGAGCCTGCGAGGTGAAGGCGGTCTGGCCGGCCGAGGCCAGCTCGTGGGTGCTGGGGTTGATTTTGAAGGCGCCCATGCCGTCGGCGAAGGGGTTGATCCCCAGCCCCACTTCTCTGTCCGTGACATCGGCCGTGGAGTGGTGGCGAGAGGATCCGAAGGTAGTGACTCCTATGGCGGGATACTGCGGTCCAGCATCCAGAAGCATCTTCCCAGCGTCGATGCAGCAACCAAAAAAAAAGCACGCGCGCACACACACAACGCGGAGAGAAGCAGCAGCAGCAGCAGCGGCGGCGGCGAAAACACCCTCTTTGGAAAGTCAGCGACGATCACCACGAAAGCAACCACATCAAAAACACCCCCTTCGGCATCAGCGCAGGGGGAAGAAAAAAAAAAAGGGGGAGAAGAAAAAAAAAAAAAAGAGGTTGGTGCAGAAGGGGGGAAGAGATCTTCGCAGTTGCAAATAATAATAAAAATGTGCCCCAAAAATATTCACTGTCTCTCTGCTTTGACTTTTCAGGGAGGTTTAAGTGGGGAGGGGGGGGGTTGGGTAAGCTCAAAAATAAACTGGCTGCAAATAACAATAACGGAGAGAGATCAACACGGGCAGCAAAAAAACAAAACAAAAAAGAAACTTCCTTCAGTGATTTTTTTGGCTATAGGAATGTTGCAAAGTGGCCGAGAGATTGTTTCTCTCTCCTCTTCGAGCTTCCCCACACTCTCCCCGATTTTTTTGGGGGGGGGGGCCTTTTTTTTTTTTAGGTCCCTCTGCAAAAAAAAAGGCGCAAATCATGCACAATATTGTCTTTTGCGGTTTATCTTCCTGGGGAGAAACTTTCACCTCCTCAGCCGGGCGGTGAACGCGAGACTGATAGCGGCAATCATTCCTGCAGATAAATGAATTGAAAAGACGACACCGTCCCCCCCCTTGATGAATGGGAGCCGGGGGCGGAGCGACGTGCGGGCGGACGTGGGCGCTCATTGGCCGCCGGCGGCTCCCCCTTCCCCGCGTAACTCCCCCCGGCCCCGCCAACGAAGGGCGCGCACGGCCGCCTCCCGCCGCTGATTGGCCCCTCCGCCTCATCAATCGCAGGTATTGTGAGCGCCCTGACATCCCTTCTGACAAACAGGGCTGCAGGAGTAGCAACTTTTTTTTTTTTTTTTTTTTTTAATATATAAAGCATTTTTTTTTTTTTTT
>JAVJGI010000032.1:22752750-22772206 GCA_035590275.1 Ibycter americanus
TAAAAAAAAAAAAAAAAAAAAAAAAAGAAAGGAAAAAAAAAAAAATAATTCCAGAACAACGCTCTCACTGTGATTTTCTCTGGAGATTCTGGTTTCTCATTGGGGGTTTTTCTATATTAGCCTAAAAGTAGATGCTTTTTTCCAGGTGCTAGAAGTGTAGTGATGCTTTCCCGATACAAGGATTTGCTTTGTCTTTAAATTAAAACTAGGTCATATTTCTGACTGACACTATTCAAATATTACACCTTACACAAGAGTCATCACCCACTATTTACATAGCTGTTATGAAAATCTGCATGGTTATGCTGTTCACATTTGCTGCCAATTATCCCTTCTCACCGTGTGGATTTAGTGGTTAAAAGGTGTAACATGAATAGTTATTTGTATTAATCATTGTGAAGGTAAATATCGAAGGGAGACACCACTTTATAAGGTTCTGAGACAGAACCTTAGTAAATCACGATAGCTTTGAAAATGGCATATTAAAACATACATGCATGTAAAAAAAGGCCCTTGATAGAGCCTAGTATTTCTTTTAAAATTCCAAGAGCGCCCTCTTGTGTAAAAACTGACAGACATTACGCTGCACGCACTGCTGAAACACACAGGATGATGTTTTAAAGTCTGCAACAACGTAATTACATTCCCTCTTATCGTCTCATAACTTTGCCTATTTCTGACATGTAATTTTTTTTCTTCCAGCCTGTTTCACTGGGTTTCTATTCTCATGGACACATGAGCAAGCAAAGTCAAAGCCATATCAGTGCAAAATAATCTATTCCTTATCTTGTCTTATAAATACAGTTTCCTCCAGTGTTTCCCTACTCAGCTCTGCAGGAGTCATACCTCCTCCAGGCTGCAACACTGACACATACCAGACCCTAATAAAAGTAATAAGAAAATATCAGCCAACACTTTCAAGCTGATAGGAGAAAACTGAAAAAACATAACTAGAACTGTGAGAGGTGAGTGAGCAGGGGATGCAGCTTACTTTTCATTGTCCATCTTCAAATCAGACAGTTTGCAATGGGAAATTTCCAGAAAATAATGGCCTATTTACACTGGAATGTCAGTAGGAAAACATCATTTGGCACAGAGGAAGAAGAAAACTGAAAGGCGTCACAGACACTTGCCTGGAGGTAACATATTGACTAATACCACAGATTTCAAATTGACAGGTGCTGATTAAAAACCACAAATGCAAGCAGCCAGAGTGAAGCCAGATTTACTAGGGAAAATGCACATGTTGCCTGTTAAAGCTGCCATAATATCCAAAAGTAGTGCTGACTTGGAGCTACTGAAGAAGAGTGAGTAAAAGCAAATACAGAGAGAGGTAGATGGAAAGACCTAAAACAAAGGTAGAAAGATGAAAGAAGAAAGGGAGAGAAAAGTAGTTTACAAGTTGAATCCACATAGAACATGAAACTCTCATCACTTGCATTACTCATTCTTTTAATTTTGTGCTTGCCCTCCCCTAGCAATTAAACTGAACGTCCTTGACAGTCTGTCTTCTATAGCAGCACAGAACTGAAACTAGACATCAGCTTCAGCCCTTTATGGTCCCTACAGTATCTTAATTTTCTAAATTGGAGATTTATGGAAATGCTGACATTCATCTCGGTTAAAATGCTAGCATGTTGCTTACAAACACGGACTCCTTCTCCTTTTAGCTAGAAGGTTGACAAGAAAGGCTTAGATGCTTTCTAATCATTATCCTGCACATGATGGGGCTGTGAATTTTATGAGCTTTATCATCTTATTGCTTACATCTCTAAAAGCATTTGGCCACAGACATGCTTTTGCTCTCTGTATTCTTTAAACAGCAGTGGTAATAATTAGCAACTGTGAGCCGCCTGATTATCATATGAATGAAGAAAAAATTGAAAATGCACCAGAATTAGGACCCAGCAAACATTTCATTCTTCAAAATCACAGAATCTTTAGCAACATGTATCATTCAAAAGCTTACCTGCTACCACACCATTACATCAAATACTATTAACAGTAGGCTCTAAACTGTACCACAAGACTTCAGGTTTGATTGAAGAGACTGATAGTATTGATGACCTCTTTCCCTATGTAGACACTTAATAAGGGGACCTGAAGTCAAGTTAGTATGTTTCCAGCAGACTTTTTTATTATTATTTATATATATCTATGCTTTTTATCTCTTAGCTAGCTTTCTTTTTTGTCTCTTCTCAGATATCAGAAAGTAAATCTTCATGTGATTAGTTCTGCATATATGTTGACAAAACAGCTAAAAAAACCTTGATGTGATTGAGAATCTACTGTTACCAGAAATGTTGCCATCTACTAAAAGTGAAAGAGGAGTGACAATCATTCCTTGTATCTTAAAGAAAATTCTTAAGACACATGAACTAGAATGCTAAGCTGTCCTACTGAATGGCAACTACCTTTATTTCTGCTTTGTGCTTCAAGTGGCTTCTATAGGAGCAAATTTTTAAAAAGGCAAAACTGTTCATAAAACCAAATACGAAACATCAGTCCTTCTAACTCTGCTCAGCAGAATTAAATGGGCTGTCATACTGCAGAACACTGGTCAAGGGTTAAGAAAGGCTAAAAGAAAATGCAAGTTCAGTGATTGTCAACAGTCAACATTCACCTTTGTAAAAAGGCAATGAAACCAGTTCAAGACACAAAATAACTGGACAGACACCCTTTCATACAAGAGGCTAAGCATAAAAATTATATGGGAGACAACTGCAACTGAGTATGGGCTCTCCTACATCAGAATGAACATGCAGAATAATGATCAGCTACAGCCAATAGTGTACATGGACTGCATCTAATGAATAATGCACAACTTCCCCAGAATACATCATCATATGGGCATGTCTGTCACCAGTGGGATTCCCAGACAGAAAATACTATGTGTAAACACCAAGGTGCGTTAAGAGCTATTTATTACAAAAGGTGTTATCTATTTTACAAGTGGCTCCATATCCCAGATCCACTCACTGTCTTTCCAGAGTCCTACTTTAATAACATGAAATTTCATTAAATCTTCTGATAACTGCTGGCACTGCTGGCCATAAGCCAAGGCACTAAGACATTCCTCTCACCCTGAAAAAGAACGAATCCTAATGGAGCATGCATGCAATTGTTAACCCATCAACAGCCTTTCTTCTGCATCTATGTCCTTAGCATTGTAAGTAAACCAGAAGTGGGCTGGGATCACTCAAATTATTTACATACCTTTCTCGCATACACATATCCTTCCTCCTTTGCTACATGCTTCTCCCCCAGACCATAGTAATATTTACATTTAGTGTTCCTTATGTGAACAGTGAGAAGCAAATAATAGTATATGTAAATTCTTTCTGACAGAAACAGTGAAAATTCATTTTTTATTAGTGAATTTATCATCTTGCTTTTTTCCACAAGCCAGAAATTCAATCCATTTACCAAACTGTAAATCATGTCCTCAGAACTTTCAGATTTTATTTGCAAACGTATTTAGTCACCTGAGAGCTATAGCCATATTTTAATATACCTCTGAAAATGGTTTTCTGCTTTTGCTTACAGCTTGAGACAAAAGATAACAACAAAAAAAAAGAAAAGAAAAACTCGTTATAAAAAAAGGAAAAAAAGAAAGAAATGCAATGGTTTCCCACATATGGTAGTGTGTGACTGTTAGTTTTAGTTCCTGAGTGTTCTCATTCCCCTCACAGCTTTACCAGTAGGAAAAGGCAGCAGGGGGAGGAGAAAAGGAAAAAATAGAAAAAAAAAAATCTCTTCAACACACAGCACTTCTGGAATGTCTTCAAATCCACAATAACATTCCTCCAGGACTTTGGGGATTGACAGACAGCACACTGCAAGCAGCACCCATTGCTTTTTCCTCTAACATTTTTAAAGCTCAGCAGTGCCACTGTCACCCGTTAACATCCCAATTGCCTGAAGAACAATCTCCCTGGCCTCTGGTCTCCTGCAGCACAAGGCACACAGCTGTCACATCTCTTGTAGGTTTGCTGCCTCAGCAAATTCAATTTACACTTTTATTTGTCTATTTTCTAAGTAAAATCCAAACTGGATCACTTCCCCAGGAAGGAAAATTGATGTTAAAACTCACCTGAATTTGTTTCTCTTGACAATACTCTAAACAAGGAGTTAAGAAATAATTTTCCCTTTATAAAAAGGAGAGAATGTAAGGCTTTAGTAGACAGCAGTTTAGATTATCCCAGCAATCAATCCAAACCAGCAAAATCTAGGTCATCGAAACTGAATGGAACTCAGAAGGCTCCAAAGAATGAAACGTTCAATTGTTAAGAATTATGGAAAAAGCTTAAGATCTGGTAAGGACAAAGGTCATATTAAAGCTGCCAAGTGGAAACACAAAAGTTATCTGGAAAATAACCTACTCCAAATCCTACATGCAACAAACTACTTAGAGGGTTTGTCTTGAAACAACAAAAAATGAGACTTTGCAGAGGAAAAAAAAAAAAATGCAGCCATCTTGGAGCTATAAGTAAATATTTATTGCGGTGATCACAGGATTCACCAAGACCTTCCCTGACATCATCTCAAGATTAATAGAATTAGATCTAGTATTTTACAGCGTCATGAAACTTCTACTAGGACAGAAAATATCTGCTGTTACAGACAGGTTTCCCCTGGCCTTACAAATGGCTAGAAGCAAGGTAAGACTTACAAGTTAAGACACATTACAGTAAATGAAAGTAATATGCATTACTTCATTTTCTTTCCTATTGCAGCAGGAATGTAAAACCTTCCAATTCCGTTTCACATAAAGGATTACAGACTGCTATGTGGGACTGCTCCTAACAGTCTCTGCTCAACTTCTCTGAACACAAAGCTTCAGCTGACCTACAAATCCACATGGATATTGCATATCTCACACTGATCACAACTTCAGAAATCAGAGCTGCTAATAGAACTGCTGACAGAACATCAGCTGCTGAAATTTTGTTGGTGCTCTGAATACTGAACTGAATGAAGTAATTGAAAATCCCAATAATTTGAAAGTGTCCTACCTGGTCCCTACAGCTCTTTAACAATTCTTAAGCATGATATGGAAGCAATGTCACATCCACCACTCCCCCACACCCAATGAAACCTACAGGTTACAGTTAACTGCTTATGTGTGCCTTTGTGGGGGACACCCACCTACAGCTATCTTTAAGATTTTTTGGTGGAAAAATGGTACCTCAAAAACCACTCCCTGCAACAGGAACAAAGAAAAGCTCTGAACTCCAAGCACAATACATACAAGGGCTCCTGGATTGCCAAGATGGAGTTTGTTTTGCTTCCCACATGACAGCAAAACAATAAAGCCTGTTGTGCTCCTTGTTTTCTTTACAGTACAAAACCGCACCCTGCTGACTATTCCTCATCAGAAGACTGGTGACGCCTTCAGAACTCCTCCAAAAGGGATCTGCATTGCAAGGACAGGTTAAAGGGCAGCTTTTCTTGAACCTTCGTGTTACGGTCCATGGAGAAAAGCTTTGAAGTAGGCAAGAAGTGAGAAAACTAGGTCATACCTTGCAATGGAGAGTTTATAGACATTTAAGTGATAGAAGGACTTCGATGTGTTCCATATTATTTTAAACCATGCCAATCTGTATGGACTGCTGTGAAAAAGATCTTAAGCCTGCTCACAAGCAAGATGGAAAGAAGCTATTACTTTGCACTGATCTTGTGCTATTCTCTGAAAACTTCTTGGACATTTGTTTGGGGTTTGGGTTGGGGGTAGATTTTATTGGTTTTTGTGTGGGTTTGGGGTTTTTGTCAGCTCAGCATTATCCCCCAGTAACGACAGAAGATAAAAATTTTGAGACCAAGAATGGTCAAGCCGGTTGACCTCATCCACAGAGATGGGAGTGGAGCATGCAATGTTCTACAGCTATATTTTAATAAACCTAAATGTGCCATGTCATTAAAATAAATGCACAGCTATACAGTATTATCAAACTGGAATGGAGAATATTTGTTGTGGACAAAGGAGATTCAAAAAGCATGTAGACTGATCTGTTCAGTTAACTACAGCCTTTCTGTATCATTTCAAAGACACCCGCATCATCCTTGTTTCTGGACTGTATTTTTCATCAACAAAGTTATTCTGCCAGGGACATGATCCAATTCTACTGGATAGAGTACTAAAGATTGATTTCACAGCAGAGTTTAATTTTCCTTATAGGCTTAATAACATCTATGTGCTGTCTGGAAAGCTTAAGGTTTTTGAATGCTTAGAAAAAGATCAGAAAGTCAGACTTTAAGGGGTGAGAAAATACAAATATATTTTCTAGACAACAGTAGCTATGAAACACTGTTCACAAGCAACAGACATTGATGTTTATTTCTTTATTTATTATGTCCAGCACTGAAGCATCTAAACCATTAGATGTTACAGTTTCATCTTCCTAACCAAAATGGGACTTGAAGAGACAGCTTGAAGGCTGCAGACATTGCTCGCAAAAACGTTCAACAGAATACTCTTTAAAGTATTCACTAATGCTTAAGTGTACTTAATAAGTGGTCTACTATCTACTACAAGGTCTTCTTAATGCAGGCAAATAGTTTAACATCAGCATTATAAAAAATACTAACGTTTAAAAATAAATAAAAAAAAATAGCAATAGCAAAATTACTAATGGAATGCTCTTACATGTTTACAAAATGCTGGCTGCTTGATTCTCATGGTAAAAGAGAATATTATTCTTTAAACAGTATTTTAATTTTTTAAAAAGCGAGGGAAGCGAACACAGGCACATTGGCTCACATTTAAGAAAACAACCTGAATAAGGATTAAAATGCAGAAATTCCCCTCTCCCAGCCTAATGGTCAAGTAATTAGAATAGGTGTTACTAACACAGCAACAAACAAATGACATGTCTCTAATGGGCACATTTGTGGCTTTAAAGAGTAACAACCTCTTTAAACATAACAGTTCTACTTAACACCTAGAGACATTGTTCAGAGTGCCATATTTAATCATACAGAATGCTACATCACTGTTTTCCACACTCGAAGTTTTCAAACTACT
Organism: Ibycter americanus; assembly: GCA_035590275.1. Classification (NCBI taxonomy): domain Eukaryota; kingdom Metazoa; phylum Chordata; class Aves; order Falconiformes; family Falconidae; genus Ibycter; species Ibycter americanus. The sequence continues at coordinate 22,759,775 of JAVJGI010000032.1, forward strand.
ATGTCTTTTATCGAGAGAGATGCTTCCCTTCAGGTAATGGTAGGCTTCTCTAGACTGCGCAGAGACTATGCTGAATATCTTCCTTCCCCAAGTAGCTGGGAAAATAGTATTTGGTGTGGTACAGAGAGGCTACAAGGGGATAGTTTTTCATTGACCCTTTCAAGAAAAGAAATAGGGGCCATCAAGTGAAGTTAGAGGTGTTTTCTGTGCATGTGGTTCATTTAAGCTGTGGAACCTGTTGCCGCAGTACACAATACAGCTATGTGGGTTCATGAGAAGATTGCACAAGTTCATGAAAGAAGTTCGTTAAGGGTTATGGAACAAACAGAAAGCACTGTTGGCTCAGAAGGCCTGCCTTACAAAACTGTTGGGAGCTGGGAGGGAGCAGAGGAAGCATTGTCTGATGCTTGCTTTGCTCTTTTACTTCTGCCAAGTAGGTCTTTGGTCTCACCTTTCACAGCCGGTCTTCTATGTGCATTAGTATAATTTACATCCTTATCATTACAATGATATTCAAAAGTCCTCATGAAGGTTGGGGCATGATGCTGGATAAGCACAGGACTAAAACTGCTTATGACATGAAAGAGATCAATACCTTGCTGGTAGCCCTAAAGCACCTGCACAGAAGTTGGGATGAGAGGGCTCAGATCTCCATGTCTCACTGCTCAGAACACCCCAAACAGCAGCTGTAAAATGCTTCATCATATCTAGAAGTACACGTTTAAACTATCTCCTTCAAAATAAACACCACTTCGGGTAAGATACTTGAAAAGCAACTCTGAGGCCTTAGGATCCTTATAAAATAACACACAGACACCTGTGACCCAAATTCTTACTGATATCAAGGAAACAGAAATCAGGCACCAAGTATGCATCTTATTGTGTGCCCGAATGCTTAAACTGACTGCTTTTCAAAAATAAGACTTGAGTCCCAGCAATTCTGCAAAATTTTTTTAAATCCCGAGCATGACGAGCTTTTGAAATGTTACCCTTTGGGCCAACATGATGCCATCTCCAATATTTTATGCCTAGCCTTATCAGTCCTGGCAGGGACCCGGCTTCACAGCTTGAAAATCTGTGCATAGACAAACATCTGGCAGCAATCTGGATGTGGCTTCTCTTCAGCTGCCTGATTAACAGCCACACTGGGTTTGGATAGCCACTATCTCAGACACCTCCTTATGCCTCTAACCAGACTCCATGGGGGAGGACAGCAGCAAACCACAAAAAACATACCCGTAGAGCAGTCTCTGGAACTGATTGGTCTTTTTGGTCAATAGTCTTCATTTGTAAGATTCATGGCCTGGATTCCAGTTCTTTGTCAGCAATGGACACATGACTGGCAGAAACAGGTTCACAAAGAAGGAAAAAACCAAACCTGTTCCCCCTGCTCTCCCCACAGCTGCTTCCATCCGTTATCTGGTATCAAGACTCTCTGGCAAAAATGGCTGACAGATTACTGGGGAGGGGGGGGGAAGGAAAAAATTTTAAAAAAAGATTGCAGTTGCTATGAGATGTGTCCTACATAACCCAGAAATACTGACACACTGCCAGCCATCTTCTGGGCCATTCCATAGCAGAAGGGAAGCTTTTGTAACAGATACACATCTACTAGAAACTGGACAGACAGGAACATAGATTTTACCATTATACTGTATGAAATGGGACCCAAGAGTTTTTACACAATGGATGTCACCATGCTCCTGTGTGGTCTCTGCCATCAAGAATCAAAAAGCCTTTTCTCCAAGTCGTCATCAACCTGGTTAATTCCCACACTGTAAAAAAGCAGGATTCACTGGGGAAGGGGGTGGGTGGGGGGGGAGTTCGCTTGCCTGTTTTTGATAGAAACAAACAACAGACAAACCAGATCCATAGAAAAGAGCAGGGTGGCTGAAAAATCAAATTGAAAGTGAGAACAGCTGCAAGAGAGAGGTCTGTAGCAAATAGGAATCTTACTGTAATGTCTGTCAATACACAGTCTTAAAAAGGGAAGAAAGCAAGGCAGGAGCATAAAACAAATATCAGAGGCTTCTGAGACAGATGCAAATCAGTGAATATAAGGCACAGACTAACTCTAACCCACATAATGTCAACACATTGAGAAGAATGCATACACACAGTAGTGTTGACACTGCTGATAACACAAGCTGAAAAATCTCCTATTAGACACAAATATTTTTTCATGCAATATCAGACACGTGTGACTTCTTATCCCATTGATTTCATTCCTTTTTCTGCTAGCAAGACGATTGAGTTAAGATACAGTCCAGCCAATGACCTTCTTTCCATTGACTTTTGTGGGGTCTGGCTCAAGCCTGTATTTGTCATGGCCAATGCACAGTTTACAGTATTTGTCTTGTCTGACACTGCCCAAAAAGAAATTTCAGTGTTTTGCATATCTGTGTGCTGAATCAGAGAGAAAGCAGATTTTGCTAACAGCAGTAGAAAATAACTTCAGGGAGAAGAGGCAAAATTAATTTTGAACCTTAACAAGCCAAATTACTGAGCTATTCAGTCAGTAATTGACATGTTGGAATATATTAAGGGGTCCTAACGACTCTGAATGCACCCAAGTCACCTACACAGCCTTTACAGCAGGAAGGGCAAGGGGAAGGCAGTATCAAACAAGCCAGCCTTGCACATGCACAACCACACTTGGTATCAGGCTCTCTTTAAGGTTGAATGTTTTGTTTTAATGTACCAGGAGTGAAACAGGACTTCATGGATTAATTCAGATTATGACTAATGCAAGCAACAAACAGGTCTAATAATTTTCCATGCACTTACAGAGCTCCAAAGAGAGTGGGCATAGTGCCACTAAAATACAATTCAGAGGTCTGCACAGGAGAGAGTTATTTCTCCTCCTTGCTCAAGCTAACTCATTAACTTAGAAGAGGAAATTAATCCAGTCTTTACAATGTTATTGTACTTAAAGCACTTTTCTGTATGTAGATTTCAGGACATCACAGTCTAGAATAATTAGTTTAACACAGGCTGCAGAGAATTTGTACTAGCAACACTGTACAGCAACTGCTTACTTGTGGGAAATGCAAAAAAGAAGGAAAATTAGAAGGAGAGCAAAAGCAACTGAAGAAGCCCCTACAAACACACAGTGATTAGTTGATGCAGTTATGAGAGGGTTTGTTTGGTTTTGTAACTTTTCAAGAAGCCACAGGACAGAGGCAAAAATCTCTTAATACCTCATTATTCAGCTTAAATTTATGGATTGTAAACCACTTTTTGAGCACCCAATGATGTTTATAAATGGGTTTGCTTTGCCCCACCTGTGCTTTGTATTCTAACATAACCTGCATCTTCATTTCTATCTGAAGGAGTAAGCAACCTCCTGTTCCTCCATATTCTTTCTCAGTAATGATAACAGTGCAACACATGAAGCTTCCAACACTACCACCGTCTTTTGCCTCCCTATTTTTCCAAGGCACAGTGAAAGAGAAAATATTTTTCATGCTTACTCTTATTTCTTCTGTCATGCACAAAGTATAGCATCTTTAACTTCCAATTTTGTACGCTCTCTCCAGATATAGTCCTTGAGCAAATACTTTGACACTTGTTTATGCTTCCATACTACAACTATAAATGAATTTTCATCATATTTTGTTTTAAAAAAATCCAACAAAATGAACAAACACACCAAAAATAACCAGTGGGACAATCCACATGCAGCTGCACATTCTGAAGGTACTTTCAGCTAAGCTTTCAAATTACAAATTATTAATGTGTGATATACCACCATTTTGCAGAACAACAATCAAAACAGAAGTGTGATTATTTTTTTTTCTATTTTATAGGCTGCTTAAAAATATCTGTACTTAGCTCTGTAGTCCCTTATACTTGCCTCAGTCAAAGAGTTTCAGTGGGTTTTATGACGTCTACAAAAATGCTTTTTGCATCCACAGTATGCTTAAGCGTTCTATTTCAGATGCCAGCCCCACATACAAAATCCCATTCACAGAGCTTTAATCAGACTCAGTTAGCCTCCACAGTGAGATAAGGGCACACTGACACGGTGATGAGACCAACTGGCTGAGAACCAAACTAGTTTGAGGCTCAGCCAAGGAAAGTAAAAATTGAACATGTTAATTCATGACACTGCTGGAAAAGGAAATGAAAAGCCAGGAGTGCTAGAAAGGAGCGAGGACCTTGGCCCATAGCAGTCACCAGGCAACCCTCAGTCCCATTTTCTCTTTGTGTTTCAGACTGTCTATAGGTAGTTTCTCTGCTCTGGGTTCTTGTTTCCCTCAGCAGTGTAACTCTGCCAGACAAACTAGCTCTTTCAGATATTCACAGCCCAGCTACCAGTAATATCAGCAACAACCATGAAGATCAGTGTTAATGTGGGAATATGCCCTATTTATTCTTTCTCTAACTAGAGATTTTCCAGCCACTAAAGCGGAAAAACTTTTCTTTGCTGACAGGCACATTATTAAACAAAAAAAACCCAACAAAACAGGAAACGATCCTCAGAGAAAGGTAACAACGCACTTTCAAATCAGTCTTAACAAATATCAGAGCATCCATCTTAGGCTGGAATATAAGGCAGTATAATTTTCAAAACATCATAGTGCTACATGCATTGTTTTCCTAGATGGATGGTTCCTATGAAGTAGGTTTTACAGTCATCTTTTCCACATGCAATGTTGAATTCACTGTTGCTGCCTAAGAAAACAATACTATAGTATATGGCACAATTCCCCACAAACTGCTTTTACCAATAAGTGTGAAATACAGAAAGCACCATATTCTACAGACTGAATGCAATGTTTTAAAAGTCATCTACAATAACTTCTAAGGAGCTGTGCATAAATAAGCGTTTTCAGATGATGTTTCAGTAACTTACAAACACTGCTCAAACAATTTACAAAGTGTTAACAATACCAAGCCCTACTAGCAATGCGTTCATTTTAAGAGACCTAAAATAGCTTACTAAACTGGTTTGCATATGATCAATAAATCATTTATAATAAACTGTGAAACCCGTAGAAAAAATAAATACAATAAATTAATTTCATTTGGTAAATGCAGATATTGACTAGCTATTTAATACAGCACTTAGACCATATGAAACATCTGTCTATAGCATCACATGCTTACTATTCACCACTGAAATAGGCAACCTTTAACAAAAAATACTAAATTTAATTCTAAAGATTATTGACCTGCTCTAGTTGTTAAATACATCATTCATAACACAGTTAATGAAGTATTTATTCAGAGTTATGCAATCCTTGAAACAAACACATTTTCACAGCTGTTGAAATAGCACCAGTCGTCTATGCAGTAACTACTTCATGGCTTACGATGAACATATTAACAATTTATAGGCTATCCTGAATTAAGGCAGAAAACAGGGAGGACATGTATTTGGATATCTAGCAGAACTAAACAGCAGGAGCAGAGAAACACCAGGGGAGCGCCATGCCCTTCGGGACTTCTAGAGCAAAATCCCTCCTTTCTTTGGTCCTAGAAGGATCCTCTAAAACATTGGGCTTGTTCTTACATGTCTTCAAACTTTTGCAGTTACCTTAAGACTTGCTAGTTTCACTTGCAAATTTTCACAGCTTACCTTCTGTTTTTACAATGTATTTATGCCTTAGCAGTGAGCAGTGTTTTGGACTCAGTGTGAGAAAAGCAGTTGGTACAGTACCTTTAAATAAGACAGTTACATTAGAGTTAAAAATTCAAGATTCCAGCATTTTCAAGCAGCTGAAAAAGTTAACCAGGAGAACCATTTTTATCCATCAAGGCAGAATTAAACACCCTTTTTCTGTTTTCTAAAATTATGATTTGCATGTAATAAGTTGATTATTTTTTATTCAGATGTCATTCATGTCCCCAAATAAAAGAGGCAGGTGTAACCACTGCTACATTTCCTGACTGCTGACAACCACCCACCTTGGGCTTGGGACATAGCTTTCTCACTACATCTGATTTCAATCAAACTATGCTTTTTTTTTTTTTTTTTTTTTAATGCTGTGGAGACCATTAGCTTGTTACTTTGCAGCTTCAATAAGGGAAGAAGCTCTGCAGAATTCAGTTCTGTTCATCCTTACTTCAGTGAACCCTGGCTGACATTAATGAAGTTTTGCCACTTTACCCAGAAACCTAGTTCTTAGTAGCAGATAAAATATGTAAAGCAACAAAGTTTATCTTCTACATTTTTAAGGAGCTCTGTGTTGTATCACTTATACCATGGAAATGTGTTCTGCATATAGAAGCACCCAAGCCTGTTTGCAACGCCTCTGTAGGGTGACCCAGTACTGCTCAAAATACCTGCCATGTTTATTTCTCTGTCCCAGCACCATTATCTCCCTATTCTTTTACTATTTAAAAGAAAAATTTAACTCTGTCGTCTGCAGAACACAGTTTACTTCAAACACAACACAACAACATAAAATAGCTTCATATTCCTATGTGGCTAGTAAAATGCTTAAGGTAAACCAAATTCCCTACACAAGGACTGCCAGTAGTCTCATTACTGAAACTAAAGAATCCTTCATATATCTGCCCTGGAAAGTCATTGCTACAGTAAGACAGGCAATCCTGATTCAACAATTTTGAATTCAGCACAATGTTTAAACTTTTGGGGTGGTTTTTTTTTTTTTTTTTTTAAATTATAACACTGCTCTGTTACAACACTCCTGTAAAAAGCAGTGCTTAAGAAAGGAGTAAGATCCTTTCTTCTGGGAAGTACAGGTCAAGCCTCACAGAAAGCAGACTAATTAATCCCATCTGAGCAAGGTCAGAGCTGACCTTGCACAAGTTTCATAGAAATATGAAAAAGACTAAATAAGAAAAATTCAAATTATTAGGAGAGACTAAGACTTTAAATTCTCATGGCTGATCAGAAGTTTTTGTTGTTGTTATATCATTTGCAGTGAAAAATGCTGTGTTCCATTAGAAAAAAAAAAAAGTAAAGAAAATATCTGTAGTCTCCTATTTACCTAAATTCTATGTTTAACTGTATGGCTATGAAAGCAGCAGATTATTCAAAAAGACCTTTCTGGCATACTGTCCTTGACAGCCAAGTCAGACTTGCACTTAATATAGCCACCTGGCAAATTACACCAAACTGTTGTTTCGCTTGGACAAAACCGAACAAGGGACAATAAACTGGATTTAAGACAGGATATTATTCTGACTTATGTCCAGTCTCTGCTTATTCTTTTATCAGATTTCTTTTAGTAATTATTCCTTAAAATACCAGAGGTGTTGAAAGAGACAACAGACATGTTCAATCCAGGGGTAAACTAATAAAGGCAACAGAGCTGTTTCAGTTGTCCTTTAGTTTATATCCTTCACCAAAAGGAGATATTAAAAGATTCTGGAGAGAGGGAAAACAGTGTCAAAATCTCTAGCTATAGCTGCAGAGGAGAGAATCCCAACAGGGAGTTTTGCCCTAATCCAAACCAGAAAAATTTCTGATCTGCTAAGTACAGTAACAACAACTAAACCCACAAACTGACAGAAAGGACTATGTATTTACAGCTTCTGTAAGGTAGAACACAGGTCCTTCAGTTGAAAAAGTCGGAGTATTTTGTTGCTTTTTGATATGGAGGTCTGAACTGCTGAAAATGAAGCTTTATTCTAGTCATACATAGTAATTACTTATGGCCTCTGGTCTATCAAACTCAGAAAATATTAAAAATATTGTGTCTGTGTCAGACAACGTCTAAGAAAGAAAGTTTAGGAACTGGTAAAAGTATTGAAAAGCCAGAAACTACATCCAGAAAGACAAGAGGATATGAGTTACAGTCAGTAGTTACATTTGCCCTTAACCTCCAACCACCAGAATGTGGATATGCATGCAAACAGATATATTCTAGGCCAGTCTTGCAAGCAGCAATCTATTTAAAATTGTGCATGTTTGCCTCTGATTGGGCCTGCAATAATAGTCCATGTAATACAATCAGTTCTGGGGCTGTGGGATGCTTGCAATAATCCTCAAGAAAAACATAAGATGAGAACAAAGCAAAGCATGTCTTCAACTCCTCTGAAACCTGTAAGACTAGGTTTGGGCATATCTAGCAGATGTTGTCCATTAACAACACCGTACATTCTAACATTCCAGTAAAAATAATGTTGTGAGATGCAAATAGCAGTCTTACCATGCACAGTCTGGGTGAGCAGAACTCAAAGTTTACTGTGCCAGCACTATAACACTTGAGAAACAAGGAAAGGTGTGGATTTCAGCAGAAACAGCTGGAATAAATCACTCCTGTTCATCATACTCAGCTCTATTAAAGGCATATGTATCAAACATTCCCACACTTACCCTTAATACCAAAAAAAAACCCCACAGAATTTTCATACCAGTAGTAAGCTATAAACCTCATTCCAGGTAGTCTCTCTTGTATAATTACTGAAAGCTTACTTTTCTGGTGAAAAAGTTAATAACCCTGAATCTAGATTTTAAATAGGGCCTTTGGGAAAAACAGGGCAAGGTGAGTCTGTGAACTGCAGAAAGTAGTGCTGGAAAAGAGATGGACCGGGATTTGCACTCGCTGTCTCACAAACCATGAAATTACTAGAAGCTTATTGGTTTACTTAGATTGTCCTGTCTAGTTGAACACAGGCAGAAAAAGAAGTTATACCCCATCACTTCAGAAAATTTTCAACTGAGTGCATTATGCATGAACAAATTAAATTTAGGCTCTAGGACAAAAAACCCTGCCACATTAAAGTTTGCTGCCAAATACAATCCTTCAAGCTTTCTTTAGAGTATTGCAAACTGTAATTCTTTTCAAGAGAAGCCTGCACTGAGTTGCAGACACCTTTAACAAAGGATCAAGAATGCTACCTTCAGGATAACCAGTCAGTAATTTATTCATGCCCTAAGCCAACTGATAAATGGTTCCTCTACTTCATGGCTGAAGGACCACTATTTCCAGCTCTTCAATCTACCCCTCTACATGTAAAATAATTAAACTCCCAATGTTTTTACCTTCTGGAGGTAACACTATGCCACCTCAGCAAGATTAAAGAGAGAACTAAAAATGCTTGACCTGCCCATAGGTGAGGATGATTCTGCTAACACAGCTATTAGGCATGTTTCAATAAACCTGCTACATATGATGTAGTAATTAAGCAGCATTAAAGGAATCATAAAATCATGGAATAATTAAGACTGGAGACCTCTAGAGATCACCTAGTCAAACCTCCTGCCTTAAAGTAGATCTAATTTCAAAGTCACATCAGGTTGCTCAGGACCTTGTCTCGTTGACTTTTGAATATTTTCAAGGCTGTTTATGTCAGGCCCCTGTGCCAGTATTATTCCAGTTTTAGTGTAATTTTTTTCTCCTTGTATTTATTTGGAATTTGCCTTGTTGCCGCTTGTGGATGCTGACTCCACTATGCTCCTCTGAGAAAAGCCTGTCTCCATCTTCTCTAACCCTTCTGGAGGTAGAAGACTGCTAGAAGCTACTCCCTCAGTCTTTGCTTTTCCAGGCTGAGCAAACGCAGCTCCCTCAGCCTCTTCTCTTAAGATTTTTCTTTTCTAACAACTAGGACATTAGTGGGTGCTTATCTGCCTCCCACTCCTTGCAAAGGAGAAAACTCAGGCTTTGGGATTTTTCACTTTTAATTTTAGTTCCTATAGAAAAAAAGCACATACACATCATCTTCCCATACACACACAGACATACTTGCTATTTGTTCTAGGGGATGAGGACAGGGGACAAACTTGTATAACAGTTGCTCCAACAAGTCCTTTCCATCTCCCTTGTCACACTTCAGAATTACTTTTGGACTATGGCAGGAAAAGAACAGGGACAAGCCCTGATCTCTACTGGGTACCTACATTTGCCAGGGAAGAGACAAGCTTTAAAAATCCATACAGCAGTTAAAGCTCTCTCTTTTGAAGAAAGGCCTTAATTAAAGCCAGATAACAGGCTGTCATTAAAAGAAATGCCATCAGACACCTCACTTATTCAGGCAGCCCAGGTACAAACTATTGTTGGCTTTCAGAGAGGCAGCAATACCCCCATGGTCCTGCTCCCATGGCAAATGAGCACTACTGCACGCAGATGCCTTAGCATGTGCACAGCTTGGGAGGCAATCATTTGATGTCACACAACCAGCCCTCCCACAGCTGGTTTTCATGGACCAATGTTTCTCTCAGCAGAACAAGAAAAAAAATAATAATTGTTTGGATCCTTTTTTTGTCAACCAACAAACATAAAAAGATCAAACAAATAAAATCTACTGTTATAACCCAGAAAGGAGAAGCCAATTTTTCCTTCCTCTCACAGGAAAAAGATCAAAAACACCTGGTGATCCAGCCTATTGCATTATGCATATGTTGCTACACTTGTTTAGTGCTTCAGTAGCAACAATGGAATTAAAACAGAAAAAAGCCCGGCCTATCATCCTGTTATTTCTTCCTAATGGTAGACATCTTCCACTCTTTATATGGCTAATCACTTTTCACCACTTCAGTGCTGGAAAAGTTCACCTCCCCATCCATATGCAGTCAGGGACAGCCCCTGCTTTCTTCTCGGTTCGTACCACCACACTCAGCCCATCAGCACTTGAAAAGTCAGCCAAATTCAGAGAGGGATGGTTGCCTTTCACAGCTCTTACTCCTATATTTTTCCCCCATTGTGGGTCTGGGAAGGAATGGATGTACTCACACCTAGCTACTTTGGAGTCTGGCAAAGCAGTTAGTTATTTGACATCTTTTTTTATTTCGAATCATTGTGTGGGTGGAAATAAATTAACAATTCTGAAGCACTAAAGAGTAAGAAAACAAAATTTCAGATTTATGTTTAAGTTTCTCCTGTTTGCATTATTTCTGCGAAGAAATAAAAGTGCTGTAAAAACTAACTTTATCTTATCTGGGGGTTTACACAAATTTCATATTCACCTTCCTACACAACAGCAACCCATGTGTTGTCCTGTTTATTGTAGAAATAAGCCTGATTTAATAAAACCAACTGAACCTTTAAAACCCATAAGAATATTACAGTACAAAGATACAAGAAATCTTACACCTTCTCAAGTAACATTTCTAAATACAATGTAATTTGATTTCAGAACTAGTAATGTTGTTTTTCCTGTAATTTCCAACTGAGGGCATCATAGAATACCTTCAGGGATAGCCTGGCTAATTCCCAGTCCTATTGCAGTTGTGTGGTAAGATGTGGACAGCACTTCTGGGATTTCATGTCTGACTGGCAGAATGTAACAAATCAGGAAACAGAAGTGACATCCCTCATCAAAACTTAACCCAAGCATCCATTATTAGACCTGATCTCCAGACTCAGGTTTCAGAAGACAGTTTCGTGTAACTTTATTTAAATAATTATATTATTTAGGTATTTGCAGGCTAGCATTTCTGAGCATGTATTGCCTAAATCTGCTTTGAATTAGTCCTTTGCATCTGCTATTATACTTCAAAGAAATTACTTCAATTAAGTTTAATTACTTCTTTCCACAGCTTTGGATACAGCCCTTATTATATTTCATTACCTTTCCTCATGGACTGCATGGCAAATGGATGACTAATAAAAGTACAAAACCAAAGAAACTATTAAGCAAGTACATTACAGATACATAACAATACTGTACATGTATCATACTAATAAAGTTATTATCGCAGTCTGCAATCACATAAATGGAATATTAGGAGGAAACTTTTCACAAAAGATCAGCAAAACCTGACTTATTCTCTGAAGTTTTTAATACCTTTCTCACCTAATTTATAAATAGTTTTAAATTCCTGAAAGGAAAAAAGCCTATTAAAGCACAAAAATAGTTTATACTTTTCATTCAACAGTATATTAAAGAACATCATCTAAGCAGTGAGTTGGTTACCAATTCCATTCCTCTGTACTCTGCTGGTCTAGTAGTCATAGACACATGCAACATAGCTCTATCCTTTCCAGTCATCTGGAATATCATACCCATGATTCAATATGGATCTTATAATCTCACTTTTTTTCCAACTACAGATGGTAGGAAAGATGAGGTAAAGCAGTGGTAGTCCTATGTAAGCAAAGCAATTCTTCCCATTTCATTTGGATGAGAAGGTCTCAAGTATTGACTTGAAAACTAAAGCATAACTCATTTATATAGAATTGTTAGTGACTCATTTGAACCACGGTTAAAACAACCGTATGTCCACCAGATCAATGTTATCATACCATTGCTGGTCCAAGCAATGAGATAACCTTTAAAGGTCCTTTCCAACCCAAACCATTCTACAAATCTATGAAAACAGCAATTTTTTGTTGTTAGTAATGAAATACTGATAAACTATATAATTACTTACAACTGATAAAGTGCACAGCTGTTTATGGAACACTTTACTGAGTGAAGAAACATATGACTAGTCACCATAATGTCCTAGTTATAGTGGCTGGGACCAGTTTATCACTGTGTGGGTGTAACTGGAACTGTGTATTCTGTACCCTC
>JAVJGI010000032.1:22772306-22828194 GCA_035590275.1 Ibycter americanus
TTGTACAACTGGGTTTTGTGGGCTAAAACCAATTTTCCTGTGTATCAGTGTATCTATTGTAATCTTTTTATTAAACTATAGTTCTGACTTCTAAACTCTTTTGAGTTGGGTTCATTTCTCCTGCTGTTTTGCTTTTAAACCAGCGCAACAGCACACCTCAGGCTGCTAGAGCCATAGACCTTGAAGACTGAAGAACAATTTGAAAACTCATTTTCATTTGGTATAAGAAAATAAATGTTTCCTCCCAGTAGACATTTTTAAAATCAATTGGATGTTCAGGTTTTTATTATACTTTAGTTACACTCACACACACCAAGTAGAATTCCCACAGTGTTGCCTGAACTGCTAATGAGTTTTCAATTTTCCTTCTTACAAAGATGTTTATTTCCATAAATGGATTACATTTTCCCATAAATTGCTTTACAACACTGTCATGCAGTGCCTCACAAGACACTTTACAAATACAACAGTGGTTTAATGGTGCCACTAGCAGATCATGACAAGCCATGGTACCTTGCCTTGAAGCCCAAAAGGAAATTCAACTTTCTGGCCTTATTTACAAGGGGCTGAGGACTTCCCTTTGAGAGCAAGATTTTGCAAACAGAAAAAAATAAAAAGGAGCAAGTCTGTCAAATTCAGTTTTCTTTTCAGTGTCACTGATAATGTTTTTGTGCAGATTTTGAAGCTAAAAAGCAGCTACAATCCATTTCCACATGTCTGTGACCTGCACAATACCTGCCTTTTGGGGGATGCGCTTTTCACTGTGCAATTGTTCCTTATTGCAATGGCCGCAGGCAGATTTGAAACTGATGATCAGAAGTAAAAGGTAAAATAGAAGTCTGTAGCTCTAACAGCTCTTGCAGTTTGCTTTCAGAACAAGTACACCAAAGTCAGATTCTCTCACTGGAATCAATGAATGGTGAGTAGCAATAACGTCTTATGCCAGACCTCAGTGGGGAAAAAAGCACAGTTAATCTTCCGGCTAATTCTTAAGTGCCATCAAGCATAACATTAGTTTTAGCAAATACTGAAAGCCGAATTTTCAGAAACATTCATTTTCCAAGCCTCACCTGAAATACCAGACACACCAAGAGGCAAGGAAAGCTATGCAAGCAAAGCTCTAACAAAATGCCAGATGAGCTTCACCTCACATACCTCAAAAGCACAAACACCCCTAGGAGACAGCAGATGAACTGACACACTACGTTCTAGACGCATGGTCAAACTTGGAATACCAATGGCATTTAGGAAAACAACAGGAAACAAAATATCTTCAGAGACCAGCAAGATGCAAGACCACAAGTAATTTTAATATTCTTTCTTCATTAGACAGACATTTAGTATCACTCTTTCAATAAAGACCAATTAAAGTGCAGTCACTGTTGTATCTTGCTCTCATAGGATCCAACAGGGGAAATTTTTGCCCAGTCTTATTTGGCCACATTATACAACAAAGTAGAGTGGATTTTGAATGGCTTCTTCAAGATCTCTGACATGCAATTATGGGTAATCATTCTTTTAATTTAAAAAATTTGGCAGTAGGACACAGTGATAGAATTCTATGATCTGCAGAAATAGGAAGCAAAAAAGAACCAAACACATTTTAGGGATATAGATGTATATACACTCATTTACTGAATAAGAGACCACATCTGAAGAAATAAAGGGCCTAAAAGCATAAATCCAACAGATACAGTCACTAACTGTCTATTGGCTGTTTGAATGCAATTACTATCTAGAACTATAGCATTAGTGCTCTTAGAATACACTACTGCTTCCTAAATAATTCAGACTTACCTAGAGGCAAATGTAGAACTTAAGCAATGCAAATATTTGGTGGTACCTGGAGTTTGTGCAGGACTGTGGGTGAGGAGATAGTGTCATATACAGACAGGGAGATGGCCCCAGGGTATTGTTTAAAGGTTGCAAAGCTAGATAGCACACAGCCAGCTCAGCTGGAAAAGGCTATAGAGGTATCTACAAGGCCAGGACACACAATAATCTCTGTCAGGACTAGATGAAGTAGGGAACAGCTCCCTTTTTCCATTCTAGGTACACTAAAATCATATTCCAGTGCTCAAAAGGCACCAATTTATCAGACTGGACAAGGGGACTTGCCACCTCTCTAATTCAGGGCCATCGGGCCTGCACATAATAAAGCTGCATTTGTGCTTGAGAACTTCCTATATAGCTTCTCTTTCCATTTAAACAGTGACTAGATCCAGGCTAGGCTTACTGCCTATACATTGGCAAGCAGTCTCCTGCTGAAGGGCAATCAACAGTATGGGCTGCTACTACTGCTGCAGGAAGTTTTTTGGTATTTAGTACCCACATAAAGATTTCCTGACCCCTTGTAGGTTATTCTTATGCTTGCACCACCTCCTCAGCTGAGCCCAATGCAATCTCTGCAGTACTCAAGGAACTAATTAATCTTTAAAATAACCCTCTGGAAAGCAAAAAGAGTTATTCTAACCCAGTTCCATTTTCTGCTTATGTTACTACAGCCCCACATACAGCTACGCTGGCACAACAGAGGAGAAAGTGAGTAGCTGTAGGTGGATCGTCAGAGGTACCAGTCTCCGAAGCCAGAGCTACACTGAGGAAAGGGCAAGAGGCTCTGCTCTCTGGGACAGCGACCACCCGTTGACTATCTGGCTCTTGGATTATGCATTTGGCTCTAGGATACTGGTCTGTTCTTGTGGTTAAAGCAGTGGTTGCAGACAAGGAGACAGAGTCCCTATATTTAGTATTCTCAAGAGGAAGTGTGGTTAGATGGGGGAAGCTTCTATGGCATTTCCAGGTCCTTGGTTCTCTGGTTTCATCTGAAGTGACCTGGTAAAACCACTAAGATACCTTAATTGGTTTAATGAAATATGAGTGAGTAAGTGGCAGTGAACACAAAGGAAAAACCTAGCATGAATTACATTTCATAATAAGAGCTGAGAACTGCACAGACAGACTGCCAGATCTCAATAACAGGTACAGAGCAGTTAGTGCTGGCTGAGAGAACGTGCATACTAATGTAAGGATGCAGTTCAAAAAGTGTTCCCAAAGATGACATTTCTTATATCTTGTTTGGAATGTTCAGTGACTCTTTTCCCATTTCCCTACCCAAGAAAAACATTTAGTAGGGTAAAACTAATTTTTCTGTAAAAATATTTTTATGCCCTATGGAAGGAAATTAAAAAAAGAAAAGGATAGAGACATATGCAGAGACAGCTGTCTGAAATCATCTCATTAATCATATGGAAAAAGAGTTACAAAAGTTTTTCTTTTGGCAACACTTCCATATCCCAATTACAAAGGATGTGTCTTCAACCATTTTTTTCCCCACATTACACATTCCACAGTTCCCAAGGATCCCACAGGAGAATGAGTCAGTCTCATTCTCCATTCCGTTTTTTTAAATGCAAAGGTGGTTTTTTTTGTCTCCACATAAGAAGCACTAACAGAAAGCTCTCTTCTGCTAATAGTTAATTATTACCTGACTAGCTTGCCACAGACAAATGCAAACACAGGAAAATTACAATAGATCAGCTGACACACAGTAACTTGTAAATAACTTATTCATGTGGCTGAGAGGGCTAAGCTAGAAAAGTTTAGTAAAACTATAACGAATTTTAATAATTATATAAGCCCCTGTGTGGACACATGTAAACTGGAATTAAAATCTTTATGCTTCTGCAAAATTAGAACAAATGAAATTGTATAGGAACTTTATTCTAGTGTAACTACATTCAACAGCAGAGCGTAACATTAAAACATGAAAGCCTTCCAGCCTTTTTGAGTTTATCCAAAAAATAGTTACCTGCACTCATGAAGAAGGGCCAGATCTTGGGAATTTAGAGGAGTACATACTTAAACCACAAGCACATAAGTTCATAATCTTATGTAAAATAATATAATAATAATTATTCAAAGTACACCAGGTGGTGTTCTACTGGCCTTAATGGGTTTGCAATAATACCAATATGTATATTACTGAGCTAATAAATACACATTGCTATTTCTTAAATGTAGTATCATTCCAAGAAGAAAATTATGTTCAAATCTGAGTAAACAATAGATTTGGAAGAAACTGAAAACTGATGATTAACAAAAGGTTGTGAAACTTACAATAAAAAAATAAAAAGAAGTGGCATTTGGTTTCTGGATTTTCCTATTTAGAATTAAAACATCAAACCTCACGGAATGACATCTTATGTTGTTACATGCTCAGGATGGCATCCCCTTTGCCAAAGACCTGGCAAACTTTTGCTAATAGTGAGATTATATATAATTTTAAGGAAAGTAATTTTAGAAAGAGACAGAAGATACCTAGTCCTACACCAAAACAACATGCAAGAAATGCATCATTAGAAGAGACAGGATCTATATATAATTAATTCTGTATTTTTTCTGAACAAATTGTTATTCCCATGAAATAAACATGTCTTTCCGATTACTTCCAAGTGCTCCACACCTGCACCTTACCTGCTTAGGCTAGCATTCCACGACCTATTGTTAATGCAAATTGCTGCAAAATGTACCTTTCACAAAAAGTTACTGCTTCATTTAATTATTAACAAGTGTGGTGCTCCCATGTTAATTTTAAAATGTCACACATACTGTACAGATACACAAGAACTGCTGAATAGGACTGCCTTCAGACAACACAAGCCATTGCTCCTGAACAGCATCACTTACAAGATTTCCTGTCCCAAACCCTTCCATTTCAGTTCCTGCCTCATCTTTGTTCTTCTCAATAGTAAAGATGAAAAAGAATGTCCAGCGTGGTATTTTCTCTAATTTCAAATATATAAATTGAGAATTACCGTTTCGCAGGTGCTTCTGCTAAAATGATCAGAAGTAAAATAACTGTCATTATTTTAAATACAAATCCCTTTTATATAAATTTTGTATTGATAACATAATTTCAGTTGGTTGACTGATTTTTAAAAAATAAAGGAAAATAGTAAACCTGTACAGCTCCTGAAAAGCATATCAATGCACTGGTATATCTTGGTAAAATTTGTGATGCTACTATCAAAAACATGTTTGTAACAGTGTAAAGGCAATATTTGCATAAATATTGGGTATTCTTGAAACGGAGGGAGAGTGTAGAGAATATTCAGTTTAATATTTAACATATTCTGAGATGACATACAGCAATTCATACGTCATCCAGCCATGTTTTATTCTGTCCTCAGACTCAGGAACACAACATACATTACAGTCATGTGTTGTAATTTTTTAGTCCAAGTTTCCATTCTGCAGAAACCAGTGAACCCACTGGAAAAGCGGTGGTCTTTCTTATCTCAAGCAGTGCATGGGTTATTTACAAGAACCACCACACAAAATGCAGTAGATGCAGTTTTCCCTTCAACAGGAATAGCAAATTCATCCCACATGAGTATTTGATGCCAACAACAGTGAGACAACTGCTCCCTCAGCTTTAAGAGATGACAGGGCCCAAGGCAGAGTTTTGCCTTATTCCTCGGGAACACATCCAATAAATAGAGCTGTCTTTACCCACCTTGTTTACAGACACCCACAAAGATCAATTCTTCCTAGCTCCTGCAAAGCTCTCAGAGAGGTCTCAAATACTAGCAAGATAAAATATACCTCTACATCTTCTTTGTTATGTATGTACACACTTCTAACCTTCTGTGCTATGAATCAGACCATGGATGGAGAGCAACTAATAGGCAGAAGAAAGTGTTGGGAAAGTGTCATGAATAACACCCACAAAATAAATTATCAGTTTAATACCTAAAAGTCAAACTAAAAATGTAAAATAAATTTAAAATCAATAATTTAATTTTTCTTGTATAAAATCGTTATTTATTTTATGATAAAAGTCATTCAGGGGAGGAGATTGGTCTAAAAATTATATTCATCCAATAACCACCAGGAAGACAAAGAAATTCACCTTCCATTCCATGTGTGAGCATTTGACCTTTCCTTTCCTAACAAATACATAGAAAACTTTTTTTTTTCCCCTCCTCCTTTACGCTACACACAAAAAATCCCTCCTAAAAAAAAGTCAACCTGCTACATATATATTACTTCCTTGGGAAAAGATCAAAGAAGCAACCCTGGACAGATCACCATGTCCAGTACTACATTTCTGGAAGGTGCACAGATACTGCTGGAATGAAACATGGCAAAGGAACAGAAAAAGTGCTGAAAGCTCTGCCTTTTCAAATTAACTGTACAGATGTTGTGATAGTTGTGACTAAAACCTAAAAAATAAAATACAAACCAAGATCTTTTAAGTTACATTTCAGATCCCCTTAAATTAATCACAAATGTTTAGTTACTGTCACAAAACAAGGCATGTTTTCCTTCTGGCTGCCATTTCACTAGGAATAAGTAAGAGCACATCTGTCCTATATCTCAAAGGGTTTGCTACGTTACGTCAAAGTATAAGAATTTGCTGCTTCCTATGATGTTTTATGTCACACTACAACATGCCAAGTTATCTGGCATTCATGACATGTCAGAAGGAAAATTGAAAAAAATTAACAAGACACAAACCACTGAAGTTCTTGCACAAGTCTACAAAGAGGCTAAATTTTTAGAAGTTTACCTTTAATATGCAATTCCATACCTGTGATAATGTGCACAACAATTGTGTATCCCTGGAGGGGGAGAGGGCAGCCTAAACATCTGGATGACACATGCTTCATTGCTTAAAGATGTACTGCAACACAAAAACCTTTCCCCCATTACTGCTTTATCACATAACTACTTAAATGTAGAACTCTAAGTATGAGACAGCTCCTTCTAATTTCATGCTGGTTTTGCTGTTTTAGTTTTTACACCTCTAATGAATTCAGACAGGAAACTCCAGTTTTAAACTAAATGAAGTATGCTTACACTCGAGATTGCCTTGGTTTAGCTATATGGGCATCAAAATCAAATTCATTCAACCAAAGCAAGTCCTCTTATAGGACTAGACTGACTAGGCTGCCATCTCCTTCTGCTTGGGAGGGGGCTAATATATTATCTTTAAAGTATAATTAGTTTAACATCATTGCAAGTGAGAATGAAAAGTGCCTTTATAGTTCTCAGAATTTAATTTTCCTTAAATTTTCAAGAAACCAAGGTAATAAAAAACACATTACAAAATTCCATGTACTACACTACATAAAATCTTCTGTGGTAATTAAGCACCACTGGACCATGATACAGAAAATACTAGCCCTGCACGTTCCTGGATTTATTAATGCAGCTTTATTCACTGTGGAGCAATTTAGAGGTAAACAATGTAGAGCCACAAAAAAAAGGTATTTTAGTTAGAAACAGAATAATTTTAAGAAATGTATTCAAAATAGAAATATCCAATGTAGAAGGAACATAAGAAAGAATTAACTATGGAGTTTTGCTAGTTTTGTTTGCCGGGGGGGGAGGAGGAGGGGAAAAGTCAACTATAGCAAAGAAGGATCGAGTGATCCAACAAGAAACCTGCTTACTACCTCAGAAATCCTGATTCTTCTCTGTAACTCCTTGTTCTATCCACCTATTACTTTCCAGCTCATTTGTGCATACATCATAAGGGACACCTTTGCATATTTACACCTTCCATCCCTAGAGACCCAACCACATACTCCTAGGAATTATTCCAGTCACAATAGAAATACCACAGCCCACAAAACTGTTGATCATCAGGGTAGGACAGGCTGAGAAGAGAGCTCACATTAAAGTGAACCTGCAGCAAATTTAGATATTGCTGGGAAATGATGCATCAGATGACATTCTCCCACGAGAAGAAGAGGTCACCTTTGTTCCTTTCCATAGGATCTCTCCATTTTTTGTCACGTCAGAGGAAAGAGCACAGCATGAGAATCAAACAGGATCCAAGTACATTTCTCAGCACAGGAAAATGGATGGATGCCATACATAAACATTGCTGGAGTCAATTTAACAGTCAAGGCAGTATGTGAATTATCTTGGACCTGATTCAAGCAGGATATAGAGGTCATCTCTGTGGAAGGCCCTACATCCTGCAAATCCCTAGCAGTGAATGGAATTATGGTGAGACAAAGCCTACTCTGCAAAACAGAATTGGAACAAGGAATGTGCTTCTGAAGATGCAGAAACTTGGGAGGAAATATCTAGTCTTCGTCATGTACATAGGGGTTAAAAAATATATCTAATAATTAAATATCCAAAATTACAAACGTCCAAACACCAGGACCAGATCCTTTTAGACCTTCTGCCTCTCCCCTTTGAACAGCTACTTGCCAGACTGAAAAATTTAATATAATGAGATCAGCTTTGCTATTTTAGTCTCAAAACTGCAGATGGAACATATGTCTGTAGATAGTAATTTTATCTGTATTACTGCAGTGTCTGAAGACCTCCATCAGACGCAGGCCATTGAACACTCAGAGAAAACTCTCAAAGAAAATTCCTACCAAAAACAGTTTACCATGTGAACTAAGGGGAAAACACAACTTATTAATTTAATTAAAACAGTTGAGATAACCACTGGAAGGAAACATGCAAAACAATCATACGTAAACACACAGGTATGATCAACTTTGACTGCATCCTGCAGAAAACTGTTACAAGCGTGTGCTGAAGGGTTTTGTTTGGTTAAAACCTGGAAGTTACATTTTGCAAAACAATTTTTTTGATCTTTAAATTAAATAAAAAAATATTAAAGAAGCTACAGATTTTTGTTGGCCACCTGCTTACTCTAAGAGAAGAACTCACGATCAGCTATGATAATAAGAACATTGCCTCACATTGTGCAAATACAATTTAGACCACAGAATTTCACTGAAGGTTTCAACTCACTTGTGATCTCTGCTGGTAGAAGGTCATGTCCAACCTATAGGCACATGAAATCTCTTTTGTTCACTGCACAGTAAATAACACCGCACACAAAGTAGAAGGAAACCTCTTTCTAGGTTCCATGCTTAGCCCTCACTGTATAGGCCCATCACACATGGCGTTTTTTAATTAAATTCTATCACATTAAGCCTACACAATTAAAATTGTACTAAGATGACAACATAGTCCACCTCCATCAGCTTCATCAAACCTCCATTTAAAAAGAAGAGTTTGTAAACAGGTGAAGGCATAATCCCCTACAAACTGCAGCATGTGTGAACTAAGGTACCTGTTCTATTTGCTTTAAAATATCATGGTCCAGTCCTCAGTGGGGGACATCAATATTTTATGGAGTATCATTATCATTCATGTTGTATTTATTGTAAGATGACAGATACATTGCAGTATCATTTTTCAATTCCGCAAAAACTAGAGCTTCTTTGAAGTAACTTACTGAATAACATCTGTCATTATTTTAAAGGGTCAGTGGCTGATACAGTGGAAATTAGAGAGTTCAAAATCTTTAGGGATAATAGCGACTACATAAATAATAATCACTCTGTTAATCTAGTAATCAGCAAGGTGGTATGTAGCTACCATAGTAACAAGCATAAGATCAACTGTTTGCTTCCAAGAAATGCCTACACTTCACTCCATTATTCTGTCACAATTTTTAAAGGCCCAACGGAAAAAATAAAAACGTATCCTGCCTCTTAGAACTCGCCTCTTTCTCTGTATTTCCTCAACAGAAGAGACAATTCCTCAAAAGAAGAAAGTTTCACTGGTTTTAAAAAGAATGTCCCACTACTGGCTGGGAGGCAAAGTTTCTGGTCCCATGATCAGTGACAGCTCTGCCAATGTTACCTAGGGAGAGCACACAACACCACAGAGACAGCACACACTCTAGTAAGAATCACCTTCCCAAGCATTTCTACAAGGGCTACACACAGACATTATTTTGTCCAGTACTCATAGTAAAAGAAGGTCTCGGTTTCTAAAGGTTATACACTTTTTCTAATATGCTCTTAACCACTGTAACTCACTCCAGTTCATTATTAATAGCCACCTTTGTTCTTTACACTTCATGGACACCTCTATCCAATCTCATTTATATTAAACTCTCACACATATAGAACTCCAGCATTCAACAAGTCTCAATACCAGGGGGATATAATTTAAAAATCTAGGAATGGAGACAGAGCAAGACACAAGGCAGAGCCACAGAGGCACTCAGGGCTGAAGTAGCAAGGACACAGTTGTTCTGGCTTCCTATCCACTGTACCGCCTCTTAGTTAGAATCTATACCTATAGCTCAAATTTTTTGTTTGCTTTTTTTTTTAATTATGTTTCCGCACAGGTTACTGACTGAATAAATGAGAGAGCAGGGACAAACCTAAGGGAAAGAAAGTGGGTGTAGCTAACAGGTTTGTATTTGCAGGAAGGAATTAGCCTAGTGTCAAATCAAAAAATATATATTATTCTGCATTTTCTTGCTATGGTAAAAGCTTGAGGAGTATATGTAGGCATCACATTAAAAAACTTATACACCATTAAATATCTTGATCTAGAAATTTAAATTACTCCTATGGGGTGCCTGTCTGAGAAAGTCCAGCTTGCCTCATTGCAAAGCTAATCTTCACATACCTGTTTCACTTTTTATCCTTGCACCTGCCTGCATTAAAAAGATTAAGAATTAGGCTGGCAGAGGGCTGTCTGTCAGAGAATACCAATTTATCTATTGATTTAATCATCAGAATTACAACCAAATGGAGCTCCAGGCCTGGGCAAAGGGAAGGTGTCTATTGTGTTATAATTCAGACTCTAAAAGGAAGTCATGCTTGTGGTGGGTTGTATCACCAGGCTGTGCAGAGGAAATGATTGGGAGGGGGAAAGAAACACTAGAGTTTTCTTGTAAAAGGATATTATTTAACTGTTAGGGCCAGAGGGAAAATTTTGCATGTGATCTTTCCACATAGTCAAAAAAAAGGAAAGCAATTCTGTCTTCTGGATCACTTGCAGATCCAAACTAAGTCATTCAGGGAGTGTTTAAAAAGGAATGCATGTGCTTATCTTTGTGAAGCCAGGGTCTGTTCACAGAACTCATTTCTCCTCATCCCAAGACACAACTTTCAGCTGCATCAGTGCTGTCTGCCTAAAGGAGTTTGCTACAATCAATCTCCAAGCAGAACCTGCTAGTTCAGGGAAGTTTCTGCACTTGAGGCAGACTTTGCCATATTTATTAATATAAACTGCCACAACCTACATGTTCATGAAAGAAAACTCAAAAAATAGCCAGGTACCACAGATGCACTCATGGGGAATGAATGAAAGGGGAAAACAGCACAGCAAAATAAGTTGTTTTTTAAATTGAATGCCAAAAAAAAGTTATAAGAATTGGATCCAAGGAAACACAGGAATATTTATTATTCGGGGACTGTTTTGAAGCTTTGCAATTTATCCATTTTGCTGATGTGCTGAAAGCAGCTGCTATGAGAGGCCATCCCAAAGTCTGGGATAATCAACCCTTTGTTAGAAGATCAGACTGAAAATAACAAAGCATTCATAGATCAGTTTTATTTACTAAAAGGAACTGAGCGCAAATGTTTCCAAAATATACACAGAAAGGAGCAAGGCAGAGAGCAAATTAATCTGAAGCAAGCCACTTTCAAGCCAGGCACAGGAGAGTTACTCCCTGCAAGTGACACACTGCAAGGAAACAAACGCTGTTTGTTCTCAACTGACTGCACTTCCGCCTCCTCCCCTTTCATTCAATACTTAGTGCTAGTGATGCTCCCTCCATCTCCATGACAAGCTGGTTGCAAACACTTTTATCTCAGTGGGGAAAGCAGGCTGGAGAAAGCATATGACCAGACGGTAAGTTTATGCTTACATTTGCTGGTGTGAAGGGGAAAAACCCTTTCTCAAATAGGTCACAATTAGCAAATGCAATTAAATATTAAGTATAATTGTGTGGAGCATGTGGATCTTTGATGAATTCAGCAGGGGAGTGTGTGCTTAAGGAGCAAGTGGGACAGCTGTGTACATCTGCAACCTTTGCTTTAAAAGCAGTAAATGCTGCACAGTCAGAAAAAAAGAAAAGAACTTCCCCCGTTTCGTCCTTCGTACTGGAAGTCCGTTGCTCAAATGCTATTGCTCCTAAAGGAATTCAGCTCAGACTAAGCCAGCTGAGACAAACCAGAGCCCCTCACCCCCCTCCTATTATTCGGTACACATTTCCCTTCCCGCTAGCTCACAGTTCTGACAATGCAGGGAAAGAGGAAAAGAATGGCTGAGGGAAGCAGAGCACAGCTGTACGTTGCAGAATCTCTCCATGTTCATTTTCCAAACAAAGCCAGTATTCAAAAAGACAAGGAAGATGCAATAGGACCATACCGAATCCATGCCTCTGAGCAGCAAGGGGCTCTCTAACAATGCATTCAAGCAACAGATAGAGATTTACCTTCAAAATGCAGGCCATGTTCTTTCTCTATCCTTCCTACCACAGAGCAGCAGGATTTTACTTTGTGAGCAGCAGTTCCAGTGTCAGGCAAAAGGCTGGTAGAGCTGCAGAACTGCTAGAGCCTACATTCCTGTAGATCCAAATAAGGGTACCACGCATCCAGGATCCGTTAGTCATATTAGTCTTTTTATGCCCCGTTTGTTCCACCCATCAGCTTCTACCACTGGCTGGGAGCCAGCCCAGTACCTCCCCTCTGTCACATGACCGAGTTTGATTCATGGCTCCAGCATGTATTTTTGTAAGCTTCAGGATGCTCTCGTGTAATACTATACATACAAATGGCAATCTATACCTTGCAAATGTTTTGCAATGGTTGTAAATCAAGCTGTGTGTTTATAATTAATCCGTGTGTGACTCTCTAAATGTTCTCAGGAGACAGTTACTCACAGTTGGTCAGAAAAGTCCAAACTCTCTCTATTATTTGGAGTCTAAAAACCCTTATGCTGCTTGCTAGTCTAAAGTATTGTTTTATGTTCAGCCCTTTTCATTGTTCAGCAGGCTTCCCTTTGTCCGAAGGCTGCAACTGCTTCCCTATGAGAGATAATCATTACCAGCAACCAACACAAATATCCCACCAGAGGTGTTTGCGTTGTGCTGTGCGTGCCTTTTTCTGTACAGGGCTGGCATACATCACAGGGAATGAAAAGTGTGGGTAGATTTGTTTGTTGGGGTTTTTTATTCATGCAAATCTGATAAAGGCTTTCTGAACTTTCTTTGGAATTGCCTACATTGCAGTGGGATTAACTGCAGATTAATACATTCAGCTGTTGAAATATTTCACTTTACATCATCTCATCAAATTCACATTCTTCTCTTCCATATCATACTCAATATACTATAAAGGTTTCACTTCATATTTGTCACTTCTCCTGCAGTCTCTTTTCTCCCCCTTTTACACTTCCCCAGTACTTCTCATTACTACATCTTGGAACCCTTTGCATTTTCTGTACTTGGCACCTTCCCTGTATTCCTTGTGTGCTACATTGCTTCACTCCTGCTGCTTTAATACACACCAAAGCTCTCCCTCTGCCTTAATAAATTCCTTGTAGTGGATATCTTCATCCGCTCTGCAGTGACTCAGGGTACCTGTTCACATGCAGCCAGTACACTCCAGTTAATGTTATGAAACTGCTTACCACAGAGCTCCTTACTATGTGGAATCCAGAACGGGTTAGTACTGTGCTGCACATTTAATAACCAATACTGTTCCCTGCCTGGCAAGCTCCTCTTACCCAGGTGCAACCCCTCAAAACAGTAAGTAGGTTGAAACTAAAGGAATTAGCTGTCCTCATTTCTATTCAGGGGCAAATCAATCCCAAAGGCAAAACAGAAGGGCACTGGGAAGGCTTTCTCCAGCTCACACTCCTTGGCTGACTTCCTGTGACCTTCCGAAGAAGATGCCAATCTGTGTTTGGCCTTTGTACCACCCTTCCAGAGTGCCATAGTTCTGCACAGGTCCTGCAAACTCCTCAGCACCTCTCACGCCTGGAAATATACTTCTTTGCTCAACTACAGCCACAAGCCAAAGCTCTTGAGCTGAAAATTGTAGTAGTGTTTGGGGAGACTAATGAAAAAAACTTACTGAAGCTTCTAGCTATGAGTTGTCTAACATAAAACGTCTAAACAATGAATCAGTGGAAGAAGTTTCTGAGGGAGGGACCTATGGTCTTCTTTCATTAGAAGCTACCACCAATCAGTGTTAACGTCATTCTGGATTGCAGTTTATGCCTCTCTAAGGGCTAGTTATTCATAAGGAGTTCTGTAACAGAACTCTGCTTTTTAATTAATACGATACAGAAATTATATATTTTTTTTAATTTAAAAAAATAATTGCCTATTTTTCTCTCCAGCAGTCAAACATCTAGTTTTTCTGGGACTGGAACTATTCCTTCTATCTGGGTGGTGGGCCTGTGAAAAGTTTCCATCTGAGACAAATGAAAAATATTCCATCCCCTTCCCACCCCCTGTATTACCAACTCGGTAAAGAACAAAAGGAATGAAAATTGGAGAGAAACTGTCCTGAAAAGGTCAACCATTTCAATATGTCCAAAGCATTGAGGGATTTCCAGTGAATGATATTCCTTAAGGACAGGCAGAGATGTGGGTAGGTGTCTTGTTTTAAGCATTTCTCTGACATGCTTTAGTTCCAAACACTACACCAGACAAAATATGGTGACCTTTAACTTTTAGCTTTTTTGTAAAAGGACATTTATCTTAAGTGTACTTCATCATTTCTTTATTCCAGTAACAGCCATCCTTCCCTGTCTCCCTCTGTGACTCACCACAATCCAGCTACCTGATATGCACCTACCTGCTAGGATGCTCATATGTCACCTTTTTAAGGGCATAGCAACAGTAATTTCTTAGATTGTCCAACAGGCAGTTACAGCCTCTAAATTTTCTTTGTTCAGTGAAATACAGTCAGATAGATTTTCTGGACTACTAAGAGAGCCCATGAGTTGCACACAGTGCGAAGAGGGTCCCACAGCTCCTGTTGGCCATTCCTAGCCAACAGGGACCCCTGCAGCAGCAGCAGCTGTTGTTTCAGAAATGCTCTGCTGGTGCTTGTAAGCAAGCTGTGTGAAACCCTGTGTTTGCACATGCAGGCAAAGCTTGAATTTTTCTTTCTGAACTTCATTTAGAAAAAATCTAAACCCATGCCTTTCAGACAAATACACACTTTTCTTTAAGGAGGGATATGAGATTCCACTTTATTTGCTGCTGGGGACAAAACTGAAGATGTGGCTCTGGCTGAGATCACTGTGAAGAGCAGCAGAAAGCCTAGCCTTAGGATAATTTCACCACAGAGAAACTACATGAAGAAATGCATCCACCAAATGATAAAAGCAAACATACATTGTAAGCACGTCTTTTCCATGAGCCGCATGAAGTGTTTTACTTGAACTTCAAATGCTCTTGAAATCAGCTTTGGGTCAAACATAGCTCATGCAAATTTAAGTTGCACCTGCAACTTTCCATCCAAAATTACAGTTTATGTTGCCTGGTAGAGGTGTCAAAGGCAGTATGAAACTGCCTTTCACATCTGAGTTATCATGAGAGGCCACACAAAGTCACCACTACTAGTTCCAAGGACAAAGACCTTGCATATTTGCCATCTAGTTCAAACCCTTCCAATACATTCCTATGGGGATGCAACCTTGGGGAAAATATAGTTGTTTGGGCAGCAACTCATCAATTCTAGGTCTTACAAACTAATTCTGTCATAATAAATCAATCCTTTGTGGAGAAGGCTGATTAAACCTTAATTTGCAAAGATTAGTACAGCTACACAATACCAGCATTCAAGTAAGAGTTTCTCTGTACTGCCAGTATGACCAGTTATGCTGGGCTAGGCTGTGCTGTGAATATCGTTTGATTGGTTTGTTAGGTGAATGGGCATCATGTAGCTGGTGAAGCTGTACTTTCCCCTGAGATATGAACTTCAAAGCCAAAACCTCACAAATAGGTAACAGAAAAACATTAATTTGATTTGACAGTCCCATACTCTGTATTTTAAATGTGCATGCCTAGAGAAAGTCTGAAAACTATCATCTTCTCACTGACTGTTGAAATTGGACACTGGGTCATCTAGTGAAAATGTGCTGGAAAGGAAGAAACTATTTTTACACTTGCTGCCACTATGAAGTTTTGTCAGACAGGGATGACACAAGGTGGCATTTCGCACCCTTCAGGTAGAACCTGAGCCAGTGGTGGAGTAACAGATCTGCTCTACTGTTATCCAGACATCTCATTTTCCCAGCCTTCTGTATCAATTTTTCCTTACCTTGTGTAACCACCATTAGAGCTAAGCAATATAGTTGGAAACTGCAGGCTGTGATTTGAACAGGAAATCTTATCAGGTTATCCAAATACTACATGTAATTTATATTTAAACCTTTTCATAAGCCTGACTTTTTGGGTAAGAAAAATGGCTAAACGAAGCTAGTGTGCTTCATTTCAGAGGTGAACTCCCACTATACTCTGTCTGGAGTCCAGAAGCTGAGAAGATATGGGGCTTGATACAGCCTGAATTCAAACTTTACTTTCCAGAAAATCCTTACAGCTTAAAACAAGCATACCATATACACATTAGTGAAAGAGCCCAGTCAGAAGTATGTATTGCCCTACCCAGCTTCCTTCTCAGCAGAATTCATTTGTACCTTATTCAGCTGGCAGGACAGCCATGCCGTGTTTAAAAAAAAAAAAAAAAAAAAAAGAAAAAGAAAAGATGTAGTAGTTTAGTTGTGGAACACTTCTGCATGTTTTTACTTGCAGGAGAGCAGGAGACAAGGACTGCTCAGCACCATTAATGCTATTAGAAATTCAGCTCACCACCTCACTATTATTCAGTGTCATGGTAACAATTTAGCATTGCCACACAGCACTTTCAGGCATTGCATGTTCTTGAGTACGTCCCCAGTCCCTTTCTACTACACACATACACACTCAAATTCATGCCACCCAACTTTATTTCAACTAAATATTCTTTAAAAAAATAATAATAAAAAAATTGAGTGTTAGCCAGATCTAATAGTTTTAGCAAAAAATTTTCCCTTTATTCTCTAACACCAGACAAATCTTTGAATAAGGTAAACATTATGCTATTTTATATCTATAGGATATAAAGGATATAATCTATCTGATATCTGTAGTATATGGTTTTTATGCAAAGCACACAGTGTTGTCAAATATTTAAAATTTTAAAAAACTAAATATTTTAAAATGCATGAATATTCAGAGATTAAAATGCCAAGGTCTGTAAAAGTGCGTGGAAGCAGAACAAAGCAAATCCTACAAATCAGTAATCTTTTCAGAATGTTGCCATTTTATTTTCAATCCAAACTCACCTGAGAACATCAGGTTTCTGGTTTTGAAGTCGCTCATTATACAGTAGTCTTTTTACAGTAAACTACAGATTGTTCTATATATATTAATGAAAAAGTGTATGTCATATCTGTTATTTGTAGGTTTGTTTTAACATACCAAACGGAATTTAAATGGAATTCAAAACGCAGAAAAAAAGAACAACCAAACTTGCTTAGAGAAGAACACTGTCTTCCCAGGCAGCTTTCTTCTAATTAAAACAGACTAAGCAACTCTGAAAAGTGCTGTGTCCACTTATGCCACCAGCTGTTTTGCCTGTATAAAAATAGTAAGATAAACAAACATATAACCTACTGCAGTCTCCAGGAGAAGAATGCCCACCAATAATATTCTGAAGGGCATTCAAAAGCTAAATGATGTGTTTGAAAATGCACTGTCATTTAAAGGTAATGTTGCTGACTAGAGAACATGGTTGGTTGATAGGCATTTCTTGCAAGTTCTTCAGCCAAGGATATATTTGGGTTTTCCACTATTAACTTTTTACGTTCTTTGCCCCTATTATCAATGCCTTACACTCCCACTATTTTTATAACATATAATTTTAACATCACAAAAGCATTAATGTTATTTCACACGTAGATATGTCTGTGGCAATTTGCCCTCTAACAAGATTTTATCTTGGAGGATACAGCTGTTCACATAAAAGGAGCTTAGGAAAAGGAACCAGCAATGACTTCAGTGTCATGGTAACACTGTATTGAAGGCCCTAAATTGGAACAGAAAATTTAAATCCAGCATCTCAATTTAGGAGAATACCTTCTCCTGAACTGCAGAAGCAGAGGCTGTCCCCTGCCGTGCTTCCTCCAAAGATCCAGTCAGCTACTGGTGTTACGGGCTAAGCTCTGTTATCCAAACTGTCTGTCTTTCAGAAAAAAACCCTATGCCTATTCCTTCCTGAGGCTTTATCTAGTATTTCTTTGCACTTGAAAGGACAACCTTAAAAGCGCAGCAGTAAAGACAGATCAATTTAATGCATGCATGAATTAATTGGGGGGGTGGGGTGTGTCATAGAAGTGTGAGGATTTTTTGACCACTCTCATGTAACATATCTAGAGGGGCTCAGCCCCAGCACTGTCAGATCTGAACCACATTGCTCGCCAACATCCTGCTACACACCATGCCATCACAAAACTCTGAATCTCAAAGCCCTACCTTGAATGAAGAATTGTCCTCCAGGGAAAATAAGTAAATGAATCAATCCACCTGTATTCTGGAAATTATATGGAAACTTGAGAATCATATTTTTGCTGGGAGGTGGTGAGGTTGTGAAGAACGGGAATCCACCTCTACTTCACAGGCTGGAAAATAGGGAAATAGGGGAAATACAGTCCCTGGCACTCACCTTGCCTGCTCAGTGTCCCATACATTATCTTTTTAGGCACTGTGTACACTCCATCACTGTCAACATCCTCTGAGGGTTCTTGGAGGTCTTCCTTCCCCTGCTCTGGCTGGCAGCAACAGGGCTTTGAGTGGGGACAGCAGCAGCCACTGCACAACAGATTCTGCTCTGCCATGAACAGAAAGCCAGAGCAACTGCCATGCCACCTTGGGACAACAGATACTCTTCCCACAGGTTCTTAAGGGACAGGGGGAGCAGCATGACAACCAGGATAGAGTCCAGGACAGAGGCTGCACATGGCTGGGGTCCAGAAAAACAAAATCCTGAAGGCAGATTTGGCCTATGATCCAGAACTTTCTATTTCTAGATAAAACCAGCACAACAGCAAGACAAAAGCAGTCAAAGGATTTTTTTCGAATCTCAGCCTCAGGTTTTAGAGTTCTTTGTAGTTAAAGGCTTTCAACAGAAAAAAATGGACAAATGTAATCAGAAACGGGTCACATTCTGCAGCAATTTATCACCTGCACAGACTCTACCAAAGCTAGCATCATGCACAGGATGTAAACAAGCACCAAGTGTAACTTGTGGTCTTGTTTCATTGAGCATTACAAATTAGCATTATTTTAGCATGCTATAATAGATCTGTAACATGATGAAGGTAATTTTAGGAACAAAAAAGTGTTTGACAGGTTTTTTTCTGTCTTGGACATATTTTATTCAGTCACAGCTCCAATGTTTAGACACACAGCAAAAAAAATATGATTTATATACCAGAAAACTAAGCAACATTTTCTTGTTAACAGAGGTGTCATATGAAGAGATTTACAGAGACTGTCAGAAAGTCACTAGAACCCACATATTCTTGTTTTTAAACCTCATCTGTACTTGATTCCTGAGTTATGAAACCAATTGAACTATCATTCTGAAATCCAACATTACTCCTTCCATTAAAATTCTCTCAATGAAATTCCATTCTTAGCATATTTGAAGTCTTACCTAGCCACAGCTTGAGAAACAGAAACAGTAAAAGCTGCTTACAGATTTTGAATCACAAGCCTTACTCCTCTGAATTCAAATAAACTGATACCCTACCCCCCTGTTAAATCCATACTTTTCTTGAAGCCTTTAGAGGCACTAGCTAGCCATCATGGCATGTCCTAGCATCAACAGACTTTGCTCCACTGGATCTAAAGAGAAGAAAATCTCTACCTTGTTATTAAAGCTACTTTCACCCATAAAAATTGACAGTAACAAAACTTTGCTGTATTTTGAATAGTCCATCTCAAACTGTAAACATTTATTTCTCAAGAAAAAGGCTTTTATATCTTCCAAAACATCTGATAGCTATCATACCAGACTTCTAACAACATATATTCTATGCAATGCTTTTAACAGAAACAATGTTACAAGTTTATAACTGACACAAGTTTGCCTCTGACAGTTTTCTATACTGCTGTGTAATACTGAACTAGAAGATAAGAAGGTGCAGTTATAACGAGATTTAAGGTGCTTAATGAGTTAAACAGCTTTTGGATATTGCCTTATTGGAACAATCAGTAACCCTGACTTAAAAGATTTAGGGTTCCAAACACAAAAATTGAATTACACACAAATGATATTATTGAAAACATGTAATTAATATCGTAGAATTGAACACAAGAATAAAGAAATACAGGAATTCAGCCTGGGTATAGAGATCTCAGAATTTTTAAGTTACATGACCACACAATTCTTTCCCCAAAGGAAGTTTTGGAGTTATAGGGGCTTTTTCTTTGGGGGGGTGGGGTTGTTTTGTGGTTTTTTTCTTTTTCCTCCCTTCTCTAGTTCAAAAGATGGAACTTGCAAAACATGACAGTGAATCAGCATTACATAAATATGCTGTTTCCTACAGGATCACTGCTTCACTTACTGGAAATAACTAAAAAAGACCTACGTAGTGAATGAGAAATGGTTTGAAGGAAAAACTGCAGTAGTAGTCTGATGATTTAAACAATTGAAAGCAGCTGTGAAGATCTAGATTCTGAACTTGTCTCTAACAGAAATCCTCTACAATGCTCTCTGGATTAATAGCTAGGCACTAGTATTATGTTCCCTCATTTTCAGGGCTCCCAATTTGAAACAATAAGGGCTTATTTACTGATGCACTGGGTACTCGCAGCTGCAATTGAAGGTAACAGAAGTTATATTTTGAGCAGATTAATTGATACATAATGCCAAGTACTCTGAAAAAAAGAAATCTTAGGCACCCTATACTGGACAGCAGCATAAATGGACACAAACTATTTTTTCTGTGACTATTTCCTATAAAACAGTAATAATTTTTAATGTGGATATGTCATATTACAGTGAATGGCATAAGTGTGTCCATTAGCAAATTAGGCATCCTGTCTTCAGGAAATGCTTTCACTGTCATAAAATAACATGTGGCACAGGGCCACACTTGGGCAAGGAGGAGCAAACAGAATATTAAATAGCTGCTTTCCACCTACATCTGGCCAACCTGTGCACATCAACAAGTCAAGAACGTTAGAAAAAAAACCATATTATTGATCATGTTATTTAAAGCTGTGCATAATGTTTAGGAGTTAATTTGACCAAATTAAGACTACAGAGGTAATCGGCTTGGCATTTAAAACTTTTGAATGCCTAGTTTTGTTATTTAATACTATTTTTCTTTCAGTATCCCAGAAATCAGAGGCACAAATTCCATCTCCTGCCATTACAGTGACACTCAACAGGGTTGCCAGTAAAGTTTTCCAACTTACAGAACTATCCAAGACCCACTCCTCAGAAACCAACAACTCTCACAAATAGCAGTCACTTCTAGACCTAAAGTACAAGACACCACCTTTCCCTAACATGTGGTATCAGCAAAGGCAAGATCCTGGCCTGTGACAAACCCCAATCTAGTTAATACTGACTGTTGAATGTACCAACTTTGCCATTTAATGGGATACAACTTAAGTCATTGTTAATAATGTATCTTTTCTCAATTAGAAGCTACAGAAAGAATGTGTGTCATTGTTTTAAGAGTCCAAATAACTTAAGAAACAAGAAGTCTCAGAGTAAGTCCATTTAATGGTCCAAATACAGTCTATACAGTGGTCCCTGGACAATTAGAAAAGTGTGTTTGTTAATTTTGATGATTTATGACTGCTGGTGATCCTGATGTTTTGTTAAAAGTAATTTTAGAATTTTCAAAAAGGCATTAAGTTCTCTGTTAACAGTTTCCCCAGACTGAAAGTGGAAGATGCGTATATCCATTGTAGTGGTAAACCACAAAGATTTGGTGGTCTATTTTTGAAAAGCCAATTTTTTGAGCAATTTAATCCTGCCATATATCACTCTAAGCCAGTGAGGGACTTTATTAACTCAGTGGCCTTTGGTGTAAAATACCAGGTTTTGCAAAGATGATTAAATTTGCAGTTTTCACTAGAAGTAAGCTTTATATCTCCAGGAGAAATTTACCATGTCTTCAATCACACAATCATTTACAAACCCTCATAACTATCATTCCTCCTTCACTACAATTTAAAGACCTCTGTAAAAATATTCTCAGCAGTTTCAGTACATATTTATTAATACTGCCCTATAGTTACAACCTACATCCCAGTAGCAAAGGCATCAGAACTTGGATCCAAAAACAACTGAGAACATTGAAGTGAAATGTGTTTGCAATGCAGATTTTTAACGTTAATGTGCAAGACAAGAGCTTTCCTGCCCCTATATTTTCAAGACAATTATCAGCATATAATTTTCCTGTCTGTTCTTATCATTGATAGCTTAGCCATTCATGTTTGCAAATCACATAACACCCTGATTCTCTTGCAAAAAAGGTGCAAGCAATGTTGTATGTGAACACCAAGGAGGGAATAAAATAAGTATGAAGAGACATATTTAAAATAGAAAACATTTTGGAAAGAAAATAATTTTAGTCATCCTCAGGTGGGTAATGCTCCTCATTTCATTTTCCCTGAGATTTATTACCAGAATTAGTGTTAATCTCAATAAAACTACAGTATTTTGGTTAATCCACTAGAAAGTATCAAAGTTAAAAATAGCTTGTGATTTATCATGCACGCAATAATACAGTTTTATAACATTTTTATTATTTTCAAAGCCTTCTAGGATTTTCCTTATCAAGATGTGACAGAAGTCTTCCCATAACTCAGTTGTCTCTTTAAAATGCTGCAGCACATGATAAAGAAAATGCTTTATAGTTGGAGATAAACTTACTGTGTCTGGCCTTCCATTTTAATAAAATTTAGAAAAGCATTTGGAGAAACTGCAGCACCAGATTTCATTGCCTCTGAAAAAAAATACATACTAGGAGCTAAGATTGACTTTATGCCCATTTAGACATTTTGTATAGCAGTCGTGGAAGCAAGGAGTTGTCAGGACAAGGTAAATCAAGGATTTTAAGGACTGGTTCAATTTAAACTCAGGAGTCCACATGCAAGCAGGATGGCTGTTAACACCAGAAAGTATCAGAGTACATGAATAGCCTAGATTTTTTTTCATGTGAGACTAAATGCAACACGTATCTGCAGACTCAGAGTTGCCCCATTTTATTCTTCTGAAATAAAGTTATCTTTTGCAGTTAAAGGGTCCTAAAGTAGAAGTATATCATTTTGGAGTTGGGGGCAGAGAGAAATTTAGTGGTATTGGACTAATCCTATCCTTTAATTCCATTAATGAAGTATCATTCCAGAAGTGGATGCCACAGGAGAAATGAACAGATCCACTGGACTTTGCCCAGGACCATATTTATACCAAGAAGGACAATAAATCACAATCCTTAGTTTTCCTTAGAAGGAAGACATAAACCTGACTGTTAGGTGAGGTCATGAACAACCAAGAGGCAACTGGTTCAGAAGTGCCAGAAAGGACAGCTTTTTGAGTCGTGGCTCTGTCATATCCTTTGTATTCTTACACAATTTGTTTTGCAAGTTAATATATATCCACCTTCTCCTGATAAGAATGAAGAGAACTACACATTGCTGCAGTCCTGTAAAAATCTTAGTCTAATATAATAGCAACCAGTAGAGAGTTCCCCTTTTGGAAAAATCAAGGATGTCAAGCTCTGCAGTCACACTTGCCTTCTGCGAACCACACAGTTGCTGTTATTGCTATAGTCTAAAGGCTGTAACATTAATAAGGTTTCAGTCAGGACTAAAGGTCTTGGCATAATACGGGGCAGGGGGGGTAGAATACAGAAAAGTGGCAGTCAGACAGGCAATTACCCCTATTGCAACTTTGACAGCATTTCCTTCCTTCCTTCCCCTGGATACTATTTTTAAATCACACAAAGTGAAGCATCAGCAATTCCTCCAAATGGACAGCAGCTCTGTATCAGAAAGGTAAAGGCACAAGGCCACTGACTAGCATAGTTAAATAGACTGGCACTGGGGCTGGGTAAAGAGCTGACAGATTTTGTGTTTAATTCTGTTTTCACAAGCAGAAATGGAAACTGTTTTTTCTAAGGTGAAATTTTCTTCCTTTAACATAGTCTCCCAAACATAAGCCCTGGGTAAGTAAGAACGAATTTGTGGACTTTCAATTCTTAAACCTGCTTGAGATTTTAGTGACATTTACATTTCTACAGTGTCCCCAGTTTATTTCTCTGGGTTTCAGAAGGCGGACATTACTTGCATTGCTTGAAGCTTTTCTTATACAGAATCAAAACAAACACTGTTACACAAAATAAGTTTATTGGAGGGGCAGGAGAATATAGCTTTGAATACATTTCAGACACTAGGTCTGTTTTGCTTTGAACACAGCTTTTGGAGTTTTATCATGCTACTCTGTCACTCCTCAAGAATAGCTGCAGAGAGAGACATAGGATTCTTCCCCCAAACTCCTGCTCTCCTTTGTCTACACTTCCCTCTCTGCAAATCAGCTCAAAGCAGTAGCAAGCATGACTGACCACAGCCAAACTAGAACAGCATTGGAGACTGCCCATGTAGTATCATATTAATGTAGTCAGGTAAATAAGTAAGTGCTGGAAAACAGTAATTCTGATACAGCGAGAAGAGATGGCTTCTCAGAGGAAATTATTTCAGCTGGAAAGCAAGCAACAATCTCTAAAAGCCAACATTTCTGCTTTACTGTTTGCATGCTACAGTCCACAAAAATAGCGAAGAAACTTTCAAGAGGCAAAACAAAACTGTACCAGGACTCTGCAAGTCTGAGAGGAAGAACCTGAGAGAGAGAAGACCAGGACACAAGGTTGTTAACACCCGGATCTCACCATGACACAGATGGAAATTTAAAGCTTTAGATCTTTTCTATATTCATTTTTTTTTCTATTTCCAGGTGGCATTTGTTCAAGTGTTCAGCATACATTTGTAGTTTGCTCCTAAAACCATTCAAGAATTTTCAATAATGTGTAAGAATCACTCGAAAATATTCTTAAACAAAACACAGGAACAGTGTAAATGCATCTATTCCAAGATTAGTCAGAAGGTTTCTTAATTGTGGCTGAAATGCAAGTAAACACTATCATGATTCATTCCACTGAGAAAGAAAACACTAAGAACTGTTCAGCAAGTTGCTAAACATGCTATAAAGTGATGTGACTACTCACAAAACTCGGGATCTGCTGTCAGTTTAGGAACATAGGATACTAAATTTAGTGGCTGATTATATTGCATGCGATGAAATCACAAAAAAGATCTCTTAGAGCTCAGGTTTATATTGGCTCTTTCAATTCTTGTTTCAGGCTGCAGTGTCAGGATTGGAACATTTGATTCCAAAAGCAAAGAAAAATTACCTACACATTGAAAAAATAAGTCCCACTAGGTGGTCATGTCACCCAGCCCTCCCACAGTAAATACGTGCATTTTTAGTGAGGTAAATAACAAATTAATCTAGCAATTGGCACTGATAGAACAGAATTGTCTCATAAGAAAAATTTATTTAACCATCTTCTATGCCAAACCTGTGCGGTTGCATGTTACTTGTGACTGACTATTCAAGACATGGCTCCAAAGCAGTACTGACTGGGCTGCAAACTAATTACCTGCACAGCATCATGAATCAATTCAAGCAGTGGTGGCAACCACTTTCACAGGCACTGGAGTATACTTTGTGTAAGGGCCAGTAGTTTTACTAAGCATATAGCTGGCAGGGTTGGTTACTACAAAAAGCTCTTAATTATATTACCATCAGGAGAGCCACTTGTCTTCAGCAGCAAATATCCCTATTAAGAGATTATTCTGCTTTAGCCTCAGTATACTGTAGTTTTCATGCAATACTCTTCTTTGTGATTATCCTTGATACCCAGATACAACAGGATCCTTGTTTACTGTTTCTTGCAGATAGTACTACCAATAATTAGCTATAAATAGAACCATTAATTTTAAAGAGAGACAGGTGTATTTTTAAAAACAAAAGCCACCTGGGAAAACATGCTGCTGATCCAAGCCATCTCTACTTGTCATTATACCAAGAACTGCAAAGATGAACAGTGAAAGCAAACCACCACACTGCTCATCCTCTTCCTCTACAACACCAAGCTGGTCACAGCCTGCTCTGGGATCCAGGCATGCCCTGGCAGGGCTGATCAATGCTAGCTGCCAGCTCTCCCAGAGAGTAGCAGAACTGTTCCCTTTGTTCTAGCAGACACCTTCGCAAAGGGAGACATCTTAATACACTTCTTAAGAGGACTCCTGAACTCAGGTAATGCCATCAATAAAAGCAGCAACAGCTGCTGTCTGCTCAGCTGTTTGGGTGGCATTCATGCTGTACAGTGGTGTTTGGTAACTTCAGCAGTGAGCCACAGAACTGTGCTGCTGGACAGTGCTTGGGGAGGAACAATTGCGCAGGGTAAGCAGTGAAGGTGCAAACTCTCCTCTGTTTTCAGAAAGTGTCAGGAGGGAACTGTTCCTGTAATACATGCAAAACCAGACACTGAGAATTTGGTTTTTTAATTGAGAACAACAGGTATGGATTAGAGTCCTGTTCCAGGCCTGTGGACACAGAGAAGCCCTTGGAGGTTAATGTAAACACAGAACTGCAGAAAGGAAAGACAAGAAAGAGCAACTGTACCACGTACCACGTCTGACACATTCGAACAGGAGAACAGAAAGACCTATGTAAAAAAAAAAGAATTGGAAAAAATCAATTTTCTATCCAAAAGTTGCATTTACTGTAAATACCTCTCGTCAGCCACAGAGACAGTAGAATGGGAGACTGCATGAAACTGTCTTCCCATACATACAAGATGAACCAATTTCATTACAGGCTTTGATAGGGATGATCAAACTGTGGCTTTGTTACAGCTTGAACTAATCAAAACTCTTTCCTCTTCAGGATCAATTTTCAGCAAGATCAACTCCAGGAACTGGCACCTGGTTGCATGAGTGCTACTGAAGGAAAAAGTGTGTGTGTGTGTGTGTGTGCATGCATGTGTGTGTAAGGGGAAGGCAGAAACATAGAATAAAGGCCGTAGGGACAAGACAGTGACTCTTTAGATTTGCTTAAAATGCCATGAATCCTTAGAATGACCACAAAAGTTTTTAATCAAGAAATAAGCAAAGCTCAACGCTCACATCCAAAGTGAGGAGCATAAATAGAGCAGAAAATTAATTTACCAAATATAACAAGCTATAGAAAGAACAAAAATGAAGAGGAAAAAAAGGATAGCAAATAGAATGTAGAACAGGAGGGAAACCTAAATGCAGGATAGCACTCATGGGAGTTATGGAGAGAACTGTGTTCCGAGTACAAGATTGCCTGAGTTACAGATAAGGGGAGTAAGAGTGTCATATAAAGGAGTTGCACCATAATTCAATAGATGATGTTCTGCATGTTAGAGAAGAGCGCACAGTGCAGGTCAGCAAAATGTATTTAATGCTCAGATTAGGACCAAAACGTGACCTTAGCAGACAGATAGAAAATTGGATGTAAAATAGACATGAAGGCATCAGGGAACATGATATATAATAGCTACAAAGACTTTCCCAGCATCATGCAAGAAGCATCAAAGTCATTCAACCAGGATAAATGTTGGCATAATTATTAAAACCACTGGGACAGTGTAAATTGCAAAGTGAAAATTATACTGGCTTAAATGTCAGTTATTCTCAGTCCTAGTAGACTGTTAACAGCCAACATTGCTGGCTAATATGGCCGTCTCCTTGTCCACTTTCGAAAATAAGCAGAGCACATTTTACTGTTAAGCTTATAGTGGGATCACGGTAACATGACAAAGATGGTGGTCTGCCTCACAAGATCCAGCATCATGCAAACCAAAATTTTGATGTATGGATTTAAGGGAACAAGAAAGAAACTAACACAATCACAGTTAAAATCCCATCTGTCATATCAAAAGAGCCAGGAAAATAATTGTAAAATAAAAATGAAGTGTCATTATAATAGGTTTTTGATCTGCTATGAAATACTTGGGACACAGTGCAGGGACTCCTGACCAGAGACTGAACAGGCTGCTATATGGCTATGTGGTGCAACATAATACACGGCAGATACACTAAACAAAGCTCTGAAAGCTTGACATCTGCGTTTACACAACACTGCAACCGGTGTTGTTCTGCAAACAGTAAGAGAACTATGGGAGGAAAGATGGTATAAACCTTTTATTTTTTTAAATTACAAATATCTTGAAATTTGAAATATACATGAGACAATAACATGACAGAAATATTACTACGTTCATGTCATGACAAGCTAGAAGGGTTTCTTTCTTCACCTTGAATTGGCAAATTTCACATCAGATATCCCTATATGGATATTGCAACCCAGAAGTAGGGCAGGATCCAAAAGAGTTAATCTTATTAAATGACCTACAACATAATTAGCCACCAGCATGGGTACATATATATATGTGGTTTTGTGTACACACATACATGCACACATTAGCTTCTCCTCTGTGGCTATGGACACATTTCAGTTTCTTCATTTTAGCCTTCAAAATTATGGTATTTGTCTCACAGACTTTAATGGCTTAGTTATCTAATGAAGTAAGGACTTAAGTAGTGAACACTTAGATTTGTTTGTGTTAGGAAGGATGAGAGAAAAAACCTTCCTAGAAGTATAATAAATGTTAGTAGTCAACCAGCACTCTAACAATAACAGAGCACAAGAACAATACTGGAGTCTGGCATTAATGACCTCCAAGGCAGATTGTAAAGGGGTTATGCTGTGCTTTTAGACAGAGTACTCTAACTCAAATTCCTATAGCCATGGCCTTCCTCCTGTGGGTTCAAAGGCAAACCACTGCCACAGGGAAAAAAAGCAGTACATTTTGGTCAAGATGTCAAAGGGCAATGAAACATAAAATAGCATTGGAGAATAAACTTGTTAGTGTCAAGCTCTCCAATTCCCACTGAAGACTTTTGCTTAGAAGTATACATGCAGTAGTATTCAGAGAATGTACACTTTTAAAGTGA
Organism: Ibycter americanus; assembly: GCA_035590275.1. Lineage (NCBI taxonomy): Eukaryota > Metazoa > Chordata > Aves > Falconiformes > Falconidae > Ibycter > Ibycter americanus. Next base: position 22,801,282 of record JAVJGI010000032.1, read on the forward strand.
CAAATTCAAGAGGCACCCAAGCACACACACTGACCTCGCTTCCCCTTCATGGTATTTAGTTGGGCAGAACAGCTCACTGCAGTTCTTAAATACCATTCAGAACTACAACAGTGCAATTCATAGCTTGTACTTAACAGACACACTCCAGGTGAGACTGAATTACTTTTCCGAGTCAGAGCTTTCTAACTTGTCCTTTGCATCCTTACTGCTCTCCTTTCCTTTCTGCTAGTCTCAAGTGCAGCATTCTGACAGCACAGATGATGTGAACTCAGCCTGACTTATCCAAACATTATGCATTTTTATATTTCCAAAAAGTTCCACAAATCTAAAGATTGATAATAATTAAATCAGACATTGTGTTTGTATTTTTATTGCAAGAATCAATGTTCTTCCATTGTACTTCCTAAATAAGTCCCTCTCTGCTAGCTAAAATAATGCCTTTTGCTTGCTACAAAACGTCATAAGCCATGTCTCTGAACATCTCATGAAAGCACTTTCTATAGTCACAGAACATCTCTCCACTGTTCCAAATCCAGCATCCCTCTGCCAAGAGTAGATATTTAAAACTTTTCTTCTAAAAATCTGTTTCATTAAAGGAGAGGTATGACTTCCCACTTACTGCATAACAGCAGCTACAGAACATCTGCTAGGGAATAGCAGACCTTTGCTTAATTTCTTCTTCAGCCAGAGGTTATTCAAATCTTCAAAGAGGACATAAAAGCAATCATTGCTTTAAGATATTCTTCAGTGGGGGCATCCTCCACCTTACATGCTGAACTCGGCCACTGTGTGGCAAGGATATCAGTGGAGACCAGAGAAGGTAGCCATTTGTTGGTGAGAAGTCCCTGTTCATGTTGGCTGGGGCAACAGGTAATGTAGGAATGCAAATGCAAAATAGTTTTCATGTGTCTCAAGAACAATGCAGGTCAAAAAAGTACCCTGGCCTAGCTCTACACTAGCCACCAGATCACCAAAGGTCACTACTTTTCACTAATGCAGCTACATTGTTGTCAGTTACATGACCGACACAGCGTACAGCCTGATGAGACACGGGCTGATAGCCACTCAGTGTACCCTCAAGCTTCCCATGACTCTTTACCAGTGTTTTCTGCTAAATCTCTGAAGCTGAAGGCTGATCATCTTTGAAGTCTATAAAAGCTATTCCCAGCTTGATTTGACTTTTACCTTAATACCTTCTTTTTAACTTAGGGCCATCCATCACTAAAGCAATTTATAGAGCACTTCATACCAGGATTACAAACAATTGCATTGCATTCCATATGGGTGTATACCTGTAACATTCTCCCTTATACTAAAGCCTCTCAGTTTCAAATCAAACCAAGGCTGGCTCCTGGTTGTCACTATTCATCAATTCCCTTTTCCCTGTACAGCCTAGGAGACAAGATGTTTTATTGTGAAATCCTTTCTCAGCCTTGCCATTAAACAGCATCTCTTCTGTCATATATATTTAACTCTCAAAGGTCTTCATCATACCAACGTTAATGTATTATTTTTTTGACATGTACCAGCAGTATTCGTACAAGTGAGCCTACAAACTGTGATGTGAGCGTATACAGGGCTAAGTAAATAATAAACATATTAATGTGAATTCGGAAAATTGATCCATGTGCAACGATTTAATGTCACAATGTTGTCTACTGGTCATCATACAACATGGTGCTGGCAAGTAAACAACAATGGCTTGCATTGGAATAAGCAAATGAACAGAAGAAATCAAAGTTCACACCCTCTTCCTATCTACTCTGCTTCTTTGTACCCTATTAATGTGGTAAGGTGTTTCTGCAGACTTTTTTGAATTATCAAGTGAGTTTGAAGCTTACCTGCTTTACTCTGAAAAGCTTGATTGGGATGCGTGTAAGTGACCCACATGCACCAGTAAAGCTTGAACAGTGTTCTCCTCCTCCTACATGTGCTTCCAATAGGAGCTTTTATTGTTGGGTCCAGCTGACAGAGCAATGCATGTTGCATACAAATCACTTCATGTTTGGGAAGCACTGAAATACTAAGGTAACCAATGCTAGGCAAGATCCTGGCAAAAAAAACAATTGCACTCTTGCCCACAGTGGTACTCTCCTATCACTGGTCCAGGCCATGGAGCACCCTGTTTCTGAATGCATTTCTTGGTGTTAGATAAGAAGGACTTCTAACACTGACCACCTTTTCCAGATACCCCTTGCCAAAGCCTCGTAAAGGGTGCACCTACCTACCAGATTCAGAGCACAGAAAGTTAGATCATCTATGTTGACTTGTAACTTCCAGATGAAACCTTGCAGTGGAACTAAGAGGGAGCCTGAACTCCCAATTTGTAGGAAAAATATCTATCGTATCATAAAGTTCAAAGATTAGCTTGCCAAGTACAAAACATGTACATGCTGTATATAGTTTTCCTTATTTTGATACCCGGCTTTGCTAGCCAACATGTTTTCTACCCAGTACTACCATCCCTGGATGTTTTCATGCAGCACCATTCTTACTTCACATAGAAGTTCTCTGAATCCAGCACACACTCACATGATGCATCTGTTTCCCTAGCTAATCAGCAAAAATAGTGCTTAAATTACACCTAGGTCTGCATTGAATAAAAAATTTAGATTTTCACTCCATTTCATGATTTAAAGAGTCCTCCAGAATAGAAAACACATCATTATTGGCAGCTTCTGCACTACGACATCACATTTTTGGCAAGGTACAGGCATTCTGTTTCACAGTGCTGATAACTATATTCTATCAAAATATGTTTGTAAAAACTCTTGGGAATGGTAAAGAAAAAGGAGACGGAAATCCTAAACAAGTATTCATTGGCCTTTCTTTCTCTTTAGAAGTGCTGGTCCCTTTGAGAACATATTTTTCCCTTTCTTTTAAAACATCCTTACAGCATCCTACTCAGAATGCGTTACAAAGATTATTACATGTCAGATGAAGTGTAGTAAACTACTGCTATGTGAAACAAAGCTTCTCGCTGAAACAAACAGAAAATAAATTTGCTTCCGTCTTTATGCAGAAATAGTAAATCACATAATCAAAATTATATAAGCTATCACTTAGGTTGGCTGAGAACATGCCAGCACATCAGAGGAGTACTGTCTTCTGACAATACACAATAGCAGATGATACACGTTAAGACTAGGGCTATGCAAGCAATTGATTTTGCAGTTTGCTTTGGGAACACAAAAATTCATTTCAGATTAGTCTGAAATTTTGTCCCCCAAGAACTGAAAATACAAACAAACAACAAAAAAAAGCCACTCAGGTCAGAAGAAGGCATTTGATACTTAAGATTTTTAACCTTCTGAAATGTGCCTGCATAAGAAGCTAACAGAGGAAACATTTAAAATGTTTATTGCACGCTCTGCAAAAGAGTCATCAATACTATTTTTCAGGCAGACTTTGAAATGGTCAATTTTTAAAGAGGAAAAACTAGAAACACATCAATCCTTATGCACATATAGTATTAAGCTTCCATTATAATTACTTATTAATGAAAGGAAATTTGCAAGATGGGTTTTATGTTTGCTGCATAGAATACAACACCAAAAGCTATACACTTGTATTCCCCCCTGAAGAAAACTGGAATTAAATTGTGATGTTTTTCTGGAGCCTTGACAATATATTTAGCAGAACGCCTTAACCTATTCATATCTATGCTATACAGTTCTACAGAGCAGTATTTTGTTCAGAGGAAAAACTATCACCTTTCCATTTGAGGCCTGCCCACATGTATTTCCTTGTTTCTCGGCTGTTGTGCACACAGTAAGAGTTTCGTTTGTTTGTTTGTTCCATTTGTTTTGCATATATGGATCAAAATTTAAAACAAAAAAAACCTACCAAGTGTCAATTATTCCTGGCATCAGTAGTGACACAAAAGATAGTCCCAGGCCAAACGGTGGGCTTAGACTGCCATTTCCATCACAACCCCTTATACATTCCATATAAATCTACTAATCCATACTGATCCCTAAAGGTTTTTAAATATCCATAAAACAGAGGTATATTATTTTCTACAAAATCATTAAGAAGTTTTCTCTACTGTTTAGATCTTGGAAGAGTTTTCTGTGGCTTTCACTTCACCTTTAAATAACAAACTCAGTGTTATCTAACACACTGTCTCTGAAAATTCAATCAGCAGAACTTTCTTCACAGCCCATACTTAAATCTTAGCACCTAAATAGTATTCTACATCTTCAAAGCAAGCACTGTACAAATATTTAAACTAATCCTCATAACGCCTCAAGGTCCACATTACTTCAAAAATTTAAAACAAAGAGAAAGGATTTCTACTGAGTACAAAGAAAAATATCATTCCAAAATAAAAAATTAATACAGCATGTATCACTGCCCCAAACACACAGGTATTATGAAGCACTAGGTCTGCTTTAGATACAGCAAAACCCACACAAGTGAAGATATTCTGAAACATGTATTAGAACGCCAGCACTACACACACATTTTGAGAACAGAAACACTACTCACAACACCTCATTAATACAGCTTCATTTGTGAACCATCCTTAACAGGCACTAGGCACATCCTACTCCTTTCACACTTCCCCAGCATCAAACTCCCAACTTGCTCTCTCTTAAGCACAAACCCTGAGTGATAAGCTGTCTGTTTAGAAAGCAGCTCTCTCACCTGGGTTAAAACTAGATTGGCCATGGAGATCAACCCGCTTGTTAAGCATTTAGTTGTAAAGAACCCAACCCACCTTTTCCTGAGTAATCACAAGGCAGCTGTGACTAGCTTGGCCAGATCTTCTGTTCTGCAGCTATTTTGCCACAGACAATGTATTTGTCATGTCCTACCTGTTCACTTCTTTAGTTGCAACACTGTACACATTTAAGCATTTTAAGAACCAGGTTTTCAAAGGTATTTAGGCATACAATTCATTTACTACAACCAGAGTCAGACATGTAACTATCTCTGTGGCTCTGGACCTGAATTCTGTGCAGTCTGTCACCTCCCAATTCCAGTTGGAGTTAATCTGAGGATTTGGCACAAACAGCTCATTTGTGTCAGTTCCTCCAGTCAGGATCTCTTTTCCTTCCTTGGCACTCTCTGTATGTATTGGCTTCTTCTTTCCATCATGTTAGATTTACATAGTTCAAACCCATCCCCGTTTATTTGTTACTGCTGGGACTCCACTTGGTATCTCATTTCACATTTAATTTTAAAGTAGATGCTAGAAAACCAAGATGGACAATTGGAATTTAATTTAGCTAATCAAACTATGCTGATGGTGCCATCAGCTGACCACTGTCCTATAGATACTGGGAGAAACTCATTTCAAATTCAAGTTCAGAAACTGTTCAAGTTTAGCAAAGACAACTTTGCTGTAGTGGCAAAGCCAACTCACTCCCTCACTTACCACTCTGCAAAGATAACAGGATGTTAAAAGAGTTTCAACCACATAGGAGGAAAATGTCCTCTATAAATGAGTCATTAAGGAAAGAATAAACAAGCCTACCTAGTTCCTGCCATAGAGAGGAAGGATCAGGTACTAGTCAGGGCTGGCACATGTGGGACTGCATGTGCAGTGCTGAATTCTGCTCTTAACCACAAAGCCAGCCACAGAAAATCAGTGCGGAGTAAGCTACACACCAGACTGGCCCCTAACTTACCTTACTTTGGTCCATTCAATAGCCAAAATGTGAGTGGAAGAATTGACATAAAGACTTTTCTCACCCTCTCTGCCAGTTGTACCTGCTATAGAAAAGAAACTCTCCCAAATTCTTTCATACAAACTGTCTCCCAGATCTGCAGGGCTGAAAACTTGCCTGTAAAAGGGAAAGATGTGGGAGGCAAAAGACACAGAGATGTTTTTCCTGGAGAAGCTTACTTAATTGTTTTTATTAATGACTAATTGCTTTGGAAGCACCAAGATTATTTTTGTTTATCACCACAAACAGTCATGAAAGACAAGAAATAGCCTCGACTTTCTACTTGATGCATTGATTTTAGATTGTGACTTGAGTGTTCTGTAGCTTTTTCTTTCAATAGATATTCATGGACCACATGATACTACAATAGGAAGCCCTTCTAGCGCAAATAAAGGATGTTTTGGGGGATTAAGAGGGGGGCAGAAATGGAGTGCTTTTTTTTTTTTTTTTGTTATGTTTCTATGGTGTTGGAAACTCAACCCACCTTTTACGTATTCACTTGAGTTCATGCTGGTTTTATTCCATCCTGAAATTACCTTGGTTCAGTTAGAAGGCACTGCTGTCAGCCAATATAGGTAAATACAAAGGCTAAGAGAGCAATTAAAGGGTGCTTTCTTCCTAGTTTCCACACACAGGGTTTGTCCTTACTGGCAGTCACAGCTAGAGGACTACAGTGCCATCTCTCTCTCTGAGCAATGTTTGCAACATCATTTAACCTGCCTTCATCACAGGACAAAGTTGTTGTGAGGATGAATTATGTCAGTGTATGCTAAGCAGGCCATCATTACAGCTATTGTGCATCCCAACATCTTTTATATAACTACAGCTGCCCCACTGCCATTTCACTGTGGTCTTCCAGTTTCAGTAACACCTTACTGAAAGAATGTATAATTCCATGAGTTTATATCCTCTATGCTATGTAATTGAAATACTGCAGTTATGTAGCATGGCAAAACAACTAACTCCTGCAGAAACAATGGTACTGGATTACAAGGGAATACAGGTGAGACAGGCAGACAAAAATGCTTAGCTGACATACCTCATGAGCAGCCTTTGCTCACAAGAACCTTAGGAGGGCAGGTAATACACTGCTATATTCTTGCCTTTTGTATTCTTAATTGTCAACTTATTTGAAAGGACAGATGAGGGAGAATTTTTGCCATGACAATTCTACCACTGGGTATACAGCTTGCTCCAAAGGAAATAATCTGCTGGACAACTAGCTTGGTTCTGTATTAAAAAGATCTATGCTGGTCTCTCCTGGGTCAGTTTCAGCAATATCTCTTGTGTGTTCCAGAAGGATGTTGTGGTAAAGCGGTACCCATTAATATTTCTCCTCATGCTGAATTCACAGCATTCCAAACATCCTTGTAAAATGATAATGCCTAAGTGCCCTTCTGCTCTCATCAGCATCATCTTTGGACATTTGGTAGGATCCCTTTTTATCCCTTAGCACTTTTCACTGCATTGAATTTCCAGCTTTCTGAGATGTGCTGGCCTCTAGTTGTTCCTAGAGGAACAACTGCAGCACAGATAGCTGCAGCCAGCACCCTTGGCTACCTCCAGTTACCAGCCTGATTCATAAGCATAAGTTCAGTGTCTTAAGTGGCAAAGAAGAGATTTCTCAAAGCAAGCCGGTGGCTTTCCTGTGAATCTTGCATACCCAGCTCAGGAAGCTTAGACCCAGAGATAGTTTTCAGCTTATTTAACCTCACTATGTGACCACAGAACTTCAGAGATGGTCTTGACATGTTAGGCCTGTCCGCGGCAGAATGTCATTGATCTTCATTGACATAAGCAGTTACACATTTAAACCAACAAGATTTAGAAAGCATCCTGGTCAGCCTTAGGTTACAGGTCATATGTGGTGGTGATCTGGTAACTGGACACGTGTTAGGAAAATTACGTTAGGAAAACACAGGACAAAAATTTCAACCCCAGTTAGTCCTCTGAATTCAAATTCAATAAGCCTCTACAAAATATTAGTGGTGAGCAACTCATCGCATCATGGAAACAGTTTAAAACAAAGTATATTTCTTGTTCTGTGTAACAGTTTACCCTTCAGGCCACTAGCTTACAGGGTAACGGGAAGGGAAGGGTAAAACAAATAGGAACACAAACCCAGTATATCCTTTCCCTTTGTCTCTCACAAGACAAAGTTTTTCCCCGTACAATCATAAACTCCCAATAGGAAATGAATTGTGATTCAGTGACCTAAGAAAGTTCAAAGCTATTAAAGCAGCAAATCAGCACAGGTGAGCCAGAGCCAATGCTAACAAAGAACACATGCTACCAGTTACACACTTGGAGGCTAATTTTTCAGTATTGCTGAGTACTCACAATGCCAACTGAAGCCAAGTGGAATGGTAGGAGATCAGCACATCAGATCAGGCTTTTTGATTTAAAGACTATCCTAAAACACAGAAAGCCTACCAGTGGGATCAAAGAATGGAAGACAATGACTGTCAGTAAGAGTCAAGCATTCTGAGAAAACAAGTTGAAGCCAACAAAACAAAGTCCTCTGTGTCCCATTCCTCAGAAAGTCATAAAACTCAGCATTCTAAGAATTCAGGGGTGAGAAATATTTGTGGAGAGGAAAAAAGTGGTAAGTGGCACAGCAGCATTTCAGATCTTGGATTTTAGGGTGACTGCTGAACAGATGCTTGATGAGAGTACCTAAGGGAAGGCTATTACGTTCTCCAACTGGCAGAACCCACCCCTGTAAATGGATGTTGTAGGAATCCTTCCACTGCTGAAAAAGATAGAGCACGAGCAGATACCTACATACACACTCCTGTAACTTGATTGCCCAGTTGTTCAGCAATTTCCAAATCTGCATAAATATAATAAAATATATTTAACTATAAAATATATTCTCTCTAGTACCTATAAATATGACAGTTTATTACAGAGTCTTGATTCAAGAGTATTTCTATGACCTCAATTAGTAACTGCCTCACCCACTGACAGCTACAACTCTATCAATATGATCCTAGTGATATTCATTATGCAGCATATACAGTATTACAATTCTAAAAACTTCCTAAGTGCTAAAACCGTGTCACCCTCTACTTTTTCCCCTTGCCAACCAAAAAAGAAATGTGAATAAAGTTTGGCATTTTTTAATTCCTCCACAAAAGAGGAATTGAATGCATGTATATTAAACACCAGCAAAAAATTACAAGCACTTTCAGTTTGTAAATTAGCATGTTTCCAGTTGTGTCAAACTGCAGGCTCAGGACTGGATCAACAATCTCCACAAACATGTGAAAATGAAGCAGTGTATTTTAGACTATTTTGTCAGACTGGAGAGGTTAAATGCTTAGCCTCTTTTTTAACTTTTCCATTACGTTTCCTCATCCTCAAGACCATATAACAGCAGGCATTGCCCTCAGCTGCTGCTGTGTCTCTATTGTTAACCTTTTTTTTCCCTTCTGGAAATGCAGAGATAGTCTGAGTGAACTAGACCATAACCAGTATGCAGCAGTAACAAAAAGTGCCTCATTCTATCGGATGATTGGGAGAGACAACTATTTTGTAGCTTTTCCAAGTTTTTTAAAATAAAAGTGTCTCCACCTTTCCTATCACTTAATAAGAAAAGATGGAATGTACACATCTGGAAAGTGGATGCTCCCAGAACTTCTGAGAATCACTGGACATCCATGTAAAACTCCTTCTCTTTTTTCTTTTTTTTTTTTTTACAGCACTACTCACAGTGTAAAGCTTTCAAGCTGTAAACTCCCAACACCTCCCTGATAGCAGCTGCCTCCTGAATGCAGGCAGTGTATTGTAGAGTTAATAACTTGTAAAAGCACAAGTTAATACGGCCTCAAACCCTTTTAGATAAGTAAAAGCTTTCATCCAGCTAGGGAAATAGATGGAGGCAATGTATTTAGCCTGGGAGAACAACTCCAAGATAAGCTTCCCCTTAGAGACTGGACACTGAGCAAAACAAGAAGCTTCCAAAAGGTCAGGATATTCAGAAGAAGAGGCTTAGAGGAAAGCAAGTGGAAAGGACATGCCATTTTCAAGTTCTTCAGGAAAGACAATCTTTAATGGCTCCCTAGTCACCAAATCCCAAATACTATGATAAGTAAGTTGCTAGTGTGCTAAAGCCCCAATTAAATAGTTTATGTCATCACGCCAATATCTAGTCAAGTCTCATACACTGCAGTAGAACATTTTGAAAGAGCAACATTTTTGGCTCCTTGTAGAGAGGGGATGGATATAAAAGTATATAATTGCTTTGCTGTATTATGCATTAACGTTGGTTATCAGTTGTTACCAGAACTGAGCTGTTTGTGAACATATTATTTTAAGCTGCCCCTGCTGCAGCATGTAGATGCCTTGAGTTTTGCTTATATTTGTGCATTTCAGTTGCATTTAAGTTTCTACTGCCACGGGCAACTTCTGTAGCACTGTTACAAGCTTCTCTCCAGGACAGGCTCTCAATAATACAGATCCCAATAAAGCTTTATTGTAAACACATTGCTGAACCTTAAGGATGAAACACACAAGAGCACTGAAAATAAAGCCAGGGTGGATATCTATGTCTTGTCTTCATTTCTGCAGCTGGCTGAGCAAGCTTTCCTGAACAGGAGGTGATCTTGTTATGAATTTCATCAACATTGTATTTAGTGGATCCTAAGGTCCACATGTCTTTCCATATTTTTCCTAACTATAACTGTTTTCAAACAGCTGCTACTGAAAAACACAAGAAAAAACTACATTCTGATAGTGTCATTCTTTATGTATATAGCTTCTTATATGCTTTGACACGAATTTGGGTGAAATGAACTGTAAGTCCTACATGTCCTGAATGTTCCTTGTAAGAAATTGAAGGAAAAGGAATAATTAGAAAATAAACTTAAGTAAAGATACTTAGCATGAACAGTTTTCTCCAGGATAAAAGAGAACTTAATAATGGTGCCATTAAAGTTTACTTGTGATTAATATTTACTGTGAATCATAAAACTGCATGCAAACACTTGTGCAAAACTTCCATGGATACCTACAGGGGATGTTTACATGTCATTTAGTCATAACATGCACACTTTGCAGAGGAGCTAATCAGTAAATTGATAAACTACATTGAGACTATACTTGCTTAGCTTAAAATATAACAAGTAAATGTCTAAACACTGGTTATGTCTGACCAGACTGAAGATAGCACAGCTTACTCTGTGCATCCAGGCTCCCAGTTACAGTCTGTACAAGTCTGATCCACCTTGCCCAGTAGTTAGGGTCCCAACTGAAACTCAGGAGAAGGCCACCCAAACTCAAGAGAATGCATATCTTTCTAAACACTAGTCACATTAGACAACTTAAGGAAGGGTTTAACTGATGCATTTGAAAATGAAACATGGTAAGAAAATTATGCTCTTCTTCAGCTGGTGTACAAGGAAAATATCTGACAAACTGAAGAGAAGTAAATTTAAGATGGATCAGGTAAAAACATCTTCCAACTGTAGTTGAAGAAACTGGACACAAAATATTTGCAGAGCTTTTTTCTTTTTTTAAAAAGTGCAGTAATTAAACTTGTTGTAGTTGTGTCAATGTGTGTGTTTCAAGGATACTATAATCTCATCTCTCAGGGAAGGATGTTAGAGCTTGCAAAAAGAAAAAAAACCCTAAACCAACGAGAAATCCACCCCTCTTCCCTGAAAAACTATCTCTTCTCTCTGAGCGACTTAATGAGCATAGTCATAGAAGGGTAGTCCTTCATTCTCTGAATAACCAGATTATAGAACAGTAGGCATTGCTAAGGGCAAGAAATCAAACGTGATGGTCTGATGCAACATGGCAATTACTATAGCACTACTAGTAGCTCATTTCCATACAGAGTCCTTCAAATAGCTAGATAAGAATTCCACTCTCCCTTGGATATCTCTGTCAACAGAATTTGCACTGCATGCAATATTTATTACATCCTTCAGGCATTCCACGTGACTTGTCTCACACTGGCATCTGTATAGGTCCAGGTGCATGTCATATTCCCTGACAAGTTATGAGGAACCCCTTGGCAAAGGAGCTCCAAAAGGCAGTCAGGGGACTAAGTATCAAAATATTTAACTGGGATTGCACTGAGACTGTAGGATATTATGAGTTAGCTCTGTGAAAATACCTGTTCAAGGCAAAAATTAAGGCACAGCAGACACTCCACATTAAGGAACAGTCTGGCACACTGGTAGCTAATTGATTGTTAATGTTTAGTGTATTTGTAGAATGGAGCATAAGGAAACAATTAAGCCTTCATACTGCTTATAAACGGCAGAACTGATTTTTGAAAGTCTTATTTGATAGAAAATAACTGCAGCTCCCAGCCTGCTATCAAAGTTTATGCAGCTAAAGTAGGGGATGCAGTTTTCTTCTAATAGTACGTCACTTACATAGCATTTAAGATCAAAGTGTGCCCTCTCCCCCTGCTTTCATCATCAATTATCTTCTCTTTAATGAAACTACATGTTTTAGAGACAGAAAACAATCCTACTCTTTTAAAAAAGTGAGCAGAACAGCAGCTGTTTACTTTGGAGTGTTCAATAACATCAGATCAACTTCTCTTCCCTCCAAAAGAAGAGCTGGGTTTTAAAGTTTATTCCCTCAGCAGCATTTCCCACCAAGGTACTTGTTAGGTAGCATTTTTTTCCCCTCAGTTGTTGGAAAATATGAAAAACAAATATTGAAAAAAATGTAGCTTTCTTTTCACTATAGACAGCATACTGGTTTGGGGTTTTAGCACAACAAAATTCTCTTTGAAATATGCAGATGTCTGACTGGAACTCCAAAATAAACAAGGAACCCCCAGCCAAACCCTACGGAAAGGACAAAAAAGAGATATAAAGCAGTTATCTCCCCTGTCAGCATGCTAAGCAAAGAATTCACCCTTGATTTCCAGCAAATATTTCAGCAAAAGCAAGATGAGGTCTTCATGAACTGAGAGGTAAAGACGAAATACGCTCCATCGGCTGTGCTCTGGAAATAAAATGAAAGGGCTCCATACTTGTGAAGGTAAACTAGATTCTTTTGAAGTAAAGGGAGCATTGCAGAATCTAAACTCATTTCCTTTGCAATATCCTCTCCTCTATTTAGGATCCATACTAACTGTTACCTCTTCCCTTTTGGTAAGTTTTATCAAGTTTTTTGTATCTTTTTCCACTTCTTTGGGCCGAAGTCTATTAATACATAACCAGCCTGTGGACATAACATCATCATATCATGTATTCTATATACCTACATGTAGCACCTGTCTTTTGTCACCTCTTAAATGTTCTGGAAATACCTTTCCCACCCCACCCCTCCTTCAAACAGTCCTTTGTAGCAAAATATACTTCATGAGTGCCCGAAAAGACATACCGATGGACATTGGTACGTTTTCTTCTGTTCCAAAAAGTTGTCTATACTGTATGCTGGACAGCATGTGAAATGTATCTGCTCCTAGCCATGACTTTTGTGGGAAGTACCTCATTGGACTGGTATGCATCTAACAAGGGTTATAGTCATTTGGCTGCCTTCAGCACTAGCTTCACCATAATGCTTTCTAAAGACTCTGAAAAGACTTCATGTCCATTTGATGCCCCAATGTGAACTGACAAACTCATTCTGTGGCAAAGAACATGGCCAGCAGCTCCTTTTTAATTTGAGCTTACCTCCCTTCTGTGCCCATCAAATCACTGCAAGCTCTACTAAACTACTTCTAGCCATTCCACAGTAAGACTGCAGGTGCTAAAGGATGGTACTGGTCTTGTGACTTCCCCTGCTCTTTTAGATACTTTCTGACCATGCTAGATCTCTTGATTATCACAAAGGCCCGTAGGTGTATCGAATCTGGAAAAACACCTGGTAACCATTCTAAATCTACTTGACCTGCATGCCTTGAGCTGGACATATTCCTAATGATTCAATTTCTCTGGTTCTAGACAGAGTCCTTCAGATGTCACGTGCTCTCTTCATCTTCAGTTTTTGACACACCTTTCACTTTAGCTTAATAGCCTGCTCCCAACACCCTACTCGGAGTTGTTACTGCTTGGTACAGTGCTTAATTCTTTCTTTGTTGAGGCCTCCTCCTGCTGCAGGAAAAGCAGTATCAAATGCAGGTTTTGTGCTTGAGGTTCCCTCTAGCCCGTTTCCATTGACAGTGAAATGCCTCTTGAGTCACAACAGCCAGAAATATTTCTGTTGTTTGAGAGGGGGTGGGGGTGGGGGTGGGGGTGTGGATGGGTGTGTGCACGCGCGCACCACCACCACCACCTGTTTTTTTTTTAAGGACATCTCCTGAAATCCATAGCAAAGCTTGTCAAGGGGCTGATACTTCTTTTTCATATTAGTGTCTTGACCCTAAAACTTAGCACTGTAAGATGATCTATACCTTACAGAAGTATTGAATGAGCACTACAATTATGACTTTTTGCCTGATGTTTCTGATGTGTTATATTTTATGGAGGTCCTTAATGATACTCCCAGGACAAGTATCAAAATCTGATCATCATTTATTCTGACAATATATCTATTAAAATAGATAGATCATCAGAAACAACATTTTGACCTTGTACTTTGAGATCTGAGAGTGCACAGGACTACACAGCAATCTGTCAAAAGTAATATTCTATCTCTGACATGAACTTGAAATTGTTTGTACACCGAGTAATTTTCATCCTTTATTTTTAAAACAAAAGGAAGACATATAATATTTATCCAAAAATTTATCTGACAGTAATAATTATAGCTAATGAAGACAAAGGGACAAATTTTTATGAAAGTTTGTCATTTTGACCTGGCTGAATTATCTGATATGTTTTCTTTTCAGTGTGGATTTTGTGCTAAACTAGCCATAGCTTGTTACTATCACAAGTAAGATTGTTAAGGTTATTGTAAGGTCTCTTTCATCTGGAGAGAAGACATGTAAAAAACAAACTGTTTCAAAAATTTCTTCTTTATTATTAAATTCATTCTGGTAACATCCCTCTGCCTAATGCATTATGCATTGAAATTCTGGCATTATGCATTGAAATTCTGGCAATTAAATACTAGTTCATCGCTCAAGATTCAAGATCTGTTTAAAAAATTTACTTTGTATTGCAAAGTGTCAGTTGAAAGTATCTGATGTTATTATGGTCAAATATTTTATTACAAGGTTTCCCACTAATCCAACACAAACATGAAGGTAGCTTACCTGCAATGTTTTCACAGAACAGCTTAAAGACCAAGATGATCATTACACCCAAATTCCAAGAGAAATTACAAATTTTAAAAGCTATTTTTAAAACCAAGTTATTCTTATGTTAATCCACATAAGTATTTTTCATATTTGATATACTATATTCAATAACTCTGTTCAGCCTTCAGCTGGAGATATTCAAAGATACGTGTTGCCTCGCTTTTGTAAATTATTAGGTACTGGAATAATCTTATGAAGCTTTACTTATGTTTTTACTTTAATGTCTAGCATCATCTGCAAAATACATTATAACCTCTCTAAGCTGATACTTCATGATAGGGAATCACATATCTTTCAATAAACAAAGCAGGATCCAGAATCTTTGAAGACCTGGACTAACACTCCCAACCCCCAGCTGAAAGTCTGGGTAAATCCCTCTATAATTCTCAGGGTGTTCATAATAATTTGGGAAAAAAGATTAATATTAAGTACCTACAGAAAACTGACATAGCCTAGTGACTTGGGAAGAGTAGATGGAAGGTATGATTCAAATACATATTCACCTACCCATTGATAGAAAACATATTTAAAGAAATAGAGAAAAACTCCTGGAATGCCAAACTTCATATGATAAAAAAACCAATAAAGTTTTAATCAAATTTCTGTCAGAGGAATCTTTATCATAGTTTGACATTCTTGCAAAAAGTTTGTAATAAACAATTTAGTAAAAATATGTGTTATGGTTACATTTGGAACATTATAGGCTTAACTCAGTTACCTGCACATAGGCATGTGGTACCACTGAAGATGTTCTTGGTGCATACCTGACCTCCATCTGCCATCCCAGGCAGCCTTTCATAGATTCTGTGTCACATGTGACAGCCCCCTGTATCAACACCATAACAGATTTTAAAAAAAAAATTAAAAAACCAGATAGTTTGGTATTCAATAATTATAAGAGGTTTACTCTCAAACTTGTTATCAACTTATTTTGCTTGTGTAACCACATTTCATAAGTTATATACTAGTCAGTAGCTTTGCTAAAAAATGCTATACGACATCCTTACAATCTGTAATAGAAACGTGTAAAATAATCGTACAGGAAATAGCGAGACAGAGATTTTACACATCTAAATGCAATCTCTAGTAATTCAGGTCTTTCCTCATGCTAGTAATAGAACTGCTTAGATTTAGCAGCAGAAGACAATTGCGTGCCACAGAGTGGCATAATACAAAATGAGAAACTTTTAATATCTGTGGGAAAAATGACATTATTAGCATGCATGGCATAGCCTATGATGTATCATATTTCCATTACTTAAGAGTAGCAATTGTTTGATCTATTCAGAGCAATTCTGGACAGGAAGATCTAATTCACAGACACAATCTTATTACAGCATTTGTAACCAACAGGGCTATTGCTGCCTTTCCTACACACCACAGGACTTCTGGGTACAGACTGTAAAGACACATTCATGTTTAATTATTATGAAAATGTCACATAAAGAATGAGAAGGGAGTTAAATCACTGTACAAAGATTTAAACTGGAAGCTGGTAAGGTTTTAATAACACTCTGCATGTGAATTATGCTTCCAGTAACACATAAATGTATCATGAAGCTTTAGCTGATATAAAGCAGTTTCTTAAGCCTTAAGGTATTTGAAAAGAGAACGTCTGTACTTTGTAGTCATAGAAATAACTATTGTGAATCAAACTCATAGTTTAATTCACTTAATTATAGCTGCAGTTAAGGCAAAACCCATGTTTAAATACTATTTCTTCAGTCTGTAGAAATGAAGAGACAATATTCATTTCTTCATATTTATTGAAATACAGTAAGGAAAGCCCAGCCATTCACTGCAGTGCTGTGCGCCCTCTCAGCGTGCCCCTTGTCTCAGGGAAATGGCACTTCCTCCGCCATTTTTACCTGCCGCTCCCCTTTTTACCTACTGCAGCACCTCCAGCCTTACCTCTGCTCCCGGGATATCCAACCATGCAAACACTGCAGGCATCTACAGGAGAGGATAGACAGACAATTTTGAAGGAAGCCAACACACTCGACATTCGGTGTATCAGGTGCCCGTGCCTGGGTGTTGGCGGGAATCTGTGAGGAGAGGTGGGGGCTGCCCCGCGCCTCACACGGCTGGTTCCAACCGGTTTCAGCCAGCTCCGTAGCAGCCCCACCGCAGGGCTCAGCAGAGCCCATCACCAGCACTGTTGGAGCCTCTGCGGTAACAGGTTTGAGAAGGGGAAACCACACGGCTGAGGAGCAAGGTAAAAAGTGTGAGATGAGCCCTGCAAACGCCCAGGTGGGAGAGGGAGGAAGAGCTCCAGGTGCCCAAGCAGAGACGCCCCTGGAGAGACCATGGTGGAGCAGATTTTTTCCTGAAGGACTGCAGCCGGTGGAGAAGATCCACGCTGGGGCAGAAAGAAAGTGTGAGCTCTAGGCTGTGTAAGTTGAGAATATGTCCTTGCTCTGTTACAAGCAATGTGACTTGTCCCTGAAAAATCCAACCTGCTAAGACCACCTTGCCTCAGCAGGTGGAAGCAACAGCAGCAGTGGACATTTTGAAGATTGCTTGTGGTAGCCTCACGTAAAATTTGCTTGTTCTTCAGATTCTTCTTTGTTTTACTTACTAATGAAGAGAGAATGAGTAGCTCTGTTTCTCCAGTACAGTCACTACAATAAAAAAAACGTTTTTTTAAAAAAACCAAACATATGTGTTTGTGTACTGGGTTCTAGCTACAGACTAATTAATATCCCTCTGCAAGAAAAATTAACATGTTTAGGAGTATTTGGAAGAACAGATTTTTATTTTATTACAAGATATTAAGCTCCTATATATGGAAGCATTATTGTGTTAAAAAATAAAAGGTCTTATCACAATCCTGACCACAAGGAAGCCATGTCAGAGCATGACAACCCAGATTTGTCCTGACCGCTCATTTTAGGATTTAAATAGCAGTCCTCAGCCTCAGCCTCCATCCCTACATCTGCTTTAGCTGGAAATGAGTGAGAACATCCAAAATTTACATGGACAGACCCCTTTTGGCCTCAGGACAGCTTCCAACACTTCAAAAGCCACCGCTATTCTGTTCCCACTGCTCCACCTCTAAGAAGGCAACCACAACATTTCATGTACATTTAATACTAACGTGAAATATTTATTACCCTTTCCAGCTTTAAGTTCTGTTTAGCATTTTATCTCAAACCTCAATTGGCAGCAAAAAACCCCCCGTACAACTGGAAAGATTTCAGTCCCTAAACCCATGAAAGCTGCAGTTAAGAAGTTGCTTCACAAGATCACACATAAAAGTTTATTTTCATTGTACATAATCAACACTTTTACACTAAATTATCTTGTCATTACAGTGGTACACGAACTTTTTTAAAGATGTTAAAGGATTTGAACCTGCATTATCTCATTACTCTTACACAATCTGTCAATAAATCAACGTATTGTGTATGACTGGAAGTGCATGACATATTTTTCCTAACTGTCTTAACCCAGCAGTAAAACTCACTTTGACATCCCTGAGCATTTCAGATCCCACAGCTCAACCTCTGATGCAACACAAAGCCCTCATACTGCAATGTCACATCTCTAAAAACACACAGGAGTGCAAACTGGCCCCAGCCCAGCCCACTGGCCAAGCATCTGGGCTTTTAGCTGACCCATCAGGCTTCTGGCAGGGAAGGCATGGACAGCCTTGCCCCTGACAGTTAGGGCAGCCACAGCCTCTGACCACCCACACAAGGGGAAAATGGGCACAATGTCTGGAGATGGTCTGTAGAGCAAGGTGAACAAAAGCAAAAATGCAACCCACAAAAAAGGTAGAGGATGCATGTTGGGGTCCAGCTGGAACAACACAGGAAGAATGAGTGGCACAGCACAGAGGCTCAGCTAGGGCACCCAACTACAGAATGGTGGCGTGAGGAATGGACAAGAGTGCTGCAAGATGGGGATGCACAGCAGGGTGGGGCTGATGTGCAGCCAAAGGAACAAAAGGTATCCAAGGAAAGGCTAGGGCTAGCCTGCCATGCCTGGACTCCATGCGTGTCACCACAGGAGGAAAGAGCTGAACCTGAGCACCCCTATGCTCATAGCCACCCCAATTACGTACTGCCACCCAGCTGGCTGTGGGGGACACCTGCAGCAGCTCTCCTGTGGATGCAGAGCTGCAAGGGAGTCAGGCCCTCACCCAGGTCTGGTGGAGGTTCTAGAAGCTGCAGGCCAAGCAACCACACCTCAATGCTCATCTGCCCCAGCAGCAACGTTTTAGCATGCCAGCACCCTCCTTCCCAGAGCTATAGGCAAGGGAAGGTCATTTTTCAGTTTCTCCCCAAGCCAGACAAACAGCTTAAGTCCAGCTCCAAGGATTGTAAAAGTGCTCTTTTGTTTAAAGAAAGAAATTGTTTAAAAATTTAAAAATCACACACACCAAGAGTCTGAAAGACCAGAGGTAGCATCAGGAATAGCCTGCAGTGTGAGGGCAAGGGTCTCATCTTCCAGATTCCAGCCTCAGGTACTCCCATCTACTCCCTACCAGACTTCTTTGAAGAAAGAATGTGCCAATAAATTGAGAAGCCCTTCTGAGAGTAAACACCTCTGAATAATTCTCACACTTCTGTCTTCTGCTATTGCTTCCTCCAAAACAATACCCCTCAAGCCCAGAAAAAACAAACCCCACTTGAAAAATACATTTTGAAATTCTACCAAAATCTATTTTCTGTTGTGTTAAACCCTGGCTAGTCAACATCCTTCTCTGGCCTTGAGGAGAGCAGCTGCCAAGAAGCGGCCTTCAACTCAAACTGCAAAGGCTTCATAACAGAGACATTCACCTGCAAGAGATGAGTTCCAGCTGGATGTTGATATTTCACATTATTCCCACATGTTAAACATTTAAAAAGAAACAAATTACTTAAGCTTTAAGCAATGTGCTAAAATACAAAGACCAAAACTTCTCCTTTATTGAGGCTTTTAAAAGACAGTACATTAGTTCCGCTGATCTCTGCTTTTGCTGAAACAGGTGAAGTTACAGCTCGCTTCACATGTCCTTGGCCATTATTCCCTACTGCACATTTAAATTCCACCTTATTAGTCAGACACATTGTTTCCAGCAGAAACTCCCTCCCATTTGAGTGAGCCTCCTGTTTAAACAAGAGGGGCTCACACCAGCCCCGGTCTCCTCTCACTCCCTTCTTGCTAATGAGGTAACAGATCTTCATGATTCTTGTAGTTCCATAATTACGGGTATAAGATCTAGGACTTCCTTCTGTTTTTAAACAGTGCCAGCTCATCTCAGAAGGTTAAAAAAATAAAAGCTACATGTTATTGTATGCAACAGACTAATAAAAAGGCTATGCATCAGCATAACAGGCAATGTATAACTCTTACAGTTCTGCTTGTGGAGGAAGTTATGCAAAGGCTCCTGCTGTTAAACATCTGGAAGGCAAGAACACCCCAGCATGCTATAAACTGATAACCCAGCTCCTGGCAGCATTTTGCTTGCAGGAGAATCAAGATGTATTCCAGATACCCAGCACTGCTTTCCCTTGTGTCAGCAGCTCTTGTGAACAGGTCCAATCCATTCAGGCAAAGAGAACACACACTCTTTCCATCACTAAACTGTGGCATACTTGAAGAAAGGCACACAAGTTTCAGTCTACATATGCAGAGAATAAAATGCAACCAGGCAGCGACAGGACAGAACTGTAGGAAGGACCCTCAGGCACGTCCTTGTTCAGTTATTTTGTTTGCTAGAGCTGCATCTGTGACACAGAAGTACTCATGGCTTTGTGGGCCCAGAAAGGGGCTACAGAAGCTTTCCGAATTTCAGAGGCATGAAATGGGGATACTTCTACACATCCAGAGTCAGTAGAATGAAGCAATCATAAAAATAAATTTCTTTGACTTTATGTTATCAAATATATACTCAATAGCAAGATCACCGCAATGCAGCAGTCTGTGCTGATGCCTCACAGAGGCCAGAAGAGCATTCTCAGCTGTATTTCCAGTTCTCCTTCTCATCATCACCTGAAAGGGTGTGCAGTGAGTCCTTTGGGGGGTGGGGTGGGGGTTGGGGGACACAGACAAAAACAAACAAAAATAAGAGATTTTTTTTGTGTGTCTACTTCCCCTTCAGTCCTTACTGCAAGAGATGGATCAAAGAATCCCAACCCATCCTTTCACCCACAGGGCCAGGTTATACAATCCCAATACCACTATTTTGCCACGAAAAGCTGCCCCACCACATTCCCCCTGTGGAGTTCCACCTCTCCTGCCACTACAAGTTTTAGTTTGAATCATCTTGCTTAGGAAGGAAAAGCAGCATCTTGGCACAAACATTTGTCATCCTCATTGCACAAGGCAGGCTTTCCTAGCACAATACTCTTCTTTACCTGGGTTAGAAGCTGATGTCGTCTCAGCTGTCTATAGAACTGCAGCACGGAAGGATCAGCTCTCACTACTTTTGGGTCAAAATCCAGAACACGAAGACCTGCAAGGCTACGGGCTCGGGAGAGGGCTACATAAGCCTGCCCACTTTCAAAGACACGAGACAGGGATATTTCCACACAATCTAAAGACATGCCCTGTCAAAGACACAGAGAAGTTTATTATAGAACAAACAAACAAAAAAGAGCACTGTGCTGTATCACCACTAACCTGTCCTGTGAATCTGTCCAAGGTGTACAGTCTTGATTTTCAAAAATAAAAAAAAAAAAAAAAAGGAAATGTCTTGTTCAACTATGTAACAAATTAAAATATGGGAATCGGTAGAAATGACAACTTTCCACTGTCAGGAAATTGCTAGCAAACAGTGCGGTCCACTGACTAACTCCAGTGAGCCTCTTAGTGAAACTCCACAAATCCCATATAATCAACATAACCGGGAAAGAAATCCTGCTGTTTTCACACCTAGTAGTTAACTGGAGCAGCCACCAGTCTCAGGCAGTCCTCAGGCCATCTGAGACAGAGTCTGGGTAAGGCCTGGCCAGCTCTGTCTGCACCAAGAGACATCCCAGGAAGCAGGAGAATTTATCACACGGCCTGGTTTAAATAGTGTCAGAGGAACAAACTCACAGGTCTCCAAGACAAGTATTTACCAAAGTGTACAAAGTCTTCTGGAAAGGTAGGAATTGTATTAGTTATATTGAAAAAACCCAGCACACAGCACCGAAGGGGGAGTCCAGCCCAAAGAGCACAACTGTGACTCCTGCAGCTTCCTCAGGGTCACTAATGCTGGTGACTGTCAGGGAAACGCTACCCTGACCCACCCACAGTGGTAAATAATGCTGTTTTATAGTCTAACACCAACTATGCAGATGGCAGCACCCTTACGGAAACTAGCAGTATTGCTAGCCCATTGTTAACCCTATAGACAAGCATCACAACCAGAAGAGGTGCTGCCTTCTCTGCAGCTAGACGCACATATTCTAGACGACCCCCACAACAAGGGCCTTTCACTTTTCCCTCCCGTTTTACCAGCAATGGAAGCTCACCCAGGAAATAAGGCTTAAGATGGTATAAGTCTATAGACAGCTGTATAAGAACACCCACCTGACTCTTGTGAATGGAAATGGCCCATGCCAATTTTAAAGGCAACTGTTGACGACTCAGATGAACTCCTGATGGTCCTTTGAAGACCCATTTCTCCGTTTTTATGACTTGTGTGATCCCACAGAGAAACCTCACCTTAGGCAGCCCTGTAGGAGTGGGACCAGTAAAGAAACAGTGTATTTCTGACACTCAACAGCCAGGAAGCTATCGGCCTAAGAACACTTTTTTTTTTTTACCCCTCCTTCCCTCCCCATGTCAGTCTTTCATAAATTTTAAGGCTGCATTAAAAAAAGAAAAAAAGTCTCACAACAAAACCAAACCACAAAAAAACAAATCCTAAACCCACACACACTAATCAGGATGTCCTGAAGTGATGTTGGGACCAACTTAAGCAGGAGAATTAAAGTCAGGTAATTTATCAGTTGAGATGCAGAGAAAAATACACATTGCAGGTAGCAGAACATTATTCTCTGAGTAAAAACAAACAAAAATTTACCCCACCAAGACTTGCTTCACCAGAACAGACAGAAAATTCAAATGAGCATGCAGATCTAGAGAATAAAGAAAAACAAACACAAGAGGCCCTACAAATAGCTACTGCTGATGCAGCATATGATATCTCAGCTGATGAGAGCCCCAAGACACTCACTGCAAAGATGACTTCCTCCCTTCTTTCTCTCAAATTACTCTTACCAAGCAGTAAAAAAAAAAAAAAAATTAACAAGTCATAGCTGTCAATGATAAATTGTTTTGGTTTTTTTCTCTTCCTTCAAAAACAACAATCTCAAAAAGCTTACTTACCTTTCTGCTCACTTTCAAATCCTACGACAACTCCTCGTGCACCATTCACCAGTCCCTGAGACACATCCAGATTCTTAGCTAGCATCACCTACAGAGAAAAAGAAAAATCCCTTAGTGCACTGGCTTTACAGCCTGTTCAGCCACCTGCAGTTCAGCTTCTAGCCAGGAAGCATAAGCATAGCAGGCTGATATAGCCACAACCACATCACCCTATTGCAGAATAGAGCACAATCTCCAATTTGATTGAAATTATTTCACAGCCTTTTCTTCCTAGAATTCCCAGCTACATTATTTGGCAGCACTGAACACTTCACTTGAGCTGCTTGTGTCTACAGCTGTGAGCTCAGCTCCGGGGAACACATTCTGCTTCCCCAAACACCAACCAGCCTAGACATACAAAGATTTTAGGAACACTCAAGGAACAACTTCCCAAAGCAAACAGTGCTGCTGCTAAGCACAATCCTGCATCCTTTCCACTCTGAGAGCCCTAGCCCGCAGCAAGGTGCCCAGCCCTGCAAATCTGGCAAGCTATGCCATACCCTTACTGGTCGGAAGGGCTGCTGTTTGTAGAGCTAAGACTGCAGGCAAGGACTGCCTGTGCTCTTTGCTACCTGGAAGCTTCTAAATCAGACTGAAAACGTGTAGCAAAGTCATAGCAGCCACCACAGTCCACAATACAGGGACCCGCACTCAAATCAAACTAATTCTCTGTCTGGGTAAGATTCCAAGCAGAAAGGATACAAAGATTGGGACAGAATCTTCTGTTGGCCTGACATAGCTGTTCTATGCAGAATCTACATTCTATATATTAAGCTACTCTATACATTTATCTGCTATTCCTTTATTTTTCTTATACCATTTGATCCACCGGTCTTTCACAAACATATGTACACACACCTACCTGAGCTCCAAGCTTTAGCTCAACTCTACCACCCACAGGACACTGAGCATCAATTAGCTTCACTAGCATTGGGTCACTGTCCAAAGCCTCAAAAGCGTGCACTTCTCCTGTTAAGGAAAGAAAGATGTAACAAATCGCAATCATTGAACCTATTCTACACAGAGCTGCAGGAGGCTCAGCGCTTATTTCTAACGGCAATTCTTCTTTTAATATCCATTCTGCTCCACTGGTAGGACATTTTCACACAAAGCTTGTCACATCTAACAGCAGAAAGCTCGCTATTGCCTCTCTTCCAAACATAACTCCCAGAGCATAAGAAGGCTCAGGAATCAAAGGCCAGCAGTAAATAAGAACTGAGCAGTCACCATTTTGAGCATATGACCAGTTTCACTTGCTGCCGACACCAGATCTCCAAAGAGGACTAAGGAAGAATCCTAGGGTCAGACAGGGAGGCAAAAATGAAATAACCCTTAATCCAAGCTGTGGCTGGATAGAGCACAGCCTTTCTGAGTTGCTGTAGAAAGAAAAAGCAGGGATATGGAATCAATAAATAATCTGTCCTACCTCACAGCAAGCAATAAGCTCACTGTCTATTACATACCAAAAAATAACAGTGTGGATTTTTAAGTAAAAAAAGCTGTGAAGTTTTTCCCCAGGCAGCTGAACTCCAACACGCACAGCTTGGACTGGTGCTGCTGTGCATGAAAGAACACCAGTTCCTCCTGACACCACAGTATCGCCATTGCATCCACTCAGAGCTCAGCCCCAAAGCCAGCAGTTTCCTCCAAGGAGTTCACCTGATAGCTGTTGCAAGCATCTCTCATTAGTTATTTCTACATCATCTTTATGGGTGCACAGCCGTGTAGCCAGGATCCCATCACGCTCAGATCTGTTAGCAGCAGTCTGCATCAGCTGTCTTGTAACCTCCTCTGTGCACCTGGTAACCAGGAAAAGGGAATTATTATTTAAAGTGATCAGGAACAGGTCTTGAGCAGCAGTAACCTCCACACAGCTGGATCAGTCTGTGCAAGCCCCAGGCCTCTAGAGAGAGAGACACAGGAAAAGACAACTACACAAAGCTGGCAAGCAGTGCAAGTGCCCCAGCCCTGCCCTGGCCGCTTCTAGCTCGGGATCCACTGAATTCCTTTGCAGAAATTGCAAAGAGGGACCCTAGAAAGGGTCCTGCCTTATTAGTGCAGCATATACAAAACCTGCTTACATTAACTAAAGCATTTATAACTATTGCCCCCAGCCATGCATTCCCAATAGAGCACAGACAAGTAACACACCACTCTTTCCTCTCCTCCATCAGTAGGGAGCAAGGATTACAAAGAAAGACAAGCTTCTCCTCACCTGCCTAAACGGACTGCACTCAGGAGTGACACAAAGGTCTTGTCAGTCTGTCTCCGCACTTCAGTCAGCTCCATGTTTATGTGGATGCATTTCCTCCAGCTTTTTGCCTGGCAAATCATTTTCTCGTTAAAGAGGAAGACTTGAAGTATGACAATAAGTTTAGGGACAGTTTTGTACCTGGAAGCAGAACTTGGTTTCTTCATTAGCCTTGCTGACTGGGGGTAGCTGCAAGAAGTCTCCACAGATGATTAGTTGAATTCCTCCAAAAGGCTCATCCCGTTTTCTGACCACCCTGAAAGGGAAGGAACAGAGACATTTGAATGGCATCCAGGACCTGGACATAGTCAGGTCTCAGAAGTTACTTCTTAGTCCATCAGTATATTCAAACATACACCACCTGCAGTAAAAGATGATTATCCTCAGCTGTGTCAGAAGACCTCAAATAATAAAGTAATGCTACTACAAGACATTAAATATGCTTTGCTTACCCACCCCAGATGTCATTACCAGTCTTGGTGCTTTGGCAGCTGTTACACTGCAGTTGCTTCTCTCTGCAAGAGAAAACCACTGGGCACAGCGTAGACAGCTGTATCGTGGACTCAGCTCTATAGACAACATCTGGCTCTGCAGATGGAAACGGCAACCAGAACAGCCACAGCTAGGGAGTGGGGACATGATCAAAACCTATCTTAAGATAAATATCTGCCCAAACGCTGTCTGTGATTCAACGCTTCCTTCTGGTCCTGTGCCAGTAGTTGCCTTGTATTCATTCACATAACCAGACGAAGGAAGCAGCCTGAAAATTTAGGGAAATTAATTTGTTAGTTACATGACCTGATGGTTGCTCACCTCGCCACGGCCTCCAGCCTGTCAAAGAACTTGCCATCCACCATTGAGATCTCATCGATAATTAAGTGCTGGCAGGCCAGCCAGTGCTGGCGCACCCCGGGCCTTTCCGCCAGCTGAACACACTGTTCCAGCGGTGCCTTCCCAGAGCCGATCCCTGGCAGAGGAGAAGAAATCAGAGCTTTAGGAAGCTCCTGATTCATGGGAAGGGAGCAAGAGCCCCAGCCCCTCGCTGTCGGGCAGACCGTTACCTGCGAAGGCGTGGAGAGTGGTGCCACCGATGTGGCAAGCCGCCACTCCCGTGCTGGCCGTAGCGTAGGTGACGCTCGGAGGGAGGGAGCCCACGATCTTCTTCAGCAGGAACGACTTCCCGGTCCCTTGGAGGAGGGAGAAGGAGCAGGTCAGCGGTGATTCCCGAGGACTTTACCCGGTGACAGCTGCCCGGCCCGCTCACCCGCGCAGCCGGTGAAGAAGATGCTCTTCCCGCTCCGCACGGCGCCCAGCACCGCCTCTTGCTCCGCCGAGAGCCTCACCGGGGGCCGCCTCTCCGCGCGGGGCACCTGCGGGACAGGCGGCGGCGCGCTGTGAGGGCGGGGCCGGTAACGGGGGCCGGTAACCGG
>JAVJGI010000032.1:22838144-22880114 GCA_035590275.1 Ibycter americanus
TGGCCTTCTCCCCCGACGGCCGGTACCTGGCGGCCGCCACGGCCCCCCCCGACGGGCACCTAACCTACTGGTGCTGGGAGAAGCAGAGGCTGATGGCGGCGGCCCGCCTGGAGGCCCCGGGCAGTGGCGTCTGCCAGGTACCGCTGCGGCCCTCTGGGCTCCATGGTCATCGTGTGGGCACCGGGCCCCTTCAGCTCCCCCAGCCTTGCTGGGGCGCGGGGGTGCCACACCTGCCTGCAAACCTGGGCTGCGCCGGCGTCTCTGCGGCTTATTTTTAACATTTTCGTTCACAGTTGACCAGTTCTTTGGGACCCTGTTGCACTGTTTCAAAAAGGTGCATGAAAGGACCGAACGTTAGTTCAGTGGGTGCTGGGTGCCGGGTAGCACATAAACTCAGCCTGCAGGATATGTGCCACATGCCTAATATCCAGAGCAAGAGAGGCAGAAGACTCCCCACTGTAGAGTTTATATAGTTTATGAGGCCTTTGTTGGCGTCTGCTGTTGGCCTTCCTCAGCAATAGGACGCTGGGCTAAATACATTTTTGCTTTGACCCATAATGGACATTCTTATGTCCGTATCTCATATATCACTTGAGTTTCTCTTATGAGATCTGTGGTATAAGGCCAGTACAGCTGGCCAGTGAGTGTGCAATGTGTCCCTTGTGTCCCTGCAGAAATGCTCTTTAAATATATTAGCTGTGCTCAGTAGCATAACACAATTTGGAAGCTCTCAGCGTGCTCATGCACCTTTTCCTTCCTGCAGTCTGTTCTGTGTGCAGGTCAGAGGAGTAGCCTAGGAAGAGTGGCAAGGAGCAGGCTGCTGGCACTCAAACAATTCCTGCATCCTGCTTTGGGTGCCCTTTTTTAGTGTCTTTCTTAAAAGAAGGTAGAAGACTTCCAGTACATGGGTGGGTTGGACCCTAGCTGCTGGGATTTTTGGGGTACAGCTGCAAGCAGAGGTTGGGTGAACTACTGACTTCATGAGCTCAATTCCTAAAGAGAGTGACTGTAAAGGTAACTGCTGTCTAAAGTCCCGTTAAGCATGAAAAATAAGGTGTAACTACCCCTGCTGTCCTTCATATTGGGTCTTGAGATGGCTATTCCACTGTTTTCACCAATAAACACCTAATTATATGAATTAATATGTATAATGGGCAAGGTTCGCTTGAAATACAGAATTTATTCCTGGCATTTAAGAATGAATGATCCCACTTTTCAGGAAGCTTCCTACCAGAAAAATTTATTTTGTCATTTAATCCTGAAGGCCAGAGACAACTTTCTCTTCAGTATTGCATTGTGATTTAGATAGTGTCTTAGCTTAATAGAGTTAATGTATTTTGTAGCATTGTGTAAAATTGATATACACAGTCTTGGAAGGGCAAAACCAGCAATGTGTAGTTATGTTGGTTATTTTTTAGTCTCTTCTGTATTCCTATATGTTTCTATGAACCTTCTTCCCTTGTTTGTTTTCCTGTATCTGGTATTGAAAGTCTTCGGAACAGGTATTTGCTTACTTATTAACATACTTGTATAAAATAATTTATGTCTCTCTTGTTCCATAGGTGAGCTTTAGTCCTCAAGACAATGCACAGGTTTGTATCACTGGAAATGGCTTTTTTAAACTTTTTAAGTACAGTGAAGGAACTTTGAAGCAGATGAATTTACAAAAGGGAAAGCCACAAAACTACTTGTGCCATGCCTGGCTGTGCGAGGACAAAGTTATATGTGGCACTGACGCAGGCAAACTTACCTTGTTTGAAACTGGAGAGCTGCACTGGGAGACGAGTGTAGAGTACAAAAAACCACCCAGGGAGCTAGAAGAAGATACAACAGAAGAATATGAGAGGTAAATCTGTTAAATGCTCTTACTAATCGTTTCATGCTTGTGCCTGCAGATTGGTTACAGGCTATTCACTTATTTCCTTCTTGTCCAGTTTATGAATGCATTCTAGTATTTCAGTTGCTGCTGATAAGCATTTTTTGTTTTGTCCTTCTTTATTGGTCTTAAGTCTTCGTGCATTTCCTGCTTGCAGTTCTTCTGATGTCTCTTGTGGGCTGTCCTCTGAAGATAATGGTTCACAACAGGATTCTTTGCCTCAAATATCTGCGCTTGCAGCTTATTCCAAGGGCTTTGCATGTTCATCTAGCCCAGGGGTTGTTCTTCTGTTTGAGAAGGCCAAGGAAAAGGAAGTCTACAAGGAGAGTCAAGAAATCTGGGTAGGGAGAAAAAATCTTTTCCAAGCAATTATGCAGGAGAGGCCTGTATAGATGGGTGGAGGTGCTTCTGATTCAGACAATAATAATCATTTTAGCATATCTCTGAATTACATTCTAAGCGTTAGCTAACTGTCCTGGTGTTATTGAAAGGAAGGGAGTTGCCCGAGGTCACACTGAAAGTCAGTGACAGATGTCCTTTTCCAAGGTAGCTCTGCATGTAAAATGTGCTTTGAGACTGCCAAACTTCAGGAAACCTTTAAGAAACTTTTATTTATGGAGACTTTTGAAGCTAAGAAGTAGTCTGCATCAGTTTTGAAGAACTAGGCTACTTGGTTTTTTTTCAAGGCAAAGCTCTTCTCCCCTCAGATATTTATTATAGCTGCCATGAGAATTGTGCATTCTTAAGTAATCTAGTAAGATTTCTAACCGTTCTATAGCGAGCTGTATGTATTGACTTACTGCATTTTTTAGATAAGAACGTTTAACTGTGCTGACCTGGTCAAGCCTTCATACTGTGGGCCTAAAAGGTCAGATCTTCCCTGTGCACAAGACCCTGTAATAAGACTGTTATCAACCTGAATGATACACTGCAAAGAACTGTTATTCTGAGATCACGATCTTCAGGCAGTTTTCATTCTGACTTGCTAGGTTTTTTTCTCTATACTTTTCTGCTGCCATTTTCATTTTTGTTTAGTGCAGTATTGAAGATTACTGCTGAAATGGCCTCTGATACTTTTTTTAGCTGTAATGCTACAGGTACAGTTAGGTTATTTTGTCCTCTATTCCCTGCCTTGCAATAGTTATGTACTATTAAATATCCAAGTTGTCTTACTTATATTATGTATATGCTTATTAGACTAGCGTTACAGCAAAAGTTTATGTGTGTGTGTGCATGCCTACTACTAAAACATGGAGACGTGGAATATCCCATGGGATGCATTTCTTGTGCAGCTTCCTCACGACCTGTTCAGCAGTGAGCCAAAAAAGTTGGGCAGACAGGACATTATATGTATATGCTTCAGCCCCTCGGAGGAAACGATGGTTGTTAACACAAATAAAAACCAGCTTTACGTGTTTCCTATGCTCTCCACCAATCTTATGAAGGTGAGTGCAATCCTATCACGTTCCACAGCCATCATGTCCAGTAAAGGGTGTATTGTGATGGCACAGGCTATTCAGTGTCACTTTCTATGATGCATTCTCATCAAATCCATCAAATACTGTCTGAACCCTTAAAACTCATGATATGAAGTGCTCTGCATGCTTCTCTGAGAGCTGTATTTCAGTAGTCCCTTGCTGAAGCATCCCTCCATATGAATACCTGATGTTATTTAGCAGAATGATAGACAACGCTGTGAGGACCTTTTAAGGGTGCATGTCACTGTTGAACTACATAAGTAAGGCTTTAACAGAGAGATTTTTAACATAACTGTAGTAGTTTATGCCCCACTGTAATATGCAGAAACTTTAATGCTACAATAAAGCTGAAACAGCCGTGGGAATCTCCTGTTACTCTAAAAGAGTAGTTGTTGAAGTCCTGGTTAGAAGTGAAACCTCTTTGTTAAGGACACACATAATGAAAAACATTCCCTACTCTGAAGGAATTAAATAATACAAAGACAAGAGATAAATGTATGATCATGAAATAGACTTGCATGGAGTTAAATACCTAACCTGTGTACAGGTATAGAGAAAGATCTTTACAGGAAGGGGTTTGGTAGTTACAGGTCCTTTTTCTGTGTGCAGCCTGAAATGTTATTGGTGCTTCACTTCCAGCATGTACTAGCTAAACATCCCAGTTAAGTCGCTTATCATTCAGCACTTGATTATTTTTAAATATCAGAAGGTCTTAACTGAATTCTCACAGGCCTAGTTTTATTTATTTATCTAACTTGCATTTCTTTGGACACCTGATTATGTTCTGCTCTTACTAGTGTATGAGAACTATGGAGACTACACCTTCCCTGCATCACTCTTCTTGATTTTTAGTTATGAAGTTA
This sequence comes from Ibycter americanus, assembly GCA_035590275.1. Lineage (NCBI taxonomy): Eukaryota > Metazoa > Chordata > Aves > Falconiformes > Falconidae > Ibycter > Ibycter americanus. Next base: position 22,842,362 of record JAVJGI010000032.1, read on the forward strand.
AAAATTATTCTAACATTGTTATGTTTTTAGCATTATTATGTTCAGACCAGTGCAGTGAAAGGATTAAGTAGTTTTCTCAAATCTATTTGATTACTGTATGCAAAGAGCTGTGATAGATTTCTTACCTGACTTTCTGCCTGCAGTGAAATATGTGTGATTTTCTAATGTTCTCATTGCTTCTCAGGAGAAGGCAGCTTATTTTTCATATCTGAATTTCCCATTGCATTCTGCTTCGATTACTGGTCTGGACATCTGTGTTTGGAAACCCATCCTTGCTACTTGTTCCCTGGATAGATCTGTCCGCGTCTGGAATTACAAAACAAAGTAAAGAGTTTGTGTTTATTATTACCTCTTGGCTTTTTGTATATTGCATTTTGCAGGCAACAGCAGCAATCTCATATGAATGAGAGTGTTTCTGGTAAAATTCTTGCATGGTGTGGAATGTAAATGGTCTTATTGACATGATTTGGGGAGTGTGAGTATGCTATGCCTTTAAAACCAGTGCCAAAAGAATCCAGAGCCTTTTCTGTTAAGCCACTTTTGTGTCAGACTTCTCATGCATTTTGGAAAAAAAAGTCATCGGGGATGTTTCATGCAGCTATATCTTAAGATACTGTTGTCCCGTCTCCTGCTTCATAGCCCTAGTTCTTACGCAAAATGACTCCAGCTTTTAAGGTTCTATGGAGGGAGAGGGGGAGAAAAACAAATCCAGATCTTAGAAGAGATGTTCTTATAGGTTTGCAATCAGCGGTTCTCTTACCTTCTTCATTATATTACAGTAAACAAAGATTTGCTCTTGCACCTTCCACACATTCTCTGTGAACCAGAAAGTTCAGATTTGCCTTTGTTTCCTGTAACATCTGTGTGATCATTACTTAACTGAATGACAACACATTTCCTCAAGGACAAGGCACGGTCAGATTGTAGCTGCAGGTGTCTTTGCCAGTGCAAATAATGTCCTGTCAGCTGTGCATAGAGAGTCTGTACTATTCTATACTGCACAATGGTTTTCTCTTTCAGCACTTTGGAGCTGTATAAGGAATATCGGGAGGAAGCATACACAGTATCACTTCATCCCACTGGCCTTTTCTGTTTGGTTGGGTTTTCTGACAAACTACGATTTATAAGTCTACTGTATGAGGACATGCATGTTTTCAAGGAGTTTGCTGTGAGACAGTGTAGAGAGGTAAGGATTGATGCAAAAATGAAACTGGGGAGTTATAGGAAGCAGAGTGGTGAAGAACATGACAGAAGACAGAAACCTCTCCAATACATCCTAGTAGGATTTAGGATATCAAAGCAGAGAGAAAAGGATTCTGACTATTGGAAAATAAGCCTGGAGACTGATGCGTAATTGTGGACCTGGGAAGCAGCAGAAGGGGTGGTTTGCTCACAAATACTCAAGGACTGGATTTTACAGGGGAAAGCATCAATTAAGAAAGCAGTAAGAGACTAATTATGTCATGGAGTTTTCTTTTTGTGTAACAAACATTCTGATATTAGATAATGTCATTGGAATTCAATGCATGAATGTTTTTATCCACTGCATCTACAGTAATGGGTAGTTATGTTCTTTTTGTAGTGCTCCTTCAGTAATGGAGGCCATCTTTTTGCTGCAGTTAGTGGAAATGTGATTCAAATTTATTCCAGCATCACCTTTGAGAATATTAATAATCTGAAAGGACATAGTGGGAAGGTTAGTAAACAAATCCTGTGTGATACAAGTCATTAAAATATGAACTAGTTGATAAGATGCATTTTGAAAAGGTAAAGTACAATTTTGGATCAGAAAGGGGCCCTATAATTAAGAATAGAAATACAGAAGTCAGAAGTCAATGGATGCATGCACTAGATACACCTAAACAGTCTGTCCTTAAATTGAAGGTGAGTGATTGGCAGGAGAACCAGGAAAAATATCCCAGCAATAAATTTTAAAAATATACTACTGATTATTGAAATGAGCTTTTCTCAGTGTGTTCATAATGTAGTTCTTACTGATTTTAATTTTTTTTTAATGCTAAAACAGAATTAGTTGTGAAACATCTAGGGGTTCTAGGTAAGACTTAGAAGTATGATTCCAAAGTTGTCATGGATTTACCAGTAGAGTGACTGCATGCTGCATGTCTATAACCTACACATCAGGCTCCTTGGTGTGTTTTGCTTTTGCCAGATACATGCAGTTAAATGGAGCACAGATGATGCTAAATTTGTCTCGTGTGACACACGTGGTGCTGTGTATGAGTGGAACGTGTTGACAGGTAGAAGGGAGTCAGAGAGTGTGCTCAAGTCCTGCATCTACAGCAGCATTGCCCTGTCCTCTGATGCCAAAATCATCTTTGCTGTTGGATCTGACCAAACTCTCAAAGAAATTTCAGAGTCTTCGGTGAGCTAACACACACTGTGTGATTTTGCTAAGTTTTCTGGGGAAGGTATTAGTGCTCTGGTTTCCTTGTCATCCATTTGGTAAGTAGGAATCAGTCTGGTTTTGATAGCTGTGATATTTTCTGACACTTTTCTTGTGTTCTTATGTCCTTTACCATGAAACCCGAAATTTTGTTGTAGTTTTGTAATTTTGTAACTTCACTTGGGTTTCCTTAGAAATCTTCTCATCTAGTTCACAAACTTAACTTGGCAATGTTGTATCAACCATTTTGCTGAAATACAAGTGTATTGCATCTACCACTGTAGGCTACGTGCATTTTGGTTTTTACCAGATAAGTAGTAAATTGCATGCTGTAACCATTACATCTTTCAGAAGTGATTAACGTGTAACTTGGCTTGAAATTTTAAGAGTGTGTATCTATAAAGCTTAATCCTAATTATTGTTCAGGACTGTACTCCTATAAGTATGTAGATTCTTCTAACTGCATTATTTGCTGCAGGAAGAAGTGTGACAATTGCTTATGCAAGAAGTAATCAAATAGTATTGGGGAACTTAATGTAATGTGAGGGGTTTGTGTGGTTTTCTTTTTTTTTGTTTTTGTTTTAGATCCAGAATGAAGTGCCTGCTTTTGGTGTTGTTTATACTGCAGTAGCTGTTTCTCATTCTGGGCACATGGTATTTGTTGGTACATCTCTGGGGACAATTCGAGCTATGAAGTACCCATTTCCTTCGACAAGGGATTTCAATGAGTACCAGGCCCACGCAGGTGCTGTTACAAAGGTAAAGAGTACTTTCTTTTCCCTGCAATACCAGCTGCACACATCTTCTTTAGTGCTGATTCTCCTTCCCATTTCATAGTGTAGTGTGTTAAAACTAAACATATTAAAACACATTGTCTGAATGGTCCTGCTCATATCTTGCTTGTTCAGGGGGCTCAAGACAAACACCACCTGCTCATTAAGGTTGTCTTTGAGCTCCCTGAGCTCACTGTCCAAGTTAAGTGATCCCTAATTAAAGACAAAGGCTCTTTCATAAGTAGTAATCAATTTAATAAATTTTCACCACAGTGGGGAGAAAAAATTTGGTATAAAATCAAACTGTGTCTCCGTTCTCACTTATCTCTACTATTATTTTGTTGTCTTTTCCTTCTAAGATGTCTGTAACAAACGACGACCTATTTCTGCTGACTGCCTCAGAGGATGGCTCTATATTTATCTGGAAAGTGTATGATAAAGAAGGTGGGATACTGAAACGGGAAAAGGAAGTTGAGTATGCTGAGGAAGTGCTGATCATGAGATCAGATGTAGAAGAGAAGGTAGGAGGACCAGCTTGTGAATATGAACCATAGGATTCCTTATGTACAGCTTGTGAATTACATTTGCATAATGTTTGTGACTAGCCATTCCTGTATGGCTTTCTGTTTAAGAGGGTTTGCATGGCTTTCATCATAGAAAGATGTTACAGCAAGTAACTGCAGCTACTTGTTAATATGCAAACTGCATTGTATAAACAGTGAGTGAATACTTTCCCCAATCTCTTGAAAGCAGTTTTAATGGAGTAGAGAAATCAGAAGCTGTGTTTCTATAAGTCATCTTATATGACTACATAAGATAGTAAAGGAACCTTACTTCTGGAACTTGTTGATCTGTCTTTCTGAAAATTCTCTGCAAAGGCTGTCTTTCATAAATATGTGCATGTAAATGTGCATGTAATTTGCTAATGGCAAATAATCTCTCTGTTAAAATTGTCTTCTCATCCATGTCCTAACAGAGTCAGGCAATGCTAGACCTACAGATTCGTGTGAAAGAGCTACAGACAGAAAATTATTACCAGCTACATCTCAAAGACATGTACTGTAATGAAAAAATAAAGGAATTAGAAGAGAATTTCACTCAGGAAATAGGCTCCCTTAAAACCAAACACCAGGTATGATTCATATTGCAGAACCAAATACCAAGAAATCTTTCACTGAAGTTGAAATCAAACTTGCATTACATATGTATGAATGCCAGAAAGCATCTGAAAAATTAAGCATTCCTTTCCAATAAAGATGTTCTTGATATTTGCAAAGCATGAGGCTACCTTCGAGTCAAGTATCTTGTAAGTACAAGGGGATGCAAGAGTTCTCCTAGGTAGTCCTTATGTAAGTATCTTCACATAAAAACAGTTCCAGTAATAAATGCTGTCTGAGACCAAGGATCAGTAAGCTATATCACCCTTGAGTAGAAATGAGACCATCCTTTAAAAGCTCCATCACATGTAAGGTTGCAGCTGCTGCAGGATCCAACAATTATTCTTCTTAATCCTGCCTTCTTTATGCCCTGGCTGCTTGGTTTTTTTCAGAACATCTGCTGAGGCGTCTCGTATGCTTTTTAAAAGTACAAGTAAAATATATTCCTTGGATTTCTTCTGTTCACATGTTTATTGATTTCTCTGTGGTCATGAAGCAGGACTTCCCTGAAAGGCAACAGCCATGATAATTCTTCCCAGTGTCTTATTTATCTGTGTCTGTTAATTCTATTCTGTCCATCTGTCTGGTGCACACACCAGATTTCTGACCTGTAATTTGCCATTTCTGGACCCTTTTTAGAGTTAGAAGGCAAGTGATCCATTAGCAATTTCTCTGGCAGTAAGATGACTTGAAGTGAGAGATTACATATCACATGATTCAATTCTGTCAACCTCATGTTCTTTTTGAGCTTTTAGATTAATATTACCCTGTCCTGGTGATCTGTTACTGCTCATTTTGTTGAGTTGCACATAGTTCCTTCAAGCAGTATTTCAGTTTGACTCCACATAAAGAAGGATTCCAGTATGAAAGCTTGCCAAGTTACTTACCAGTTTTATTATTTTATGGTCTTGTCATTTTCAAGTGCTCCTTTTATACCTTTCTTGTCTTTTGGCACTACAAATATTCTGGGAGGTTTCTAATTTTTTAATTTTTTTTTGAGGAAGTTTAATTATTCATTTTAATGTTTTCTTCAAATTATCAGGGTTTAACCCCAGCTGGCAGCTAAGTACCACACAGCTGCTTGCTCGCTCCCGGCCCCCAGCGGGATAGGGAGAAGAATCAGGAAAAAGGTAAAACTTGTGGTTTGAGATAAGAACAATTTAATAATTGAAATAGAATAAAATATTATAATAATTGTAATGAAAATGAGGGAGAGGCAGAGGGGAATAAAATCCAAAAGGAAAAAAACCCCAAGTGATGCATAATACAATTACTCACCACTTGCTGACTGATGCCCGGCCAGTCCCCGAGCAGCAATTGGCTGGCCCTGGCCAAGTCTCCCCAGTTAATATACTAAGCACAACCCTTTTATGGTATAAAAACATCCCTTTGGCTAGTTCAGGTCAGCTGTCCTGGCTGTGTCCCCTCCCAATTTCTTGTGCCCCTCCAGCCTTCTCGCTGGTAGGGCCTGAGAAACTCAAAAGTCCTTGATTTCATATAAACATTACCTAGCAACAACTAAAACCACCGGTGTGTTATCAACATTGTTCTCGTACTAAATCCAAAACACAGCATTGGACCAGCTACTGAGAAGAAAAGTAACTATCCCAGCCAAAACCAGGACGCAAGTAGTTCCTCAGGCTCCTTGGTTTTTCTCATTGTGGTTTTTGCATTTAAGCAAGCTGAGGTTTAACCTTTCTATTTTTCCTCATTTTTGTACAACTTGGCCTTTTACAAGAAAGCCATTTCACTTCTTACAGATTCCTCTACCTGTGTTTTATCTGTGCTGGTTTTCTTCTATGGTTCTTCAGGTCTTTTCATAAGTAGCGCTTGGCTATAGATTTATAATAATCTCAGCTACACTGAAACTTCTTTAGGCTTGGTGATTATAGGCTTGCAAGCAAATGCCCTTGAAGGTATTCTGTTATTGAAGTTTTCTAGGCAGGCAAGTTGTACTTCCTGCCCAAGTACCAGCACATGTTCAGGTGAAACTGAATGACAGATTTGGACAGGCTCGGGGCTAACCTTTGTAGTTGTTGTGTCCGGCGGGCAAATGGGGTATTTCTGCTTATGCAAGATCCATACAGTTCTTAACAAAGTGCAAAAATTGTACCTATGGTACAATTCCTAACTTTTATGGGAAATTTCTTACCCATTTTCTTGTTCCAGTTCTTTGGGTTTTTTTAGATCAAGTCATTTGTAGTGGTAGTCAGACATTCCAAGCAAATGGCATTCAAAATTTGCTTTTGCTTAGGTTTATGTCATCTATGCAAGTGTCAATGTCTTAGGTCCTCAAGGTTGCTTCAGGTGAGACAGGAAGCAGCTTGAACTTTAATATCTGGACAACAATTTGTAGAACTGCAAATTCTCCTCAAGCACACACACACAAAGAAGTGGAGGCTTTTGCAGCTCACAAACTTTTCTCGTTAGGTTAGGATTATACAGTATCCTGTATTATATCAACTCCATTTGCTACTTTCCATACTTAGCTTTCCATAGTTTTGTAACCTGTTGTAACAAACTGCTCTCTGAGAAAACTTGGCTTATTGACACATGGCATTTGAATTCTGGTGAGAGACTTCAAACAAATTTTGTTGTGTATTTGTTCCAGACCATGGGCAAGAGCACAAACAATTTGGACACTGCTTTGCCTAGTTTCAAATTAAAATGTATTTTTCTTATTTTTTTCCCCAGATTTTACAGGCAGAGAAAGAAAAACAGGAGCTACAACACCAATTTCAACTGTCCGAGCTGATGAATAAACAGGCCAGGGAGGTGCAACAGCTAGGTTAGACTGTAACAAGTGTTTGTAACTAGAATCTGGAGGAAGTGCATTAGTCATAGCAAGTAATGTGACAGGGATTACCAGAGTATAAGGGAAAAAGCATGTATGTCATATGGGTATTGCAGACCAAACGTTTGTCTGAACTGCACCACACACATGACCATGATGAGAACATGCACATGGGCACTGTATCTTAGATGTTTGATTTTTGAGATGAGTAGTTTCTTCATTTATCTTATAGCTTACCATGCAAGAGTAGTGAAGTCATACAATTCAGCAAGGAAGCTAATGTACAATGCACACAACATGGAAATACGCAGACCCCAGATTCATAATCAAGATAAAACATAAAAACTGCAAATTAGTACCAAAAAGCAAGTCCACCCATAAATGAGTCCATTGCCTGCTCATACTCCGTAACATATGTGCTTATGCAGCTCTGTCACGGTTGTCATCTCAAGGGAATGGCTAAATTAGCTGTCATTAATTTGTTGTAATGGCAGAGTAGGAGATTTTGGTGCAGGCTTTAGACTTGTTCAGGCTGGAACAGAACACCATTCTGTCCCAATGCAGCAAGCCGGGATATAGCAGAATATTCAGAGACACAACTGAGAAAGGTGAATGACAGCTTTGGAACGGGCATTATTAGTGAAGTGGTAAGAAAAGGAAGAGCAGGAAACTCAAGAAATGGTTTTCTGATGTAAAATTTTGTATGGCCACAGTCTAAAACCCCTGTATATCTGATGAAGAGAGTGATAAAGTGCTTCTAGTGTAATTTATTGCAACCAGCTGCCAAAAAGATAGTAGAGAATAAGACATTGATGACTGTAGAAGGGTAGGATACACCTCTCTTTTCTATTAATTTTACCCATTCTGTATGTTTCCTGTTACCAGAATCTGACAGTAATCAGAAACTTTTAATGGAAAATGAGAAATACCAGGAGCTGCAAGTGAGAACCCAGAGGATGCAAAAGGAATATGAGAAACAATTGCACAATTTGGAGGAAAGCAAAAGCAGGGCTGTGAAGGAGCTAACAGAGTATTATGAGGAAAAACTTCATGAGAAATCCTTTCTGCTGGAAGAGGTAGGAAACTTGATTTGTAGTTTGAATTATCACAGTTGGTGATAAACTTAGTCAACAAAATGTTCCCTAGGACAGGAGAGGTTGGCTCCTTCCATGCAAATCCTAATCTGCCTGTAATCTTGAGGAAATATGTTGACAGAATAGTACTGAGGAAAACCCAGCTGAGTTAACAACTTTTCTGTGCTTCATACCTTGAGTAAGTAACCTGCTAAGATTAATATCCTTGGGCATTCTCAGCTTCGCCTCTCTTTCTCCTAGATCCAAGAATTCCTGTTCATTAATGTGGATTAGATTATACATTTATTGCAATTGAAGAAAGATTCAATCACCTTTTTCTAGGGCAGAGATAACATTTCTAAAATGGTGAATTCTATTCCTGATTCCTTGAGGTTTCTGCCTGCATAATTTGGGGAGCAAAGACAAATACAGAGTATTTCAAAAAATCCTGCACATTGACATCAAAGACTTGGCTTGACAAAGGGCAGCCAGCTAACTGATGCTTGTATATCTAAAGTCAATAAATTCTATCAACATTACTGTTTGCAGCCCTGTGTTGCAATATCAATTTGGAAAGAAAGTGAGGAATTTAATGTGAGAAGAGAGGCATACAGCGACTGATGCAAACCTGAGTGGCTGGTTGTTGTATCAGAAAGCAATTTTAAAAGATGTTCTCAAGTGTTACTCATGTTTGCATTTTCTGCAGCCAGAACAAGTTTGGTGCTGTTAATATTTGGGCCACATTCTTAACTTGAGTCATCCAAGCCTTAAGAATAAATTCTTTTAAGAATAATGTTTTTATATTTGTCTTAACAGTTTAAAGTTACTTTAATCCCCTGAGAAGTTAAATTACCTTAAATGATAGTGCTGCAAATGAAGAATCCGCTAAATACAGATCCTCTCAGGAGAAACACAGTTCAGATAAAGGATTCTCCTCTTCTTTATTGGTCTCTTACTGTTGTCTTCTCTAATGTTTGCTTTCCTTAACTGCAGGCAGAGGAGGACATGAGGCAGCAACTTCAAGCACATGAAGAAATTCAGAAACAAATTGAGGAAGATGAAGACCAAGAAATCCTGAAAATCAAAATCAAGTATGAGGGACAGCTCTTGGAAGAAAAGGAGTCAAACCTGCAACTGAAAGGAGAAATAGGAGTCATGAATAAAAGGGTATGTCTTATTCTTTGATAGGATCAGACCTGCACGTGGAGACCTATAGCGAAAGACTGAATGTGATTCATGTATGTCAATTTAGTCTGTTAATTTAGTTTGTAAATATGCGGCATTTCATATGAGAACAGTAGCCCCTTCTTATACCAGTTTGAATGTTTTAGAACATCTGTGCCGAAGAACCAGCTGTGTGCTGATTGTATTGCTAATATGACTAGAGATTGATGATAGAGGAGGTGTGTTTTTATTAGTACACTTTCTTTTATCTTACATAGTTTTAAAGTATAAGTAATAATATTGTTCATCCTATGATGGAAAAGAAATGAACCTTTTCATTTTTCCAAGATGTAATGCATTGCTTTGTTGGAAAAATACTTCTACTGCTGCGTTCGATGCAATAAACACTTTGTATTTTGTATGCATCATCATTTTTAATTGGTTTTACTAGGATTTTTAAGGAGACATGAAACCTTTTAGCTCCTTCACTGACTGGCTATTACATTTGTCTAAGGATGTTAGAGGGTCATTTTTTCTTTTCAGTTTCTTCAGTACCTATCTGGAGGCACAAAGTTCTCTTCCTTCATATCCTCTATTATCATGGTACTGTCTTCAGTTGTGTTGTTTTTTAGACACCAGGAATTTCTTCGTGGGTCCTCACAGTCTGACCAACACCATTCCTTGGTTCTGACTTTCTTGGGTTCACAGATCTTAGTACTGAGGTGGGGATTTTGAGGGTATCCAAAAGCTGTTGAAATAGGCATCCTTCCAGTCTACTTTTGACATCTTTAGAGATGTATGACAAATGATCATCTTAAAATAATTTTCCATGGCTTGAAGCTGATTCTTGGATATGACATTCATACTCTTCTTGCTTCTGGATGCAAATTTCTTGATTCCTTGTAGCACAGTGAGTGTTCTGTCAGAATATACAGAAAATGCAAAAATGGATATTCAACCCCCTTTTGAGTTACAGGTAGTTAAGTGATGTGATGCTTGTTCATCATATCTTAGGTGGATATCCTTTATCCCACACTGTCTACAAGGTCTCTTACGGAGTAGAATGGCTAATTTGTGCACAGCTTTTGGAGACTGTTAAGTTCTTGTTTGCCTCTCTAGTTGAACAGCCTACAGAAAGAGCTCAAGGAGCGAAACAGGGATATGGAGGAAATGAGACTGGAACAGCAGAAGCTGCAAGGCATCATTAAGTCACTGGAGGAGGACATCTTGGCACTGAAGACGGAGATTCAAGAGAGAGCCGACACTATCCAAGACAAGGTAAGAGACTGGACAACTGGCTAAGATTAAAGTCATCCTCCCTTAATTTAATACAGATATTTGTTTTAGTAGTATCATTTTGTGATAATATCACATGACTGGAAACTCAATTTTAACTTAAAGAATTTGTGATTTTTAGTTTGGGATTTTAGTTTTTAGTTGACATTCTAAACTTTTCTTGAGGAGCTCAAGTTCAGGATGTTGAGTTTCTGGTCCCCCGTTCTGGAATCTGTACGTGGCTCTCTGCATTATTTGCCCCCTGCCTTCCCACCCAATCTGTGTAGATGTGCAACTGAAGTTCAGTCTTCCACTAGGTCTGTGACTACTGTTTTTGCCTCTACCATATTTGTGCCTTGTCCTAGGGATCTATTTGAGAGTGCTCTGTCTGATTCACATCTCTATGCCTATTTCTCCCAGGAGAAGCATATATATGACCTAAAAAAGAAAAATCAGGAACTTGAAAAGTTCAAGTTTGTACTGGATTACAGAAAAGAGGAGTTGAAGAAGCAAATAGAGTCACATGAAAATGAAATTAAAATAATGAAGGAGCAGATCCATGAGGTGAGTAACATTCTTATTTGGCCTCTGCTACTACGCCCTTTGTCTGAATACAAAGATGGCCCAGCAAGTCCCATGAAAGACTCCACCCTGTTTGTTCCTTGACTTCTTTCAAGGATATACAGCAGTGATTCAGTATCTTTACAACTAATAAAAATATTTGCGCACAATTAGCTGCTATTTACTCTTCTATCACATGCTACCAGTGATCAACACTGTTCTTTAAGCTCCTGTTTCAGTATTTAATTCTGGACTGTGAGTAATACCAGTTTTGCTTACAAATAGATTGTGTCCTTATGCAGTTGCCCTCCACATACCCTGCAGAGTTTGAAAGACACTGCCTTTTTCCAGTCTGGAGGAAGAGAGAGTGAACTTCTTTTCTCAGATAAATTGCAGATTTATGCAAACATAACTGTTCAGGGGTTAGGTATGTGGAAAAATTACTGTTCATCAGCTGCTCCATGGAAAATTTCTGTGCATTCATATTTAGCTTGCAGCAAATTCATTGAGGCAACTTATTTATGATACAAACTTACTGTGATCTTTCCATAGATGTACCTTTAGCTCAGCCAAATTAGGACTATGGTGACATAGCTAATCAGTGACATACTAGTTTTCATAAGTCTGTTTATTCAGAACAAAAGCCTTTTAAATAAAATGCAAACTAATTAACAATTTGTACGTACATCAGACTAGCATGATGAAAGCCCTGTTCTCTCTTCTGGTTACCATCATATGCCAGTAAATGCTGGAGTACCCTTTCTGCTTTTTTTCCCTGTGTTCTATGTATGTACCCACAGCTTTTCAATGCATTTGTTTCTTTTCGGTATCAGGTTCTTCGTACTGTTGCACTTACTCTTTCCAGTACTGACTGTTAATTTCCATCTCATCCATTTTTATTCAGATGGAACAGTAAAGCTCCAGTGCAGGTCAGGGAAATGAAGGGGCATCACGTTACTTAAATACCTGTAACTCAAAAGGGAGTTGAACATCCATTTTTGTGTTTTCTGTATATTCTGGCAGAGGGCAGTGTTGTTCCAAAATTAACTTTTTTCGTGTTGCAATTCAACCTCAAGGGGATTCTACTCCCTGAAGGCTGTTGTTATTTCCAGTCTCTGGTTTTCCTGTTATGTGTTGTTATTTCACATCTCCTTTTAGTCCCGATTTCCTTCTCCTGCTTCCTTTCAGATGGAGGGTGAGCTGGAACAATTCCACAAGGAGAGCACACAGCTGAAGCTGAACATCACACAACTGCAACAGAAACTAAAAGCAACTGATCGCGAGATGCACAGAGAGAAGCAGAAGGTATGGTGCAACGACTATGCAGGTCCTACATAAAGAAGTTTGTGGGGACAGAACGCTCCAAAAGCATTAATCTGAGCAAACAGATGCTTCAGGGATACTGTCTCCAATGTCCAGGAGAGTCTCTGGTCAGCGGGGACAAAGACAGGAAATTTCCAAGCCTGCAAACAGGTTAGAGAGTTGATACTAAAAAAATCCAGTTATTTATGTGTCAGTTTGTTCAATCAACACATATTCTCCTGGGTTTAACAAAGCAGTGAGGCAAATGCTTAACTGACTACTCCTTCCTGCCCAAGCTTGAAATCTGGGGACACTTGGCTTGAACAGGAGCAGCATGTAGGCTACCACCTACAATGATAGGTAGGCATTAGTAGGATGAATGAACAGTGGGCTTAGTAACGGGGGAGACAAGGACCCCTTGTGTTTGACAACAAGCATGTCAGACATGAGGGAGGAAAAGGGACAAGTGAAGGTGAAGGAGCTTAGCAGGCAGCGCAGGACTGAGGAAGCAGGTAGAAGGGGCCTTGTAGAAACCAAGTGAGAATGAGAAGGTAGTCTTGCCCTTACCTTCTATCATTTTGTGTGTTGTTTCTAATTAAGAATATAGGTGGTTTGGGAAAGGACAGTGGGGGGATAGCATTCATGACAATAAGCCACAGGTTTTCAGATGAGATCTCTGTATGCTGGCACTTACATTACCCGCTGCAAGTATCTTGGATTAATATTACTGCTATTCAACAGGTAGTGCTTACACCTCCGATGGGTTTCTTAATGTAACACTTCTTTTTTAATTAAGTGAAAGTATATGAGAGCTTTCGCCAGTTCTAACTTTGTAGAAAATTGCACAATAGAGTGCTCTGATGAGCCAAGTAAGAATGTACCTACATCATTTTTGCAGAAGCACAGTATGGAAACTCTCATCAAACGATTTAAAACAGATCTTCATAATTGTGTGGGCTTCATTCAGGATTCCAAAAAAATGAAGGAGGGGATCCGCGAGCTCTACACCAAGTATGTGCAGCAATCAGACTTGGTGAGTCAGGGCCTTTAGCCTTCTCCTTGCAAATGTATTTCTTTGGTAATGTAATTACTGAGGCAACATGCTGTGCCCCCTCAGGTGGAGACTGAAGCAGTAGACACAGATTTGCAGCAGGAGGACATGCGACAGAGAGAATATCTTGAGAGGAATTTGGCAGCTTTAAAAAAGAAGGTGGTGAACAATCAGGAAATCCACCAAGCTGCTTATATGCGCATCATGCAGGTAATAAGCCTTTTCCTTGTGGTATGGAGAGGGAAAAAGGAAGCAGCTGCACAAAAGAGACTTTAGTAGCCTTACCACTATGGCTTCTTAGGACTTCGAAACAGATTTGGTTTGCTTCCTTGCCAGAAATTCCTAAGTTTTTCAAGTGCTTCCATTCAAGGATATTGAGCTACTAAAGTTGTATAATTTTCTGGACAAAAAGAGCAAGATCTCTGAAGTCAGAAATTGCTGCTGTTTTGTGGATACTTTTGTTTATCTCTCACTCCCTAATGTAAAAGGAGATACGAAATCTCTGCTGCCTGGATATTTTTAAAGCAATTAATGTACTTATTTCCAACAGTATTTATAATTGCCATAATAGTCAATTTGAACCTCTCTTGAGTGCCAAGCCGTACTTGCTGTGTGGTAGTGTTTAGGAACCAATTCTGGAGGAACGAAAATGAAAAAAAAAAACAACCTACTTGCTTTGGCCACATAGTCTCATGCCTGCTGGTCTGAATTCAGAAGAACTTTCTGCTTTTCACATCTAGTTTTTTTGAGGAAGTTAAGAAACACATGATGAATATGCCTATTCATACCACGATTTTTTGCGCAGAAGCCTTGTTCCTTACAAGGCAAGGTAAACTTGTGACTGCTGGGGCCAAAGATCCAATTTGTTTTCATCTGGAGTGAGAAGATTTAAAGCCCCACACCAAATACCCTAGAAGGACAGCCTGTTTATAGTCTTTTCTTACCATGATCTCCTTCTGCTCAGTCAGCATTTCCTTTTCCCCTCAGTAGCCCTTTTTTCATTGTTACTTTATTATGCTTCCTCAGGATCATTATACCTCAGTCCACTCCTAGTTCATCTGTCCTTTGCTGTTTATTCATAGTGCTTCAGGTTTAGGCGGCAGCGATCTTCTTCCCTGGCCCTGTTTTGATTTTTTACTCCTTCTGTGAGTTAGATGTTTCCTTTGGCACAAAAGAAGGCAGCTTCAGAAAATAACCTTAAGAACTTCCTTGCTGGAATAGGGTGACAGATGGTGTTCATAATGATAATACTTGATGTCTTGGATCAGTAAGCCTAACATGAAATGATGATTAAAACTAAATTAATAAAACATCTGGAAGATGAAGATATCAAAGGTTCTAACCAGCCTGGTTTCTTCAAAGAAAAAGCAGTTGTCTGAAGTCTAGTACATTAATGAGACTTTACAGCCAGGAGGAATTAACATGATCTTCCAGTCCTTCACAGGGGACTTTTAAGACTAGTTAGACAAACTTCTATGAGGACTTGCTTTGAAAAAGTAAATGACATCTTGATGGCCTTCCAGCTCTGTATTTCTGTTATTCCTCAGTTGTGCTTACATTTTCAGAGCCGTGCATTCCTCTTTGAGTGACTATTCATAGGTACATTCCACTAGTGACTGCTGCAACAGATGATTAGAACTGTCAAGATAATTTTAATTATTCTTACCAATTGGCAAGTTGATTGTTGTTAGACTATTAGTTTTTCCTCCAGCCTTCTGTGTATGTAATGGCTCCTTTGGTCACCTGGACACAGAAGAGCAGACATACTGAATAATCTTGAAGTAACACTGCTTGAACTGAAGCATGCATAGGATGATCTTTTCTATAATGTATCCTACCTGTCTCTGACAGTCAGCACTGCAGGGACTTCCTAGGCTGTACATTGCATCCAGGTATCATATGCACTTGTACCTGATGGCCTCATCCTCTATGCATTTGATCTCTCCCTTTTCTGAAACATTTAGTACTTTGCCACAACATACTGTGACAATGAGTTTTACCATGAACATGTATTTTAATCCATGGCATGATCATTGCAGTGCAGTGCAAGCTTTCTGTCAGAATGCAAAGATTGAATTAAAGGCTAATCTCTCTGCATAGCATGTCTCTTCAGAAAAACATTATCAGTGTCAACCAGCAGCCTCTTAACACCCAGCAAACCAAACAAGAAATTTCTATGTAGCCCAGATTGCCTTATACAAGATACTATGTATTATACTAATAGACCAAAAGCATGATCTTCATTTGATAGCAGCGTTCAACTACTAGGAGTGAACTTATGAAGATGTTCATGACTAAAGTACACCTAAACAGAAATGCTGTGACCTAACCCTCAAAGCTGGTTAAAAGAAAATTACCATGACTGATTCTTGGATGTTATTCTTTTCACGTGTTCCTTTCAGGATCAAGCTCTGGGATAAATGCATAGCAGTCAAATTTCATCTGTGTTTAAAGACTTCAATTAAACAAATCAGAGTCAACAAAATATTATGGTTTCAGAGCAGGCTGCCTGAGCTCACCAACCCATGCTGCATTTAGAGACCAGCACAACCACTGCAAGAACAACTGTTCTCTCTGTTCTCTGTTCTTGCCCAACAAGTTCAGACCTTAATGCACCCCACAATCTTCCTCCAGTCAGTGACTTTCAGTTGAGGGGAAGGTAAAGCACAGTTGGTGTACTTGTCTTGGTGTGAAGTGTTGAGAATCTTGGCACACACATGCACCTTGAGTTATTGCTGCCAACTGGAACTCCTTGAGTGCATCTATATACAGACAATTGCAGTAAGTGTTGTAATTTGTTACTAACCAGTTTTCAGTTGTGTGGTGCCAATACTTTGTAAGTGTACTGTAAGGAAACAAATCATATGCCTTGCATAAATCTCTTATGGCAACATAATTATCTCTTATCAACCAAAATTATAATTTAAAAAAAAATCAAGGTTTGAAGACACCTTTTTCATAGGAAAATGTCATTGATCCATGTTCTTATCTCCTGTTGTTTTAGTGGGTTCCCTATTGCTTGAGACTGGTATTATGTGAGGTACCCAAAGCATGCCTTTTGGCCATTTATCTTTTTAAAATATTTCCTTTTATGATGAAATTCCAGGGGTTGGAATGGTGCTGTGTTCCAGAACTTCTCGAAAACCACCACAGGTAGCTGAAATCATTGCTATTCTTGATTCAAGTATGATGGCAGCTGTTTAACGCTTGCACTAGCTGTTGATGTGATAAGGTATTTCACTGTGTTTGTAAGAGGCAAATGTACAATTCCACTTCTCTTGAATTCAGAAAAGAAATATTTAGTTAATGGTGCTCCTGTTTCTGAATCATGAGCAACAGTTTTATTGCACTTCATGAGGATTAGTCCATATGTTTTTGCTGAAGTCTTTGAATATGTCAAAACAATGGGTAAAGTGCGTTTACTTGTACTCTCACAACTCCTTCAGCAAGATGCTTTGCGATAGGCTACTAAAAAAAAATAATCAGAGGATTGAACTTTTATGGGTTGAAAACTGCCTAAAAAAAGAACAAAAGATGAATACATGGCTAACTTTTTCTCATAACAGCATGTTAGCAGTAGGTATCTCAAGTCTCCATATGCTTTATATATTCCTTAATAATTTGGCAGGAGTGTTGGAAAATGATGTCTGTCAGAACTAACAGAGAGCTTTGAAGAACTGCAAGGAGATACGGATAATTTGAGTGAACAGACACATAGTGCTAAATGAAAAGCAAAATAATGCACACTGAAGGAAGAAATGGGAATTCTTCACATTAATTCTGAATTAATTGGATCAGTCCAGGAATATACCTGAGCTTCCCTGTGGAACTGACAAGGAAAATACCTTGGAGTGCAGCTGCAGCCAGAAAAGCAGAATAAATATTAGCTTATTGAGTTAACGTGACTTGAATATTGTCATGTTTTGTGTCAAATCTACTGTGGCCTTATCTGAAATGTTGTGTACTGTACTGATTGCCCTGTATCTTCTGCTTGTGATACTGATTCTATGCTGTCCAGTGGCCTTCCCAAAAATATGCAGACACATATTGCTGAGCCAGATAGTACCTGTGCTTTTCCTCATAGAGCATATTGGTTTTGCAGGAAAACGTGAGTCTGATTAAGGAAATTAATGACTTGCGGCAAGAACTGAAGGTGGCCCACACCCAGGTACATGACCTCCGGTCAACACTAAGATTAACCAAGAAAAAACAAGCAATTCAAGACACAGGTGAGTAGTGCTTCTTTTATGTTTTCCATATTGCCAATACTCATACCAGAAACTCTTTTTGTCCTTGGTGAACAATTATATTACTGTCTCCATATCATTCCAGCTTGTCTGCCTGGTGGTACCTGTTCTATTGTAATCTTAGTTGTAGAAGCTGCTAAATACTGCAGAATATTACTATTCAGCTCTACTCCTTCAGCCCTGAAAGATGCCTTTCCTTGTTCATGCCAAAGAACCATGCTAGCTGGACCTTTTTTACTCTGCTTTATCCTCTCTGATTTTATCTTCTAGCTCCCTCCAGTGAACTGCTGTCCAGCCCAGCTGTCCTGAGGTTGAATGCAGAGAAGGAAAGTGAGAAAATCATAGAAATGCAGCAGCTAGAAATTCAATACCTGCGAGACCAAATCCAGGAGAAGGGCAAGTCCTTGCAGTTCAGCCTCTCTGTCAGAAATCTTCCTAAGCTGAATCTGGAAAGAAGCCACAAGACACAGCAGCAGTGACCTGGTTCAAGGATGCCTTACATAATTACATTGTCCTGGCAAGATCAGAAATACAACAGCTTAGATTAGACTTCCATGAGCCTGTACTCTTCCACTAGAAGCATTTGTGCAGCACTCTGTGCTGTGAACACAAGGCAGCAACCTTTACTCCCTTTTACTTTCCTGGAATCTTCCCTTTCCATGAGGCGTAGAAGCCAAGAGAAAAAAATAAATTTGTGTTAGTGCAAGACTGATCTTTGTGCTTTCATGCTATGGCAGGTACACACCTTTCTCTTGAAAAACAATGTGTCCTAGTTCAGAAGAGCTGGTCAAACTCTGTAAGCCTTTTCTGCTAGATTTCTAATTTGGTTTCATTTTGCTGCAAAAATCAACATCAGCCTTTTATTTTCCAGTATTGAATTGCCTGTGTCCGTACAAAGGACTGCCTGCACTTAAGACAGATATCAGTGTTATTCCAAGCAGGTATTCAGTCACAGACTGAAATCAATTACCTTGTGAAGGCAACCTTTGACTAGTGGTCAGACACACCTGAGCTAGAGCCTTTGCTCAAGCCTCTGCCTCCCTTCTAGAGACGTGCCATCTCATCCGTTGCAATCATTTCAGCAGGACAAAAAGGCAGCCCAGTTTCAGACTCTGAAATCTGGAATAAAGTCCAAACCTTATGTCTTAACTCTCCTGTAACTTTGATAAATTAATCTTTGATTGTCTTTTTTCCAATAACTGCAATCCCTTTAGCTTAGTTTTTCAGTGAAATTCTCCTGAAAATTCACTCTTCAAAGTACTCATGTATAGAGAAAGGTAGGGAGTAACTTCTTTGAGGGGGGGGGGGGTGTGGATTAAATTTTTCACCCTTTGTTGTCAGTGCATGACACACTGTCTCACTGCAAAATACTTCACGTATATCAGAAGTTTAAGCTATGGATTGAGCATGGAATTACATGCCAGTATGTTACTTTTTCTATTTCCTATCCTGAATTGTAGAGAAGTGATGAGTGCTTTCTACATACTACTAATAATAGTATACAGAAGATGCTGATGCCAAGGCTGCGTAACATGTAAGCTATATTACCATTAGGGATACTAGACTCATTTCCAGGCTAACACCATGACAAAAGAGATGGTTCAACAAGCTCCTGTGACCTGGGAAATTTCAGATGAGTGCTTTGTCCATGAACGTGGAATTAAGTTATTTTTTTCTATTCTGCAGCTTTAACCTGTATGAAGCATAGGTTTCACAGGAACAAAAGGAAGAAGTTATGATGGAATTGGTCTGTTAATGTGCTAGCTTAACACCCTTTCTTCCTCCTCCCCTCCCCATATAATCATCTTGATACTTCCTGTACAGAAAGAGGATGTAATTAATGTAATTAACAAATATTTTAGAAACTAGTTCCCTCTTAGATTTTCAGAACACACCCATTTTTAATTTGCTAGACTCCTATGTGGTATAATTTTCCCCTCTCTATGTCAGAATAAACAGAGTTGTAGAAGCCACTGCTTTAATAGATGTGATTTAGAGAAATGGAATCAATCTTTCTGAAAAAGAAGAACTTTGTCCTAATAAGAGGAAGAAGCATATACAGGTGAAGAATGACTTCTAAGTGGTGATTAATATGCTTAAAAGTATGTCTGTGTGTCACCCTCGTTAGAAAGATTTTAAAGGCAATACAAGGCCAGTCAAATGAAGCCCAGGTAAATATCTGGCAAGCAAGGTTCAAGAGGATTTTTAACTTGGTCTTAGTGGCTAAGAGGCAGCTAAAACTTTGCTTGTAAGGAGAACATTAAGTCAGGCACAGCAAAGTGTTAAACTGGGGTTTATCAGGGACTTGTTGGAAGCAAAACAGATGTACAGGCCTCTTCTCTACTGGGGAAACTAGACCAAGATCAATCTCCCACACATGCGCTGTAGAAATGTTTTCAGAATTAAGTTGTGACTGGATTATGGTTTGGTATGCTAATGGTCTTCTGAATTCTCTCGGGGTGCAAAAAGACACATTCCCCTTCCATCCTCTTTTGGTCTGCATTAGTCTGTTTCTCCTTTTGCTACCTCTCCAAAGGAGCTGGTAAGCATCTCATGCTCTTATAATGTTGTAGCCCACTTTTTAAATTGAATATATGTCTATCTTTAAAGCTGATTAAGGTTTCCTCTTGGGTGACATGTTTGTTAACTGGCCCAGCTAAAGGACAAGGTTTTTCAGGGTAGGGGCAAGCTTATTGTTCAAGGGTGTTTGTATCGTGAAATCCACCACATCCCATTTGTTGTTTTAGGTTTAGGACAGCAACCACTGGACAGATGATATTTCACAAGTTGCAAAAGATATGTCAGATTTTACTCAGACAAATTCCTGAAGCTGTCACACTAATTGGTGTCTGTTGTATTAGTGTACCCCAAGCTTCCCTTCCCATTACCTGCTAAAAATCTAGCATGCGACTTAATAGCTGAGCCTCCCTTTCCATTAGTCAGGTGAGAGCTGTTGTTCAGCCCCCTTCTCTTCTTCCTACACCTCCCAGGAGATTTTCCAGCTGCTGAGACTCGCAGTAGTGATCCCTTCTGCTGTCATTAAACCCAGCCACAAAGGAGGGGGCATGCACTCAGTCTGGGAGTCCCATTCCCCTGCTGACTTCGGTGTTCCTGCTACTCCCTTCTGTTCTCTTCCTCTTTCAAATGAGGCTTTTGCTGTTTTCCTAATTCCTCTCAAAATGGTCACCTTTGTCTTTCCACTAGATCACCAGGAAGGCAGCTCTTCTGCAGCTTGGTAGGCTCTGCTGATGCCACTGCCTCCTAGAGAGGGGGGTACCGCAGCTGCCTGGTGATGGGGAGGTGGCACCGCAATGACATCTCTCCTGACTTAGATGCCTGCCTGGGCTAATGCCATATACGAAGGTCCAGTCCTGATGTGACCGGATGGCCCTAGCCCATCCAGTAGTGCAGGAGCTATTTAAATACCGCATAATACCAAACACTTGCTGAATGTGTCAAATCTTTCCCAGCGCTGCCAACCTGGCTGCAGGCTTTCTCTCACCTGCTGCCTGGGAGCTGCTCCCTGGCTCTGGCACCCCGTCACCTCCAGTTGGGAGGAAATGAGCCACCTTCCAGGATCGGTGCGGTGCGTGGCCAGGTCCTGCCTGGGGAGGGAGGGGTAGTGCCTGCACACCGGCGCAGTGCTGGAACCTCTCCAAGGCCAGCAGCAGGTTTGCTGAGACGCCACCCTGCTGGGGAATGCACCTGCCCGGGCGAGAGGCGAGGGCCGAGGGCTCGCAACCTGTCGGTGCTGCCTGCGCCGCACCAGGAAGGGCAGCTGGCAGAGGCACCTGCAGTTGCCAGAGGAAGGGAAGAGATTTTCCCCGTGAGTTCGCTCATTAGCTCGATCCAGTGGAAGGAAAGCCAGGAAAAACCATTGCTGCCAGCCAGGAGCGGGGAACGGTGCTGGGCTGTCGTGTGTGGGCAGCGTCTGCTGGAGGTGAGTGAGCCCTCCTCCCCGGGACCCGTGCGTGTGCGGGCAGGGTGTACTGCATCAGTGACGCTGGCAGGTTTGGGGGCTGCTTCAGACATACTTCTTAAAAGATCCTGCCTCTTGCCTCCATATCATTTCTTGCATCACCGTGTTTCCTCTTGGCACGTAAGGCTCAGGAGTTTCTTATCCCTTTGGGGCTCTCAGGTCTCCCTCAGCCGAGGTGCATCAGGACAGGCTCTGTGGGGACAGGATGATGGATGCCTGTTACACATACAGAGAGGAAGGGGAGCGTGAAACTTTACAATGGAGCATGCCAAAGCTTTCTAGATTTCTATAAAAAGCAGCTGCGTGCTGACCCTGTTACAACAAGCCCTCCACCATCCTTACCCCCAGAGCCCCTAGGCTTGGTGAAAGGAAGGAATGGTCCACCATCACCCAGGGCTTTCCCAGGGCTTCCTGAATGTCTGGCGGCAGGAGCCCTGGTGGGGCAGATGATCACTTCTGGAAAAGCATTATTCCTTTGGCAGGGTAGAGAGGATGGGCTCTCCCCAGAGATACAGATTAGACAGCATAGGTTTGCCTGGGTTTTGAGCAGCCCCAGAAAGGAGGAGCGTTGGGAATTGGTGGTTGATGTAGCAGCCAAAGGAGTGTGGATCTCTTTCTAGGATTTTGGGTGAGACAGACAGATACCACATAAAATCCCCATACTCCAATTCCCCGTGGGTTCCTCTATCTCCACTCCTGAGTTCTCAGGAGAAGAGAGAGGACCTTCCCACACATCCCAGGGCAGCAGTGTCCCTGCTCCCAGGGGCACAGACAGACCTTGAACACTATGACATTCTGAGCTGTTGGGTTGTTTATTAGCAGTAATTCAGGCATAAAACAAGATATATAGCTTCATTCTCTTTGAGCCTACTAAGGAGTTACAATAGAATAGAACATGCTTTAGGAAGCATTTCTTTACCAAGAGGGCGGTCAAACACTGGAACCGGCTTCCTAGAGAGGTGGTCGATGCCTCAAGCCTGTCAGTGTTTAAGGGGCATTTGGACAATGCCCTTAATAACATGCTTTAATGTGGTCAGCCCTGAATTGCTGCAGGTCCCTTCCAACTGAAATAGTCTGTTCTATTCTATTCTGTTCTATTTCAGTTGGAAGGGACCTACAAGGATTACCTAGTCCAACTGCCTGACCACTTCAGGGCTGACCAAGTTAAAGCATGTTATTATGGGTATTGTCCAAATACCTCTTAAACACTGACAGGCTTGGGGCATTGACCACCTCTCTAGGAAGCCTGTTCCGGTGTTTGACCACCCTCATGGTAAAGAAATGCTTCCTAAAGCACTGGAAGTTGGAAAAATCACATGAAAGGATGGGAAAATACTTATGCCTATTCTGGAGTAGAGGTTTCTGTGAGGCACAGAGTGGTTGCAAATCCATCCCAAACAGGCTATGGCCAGACCTGGCCAAGAAGCAAATAAGCTGTGATGGACTGGAGAAGCAGGGGAAGGAGACGGCTTCTATCTGTTTGAGGTTGTGAGGCTCTGTTGGCTCTCACCTAGAATGCTCATGCATTGTTTATGTATTGTTATTTCACAGCAAATCTTGCCGGACTTTCCTGGTCTCCACCATGCTCACAAAGCCCACATAGCTGCATAAAACCCTTCCAAGGCTGGAAGCGCTGCAGGAGCCTGTCCCACCCCCAGGCTTCTCCTCCTGAACGCTGTGGGTAAGCAATGTCTCATGGTGTACCCTGGGTTCAGGGAGAGGAGGGAAGTGTATTTCAACAGCCGAGTTGTATGTGGCTCTGAAATGAAAGTGTTAACATACAGCCCACAGCCGGTCTGTCAGATATCAGACAGTCAGACATAGAAAGTCTCTAAGTAAATAAATAAATGCATATGCCATTCCCAGGCGGTCAGTAGGCATGAGTCTCCCACACCTGCAGCCAGGAGTGACCAGAAACCACTTGATGATGACCTTCAATTCCCAGTTAAATTTTGTCAGAGTAGGAAAAAAAACCCCAACAATGAAAAAGGAAAAACATGGACATTTTTGTTTTCCTGCATTCCCAGTGCTTTCCTGTTCTTCCTCCCCAGCTGTCAGCCAGCAGTGGGGAAGGACAGCCTGTCAATTTTTTCCTAAAATGTGACCTTCAGTCAGAAAGCACCGTGTGGCTGGGCTGGTCCACTCCTCCTTTTTCTCTTGCCTACAAAGATGAGAGCACTGAAGTTACTGGGTTTAGTAGTAAGTAAATGGTAGAGTTTAATGACCTGTGATACACATTATCAGACTGGCTAATCTGATGGGCCAACTGGCTTATGCTCCCAAAGGGTCTGTGTTGTGGTCTATCCCAGACCAGTGAGAGCAGGTAGCCCAAAGAAGAGCTACAGCAAGGGCAACCGCTGTGGAGAGGCTGTCCTTCCTCATGGCAAAGCAGGGATCAACATCCCTTCCTTTCTCTCAATCCAATCTGGGCAAACTGATGGGATGCATGATGCTGAGAAACCAGACCAGCAAAGCTGCTGTGAGATCTAGCTTCACCCCTTCTCCAAGGAGTGGCGGGTGACAGCCCAGGACAGGGCTGCTTTGGTTTAATATATACAGGCAGTCAGATTTTTCTTAACAGGATGGGAGGCAATGCATTCATGCTTGAGTAATGGGGAACTGTATTTAGATTTAAGGAAAAATGTATTCGTGGTGAGGATGGTTAAACACTGGAATTATCCCAGAGGGACTGTGGATCCTCCACCCTTGGCAGTATCCAGCACCCAAGTGGATGGAGCCTTGAGCTACTCAGTCTGACTTTGAGGTTAACTCTGCTTTAAGCAGGTGAATGGACTAGGTGACTTTGCAAGGTCCCATCCTGTGTGAACTATTCTATGATTCTAAGAGTAAAAATACTGTTATTAGCAGCACAAACTGTCACAGTCTAGAGAAGCCCAAGCAAGTGTGGATGCTGAAAGAGCAAAAGATTATATTCCCAGAACATTTTCAGACAGACACAAGGAAACAGGGAGGCATATCTCAGTGGAAGCCTTTGCCTCTTCAAATCATTTCTTTAATAGAGGTAAATGTAACACCGGGAAATACGTGCTCGTACAAGTCACACCTTATTTTGTTCTGCAGCCAGATGCTCTAACAGTTTTATCTTGCCCCCTGACCTTCTTCTGAGCAAATAAAAATTAAAATGTGTTAAAATGGTTACATTTTTTAAAGTAACGTGAGAATGCAGTGCCGTAGCTTGATTTTTGGGTTGCATTTTCCCTCGCTGTGGTTTGCGCTGTTGTGGTTTGTTGAGGTTTTTTTGCTTACTGTTTGACTTACAACTTGTGTGAGCAACTTCGGTCAGGCAGCAGAAGGCCGCAGACTTTGCACTTCTCCAAGCTTTATGTTTTCTTAGTCCAAAATCTCAATCTAATCTACAAACCTGCTATCTACTAGACTCACCCGTTCACTGGTAAGGACGAGATAAGGCACCTCTGTGCTTGGAGAAGGAAAGGCAGGAGGAAGTAGTGCTTAGGACGGAGCTGGGTTGCGTAGGCTGGGGGAATGTCTCCAGGCTCACCGTCTTCTCGCTTCTCCACTTTGAAAGCGCCTCGTGACATCCCCACCTTCTCGGGGACCTGTGTCCTGGGCACATGTGGGCAGAACAAGGTATCTGCTGTCTCATGCAAAATCAAGGTAGGTCCCAGCAGGCACTAACCCGCGTACTCAGCCACAGCTGGGTTTTTCTCTCTAATTGATTCTTTCTGATTGTTCTGGCTCTAGCCAGGAGCTGCAGATCTGCCACAGGCCTCCAGGCCAGCGTGCCCTCTGGAGCCTGGGTTTCTGTGTCCTAGCCTGCTCTCTGACCGGGCACGTCACGCACCAGCAGCTGTGCAGGAGAACAGCACAGGGCACAGCTCGCGTGGCACGGTGGGTCCCGCGCTTGCAAACCCGCCGTGGTTAAAGACTTCCTGGACACATGCTGCCAGCTGGCAGCGTGCCCTGAGCCACGTCCAAAGTGACCTCATGTTCCATCATCGCCCGGGGAGTGACTCAGGAGGAGCTTGGCCTGACACTGTCAGGCAGTGTCTGGTTCGAGCACCCCCCACACTATTGTCCTCCCTCTCCCCCCGCCCCACACTGGCTTGTCCCCGAGGGAGGGGGATTTTTGAGGCGTTTGCTGGTAGCAAAGGCATTGCCAACAGGGGATGCGGCGTGTAGAGGCTGCCTGAGAGACAGGGAGAGCTGTGGGAGGAGAGATCCCTGGTGTGTGCAGAGCTGCCATACGTGGAGGTCAGAAATCATCCCCACCCATCTGCAATGAGCCCAGAGTCCCAGTGCCACGCAGAGCTGGGCACGGAGGCAGAGGGAGTGTGTTTGGCACGGGCTGACGGGCTCCTGGAGAACCATTTCTAGCAGGCGGGGTGCTGCATGGCCACCCCCCCACCTGGGAGAAGTGACACAGCTCTGACACAGGGGATCTGCATCAGCTCCCATCCCCGCCACGGGCTCCTGTGGGACTCATCTGTTTGTGTGTGGCTGTGACGGGCGAGGGTGCGCCATCCTTCCTGGGAGGTGACCAGCAAGGCAGCTGGTGGGTCTCCAGGGTCTGCCCCACATCTCAAGGGCTCAGCCATACCTGAGATGCTTCTGTGCTGTCTTCCCCAACACTCCTTGCTTTGGGTACTAGCTGTGCTGGACGGTCCCTCTGGTGCTGTGGGACTAGCCGGAGCACTCACATGCCAGGGCAGGACATCGTATGAGAGCAATGCAAGGGGCTTCCACTCTTGGTGTAAAACTGCACCCAGAGAAGTGCTGAGGGTGGCCAGGATGCTGGGGAGGTGATGAGCCCTGGAAGCTGAGCTGCAGGGTGAGACAAGGGGCTGTGCTGAGGGGACATCAGCTAAGCAGAGCACCACAGAGCCTGCCTCCACACTGCAGCCACCCCTGCCCTTCCCCTGCTCCTCTCCAGTGGTGAAGTGCTTTGGGGACCAGCAGGGAGGAGAGAAAAATTGTAGGGTGCCAGGTCCCAGCTGTCTGGGGGCTCTTTCTGGGGAAGTGCTGAGACCACTGGAGATGTAACCTTCATGTTTCTGTAGGGAACTTGGGAGGGGGAACCACTGGCAGTGCAAGGTAGGAACAGGGCTGAGAACATGCAGCAAGGGCAGCTCTTGCTCTTTCAGCAACTGGACTGGAAGGGTTAAGCCCCGGTCCTGACCCCCACCTCCCACTGTCGTTCTGGGCAGCAGAGCCAGTTGGTGACAAGAGGCTGATGCTGATGAGGGAGCATGTGAAGCCAGAGCTGTGAATGGGGCTTTATCCCAGGAGGGACCTGCCTCTGCTCCATCCCTGCCCTGCTGCCAGCACCAGCTGCAGGCAGAGCCCCACAGGCAGCGATGTAGCCTCTGAGCTGGGAGGCGGGAGAGTCGCCCTTGGGGCAGGCTGAGGTCCCCCTGCAGTGCGTGGAGGTCTCCTGGGAAGACTGCGTGGCCAATCTGTGCTCCAACACATGGGGCTTTTGTGAGGGAGGCAGGAAAGTTCTGCAGGCCAGCCTGGAGCAACCAAGGCCCAGGATTTGGCAGGGGATTGTTTGGTACAGGGGAGCAGGGTCTATGTTTAATGATATCTTCTCTTCTTGACTCTTACAGATGAAAGACACAGGAAAGGAAGGACACAGCCCTGGTTGTTCTCTTATGGTGCTGCTCTGGGGATGCTCTACCATGTCCTGCAGCCCTGCCTGAGGGGTGGGCTCAGCCCCAGCGCATGGACCGTAGCTCTCCAGGTGGCACTGATGCAGAAGGGAGCTCCACCAGGCTCCAAAGAACGAGACAGAGGCATCCCCGCATGAGAAATGCAGCTGCCTTTGCAACTGCTGCTGCCTTGGCTCTCCACTTTGCTGTAAGGGTATAGATTCATCTGTGCAACCACCCCACTGTGCCTTCCCCACCCAGCCACCCACCATGCCAGAGCTGGCAGAACTGAGCAGCCCCCGCACCCCTGCGGACGCAGACCACATCCAGAGGAATATCTTGGAGGAGCATGTGGAGCTCTGGTGGTTCCAGGACCCCAAGAAGTCCATCCTGTGCTACGGGATGGCTGTGGTGCTGATCCTGGCCTGCGGGATTGGGGGCATCATCCTGCTGTACAGCACTAGCAGCCGGTCTGGGGAGTGGCGGCTTGCCGTGGGCACCACGCTCTGCCTCCTGGCCTTGCTCGTGCTGCTGAAGCAGCTGCTGAGCTCTGCAATCCAGGACATGAACTGCATCCGCAGCCGGGATCAGATCGAGCTCCTGAAGAGCGGGGGCTTCTCAGACTGCCTGATGCTGCTGCTCAGCGCCCTGGTGCTGGTGGTCTGTGGGGTCGTGCTCACCATCCTCTCCACCACGACCATGCAGCTCAGCCCTGCACGGCCGCTGGCCAGCATGTTCACCAGCGGGGTTGTCCTCCTGACTGCTGGCAGTGCCATCCTCCTCTGCCTGCTGCTCTACCTGCTCTGCACCTCCTGCCGCCAGGCTGCTCCTCGGAGCCTGGAGACTGGCGACATCCGTGTCTTCACCATCTCCGGCCGCCTTGCTGCGAACAGGCGGCTTCCTCCCACCTCCAGCATGGCCAACCTGATCTGACTCAGGACATCCCTGCATGAGCTTCACTGGATACGACACATCAGCGGGGCTTGTGCCAGCCTTTCCTGAGCATTGCGGTCCGCCTTGTGCTTCTTTTGGAGATGATTGGCATTTGCTTTGCCCCAGGCTGACAACACAGCAGGGACTTGGGGTGCCTGGACAGGCTCTGTGACCTGGTGCATTAGGAGCACAGTGCTGCCCTGGTTGGTGTTTTATTTCCACAAAGCCTTCTGCAACAGCTGCTGCCTGCCCGACTGTGACCCCTGTGACAGAGTTAAGGTGAGCCTGTCCTGTATCCCTGAGGATCCCAGTACTCGGTTCCTGCAGTTCCCAGAGCTGTGTCGTGTGCTTTCCTGGTCGGAGGGGCTGTGATTGCAGGTGGTATAAAACCACCCTGTGCTCTGTGCGGAGCCACCAGCTCCTGAGCAAAGCAGAGCCTTTAGCAGCTGATGAATGGCAGGAAATATTCTGCGTGTCAGCAGGAATGCAGCACAAGCAAAGGGAGCTTAGTGGGAGGTACAGCTGCAGTGGTTGCTCCCAAGAAAACACCTGTGTGTCTGTGGAGGCAAGTGTGGGATTTGCATGGGATTCTGTGTGCCAGAGCCCCAGCACAGCTGGACCTCACATGAAATGCCATTTGTGTTTGCAGTGCCAAGATTTGTTCCAATATTACATTTCTGTAGCCCAACATCTTCTGTTGTGGTTTATCAAAGGGGTGATCACAGGGTGTCAGTGTCAGGGCTGAACTGTGTGTTGAGGCTCTGCTGTCATGCCAGCATGCTCCAGCCATGCCAGCCACAAACAGCAAGGTGCAGTCACTGGGGGATGATGATGGGATGCCCAAATCCTGAGGCTGGGGCTGCTGCTCTGCCAGGGTGGTGAGAGGGGGGAGCACTGTTGCCCTCTGACAGCAGTTTCCCAAGCAGAAGCATCTCTGCTGCCACGGGAGCACTGCAGCTCATCCCAGTCTCTGCATGTTCCCATGCTGTTTGTCTCCCAAGTGCTGCAGCTGCTGCGGGGCAGAAAAATTCTTCTGCTACCATTTGGCCCTTACCTGGAGCTTTTTTAGTGTTTTCTTTCTACAAAGTGTCTATCACTGAGGCATCTTTCCCAGAGGCAGACTAACAACTCATCCCTGGGAGCTTTTCCTGTGACTTGAGGCTAATTTATCTGTCAAAATTCTCATTTCCTCCATAGACCCATGAACCATTTCACTGCCCTTTCTATCTATAGATGCAGATCCTAACCTCCTAGCAAATCTGCTCCTGTGCAACCTTCTCTTCCTTTTCATCTTCCTGTCTGCTCCCATTTCCCCCTCTCCTGAGCTGCTCTGCCCCAGACATTATTTTTGCTCATTACTTGCTAAGTTCCCTCTGTAATGGAACAAGACTGAGCTATTATTTTCTGGTGCCTGGTAGCAAGTTTATTTGGAAGAGGACAGTAGCTCATTCCCTTAGTAACAGCATGAATCACTGTCCGTGTTACACCTGGAGGCAGTGTCAGAGTTCAGCATCAGTGAACCCCACCAGGTATATGCTGGACAATGAGGACTTCATCCCTTCACAGCTCCAGACCACACCATCCCCGATGCACTCAGATCACATGAGGGTAATTCTGTATTCATCCACTCTTGCCCTGCTCCTGCTGGCTTTCCTTACCCCAAAGACCTGGGTTGTTTTCTCTAAAGTATGGGAACATCATTTTGACTTCTCTTTCTGGACCTCTGTTACTTCTACATTTTCATCTGCCACTTTCATATTGTCCATAAATTTTATTAAACTGCTGTTCCTCCTCTCTCTTCATCTGCCCAAGAGTTCAGAGGGTGTTACTAAGCTCAGGTTCCTTCTGTGCTAAATCCTCTGCAAAGGAGAAAGGTGTCCTTCCCCTCCAGGCTGTTTGACCCTGGGTCCAGCAGGGACCCCTGTGCGTACACCGGGAGGGACAGGTCAGAGCTGACAGTTTTGCACCATCACCGTTGCTGCTGCTCTGCACATCTGTGTCGGTGCATGTGCAGGGCTGCACCACCTCTGCCCGCATCAGTGCTTTAGCAGTTACTCCCAGCTCCCCCAGCCTGCACGTGTGGAAAGGCCGCAGCTGCCTGCACACCAGCTGCTTTGCACATCTGGGCATTTCTGTGAAGATGCATGACCGTGCCTAGCTCACAGCTCTGCGCTGCCTGCGTGCCAATGCATCTTCCCCTCCATAGCCCCTTCAAAATGTGCCCCAAGTGCCCATGAATTGTGCCAGAAAAGGATGCTCGTGGGCCATGTCAGCAACGCAAGGAAGGAACAGCTGAGGACAGGCTGTTCATGAAGGTGGCGGTTTGGGTGTCTGGCTGCCCAGACGGACAGCCCACACTGCCCCAGTCACTGACTCGTCTCTGCAGCAGCAGTACCCGTTTGTTCCTTTCTTGGTTCCTGTGTTGTGTGTGGAAATACATAATAAAGAGTTCCAGAAGTCAACCACGTTGAAGGCTGATGCTTGAGCGTCAGCCTCTCTGTGAAGCGCCAAGTGGCAGGACTATGCAGAGCTGGCCTCTGCTCAGGCTGAGCCCAGGGCAGAAATCATGACAGCCCAGGGTCCCTCCTGTGGCCGTGGTTTTGGCTCATGAGCTAGTGTGGCAATGCCACCCCAGCCCCTCAGATGCGTGTACTTATTTCCTGATATAGGACTCCTACCTCCAGATGCGCATGCATCTCCCTCTGCTTAGGGACCAGGAAGACATAGCTGGTCCCCCTTACTACTGCTCTGTGAAACTAAGACCTTGCTGTGCCCCTGAAAGATGCTCACAAGGAGCACGCAAAGCCTCCTGAATACGTCAGTGCCAGCTGGTTTGTTTATAGAGAAGCTGTTTCGCCCTGTGGTAGGGCCAAGCCTTGAGCCTTGCGGCAGCAGCTGCTACCTGCAACAAGCCTGGAACCAGTCTGCCTGCATACCTGCTGCTGCTCCCGTCCACCAGCCCCAACCGCGGCCCTTCCAGCAGCTCCCTGGGGGGACACCCCTGAAGAAGGCTTCTCCTTTTCTCCTCTGACACCCTTGTATTCCCAGCTCTGCATGCCACATGCGTTATCCCCCATGCAAGCTGCCAGGGTCCTGCCCGCTTGCACTGGGGCTGCCTGGACAAGGGTCAGGGGTGGCCATGGGACACGGGCCCCCTGCATGCCAGAAAAACAGCCACGTCTGCTCAGTTAAAGAATAAATGGGTGGGCCTCCCAGCACAGTCAAAGGAGACAAGCAACCCACCACTAGGCACTGCGGTACAAGAGCCAGCAAGATCCTGGATAAATAAGCTGGGCAGCTGGTTTTTTAATCTCTTTTAAGACATCACTGAGACTAAAAGTAAAATACTGCATCTAGCAGTTCATGTGATTAAAAAGCATGTTGAAAAGTCCAGAAAACACCCTCCATAAGATAACTGAAATGCATTTTCCCAGCCCTCAGATTTGTCTCCTATCTTACCTGAAAGATATTATAAATTTCCAAAAATTACAGCATATATTCCATTTTCACAGGTAACTGTTAAGATGAGCCCAGAAGGCAAAACGTGAGGCAGTGACTGCAAAAGTAAAGCCAGGTTTAGAAATACGACATTTAAGTGTGAAAACTGGCTGACCACTGAAACAAACCAGCAGGGTTTCCTCCTCCTCCTCCTGGCTTCAAATGGCAAGTTCCCTCTCTGGAAGGTGCTTTAAGTCACTGGCCTGTATCACCTATCCAACACCTAACCCAGTCGTCCCCTTTGGTTTACATTCTCTGATTGTGTATTATTTACTTTTGTACACACTGTGCTCTATATATAGCTTAATGTGTAGGGAAATAGAAAGGCAGGTACAGTGAAATGGAGGTTTGAAGGAGATTGGGGCATTAGCTGTGTGGCAGGGCTGCAAGAAATGCTGTCCCTTCGTGCTTTGAAGCATGGCAGAGAGATTCCTGGGCTATCAGGGACGGTAATGACCAGGCTGTGCCCTGGGAAATCTTCCCAGCCGCATGGTACCAGCACTTACTAAGGAGGTGAATGCCACTGCTGCTCTTGCAGGCTCACTGCTCATGCAGGCATGACCGGCTACAGCAGAAACAACTTGCAGTTACCTATGTCTCATGTGCTGTTTATCGTACCACAAAGATGACAGGAATGCAAAAATTATAATGTTCATATAGCTCCACGGTTAGAGATAGAGACGGGACTCTGTAATGGGTGCCAGGGGACAGGGCTGTCTCGCCCCAGCACATGTGCCTGCCTGACGCCACAACTCGTGCTGCCAAGTTTGCTCAGCTGTGCAGAGCTGACATGGGAAAGGTAAGTGCCCTTCTAGCATGTCTTGCTGGAGAGGGAAGAGAGAAAAGAGAGAAGGGACATGGCGGGAAGCAACACTGGAGAGATGTGCACAGAAACCCTGCAACGACACACCAGGGCTGCCTGTGCCACAGCAGGTGACAGATTTGTTTGCACAAGAGCACTCTTTGTGCCACAGAGCTGTTCTCTCACCACTGCAGTTAACAAGGTATGCATTTATGGTCCTCAAAAGCACATGCGAAAAAAGCTGCACGGCAGCTGTGGGCTGGGTGTCTTCTCCCAGCACCACTGCTTGGATAGCCCCAACAAACCATCACAGGCAGCAGCAGGGTTAAATCATAGTTTAATCACGCCCTGGAGTGACAAAGCATTGAGGGATAAAGCAGGGCTGGTGCTGGTGCTGTGGGGCAGTGGGGCTGGTGCCTGAGATCGGTAGGGAGCAGCAGGGCAGTCACCTCTTCCCACCCCACCAGGCTGCCTGGAAACAACAGACACATTCCCTTCATCCTCAACATCCAAGCAGGGCTGGGAGAGCCGCAGAGGGTCCATTGTCCCTGTGCTGGTGCAGCCCCGCTGGTGTCATGCTGAGGCACCGTGGAGCTGGCTGCCTTCAGCCTCCATCACCACTCCCAGCCCTTCTCTCCCCTCTTCTCCGCTCCTTTCCTCCTGCCCCCAGCCATGTGGGGCCAACAGCCAAGGGCAAGTGGAAAGGGCAGGAAGGGGATGGAGGTGGGAGGAACAGCAAAAGGCCGCAGCGGTGGTGGCTGGGCTGCAGGCTCAGATGGAGAGGTGCGACTCCCGCTCCTCTTCCCCCGGCAGCTGCTCGCTTGGCTGGATGTAGTTGTCCTCAATGAAGCCATCATCATCCTCAGCTTGCAGGTCAGCAGCACCGGGCATGGGGCGTCTCTCGTAGGCTCCCTGGCCTGAGGAGCCCCTGTCCCAGCCGCTGCCATCCTCCATGGGGCTGCCTCCAATCGAGCTGGTTTCGGGCAGTGGCCGGTGGCGGTAGCTGGCAAAGTTCTTGTGGAAGAGCTTGCACTTGGCACCCAGTGCAATCAGGATGGAGATGCAAATTGCTGCCACCAGGAAGCCCACCAGGTAGGGCCAGCTCCTTCCCCCCTTCCCGGCAGGTGGTGTGGTGGCTGCGGCGCAGGAAAGGCACATCAGGGCATGGCCGCTCAGCCTGCAGCATGCCTGGTGCTCCTCAACAGCCAGCCACATGCATGCCTGCAGCATGCAGCCAGCGCTGGATTGCTTTCATTAGGAGCAATATAAACACTCTTCACCAAGAGCTAGCTACCAAGAGCGTGTGAACACTGTGGGGAAAACTGCCAGATGGCTGGCTGGTTCTGGTGCCCATCACCATGGAGTCTGTGCTCCGTCCGGCTTTGTGGCATCTGCTAACTTTCCTGTTGCAAAGCCAGCAAACACCTCCAGGTGGTGGCCACCCTCCCCACCAAGCCACCACTGGAGGCCACCCTTCCCACCAAGCCACTGCACCAGCGGTGGCCAGGCAGCCTGAGCCCCTGGCACTGTGGGGCACAGCAGGGGGTCTCTGCCTGCGGTCCCCTCTAGGGTAACAGAGGGCAGGAGGGAGCTGGACCTTACAGAGGCCGCTGTAGCTGCACAACTTACTGTTGCTGTGGGTCACTGTGATCTGCTGTGTCGTGCTGACGCCCCGAGGAAACCGCTGCTTCATCCGGCAGCCGAGGTCCCGGGAATCCAGAGCGGCAAGCTCCCGGCCCCGCAGCCCCAGGGGCGACGCGCAGGTCACCTGCACAGCTGGGAAACACATGGGCTAAGGTGAGATAGGGGGTCTTTGCCCATCCTCTCCCCAGTTTAGAGAAGACAATCCCCACTTGCTCCTGGGTTGATGGGACACATTGCAAGGTACTCCTGGCTCTGCCCTCCAGCCTCACTGGCCCTCAGGATATTGTAAGGCACAACCAAAGAAAAAATTCCCTGACCAAGGAACCATGTGTGACTGTGATTAGCAGGCTCCTTTTAACTGGATAATGCCAAATTCATGGATACTGATAGAAACACCACTGTCGCAGGACTGCTCTTGCCTGGGAGCTGGGCTCAGAGGGTTGGCCTGATCCAGCTCCACAGGAAGAGCTGCCAAGTGCTCAGCAGCTCTTGAAATTGTGGTCACTTCACTTAGATACATATAGGTGGATTTAGGGGCTGAAGTGTACATGCATCCCCTTTCCCAGAGAAGTGGCTACATTATCCTGCTGTCATTCCTAGAAATCTTTGGTATCTTTGGTATGTAACTACAAGCAGGGAACAGACACATCACCTTTCAGTTCGCTGTCCCTCAACAGGGTGGGAGAGGTTCCCGGAGAGCCATTTGAGGTTGGAGCAAAAGGACTGAGCGGGACATCTGCACCCAGGGTTCCACCTGCCCAACACCTCTCCTGCCACCCGCTGCCATCTGCTCACCTTGCCTGCGCTGTAGCCACTGCTGCAGAGGGTATGCGGTGCAGTCGCAGACCCAGGGGTTCCCTTCCAGCCGGACCTGTGGGACTGCCTCCATCAGCTCCAGGCTCAAAGCATCCACAGAGGCCAGCACATTGTGCTGCAGGTCCAGATGGAAAAGAGCCTTCAGCGGCAGGAAGAAAGGGACCTCAAGCTCTTGCAGACTGTTGTTTCTTAGGAGCAGTGTGTGCAAGTTTCCCAAGCCCTTGAAAGAGTCCGTGTGGAGGTAGGCAATGCTGCAGCTACTCAGGTCCAGCAGACGCAGTGCCTCGAGGTTGGAGAAGACTGCGGGGCTCAGCAGCAGCAAAGCATTGCTGGAGAGGTTGAGGGAGTGCAGGGAAGGGAAATGCATCAAGAGAGTCCTGTGACGGGGCATGACCAAGGAGTTGAAGGAGAGGTCCAAACTGGTGATGTTGCTTGGAAGGGAACTTGGAGCGTGCAGGAGGCTCTTCCCGCTGCAGTCAGCCCATCCCTGGGAAAAGACCTGCTGTCTGAGATGGACTATCCATGCTGGGGAGGACCTCTAGACCAAGACTCCCCAGAAATTCAGATGTCTTAATTATTTATCCTTGCAGAGTTTAAAAAAGCAAAAACATGAGTTTAAAAAACACATGAGCTGCTGGTTTGGTGTGGACCAGGATAAATGGACAAAGATGAGCAGGACAGCCCAGGACTGAGAGCAGCAAACCGAAGGAGTAAGGGAGGAGTGTGGAGAGCTGGAGGGAAACCCAAACAAACAACATGGGTGCAGAGGGACCAGGTTGTCACCCTCCTGTCCTCCCTTACAGGGCAGTTGTCATATGGGGTCACCTTCAGAAGGCCTTCCTCTTCCTTCCCCAGATCCCCACCACCAGCCCCTGGGGAGCTCTTGCATGACACAGGGGCATTCTCCCAGCTGGGCCAGGGAAGCGGGCGAGACCCCTGCCCGCTGTGACAGCAGGCAGGCAGGCAGGCAGGCAGCTGGGCTGCACCACGCACCCATGTCAAGAGCTGCTCCCCAGGGCCTGTGCAGAATATTGCATCCATGCCTCCAGCCCTCCTGCGTTTCTGAGGATACACTGCGAGCAGCAGCGGCTTAGTGCGGGCTGGCTGTGGGTATACTAGTAAACAAAACAGATCAGGGACCATTTGCTGCCCCAACAGACTAACAGTACATGCTGGATAGATCGATCAACCCAGATGGATGGACTTTTTTCCTTGAAAAACAGGGTGGCCAAATTCAAGCTGGTTTTGGGGAGCAGTCCCCAGCATGTATTACTCCTGCCTGGGCTTTATGTGGGGGAGGGCTAGCTGCCCAAACTGAAGCTGCCAGAGAGCAGGTCAGCAATTTAGGTTTGGTTGGGTGGGCACGGGCTCCTGCCGTGTTTGGGCCCAGCAAGCAGAGATGCCATGCTGGAAGTTTGCTGTGGTCCATAGTCCCACGTTTCTAGGCCTGGCTGCTTTCCAGCTAGCCGGCCTTTCCATTTCTTTGCCTCTTGCATGACCACTTCTCCTTTCATTCTCCTGTTCACCTAAATCTCCTATCAGGCCCTGCTGTCCCTGCTCGCTAGAGGAACAGATGTGCACTTATAAACCTGGGCTGCCAAGGACTGGGTTATAATGGGGCCAACCCATGGGGGCACCACATAGGTCCTGTCTCAAGCTCAAACAGGGCTGGGCTCGGGGAGCCTGGGGAAAACAGTGCAAACCTTTTGAGGGAGTATCTGAGAGCTGGATGGGCAGCGCTGCCCTGTGCCGTCCGTGACAGCCGCTTTTCCTGCCTCCTCCCAGCTCCCCCCTGCCCCCCCGTGCAGCTCAGCTGCAGGCTGCAGTGCTTGTCCCGGTGGGATGCATTAGTTACATTTCCTGCTGCTCCTCGCCAGGCGCTCAGGGATCCTGACCCCATAGTTGCCCTGACTCTGGCTTCAGTCACTGCACCACCATGCACTGGAGAAGGGAGTGAGGGGCTGGGAGCCCCTCAGGGATGTGCCTCGGTGCTGCTCGCCATGAACCCCTTATGAGTGGCTGTATTACGGCTGCAGCCAAGGGACCTCCAGAGCCAGACATGCCATGGCTCAGACAAAGCCTTGCCAGCCCTGCCCTGCTCCAGTGGACAGGCTGGGCAGCCTGACACGGTCAGCCCGAGGCTGGGGGCAGGGGTGCTGTGGGACTGGGAGCGAGACTGCCAGGCTCTAGGTGTGGGTGAGCCACCTGGGTGGCTAGTGGCCACTGGCACAGTGCATCTCACAGTCAGCTCTGCTTGCTCCTGTGGGGTTTCATTGCTCATCATCTCTCGGTGCAGAGCAGGAGCTGCCTGCCAGGGCCCGCTGCCCCGCAGGCGCAGGCTGCTGCCATCCTGGCTGTGCCAGCGGGAGTGAGGTGCCCCTGCCTGCCCCCGGCTGCTGCCCACGCCGCAGCCCCCTTGGCCCCCCTACCTGGCGGTCGAGGCTGCAGGGATGTCCCGTCACCACTGACCAGGCGCTGAGGAGGCTGCAGATCCTGAGCAGGCAGGCGGGAGCCATTTGTCTCCAGGAAACTGCCGGGCAGAAAAACAAGTCTCAGGGAAAGCTGGGAAGGCAGCGGAGCCGGCCGTGCCGGGCGAGGTGTGGCTGCAGCTGCACGTCCCGGGCCCCCAGCGAGCCCCCGCGCCCCGGCC
>JAVJGI010000032.1:22880143-22904463 GCA_035590275.1 Ibycter americanus
GAGCCGGCGCGGCCGCCGCCGAGGCCCCGCTGCCGCCCGAGGCCGGCGTGCCGGTGAAAGGTGGCGGTGTGGGTTACACATTAACTGCCGCGCCCCGCCACCTCCCACCTGCTGCCTCCTGGGCCACCAGCGACCGCCAGCACCTGCCCGGTGACCGTGAGGGGCCGCGGGGGCCGCCTCGGTGGGATAGAGCACCAGGAGGGGCTGGGGACTGGGAGGGGGCACCCTGTGGCATCCGCCATGAGGTGGCTGTGCTCGAGGGGAGCAGCCAAGCCTGCCTGCGGTGCTGTGCCCCGGCTCCACGCACCCAGGGCAGGGCAAGCCTCGGCCGGAGAAGCTGAGGCTGAGGCAGCAGGGAAGTTTGCTACAGGAGAATAATCCTTACTGGGATTCGGGTGGAAGGAGTTTAAAACATGCAGCAAATGGGCAGGTCCCTGGGCCTGGCAGTGGCTCAGCGGTGTTGGCTTTCCAGCACTGGAGAGTCGCTAATAAAAAAAGTGACATCCCTGAGCAGCACCCAGGGCTCCTGGGAAGGTCCCAGAGGATGGGGGAGCCCCCCACCCAGACCTCATCAGTAGTGCCCCCTGCTAGCCCTGCTGCAGAGTCACTGAAAATCTAGGAAATCGTGTCAGAGCAGCATCTTGTGGGTGTTTGCTGGCACGCGGTTGGGTGGGACACGCTCCATGCCCACGTGCTCCATGCCGGAGCAGGTAAGTGGGCGAGGGCTGGCAGACCCACAGCCTGGGCACGGGAGGTGCTGGCAGCGCCTGCTCCCAGCTTTGCCGCTGCAGCAGGAGGGAGCCTCAAGCTCTCTGCTCCCTGTTCCCTGCTCCCCGTTCCCACTCCTGCTCCGCATCAGGAAAGCGCCTGTCAACAAGAGCACTGCGGATCTGCAGTTTCCACCCCAGTGGCAGCCGGGACAGGGCGGCCCCGCTTCCCCCAGCTGCCAAGGGACTCCTCCACAGCCGCGTGTCCCACCCTTTCCTCAGGGAAAGGGCTTCCCAGCAGCCTGTCCTTCATCCTGCAAGTGTGTGGTGGATGCCAGCGCAGCCAAGCAGCTGCCTGCTCCCCAGCCACCCTGCCAATGTGAACAGGCAGGCTGGGGATGCTCAGCCCCCCTGCTCCTGGGCTGCTCTTACGCCTGGCAGCAGCATCCCTCAACCCAGCCTTGCAGGGCCTCTGCGGGAGCTGCTGTGCACATAAAACAAAACAAACAGCTGGAGAAGCAGGGCTAGAAAATGTTGCTGAGGCAGCCCAGCCCATCAGTGGATTCGCAGGGCGTTTGCATTTCCTATCAGGAAACGTATCGGTGCGTTATGGTTTCTGGCATGCGGTGCCGTGCATTAGAATGTGCAAATGATAACAAAAAGAGGTATTTTTGTCACACTTTTTTTTTTAGCCTGTTGTGATTCAGCAAAAAAGTTGAGGTCTGTGAATTCAGCAGAAGTTCAGGTGCTTTCAGTGTGCTGTGGGTTGGGCAGCTGGAGCTTTCCATGTTACAGGAGAGCAAGTGTGGCAAGCTGCTTTGGCTGGGCTCAGCTGCACCCAGCTCCCTGGTTCCTCCTCTGGAGATGGTAAGGTTAAACGGGAGCTGTAGGGTCCTAGTTGGGTCTCCCCACAAAACCTCCCAGAGACCTTTCTTTCCTACTCTGCTGCCAACCCAAGGGATCTGCACAGATAGACACCTCTTATCGAGGTGTTCCTAGAAAAAATGGAAGGGGACAAATCAGCTTGGGTCAGGTCCTTTGATGGATCCCTGAGACCTCCTGACCATCACCTGGTGTGGAGAGCTGACCCCAAACGTCTCTCATTCCCCAAAAGAGCAAAGCAATGTGCCATTTCCCCTGGGGCAGTAAGAGGAGCCATGCTGTGCTCCCTGGAGGAGCACACTGCAGGGCCCGCAGTTGCAAAGCCTTCCCATAAAGCGTGTTTGTTCTGTCTAAATAATCCTGTCCTCAAACGGATCCTCATGTCGGAGGACATTCAGAGCGCATCGTGGCTCTGTGTGCGGCTGGCAGAGCACGGAACAAGTTGCTTCCCCAGGCGCAGCATGTGTAAGCACATGGTGGCACAACGGCAATTATGATTCTGAGCATGACTGGCCTCTACAGCCAGTCACCCAGGGGAAGAAGCCATTTATTTATCCATTGGTGTATCCATTCCCTTCCTGCAGCTGTGCTGAGTGCGTGCATGACTCCCTGACTCAACGCGCTTGCAAATGAGCTTGGGGTTCGCCAGGCAAATGGGGATGTGGGGTTCCCCGGGAAGGCACTCATGGCAGGAGGGACCAGCCTCCGCTGCCCAGACCTTGCGTGTCCCACTGCAGGATGGCGTTGTGCTCCACATCTACATTATGGTTGTGCCTCAAGTGCCCCAGGGGTCTCCCAAAACCAGAGCCCCTCATCTGTGCACAGCCCATGGCAAAGCATTGTGCTTAGTGTTCCAGGCAAATGGGGGCAGCTGCATCTGGTGTCCATCTTTTTCGGTCCTCTCCATCCCTCCTGTTGTGGGGTGGCTGTGCTGGAGGAGCCCCTGCCTGCTGCCATCGCTCCCTCGGCACACTGTGGGCACCGCGCGGTCCCAGAGCACTCTGTAAATAGTCGGAAGTGATGAATGGATTTCCCCTTCCTCTCCATGTGTGCTTTAGATTTTTGGCCGGATACAGCATGGGCCTGGGACACACCAAAACATGAGGCTCGCTCCCCAGCAGCCCTGGCTTTCACGTGGGAACAGTTCAATTTGTGGAGCAGAGTGAGGTTTGGCAAGTGAAGCTTACGGTGATTTCCTGGGGAATGCCTTTCGTTTGACAGGCAAAGAGCGCAGATCCCACTGGAGGCCAGGGGCCGCCTTGCAGAAGGGTGGGTGTGGGACCCCCTGGGGCTGGGGGGGGCAGCAGGACCTTGCCTTGTCGTCCCTGTGCCAGTGCCTGTGCTGGCGCTGTGCATGGGAAAGCACTCAGGGAAAGCCAGGCTTTCTGCTGCTTCCCACTTCCTCCCAGACATGTTTACTGCAACATGGAGGGTTTCCCCCCCTGGCAGCGGCCGCCCTCCCACGCGGGCTGGCCAGCTTTTTGTCGCCCTGCCTGTGCCCCCGCTCAGCTCCTTTCAACCCAGACAGCGGCCCCGAGACGGGCCACTGCAGGCGTGAGTCGGGCCCCGGCATAACACGGAGCCCAGGTGGGGCCGTGCCTCGGCACCCCGGCTCGTGGCGGCAGGAGGCCAAGGTGTCACGAGGTGTGTATGGCCTCAGCATCGCCGCACGCCACTCGCCGGGTGAGAGTCTGTGCAGGGCAGCTCCCACCAGCTCCTGGAGTCAGGGCCGTCTCCAAACAATGGGTGGAGAGCAGGAAACGCCACATGGGAAACAGGATTTGGCTCCGCCGCCGCCGCCAGCCACGGCCCCTTGGCCCCTTTCCTTTCCCTGCTCCAGAGAGCCCTTCCCACAGCCATCAGCCCTGGGGCTGCGCCGAGGGGACAGGGATGCTGTCGTCCAGGCGGGCTGGAGCATGAGACCTTCTGTACAGCGGGCAAGGAGGGGGGTCGGGACACCTCCCGGCTGGGCTGGGGGCTCAGCATGGCTTGGGGAGCCCTGAGCGTGCAACCCTAGCCCTGGAGGGGTAGGTGCCTGTTCCCCGGGAGAGCTGCCACCCGGCAGGGGACATCAGTGGCCTCTTCGCCACCAAGCCCTGCTCCTGAGCAACCAGGTGGTGATTGAGCAAGCAGAGACGGGGGCATCTTCCTCGCCGTGCCCAGGCTATGTGCCAGAGGAGGTGGTCCCAGCTGCCCCAGACGCCAAGCAGCGGGGTGCAGGCAAGATGGGGGCCGTGGGCAGGGAGCAGGAGTCCTGAGCTGCTGCTCGCGTGGAGCCCCTAGGCAGCCATCGCCTCAGGCTCCGACACCCGTGGCTGGGACATGCTGGGGATCTTCTGACCTCTGCCAGATTTGGGACACACTCCAAGGACATGGGACTCCAGGTTTATCTTCTACTTCTCCTCCCATGGTTGGCAGGTAAATCACCCCTTTTCCCCTGTCCCGGGAAGCAGCCCCTGGCCTGGGGAGGCTTGGTGGGACGAGGCAGCTATGGGAACTCGGTGGCGCTGAGCAGGGTTTGGAGGGAGGAAACATCCCTTTGTGATCGGCCATTTGGAGACCTCAGGGGCTGGCAGCGCCCTCCCCTGCCTGCCTCTCCCAGCACAGGGCTGGGGTGTGGGCAGCTTGCGGGAGGAGAGGGGCCCCAAGACCCCCATCCTGCTGCATGCTTGGCTCATGGCAGGGGACTGATCCCATGGAGGTCTCCAAAAGGAGAGTGGAAATGTCCACCGCGTCATCCTGATGGGTCTGCGCCTGAACTAGCTGTGCCCTGACTGTGCTTTTCCTCGGCTGGGGGTGGCAAAAATGTCCTGGAAAGGGGGTGGCATCTGGGTGATGGGGTCTGGCCCTGAGGCAGGGCTGTGATGGCCATGCCCTTGTCCAGCCGTGACATGCCCTTGTGCTCGCCCACCCCAGGGGCCATCCTGGACATCACCCTGATCGCTAATGTGCGCAGCCTGTCCCACTCCGACTTCTTCCTCTCCTGCGTCATGGGGGAGCGCGACGTGAGCTACCTGCAGATCGAGCGGGAGAACAAGATTGTGATGACACACCCCAAGACAGGCTTCCAAAACTACCGCAACCGCAGCAACCATGTCCAGGCCAGGGGCTTCTCCATGGCTGACCTGGTGGGGATCCTCTACTGCCTGGGGCGCACCCCAACTGAGCAGGCACAGGTGGTCTATGTGCACAACAGCCACAATGGTGAGTGGCTGAGGGATGGCGGGCAGCCCCCCACCTGCCAGCTGGGTCCATGGGGGAGCTTCCTGCCCCATGCTTTGCAATCCCAGTGCCAGCCAGCGTGGTGGGGGGATCCTGTGACCCACAGGCTAGGTTTGGGGTCCACCAGAACTGGTGGGGTGGAGAGGGGAGGTATGTTCAGCTGGAGTCGTGGAGGTGTGCGGGGACCGGTGGCAGTGCAGGCAGCGCGCTGGGCTGGGAACAGTTCCTGGGAGCAGGGCAAGGTCCAAGAGGAAGTTGGCCACCCTTGGAGGAGGCAATGGGGTCTGGAAATCATTAACCAGGGCGGTGGGCAGCCCATCGGAGCTGCGCCAGCCTTGTGCCCCCACCACAGGCTCCCAGGGAGGAGGTAGTGCCAGGGCACATCTCTGGCAGCCTCCCCAGGCGCTTGGTGAGCGCCATGCCACAGCAGCATGTCGTCGCTCTAGCAGTGGGGTCTCACTGAGAGGCACTGCCAGGGCACGCTGCGGCCAAGGGCAGCGCTGGGCTCTTGTCTCTCGCTCCCATTTGGGGCCATATAAACTGAAAGGAAGGGCCCCCCTGGTCTGGCCGGTGGCAGGGATACCACCTGGGGCAGCACTCTCCCACACTGCCCCCGCAACCTCTGCTCCTGCCATGCTTGAGACTTTCCAAACTATTAGGACTGAAATTTTCTGTGATAGGTGTTTGCCTCAGGATGCTTTCTAGCTCTTTTTTAGAAAGTTTTGGCTAAAACAGTTGACCTTTTGCTAAGAATGAGAGGTGTGGGATAAAATTTGCCCTGCTTGTGTTAAAACACAGCTTTAGCACACAGCTGTAGCACCTCCAAGCTGGGGAACAGAGGCTACCAGTGGGGTCCAAGCATCCCCCAAGGAGCAGGGACCAGCCTGTGTCGTCCCTTGGCCAGAGGCTCAACCCAGAAATGGCTGCAGTCTTATCAGAAACGGAGCCGGCTGGTCTGGGCAAGCAGAGCAGCAATGAGGCACCGAGGAAGGGAGGCAGAGGCACTGGGAGAGAGCGTGGGGGGCATGGCCAGCAGTGGGGGGCAGAGGGGACTCTGCACCCCCAGATGTCCCTGAATATAAGTCACAGAGGAGGTGACAGCCCTAGGGCTCCATAGGCATGACTGTGGAGGAAGGCTCCCAGCCAGCCCCCTGCTCCTGGGTCAGCACAGCCAGGCCAAAATAACACTGTGGAGGAGCTGGTTGGTGTCTGGATCCCAGCCCCTGCGGGAGTTACAAGTGCCAAACAGGCTGCTG
Organism: Ibycter americanus; assembly: GCA_035590275.1. Classification (NCBI taxonomy): domain Eukaryota; kingdom Metazoa; phylum Chordata; class Aves; order Falconiformes; family Falconidae; genus Ibycter; species Ibycter americanus. The sequence goes on from JAVJGI010000032.1 coordinate 22,886,211, forward strand.
TTGCTCTGTTTAATTTAGAGAAGAAGTAGTAAAAGAATAAAGGAAAAAGTGAGCAAAAATCTTTGCAGGGCAAGGGAGGGCTGGGTACAGAACCCACCGGGGAGGCTTGGCACGTATCCTCTCTCCTGTTAAGCCCGAGAGTGCACCAAAGCAGGCTAGGGTGATGAAACAGCGGGAGGGAAATGTTGTCAGAGGAAAGCTGGCATCTCCTGAAAGGTCATGCATGAAGAAGAACATAGGAAGGATGATAAACTTTGGAAGTTTTGCTGTAAAAACAAAGTAAAGCAGATCAAAAAGATCCTGAGGAGCAATTTTCAGAAGGGTTTACATCTGGCAATAAACTATTTTTCACAATACCCAGAGCAGAAAGATGCTCAGAAAAACAGCGGCAGAAAACCAAAATTATTTTGGTTTTGCATCCATGTGCACAATAGAGAAGGTGGGGAAACTTGCTGGGGGATCTGTCTAAAATGCCAGCACTGGTAGCAGGAGACAGGTGGACGGAGCAGCGCGGCATGGCCAGGCCAGGCTTGCCGTGAGCAGGGCTGCGCTGCTGTCTGTGGGGCATGAGCAGAGGGCCGGTGGCAAGGCTGCTCCTGGGATGCCAGCCTTTCCTAAAAGCTTTCTGGGTAGGGAGTTACAGGCCTGTAAATTCAAATTGGGACCAGGCAAATTAGTAGAAACTGTAATAAAGGGCAGAATTTGTGGTTATGTGACCCCTGAGAAAGATGCAGCTGAGTTTGCAGTGGGAGGGTCTCTGGGGTAGCAGCAGTGAGGATGCTGTGGATGACCCAGTTGACACTGTCTGCTCAGGTTCCTGGAGAAAACTGGGAAAATCCCCTTTCAAAGACTCTTTGGGAGCAACTCTGCACCCAGGGGGTGGCATGGGTAAATAACTGACTAAAAGAAAGAGAGCAAGAATAAGAGTTAATTTGTGGTTCTTGTGACGCGGGAAAGTCCCCACCGGCACGGCACAGGGTCTCTGAGGGGACCTGTGCCACTGGCTGTGCTTACAAACAGTGGGACAAGTGGCCAGGCCAGCTGCTGTCCCCGCGCTGCCTGGAGAGCCGGGGAGATGGATGAGCCCTTGCAGGGGGCTGCAGATGCTGCTGAGCAGCGATGGAGTGATGGATAAAATTTGGTGTAGGTAAATGCAAAGCACTGTGTCTGAGGATCCCCTGGGGACGTGGCAGACTCTCACTCCAGTGAGTTAGATGGAGTGAGACAGAATGGGGCCCACATCTGTGTGCCCTTTACAGGGGACTGCAAAGTCCATGGTGGAAAGATCTCAACTAGAAGGATAGGCAGGGAGGCGATTCTGTGGAATTACTAGGACGCGGGACCTGTGGTGCCCTTCCCCAGGCATCTGTGACATGTGCCACCTCCCTCCTGGCCCCTGGCCACGCTGGGGCTGGATGTGCCTTAGCTCCAACCTGGCGTGGCGGCTTTTAGTGTGTGCAAGCCGGCGTGCTGGCAGGCTCCAAGAGCCATCGCCCATCTGTGCCCTCTTTTGTGTCTGTCCTGGCACACCCAGGGCTTGGTTTCCCAGGCCCCGTTTGCGCTCAGAGCTGGGCTCTGGCTGACTCATGTCAATACGCTGAGAGTTCACTGCTGCTGCATGCCCCAGCACCTGGGAAATCAGGAAAACAGCCATGAGAGGGCCACTGGCGCTGTGGGCTGGGGTGCAGCCCTCCGCACATCTGCTTCCCCTCTGCGCCCCTCGCCTGCCCGGGCTGTCACTGCCTGCAGCTGCCCTGCACCTCCCAAGTGCAGGGGGCACGGTGTGGATTTGTCCCAGCTGTCACCTCCCCGGGTTGCTGCCACTGGCATCCCGTGCCCAGCTGGGGCTGGCTGGCCATCAGGCAGGGTGTCCCGTCCCAGACCTTGGTGTGTGCCTGTGGGGGCTGGAGGGTCCCTGCAGGGGCTCGAGGAGGTCCCAGCTGCCACACAGGGCCGGGGGGAGGCATGTCAGGGTGTCCCAGCAGAGACATGCGATGAGTACTGAGCTGCGCCAGGGCCATGTTTTGGGGTGGCAGGTCTCGGGGTGCAGGCACTGCCCTTGGGTGTGAGCGCCCTGGGGGGCGACGACTGCTCCGCTTGCTCTTCCTCCTCTGCAGCCCACCTCTTCCCAGTGAAGGCCACGCAGTCTGTGAATGTTGGCGAGGCGGCCACCTTCTCTGCCAGGGTCCTCAAGAGGAAAGAGATGGATGTTATGTGGAAAAGAAATGGCAAGTGATCCCAAGAGCAGGCGCAGGGCTGGGGCTGCTCCCAGCCGGTGCCTGCTGCCTGTCCTGGAGCTGTGGGGGTGGCCCTGTGTCACCCTCTACCCCCTTGCAGGCACCTACTACCAGACCACGGACCGGGGCGAGGTGCGGGGTGACCTCGTCATCCTGACGCTCCCCAACGTCAGCATGAGCGAAAACGGTGTCTACAGCGCCACATTCATGGGGGACAGCCCTCTGTGGAGTGCCTTCTACCGCCTGATCGTGAGAGGTGAGCAAGGTCCTGGCTCCCCAGGATGTGGGGACAGGCAGCCGTACCCTGCCCTCCAGCCTGGTGTCACCCTGCGCCCCCTCTGCTCTCTCCGCAGCCTGCCCCGCAAAGAAATGGGGACCGTCCTGTGAGAAGGACTGTCCTGACTGTCTGAACGGTGGCATCTGCCACGACCATGTCGGTGAATGTGTCTGCCCTCCCGGGTTCATGGGCACCCGCTGTGAGCGAGGTAGGTGCTGGGCTGCCCAGCAGTGGGAGCTGTGCCCAGGACACGCGTGGTGGCCCCGCTGCACCCCCAGACCCAGGCATCGTGGCCAGAAACTCTGCCTGCATCCCCAGTGCCTCCCTGCCCACAGTGGCCCCTGTTTCTGGAGCAGGGCTGGACCATCCACCTTCTCAGCAGGACACGGCTCCCGTGTCTGCTCCGGGTGGAGATACACAGCTTGGGGCACCCAAGCCGGTGCTGTGCTGTGCACAAACAGTACATGGGTGAATGGCAGGTGAGGGCAGACCACACTTGTTTTTCCAGCCTGCCGGGAAGGCCAGTTTGGCCGCAACTGCCAGGAGACGTGCCAGAGAGACCAGGGCTGCAGGGGACTGAGCTTCTGCCTGCCGGACCCCTACGGCTGCTCCTGCGCCTCGGGCTGGAGTGGCTCCCGCTGCAGCCAAGGTATGGGGATGTGGGCATCCATCAGCTCACCCAATCAGCCTGGGTTTCCTTCGGGTCCTGGATCTGCTCTCCAGCAGCATCAGCACCTGTGCAAACCTCTCCCAGCTGAGAGTTGGCATGGGCTGAGCAGTGCTGCTGCCTGCACCAGCTGCCCGCGGTCTCTGCCTCCATGGTACTGCACCATGGCCGAGGGTAGCAGTGAGCTCTCTTCTTCCCACAGCCTGTCCCCTGGGATACTATGGCCCCGACTGCGCCCTGAGGTGCGCCTGCCGAAATGGAGGCAGCTGTAACCGCTTCAGTGGCTGTGTCTGCCCGGCAGGCTGGCATGGGCAACACTGTGAGAAGTCAGGTGAGACTGGTGCAGGGCTGTGGTGGGTTTCTGTCCCCCACCCTCGGGTAGGCTCCAGCTTCTTCCTCACTAGTGACTGGGGGGGCCATCAGCTACTGGCCTCACCAGTCTCCCTTGCCTGCAGAAATAACCCCCAACCCTATGGAAGCCAGGATGTTGCAAGGGAAGCATCTAGTTTGGCCCCCCGAGACTGGCCGTGCCAAGAATGTTGCTGAGCCTGGCACATGGGGTGGGGATCAGGGCTGGACCACAGCATCTGGCACCAGCCCCCTGGCACCAGGGTCTGGCTGTGGGCAGGACCGGGGAAAGGTGCCAGCCTCTCTTGTGCCTGGTGAGGAGTGGGGCCAGCCCTAACGCCAATTTCTGTGTGCCAGACCGGTTCCCTCAGATCATCCAACTGGCCTCGGAGCTTGAGTTCAACTTGGGCTCAGAGCCTGTCGTCAGCTGCGTGGCCACTGGCAACCCACTGCCTACCAGCGACAGCGTGGAGCTGCGCAAGGCTGATGGCACTGTGCTCAAGGTACCACCTCTATGCCCTTGCCCCACCACTGTCCTCATGTTGCCAGCTCCTGGAAAAGCACCCATCTCCCCACCAGGATGCTGGGCAGCTTCAGGCTGGTGCAGGGAGCCAGGGGACTGAGCCAGGGAGCTGACAGCACCCTCTGTGCCTGCAGCTCATCAAGGCCATCATCGAGCCAGGGCAGATCACCTGTGAGTTTCAGGTGCAGCGCCTGACAAAGGCAGACACGGGGCTCTGGGAGTGCCGGGTCTCCACAACTGGGGGCCAGGACAGCCGGAAAGTCAAGGTCAACATCCGAGGTGAGAAAAGAGCAGTGGCATAAGTGGGACAAGTCAGGGTTGCTGGGGGAGGCTGACAGCATGGTGTGGCAATGCCAAACCCCCTGCACTGGACTGGGCGCCATCTGTCACATGCCACAGTGCCAGCAGGCAGGTTTGGGTCATGATAAAAGACTTCCCTGACAAAGCTGGAAGGAGCCAAGAGGTGGTGGATGTACCCACACTCTGCTCCTCATTGCTCCCAGTCCCACTGGTGTCATTCCCTCCTTCCTCCTCAAGTGCCGCCAGCACCCCTGAGCCCCCCCCGGCTGCTGGCCAAGCAGAGCCGCCAGCTCGTGGTGTCGCCAGTGGACTGCTTCTCTGGTGATGGGCCCATCACCTCCATCAAGCTGCTCTACAAGCCCAAGGACGACACCTCAGCGTGGTCATCCATTGTGGGTATGTGTCTGCCAGGGGGTGGGGCGCAGGTATGACCTGGGTGGGAGGGGACAGCTGCCCCAGCCAGTGGAGGTCTGGGGGGTGGGCAGAGGTCTCCATCCTGGGACCCCAGTGGTGACACCAAGGAGGACAGGTCATGGGTGAGTCTTTGACATGTCCTCTTGGCCAACAGTTGACAACAGTGAGAACATCACCCTCATGAACCTCCGGCCAGTGACCGCCTACATCGTCAAGGTGCAGCTGAGCCGGCCAGGGGACGGTGGGGAGGGCAGCAAGGGGCCCGAGGCCATCATGGTGACCGGGTGCCTTGGTGAGCCTCCATCTTCCTCACCCAGACCCTGACCCTGACCCTAATGCCGATCCTACCCCTAACCCTCCATGGCACAGAGTCTGCAAAGCCCTGGGACAGATGCGCCATGATGTTTTGCTGCATTTTTGTTTGTAGAGCCCACAGTCAAGCCTGTGATTGAAGGTTGGTCCATAGAGGATAAAAACACACTTCACGTCAACTGGAAATTGCCAAGTAACCATGAGCCTGCACATGGGTTCATTGTCCACCTCCTTGACTCTGCAAGGCGGCTGGTGTCTGAGAAAAACGTCACATCCATTTCTGTGCTCTCTGCCCGCATCGGGGGCCTGGAGTTCAACAAGGAGTATGGGCTGGAGGTGCTGGTGTACCACTGCACCAGCTTGGGGCCCCCCTCCGACCTCTACAAGGTCATGATCAACAGCAAAGGTGGGTCCAGCAGAACACAGGGAATTATTACAGGGAATTACAGTGATAAATCAATTAAAATTTTAACAGCGGCCATCCTCAGGTCTGGCTGCTCCTGTATCCCATCTCTGATAAAGCATGAACAGCTGCTTGGGGGAAAATGGGTCCTCTTTTCCCCATTAGACAGCGCAGCCTCCAGCATCAAGCAGCTGAGAAACATCCTAAGCTGAACATAACATTCAGACTATCACGATTGATGCTCACAAACAGACCCATCCTCCACACCCTTGCCCAAGCCCTGATGGACCTGTGTATGCTTGCAGCATTTACAAGACATTGTAGCAACAAGTTCCTCTATATAATTGTACTTTGGATGAAAAAACTATTTCCCTTGGGTTTGCTTTAACTTCGCTGCCTGGTAATTTTGCTGCATTGTCCCTAGTGCTTGGGGAGACCTGTGGTCCCTCCTGTGGGCACACACACACATGCACGCAGCCCCCCACGTAGGTGGGAGACCTTTGAGAGGTGGAGCACCAGCCTGACCAGCCTTTCTGGCAGCCAAGGGGGAAGGAGTGCATGAGGCTTTCAGTGAGGCTCAGTGGCAGCTGGTACATGTTGGGAGGGCTGGTGGGTGTCAGGCTTGAAAGATGTGAGATTTTCTCTGCTAGGTGCTTGTAGGAGTTTTGTGGCATTTGGGGATTTGGGGTTATGGATGTGGGCAGGTTGGAGAAGGCTTGGAGAAGGCAGTGGTAACACTGTGTGTGAGGGAGGGTTGAAGAAATAAAATATCCCATGAGTTAGTCAATACAGACATCTAGCTTGGCAGTCCCCGAAGCTGGGAGCATTTGGGAGTACAGTCCTGCCCCACAGTTGTACCTGGAGAGCAGCTCCTCCTCCTCCTGCAACTCCTCCAAGCAGGGGCTGGGGGTTCCTCAAACCTGGCACAGCTTTGGTTGCCATTGTCATCCATGGGGTCTGGTCTTCACTGCAACATTCAACCCCTGCAGTGCCAGGAGCCCCGTCCTGGGACTGACACTCTCCTCTCCTTGTCCCAGGGCCCTCCTCCCCGCGGTTGCTCTCAGCAGAGTCTGTGTCCGACACCGCCATCAGGCTCTCCTGGCAGGTCCCTGAGTACCCCAACGGGGGCATCACCAAGTACATCGTGGAGCTGCAGCAGGTGGGGGGCACCAGTGAGCCCCAGTGGATTGACACTGACAATGGTGCCGAGACCACCAAGATCGTCGGGGGCCTCAATGCCAGCACCAGCTACCAGTTTCGCGTCCGTGCCAACTCCCATGTCCCAGGAGAATGGAGCCAGCCTGTGAAAGCCAAGACCCTGGGGGACGGTGAGAGGGGTGTCCCAGCAGGCAGGGGCCTCACAGCTCTGCTAAAGTCGGGCTCAGCATCTGGGTCAGCAAAGAGTGACCAGGAAGCTCGTGGTAATCTCAGATAGTGGCTCTGAAGCAGCAGCTCAAGCCCACAACACTTGTGGGTGCCTTTAGAAATCCTGCTCCTCCTAGTCCTGATGGGGCAGGGGTGGCATGGTGACAGCACGGCACCCACAGAGAGGCTGTGCCTTAACCAGAGGGTGATGCGGTACATGAGGGGCTAGAGGAACAGGGCAGAGACGGCACGGGAGGAGCTGGTGGTTGGACCCAGAGCTGGTTGGAGGTCCAGAAACTGGCAGGTTTGGTGGCAGGCCCAGGCAGTGACACCGTCACCCCTGTGCCACCATAGCACCAGGAGCTCAGGATGTGGTTGTGGTGTCTTCATGGGGTCCCAGGGTGCCGGGAGAGGGCTGCTGTCTTGGTGCTTGGCTACCCGTGCAGCCTGGGCAGGGCTCAGCCATGGACCACAACTCTCCGTCCCTCCTTTCGGCAGGAGCGCTAAGCGTGCCCCCCAGCCTGGGCAGCCAGAGCACCGAGCAGGCAGGAATAGACCAGCAGCTGCTCTTGGCCATCGTTGGCTCCGTGTCCGTCACCTGCCTCACCATCCTTTTTGCCCTTCTGGCACTTTTCCTCATCAAGAAGAATTTTTTCCACCGGCGCCGCACCTTTACGTACCAGTCTGGCTCGGTGAGTGCCGCCTGCCCCACCAGGACCGTGTCCCCAGCTCCCCACGTCCCAGCCCGATCCAGGTCACGCTCCGTAGCCTCCAGTCCAGATGCAGCCAGACCTCACTTCCACATGGAGAGGGTGCGGAGCCCACCCTTGCCCACGACGCCTGCCCTGCCGGGACTGCCGCGCGGGCAGAGGGGTGCCCGGTGCCTCTAACCTCACCTGCTCCCATCTGCCAGGGGGAAGAGACCATCCTGCAGTTCAACTCAGGAACCCTGACACTGACGCGCCGGCCCAAGCCACAGCCCGAGCCTCTCAGCTACCCCATCCTGGAGTGGGAAGACATCAAGTTTGAGGACATGATCGGAGAGGGCAACTTTGGGCAGGTCATTAGGGCCATGATCAAAAAGGATGGCCTGAAAATGAACGCAGCCATCAAGATGCTGAAAGGTGAGCCTGAAGGGAGGCAGGCAGGGTAGGATGGGGGGATGCAGCTGCATCCTGGGCCACGCTCGGGTCTGAGGAGGGGCAGGAGCCAGAGGAAGGGCCTTTGTTGTAGGACTGAGGTGTCCGTCCCTTCTTTGCTTCCAGAGTTTGCTTCGGAGAACGACCATCGTGACTTTGCCGGGGAGCTGGAGGTGCTGTGCAAACTGGGCCATCACCCCAACATCATCAACTTGCTGGGTGCCTGTGAGAACAAGGGTGAGGGCTGTCCCCCTCTCCTCACTCTCCAGCCACATGGTCCCTGCCCCGCTGTGTATTCCTCTTTGCTGGGGAGACCCCCATGAGCCCAACCTCCTTCTTCCCCCCCCCAGGCTACCTGTACATTGCCATTGAGTATGCTCCCTACGGAAACCTCCTCGACTTCCTCCGCAAAAGCCGAGTCCTGGAGACAGACCCAGCCTTTGCCAAAGAGCATGGCACCGCCTCGACGCTCACCTCCCAGCAGCTCCTCCAGTTTGCTTCAGATGTGGCCAAGGGGATGCAGTACCTGAGTGAGAAGCAGGTACATCCCCAGCAAGCCCCTCAGAGCATCCTTCCCCTGGGGCCTGGGGACTCCCCATCAGGGCACGAGACCCCTGTGGCCAGCAGAAGGGAATGTGTGGCTCCTGCTGACTGCTGGCCCTTTTCAGTTCATTCACAGGGACCTGGCAGCCAGGAATATCCTGGTGGGAGAAAACCTGGCCTCCAAGATTGCCGACTTCGGCCTCTCCAGAGGGGAGGAAGTCTATGTAAAGAAGACAATGGTGAGGCAGGAGCAAAGCATCTCCATGGGGCCTGCAGCAATGCGGTGGGCGGGACCCCTGCCATCAGCAGGAGCAACCCACTACGCCGGACCAGCTGGGTCACAGCTGTCATCTGTCCGCGGGGCACCCCTGCCCCCCTGACAGTCACTCTCTGTTTCACCAGGGCCGCCTGCCGGTTCGCTGGATGGCCATTGAGTCCCTGAATTACAGTGTGTACACCACCAAGAGCGATGTGTAAGTCCTGCCGGCAGGGGCACTGGGACTGGGGCATCACCATGGTCACCTCCATCCCTCCCCAGGGTGGTCAGTGCGGTGATGCTTTTGCTCTGGGTGCTGCAAGGGCAGGAGGTGATGCTGATGCATCTCCCTGGGGAGCTGCTGGCTTGGCCCAAGCCCTGGCTGCCCGCTTCTCCCACTGCTTTGCCCCGTGCCCATCAGCGGTGCACGGCTGAGGGCTCCATCACAGCCTCGGCTCTTGCACTTTCAGGTGGTCATTCGGTGTCCTGCTCTGGGAGATCGTCAGCTTGGGTAAGGCTCTTCTGTGTCCCCTGCCTCCACTTGGGTCCCTGCAGATCTGGTCCTCCTGCATCCCCAGAGGGGAAACCCTGGGGACCATCCCTGTCACAACCAGCTGTGTCTCTGGCTGCAGGGGGGACACCGTACTGCGGGATGACATGCGCTGAGCTCTATGAGAAGCTGCCCCAGGGGTACCGCATGGAGAAGCCACGCAACTGTGATGATGAAGTGTAAGTGGGCAGAGCCCCAGCTGATGGTGGCACCCACATCTTCCTGACCCCACTGCCCCACAGGATTACCACCGACTTGCAGTAGCTCTTGCCTGGTTCCTCTCTGCACTGTGGCTGGGGGATGACCTGAGGTCCTACACCCCAAACACCCTTTCTGGGCTTTAGTTTCCTGCCTGCTTTCCCCCATCTCCCACAAACAGCTTTTCTACCCCCTCTCCCTTCCCTGTGTGTGCTGAGCCGCTGCTGGCTCTCTGCCCCCAGGTACGAGCTGATGCGGCAGTGCTGGCGTGACCGTCCCTACGAGCGCCCACCCTTCGCCCAGATCTCCATGCAGCTCATCCGCATGCTGGAGGCTAGGAAGGTGAGTGACAGCGGCTCAGCGGGAGGGAGGCCGACCCTGCACAGGGCTTGTCTGAATGCTGGGGGGCTCGGGGTAGGGGGACATCCAGCAGCAGGACCTGTGTGACACCACCATGCATGGGAGTAACCGCAGCATCACTTTGTGGGTGTGGGGACCCCCATTGCCTCCTCCCAGGGCACAGCACCCATGAGTGTGCCAGCGGGGATGGGGATGGGAGGTAGATGGGGACAGTGGCACAACTGGCTCCTGACTGGGGTTCCCCCACAGGCCTACGTGAACATGGCCCTGTTCGAGAACTTCACCTACGCAGGGATCGATGCCACCGCCGAAGAGGCGTGAGGCTGTGCTGGCACCGCACAGAAGGGCAACGCTGGCCCCAGCCTGCTGGGACAGTGCTGTGGGGACAAGGGGCTGCCCATCCCCCTCTGGGGCTGAGCAACAAAATGCCAGTGCCCTTTCCCAAGAGCGCCTTCCCTGCAGCAGGACTGTGCCATCCCCTCTCTGGCTGCCCACCCAGCATGTGCTGGCCACGCTGGCATGCAAACAGCCACTGCAACAGCCCCACGCTGCTGGGGGACATGCCAGGATGGCCCCCAAGGACAAGCAGCAGCAGGACGTTTGCAGCAGAGTAGGCAGGAGAGGGGCTGTCTCAGGAGCCAAGGTGCTTCCACCTGCACCCATGGACACAAATGCCCAAGCTTTGGGGTGAGGGAAGAAGCAGTGACCCGGCAGTTGCCTGCCCTGAGGCTCAAAGCCCTGCTGGCACCACTTCAGGTGTGGGACATGGGACAGGGCCATCCCAGTGGGTGCAAAAGGGACGAGGGACAGCGTTGGTTGTGCACGGCCTCCAGCTCTGCGATCGCCCTTTGACGGTGCCAGCTCTGCCTTATGGACAATAAACATGGTGCAACAGGCAGCTGGGTCCAGAGGAGAGGAGATGGGGACCCAGCTCTTCCCCCTGATGGCACCAGGGAACAGGATGTGGGGCCCCAATGGTCTGCTGCTGTGGTGGGCACTCTTTGGAATCCTGTCACCATTGGGGTCCTCTGATGATCCCCAGGGATGCCCCAGCACACCCTGAAAAGCCCCAGGTGTCATCATGCCATGGGGAAGTGTTTTCTTAGTATACAATGGGGATCTCTGCTCCTGCAATTTAAGACTTTGTCATGTCCCCAAGGGATATGGAGAACAGACTACGTCCTTCCTCTGCGCAACTGCCTCTCATGTGCTTGAAAACTGTTTCTGCACCTTCTCCTCGGTTGTCTGCTCTTCATGGGGTTGGTCCCACTCCTCTGGCCAGCCCCTGCAGGGCTGTGCAGCTCTGCACCCTTCCCACCCTGGCCAGCCAGTGCCTGCCCAGCGCTGCACCCAGCCGTTGGGTAACTTCCCATGTATTGCAAAGGGACCATGGTGTTCAACCAGCCTGCCTGAACACGTGCTGCTGCGGTGATTCTCTCTCATGTGCCAGTCCCTCATGGACCACCTGGGCTCTGCACTGACCCTCCTGCGGGAGCTCCTGTCCCTGGCTGCGGTTCCTCATCCTGCCCTGCTGCCATTTGTTGTAGTGACATTGGGTGGGCTTCATCTCTGTTGGCTTCAGGTTGCTCAGCCCTAGGTGTGCCACCTAGCTGCCCGTCTAGCTGTCCTCTGTGGTCTGTAGGAAGCAAGGGCTTCTCCTCCGGAGCCCAGTATCCCCACCAAGGGCAGGGGAATTTGCATTTGCCCTTCTGAGCAAAAGTCTTTTTTCCCCAGAAGGTGTTTCGACCCTGTCAAATACCATTTTGATTTTCCATTCTGGCCTCCAGTGCTCTTTGGTGTGAATTGCAGCCCTTGGTAAGCAGTTTCTCTGCCCCATCACTGAGGTCCCCAGTGCAACGGTGACGGGGACTGGCCCACGCAGGCAGCCTGTGTGCCACCACCTCTGCACCTCCTCTGCTGCCAGCCAGAAAGAGCATCTGAGGCAAGCGTTGTCAGCCCTGCTCAAACCAAGGGCTTCCTGCTTTTTGCCTCCCTGACGGCAAAGCCCAGTAGCCAGATGAAGGAAGTGGGACTGGTCTGACAAAATCTGACTGTGACAAATTGGTGCTGGCTGTTCTCATCTCCCCTCAGTGCCTCCAGTACTATCCCCAGCTGCAGGGCAAGGAGGAGCCCAACCCGCCCTTGGCACAGTGGGGACACACGTGTGAGTGGCTCCTTGGACCCCAGCTGGTGCTCCCCAAGCTGCGCTGCGGTGCTGCACCCCAGCAGGGCAGGACACCCCTCCAGCCACCCACGCTGAGCGGTGGTGGGAGATTGGCATGAGGGTGAGCATGTCTGCAGGACCCCGCCATGGTGGCCCTGCTCCTGCACCAGCACCGCTAGTTATCTGTGTGGGTCCTGCCGATGCCCCCTGTGCCTGCAGCTCTCCTCCCAGCACAGCCACGGGGACGGTGCTGCTGGTCCATGCGGAGCAGACCCAGCGCACACTGGTGGCAGGCAGCACAGGGTGGGATGGACCCAGAGCAGCCACCTCATGTCCCATGCTCCCACGTGCCTGCAGCCCCCAACCGCCTGCCATGCCATGCCCTGCACGGGGGCCTCCCCGGTTTCTCAGGGGTTGTTTTTCTTCCTACCCCAGCCTCCCGGCATGCCGGTAGCCACAAGGGCAGGACGTGCCGCCTATCTGATAGGAGCAGTCTCTCTTGGCACTGCGGCTGGTGGTGGAGGGGCCACAGCACCGTGGTTTTGGGCACGGGGAAGTGCTGGTGATGGGGCGGGGGGAGCCTCCAGCCAGGCTTCCTGAGCTGCACAGCCACCACTTCCCAGATAAAGGTATCACCCAGAGGAGCCGCAGCAGCTCTCAGGGTGCTGGGAAGGGCTGAGTGTGGCACGCACAGCCCTGGCACACGGGTTGCAGGATGGCAGCCTGCCTGTGCCAGGGCTGGGTGCTCTCGCTGCTCCCTGCCGTCCTGCTCAGCCTCCACAGCCTGCCGTTGCCCCCTGAGCCAGTGACATCCCAAGGTAGGTTCTTGGGGCCATTTTCTCCTCTAAGGATGAGCCAGACAGGAGCTGGCATGCTGGGCACAAGCAGCGAGCACCCTGCTGCAGCCAAAATCTGCAGGGTTGGGGAGCGGGCATCCCAGGAGGGTGTGTAGGGGCTGTTCAGGGTAGGTGATGGAGCACCCTTCTCAGCCACGGGACACTCTGGGGTGCCCACAGCAAAGGGACTTCCCTGCTCCCTGCAGGCAGGACCTGGCATCCCCCAGGTGTCCCTTTGGGATCACAGCCTGGGGCTCCCAATCCCACACAGGTAGCAGAGGGGCTCCTCACTCATCAAAAGTTCTTGGAGTTACGATGACAAGGGTCTGAGCAAAATTCAAGCAAATGTCTGGTGGCACAGCTGTGCACCCGCGGGTTATGTGGCAGCACTTCCAGGCTAATCCCACTGCTCCCGCGCCAGCCTTGCCGTGATGTTACTGCCGCACTGAGCATCCTCAGCTCAGCTGGTAGCTGGCCCCAGCCTGGCTCACTGCACCTGGCAGCGCTGCTTCCCAGCTTTCTCCCGTTTCAGGCCTGTCCATGATCTCTTTGAGCCCCTTGTCAGCCCTTTTTTAACACTTTCTATAACATCATAAAAAACAGTTTAACTGAACAAAATCCTATTGATCTCCTGCTTGTCTCTCCAGCCCCACCCCAGGTCTCTGGCCATAGCAGGCTCGGGAGCACATTTTGAGTCACCTCCGTAGGGGCAACCGGAGGAAGGTCAGGGTTGGGCTCATCCTCCCCCTGCCCACAGCCTCTGCAACATCACCATGCCCCGAGCCCACCGCTGGCTTGGCAGTGCCACTGCCCAGGCATGGCTGCTGTGGGCTGCAGAGCTGTGTGGCTGCTCTTCCAAGGAAATGGTCTGCACCCAGCAAAGATGCTCTGGTAGCCTCACGGGATCAGGGTGGGCTCTCACCAACGTCATGGGTCCCTGTGCCACTAGGCTGCTGGGACCTGGCCACCCCATCCCCTGGTGCTAGGAGCTGGTGGGGTCATGGAGCTGCTATGAAGCCTGGGGTGGGGTGCAAAAAGGGAAGGTGGCGGGGGGGGTGTAGCCTGTGGCGGGGGATGTGGACTGGGGGTGGAATGCAATGCAGGGCTGGGAAAGGAGGAACAGGGCTGAGGAGTCAGGGCAAATGAAGGGACAGGGAGAGCAGAGGGACACTGAGAAGGTGGCAAGGACATTTGGGAACTGTCACTTATTCTTCACCCAGGGTGGGCTCAACTGGCAGTGCGGGGGGGATGTAGCAGAGAACGGATGCACTCAGCACATGGAGCAGAGCCAAGCATTGGCAGGGGGCTTGTTGTGGGGTCCTGCAGCTGGCAGCAGCCCCTGGGGGAGGGAACACATCCCAGGAGGAAGAGGAAGAGGAGGAGGAAGAGGGCTGGAGCAGGTCCCAGGGCAGAGGCAGTGGGGGAGATGGGAGTGCTGGAGCAATGCTGGGGGCAGTGAGGCCACTCCTGTGCTTCACACTGTCATCTTGGGGCTGTCCTCTTTTCCCTGACATTTCGGACAGATGCCCATGTGCTAGCCAAGCCACTGGTGCTTGGGATGGAGATCCCACAGGGTCTGATGCTCCAGTTCATCCCTGCAACAACAGGGAGAGCACCTTGCTAAGTGGAGCAGAGAAACCCACAGCCCCCTAAGCGGTCCCTGGGCTGGGGTTTGAGCATCACCCCTTGCTCAGGACCACACACCCCCCCGACCAGCCCCGAGTCCCTTTCCCTCTCCTCAGGGTGCTGCTCCTCCTTATCTCGCTTCCGCGCACCTTCCGGCGCGAGCAGGGCAGGGGTGCTTCCCGCCGATCCCCGGGCCCTGAGCCCCCATCCGACCACAGGGCTATTTCGGGATGTTTGTTTGTCCCAAAGGACCCCGCGTGCTGAAGAGGGGGGAGCAGTGGGGCTGGCCAGCAGGGAGCCCTGCCGCCAGCCAGAAGCCCAGTGCCAGCCAGCATGCATGCCGTGTCCCTCCCCGCCGTGCCAAGCTGGTGGCAGGGCACCTGTGCCATGGCCACGGCCACACTGCCCCAGGTGCCTGCACAGACTGGCTCAGGGGGCAGCTGGTCAGCGGGCAGGGGAGGACACACAGGTGAGATGGGGACAAGTTTGTGCCCAGGGGTTCCTTCATGCCCACACTCTCCCAGACGCTGCACTGCTGGCAGGAGTGCCTGAGGACATCCTCTGCTTCTCCCGCTCCTTTGAGGACCTCACCTGCTTCTGGGATGAGGAGGAGGAGGAGGAGGCGGCGAGTGAGATGTGCCACTTCTACTACTGGTACAGCAGGTAGGAGGTGGTGGGGACACAGGCCAGCCTCCCCCTTGCCTGCACAGAGAGCAGCAGAGTCAGGGTGCTGCAGCTCTCCAGGCCATCCTGGTGGCTCCCAGCTGCAAGGACAGATGGTGGAGAGCCCCCAGGAGCTACACAGCAGTCACAACACACCCTGCAGCAGGACTGGGACCCTGGCTGTCCCTCAGTCTCACGGGGACAGTGCCCTGCAGTGGATGGGTGCACAATGAAGGAGCTGGTCTCAGTGCCGTGCCCCAGGTCCCCCCTACTCTGGCCTGGCCCTGGGCAGGAGGCATGGGATGCTGCAGGGCCCTGCTCTCCATTCCTCAGGGACATGCCCACAGCATGTGCAGTCTCCACATGGCGCCATGGAGCTGGTGGGACACGGCACGCCTGTGTGTTCCCTGGCCAGGATGTGCGGCTCTTTACCCAGCTGCACCTCCGTGTCCTGGATGCCACCACCAACCAGACCAAATACTTGCGGGAGCTCAGCGTGGATGCGGTGGGTGAGTCCATCCCACCGGGCAATGCTCCTGTGGCACCACGACAGTCCCCAGATCTTGGTCCCCTGCCCTTCTGCCCGCTGTGGGGGCTGGCAGCACCCTGCACAGAGGCAGCCCTGGGGGACCACTGGCTGTCCCCCAAGAGGACCAGGCAGGGGCTTCTACAGGAAGACAAATGCCCCAACACATTCCCTGCAGGTCTCATCGCCCCCCCAACAAACATCACAGCCCGCTGGGCTGGGGCTGCAGGGCAGCTCTGTGTGTCATGGCAGCCACCGCTCGCCGACTACCTGAACTTCTTCCTCTATGAGGTGCAGTGCTGCCCTGCCAGCTCCCCAGAGATGCCTTGCAGCACCACGTTGGACCCCAGCGAGCAGCACCTTGGGGACCCCTCCAGCCAGCCAGGTGTCAGCACCCACGCACCCATGGCCAGGGCAGCCACAGCCTCCATGGGAGCGGGGCAGGTACATAGAGGGGCCAGGGATGGGCAAGGGGATTTGGGGGCCGCAGCCACTCCCCAGCCTGATCCCTCTCCTGCAGGGGCTGGTCCAGGCCAACACCCGGGTGGTCCTCCGGGACCTGCGGCCAGGGCTGAGGTACCACATCCAGGTGCGCAGCAAGCCCGATGGCACCTCCTTGGATGGTGTCTGGGGGCCCTGGTCTCAGGCAGTGGCTGCGGAGACACCCCGCTCCTCCGGTGAGTGGCCATCCCCACCGTCGGGGTGCTGGCAGGCACAGCAGGGAGGCAACCACACCTGGGGCTGCGAGGGGTGGGGATCCGGGGATAGGTGATGTGCAGCACCCAGGTTTTGGGGGGTTAGGAGGAAGCAACCCCCGCCCTGCCCTGGCTCTCACCTGCCCAGGAGACATCGGGCTGCGCTGCAGCACCCCTGACCTGCAGCACGTGCTCTGCGAGTGGAGCTGGGACCCCACAGAGACCCTCAGCTCCCACCAGCTCTTCTACCGGCCGCCTCCAAGCCGGGCTGGCACAAGGTAAGAGGCGTGGCAGGGACATGGCGCTCAGGCAGAGGGGCAGCACGTCCCAGGGACTGCTGGCCCTGCTCAGTGTCCCACATCCCACACTGTGCCACGTGGCCCTGTGCCCTGCTCTGCCCTACCAGCATCCACCTCGCACCTCCCCACCATCACTCCCAGCCACGCTGACCCTCTGACTATGGGCGGCACTGGCTTTCCTGGGCAAGTGCAGGAGCGAGGCAGCACTGGCTGCAGGGGCAGGACGGCCCCAGAGCAGGGCTGGCAGCAGGCAAGGGAAGGGGGGTTGCCACAGTGGGGCTGACTGGCTCCCTGCTCCTTGCGCAGGGAAGACGCATGGCAGCAGTGCAAGGAGGTGAGCATGAGGGCACAGGGCACCCATGTCTGCACCTTCCAGCCCAGGGCTGGCAGCGCCATCTCTGTCCTGGTGAACATCACCCAGCCCCTCACACTGCCTACACTCAGCTACTTCAAGGAGCCCTTCTGGCTGCACCAGGCCGGTGAGTCCCAGCACCTCTGTGGCCTCTGCCCTTGTCCATGCCCAGTGCATGGCAGACACAGTGTCCAATGTCCCATTCCATGGCAGTGACACATCCCTGTCCCCAACAGTGCTCACAGACGCCCCACAGCTCGTGCAGGCAACAGTGTCGCAGGGCCGGCTGAGCCTGCAGTGGCTGCCACCCCTGGAGGCACTGGCAGAGCAGCTGGAATACCAGGTCCGCTATGGCGTGGAGAACAGCCATGACTGGAAGGTAAGGCATGGCCAGGGCTCCCCTGAGCAGCGCTGCCCACCTCCGCTGCTGGCACACGGCCCACACGGGGTCAGGCAGGACCAGCTTGTACCCCAGCGCTGCCCCATGGCCGCCCCACAGCAGCCGTCGTCTCCAGCTCGGCTCTGCCCCACAGGTCCTACAGGTCCCACGGGCAGCCAGGAAAGAAGTCCTCGACCTACGGCCAGGCGCCCGCTACCATGCCCAGGTGCGGGCCCAGCCCAGTGGGCCGTGGTACCAGGGCAGCTGGAGCGCCTGGTCCAAACCCGTGGTGGTCGATGCCATGGCCGATGCGGGTAAGGGACAGGGCAGGAGCCACACGGCTGATGGCAGAAGGCTGAGAATACTTGACGTGGGACGGGTAGCACCGGGCAGAGGGTGGCAGGCCCGCAAAGGGCTCGGTGGCGGCTGGTCCAGAGAGGGCTCCGGTCCCAGCGTTCCTCCCCCGGTGCAGGCTGGATCATCCCGAGTGTTACGGTGGTTCCGCTGCTCTTCACAGGAGTGCTGCTGGGGCTGCGCTGCACCTTCCCCTCCCTCTACAGGTAAGGGCCGTGCCTGGGGCAGGCGGGGCGGCCGGCACCAGCCCCGGGCACCCTGCCCGCGGCGTCAGGGCACCCCAAGGCTGAGGTTTGCCTTCGACACCCCCTTCCCAGCAACGTGAAGCAGAAGCTGTGGCCCCCCGTCCCCGACCTGCACCGCGCACTGGGCAGCTTCCTCCAGGAGAGCAGCAAGCACGGCCAGGTGAGCGGGCCGGGGCAGCGCCCGCCGCGGCCGAGCCCCCGGGGGCAGCTCGAAGGGCAGCG
>JAVJGI010000032.1:22906078-22927680 GCA_035590275.1 Ibycter americanus
CCGCAGCGCCATGGCGCAGTTCCTGTTCGAGGCCGACCTGCACGGGCTGCTGAAGCTGGACACGCCGATCCCGAACGCGCCGCCCGCGCGGTGGCAGCGCAAGGCCAAGGAGAGCGGCGCCCCCGGGCCCAGCCCCGCCGGCGTGTCGCCCATGAAGCCGGCCAATCGCTCCCACAGCTCCAGCAAGACGCCGTCCCGGACACCCGGTGAGCGGCAGCGACCGGCGGCGTGGGTTAGGTGGGGGCGGCGTTGTCCGGGCTGCTTGCCTGTATCTGTAGGGCTCTGGGCTCTGTGCCAGCTTGCCCTAGTCGGCTTGCTGGTCAGGCAGGAGGAGACGGGCAATGCTGCCAGGCTCCTGGGAATCACCCACCTTCTCCTCCCCGGCATGAGGTGGGCAGAGCTCTGGGGCTGGCTGAAATGCCTTGCTGGCACTGCTACGTGGTGGGACAAGTGTGGGTAAGACTGCTGTAACGAATTTGGATCCTCCCCTTACCTGTGAACTCTGGAATCGTTGTGCTAGACCCAAGGAGTTGTCTCCTGGCAGTCCCTAACCAGAGCTTAGTGCAATTATACAGGGGGGTGCAAAAATAATGAGTTGTGACTGGATGGTGTGAGCTGTCTGAGCCCTGTTTGTCTGGAACTTGTCTGGTAGATGTGATGTGGAAGAGTGCTGGGTTTGCTGTCTCTTGTAAGCTCTAATACAGGCTGTTCAATAGCTGTAAGACAATATTTATGCATGTGAATGCAGGTAAATCTGGATCCAAAATCCAGAGCACTCCAACAAGGGCCGGGGGGGATCGCTATATTCCCAACCGCAGCACTATGCAGATGGAGATGGCCAACTTCCTCCTAACCAAAGAGAATGACCCTGCTGAGGAGTCACCTACCAAGAAGGTGAGCGTCTTGCTAAGATTGCTACAATGATCACTACCAAACACCTAATCCTTCCTGGCCTTTTACAGAGAAGCAAACTGTAAGTTCAGTAGGCACGTGGAGCTGACAGCCCCAGCCATTACTGCTTCTAGCTCTGGGCTTCAGGAGCCTGGGATGAGGTGGAAGCTGTAGAGGCTGCAGATGGCACAGGTACACAGATGCTACACAGGAGCCTGAGCGTAGCTGCTCTGTAGGGTTCTTTCCCTAGGCACAGGGAAGAGCACAGAGCAGTACACCTCTGCTTCCACTCACTCTAGCCTGTGCTACTTCTGGTAGCAAAATTCAACTTTGGGCTAATGAGGCTTTAAAACAGAGCAGGCTACAGAGACAGAAAGCTGTGAGCCTGTGCACTGTAAAACTGCTGGTGGTAGCTATTCCGGGACAATGTCTACATGGGGAGCTATTCTGGAATGTCTACACTGTGTTCTGAAATCTGTTTATGAAGCATTTAGTCCCTTGTGGCTGTGGCTGTCCCCACTGGCAATGAGAAACTGAACTTGCCGCTCTTCTGTATGAAAACATGAGCAGGACAGTGTGCCAAAGTCTAAGAAAAAACTTTGACCTGCCTGCCTGTAGTTGACTTTCACAGCACTACACCTGCTAGAAGGGGGCTTAGGTGTATGCTCTGCCAGCTGCAGTTCTAAGTGCAGCATGGGCTTTGTGTTTCAAATGCCTCTCACTGAGGGTGGTTTATCTCTGTAGGAGCAACAGAAAGCCTGGGCAGTGAATCTGAATGGCTTTGATGTAGAAGAGGCAAAGATCCTCCGCCTCAGTGGAAAGCCGCAGAATGCTCCAGAAGGTATGATACAGGGTCTGTGTGAGTTGACTCAGCTGGAGAGATCTGGGCAGGGGAACAGCAACACAAAGGCCCCGTGTGTGGACACAGGAGAGATCAGCTGGCTTCTCAGAGCTCCTGTGCACACTGGAGTCTCCTGCCTTAGGGTTCCTGAGCCTGAAAGACTGCTTAACAGCTACAGTGAATTTCTTTACAAAAGCTGAAAGACTGCCAGCTGCTCACTTGTACTACAGGTGGCAAACATTCCTGAGGTCTGCAAAAGCTTCAAATTCTCTGCTGTGCACTTTGTAGCTTAACTGTCACTGAACATAATGGGATACAGAAAACCAAGTGCTTGTCAGCTAAACTTGTTGCTGTGAATCAGGGAGTTGGAGTTCACCCTGGTTCAGCAGTTCATCCTGCCAGTGATGTTGACACACTGCACTGTTCTGAGTGTATCTCTTTCCTCAGGACTTCACTTTCACTGGAAGGGATTTCTAGTTGGGTGAGCAGCGGTTAGCTTGGAGGAAAAAGTAACTTGTGTTAATAAAAATGTTCCTCTGCGCACAGGCTATCAGAATAACCTGAAAGTGCTCTACAGTCAGAAACTGACACCTGGATCCAGCAGGAAGAATGGCAGATACATTCCCTCAATGCCAGACCGGATCCTGGATGCACCGGAGATCCGCAATGACTATTGTAAGTAGGCTGAAATGTTAGTGCTGGGCAAGGAGATCATTCTGCACTGGAGTGCAGTTCCTAGGACAGTGTAACTGGGCTGTTTCAGTATCTTAAGCACTCAGGCTGAAATATAGTGTTCATGTGTAGCCATAGTAGGAACAGTGGTCCAAAGTGATGTGTAGATGACTTGGATCAGGGCTAACTGACACCACTAGCAGGGCATGGTGACACCCAGAAGGTGTCCCCTTACCTGTATGTGTATGCTCACACATATGTGTGTGTGCATACACCTGGTGCAGGTGGAAGATCTGACATCAGCACTGGTGAAGAGCAGGGCTCTCTAGGTAAGCACAGCGTGACCTGCATTGTTCTTCCAAACTGTAGATCTGAATCTTATTGACTGGAGCTCTCAGAACTTCCTGGCAGTGGCTCTGGACAGCTCTGTCTATCTGTGGAATCACACCTCTGGGGAGATTATCCAACTGCTGCAGATGGAGCATCCGGATGATTATGTTTCCTCTGTGTCCTGGATTAAGGAAGGAAACTACCTTGCTGTTGGCACAAGTAATGCTGAGGTCCAGGTAAGTGCAGGAGTAAAACTAGAGGTGTTGTCTAGGGATTGCTGGAGCTGTGGGGCCTTGGGACAAAGGCTTGGCTAGCATAAGAAGAGTGCAATGCACCCTGACTTGTCTTGTCTGGTGTGGGGTGGAAATGTCCACAGCCAGTGACCAGCTGCAGCATGCAAGGCAGTGTTTGGTTTTGGGGTTTTCTGACACCTGAAATCAGTTACCTTCTGTCCGGTAGGCATGTAAGATACAAATGATCTCTGCTACCATACTGACAAGGTTGAATACCAGAGCCTGTGCAGTGAGGTTTCTAGGGCAATGCAACAGGGCTGGGTTTCTTCATCCTCTGAAGAACTTACTGCTCTGCCTCTCTAGCTATGGGACATACAACAGCAGAAACGTCTCCGAAATATGACCAGCCATTCTTCCCGTGTGGGGTCTCTCAGCTGGAACAGCTACATCCTCTCCAGGTAAAGCAGTGTGTCCGGGTGGGTGAGGGACAGTGTCCAGCTGTTGCAGATTCCTGTCCTAGAT
The DNA here is from genome assembly GCA_035590275.1 of Ibycter americanus. Classification (NCBI taxonomy): domain Eukaryota; kingdom Metazoa; phylum Chordata; class Aves; order Falconiformes; family Falconidae; genus Ibycter; species Ibycter americanus. The sequence goes on from JAVJGI010000032.1 coordinate 22,909,568, forward strand.
CTGTGAGCGGTGCAGGTTAGGGATGGCAGAGCGGAGTCTCTGTCCTGGCTTGGGATTCTTACTCAGCCTGTTCTGTTGGGACTATGGGGAGAAGGCCTCTCTTCTCTCTTGCCCTTTGTGCTGAAGTTGTGAAGAGCTTCTGCAGCTGCTTTGCTCACGCCAACAGGTCAGCAATGCTGGTAATGCTGGCTGAAACCCTGTGGCAGGTACAGCAGTCTTGCAACAATACAAAAATGGATTTTGATGAAAGTATTTGCCAGCCTGACCCTGCAAACCTTCTCTCTGCAGTGGCGCACGGACTGGCCACATCCACCACCATGATGTCAGAGTGGCTGAGCATCATGTGGCCACACTTGCTGGCCACACACAGGAGGTGTGTGGACTCAAGTGGTCTCTGGACGGCCGCTACCTGGCCAGTGGTGGCAATGACAACCTGGTGAACATCTGGCCATGCACCCAGGGGGACAGTGGAGACTTTGCTCCTGTACAGACCTTCACTCAGCACCAGGGTGCTGTCAAGGTGAGTGCAGGGCTGCTGTGGGCACGTGCCTGTGTGCAAGGCAGACATGCAGCACTGGCTGTGCACAGGTTGCCTCTTGCATGTCTTAGAACTAACCCTTTTTTCTCAGGCTGTGGCATGGTGTCCATGGCAGTCAAATGTTCTAGCTACCGGAGGTGGGACTAGTGACAGACATATCCGCATCTGGAATGTGTGTTCTGGCGCCTGCCTCAGTGCTGTTGATGCCCATTCCCAGGTGAGACATGAACTTGAAGACAAACACCTTCTAGCAGGACACCTATACAAAGCTGCTGGCTCCTGAGGCCTGGGAAAGGAGGGAACCATGCTCATCTCTGGGTAGTGAGCATCAGCACGTGTAGTTTGTCTTACCTGCAATACTGCCTCTTCCCAGGTCTGCTCTATCCTGTGGTCAACAAACTACAAGGAGTTCATTTCAGGCCATGGCTTTGCACAGAATCAGCTGGTTATATGGAAGTATCCAACAATGGCCAAGGTCACTGAGCTGCGAGGTAGGCTGGGCCCTTTTGCCTGGGGAAGGGAGGGCTGCTTGAAGCTGAAGGCAGATGTAATCCTTGGTTTGAGCAAACTGGTGGTCCAGCCTGGAGCACTGCTGATGCAGAACAGTGTCTAGCATGCTGCTAGAGGGAGGCACTCCTGTGAGCTGCCGGAAAAGCACTGTTGCTCCAAATGCATGCTGAGGATGTGAATTCATGCTGCTGCAGCATGGTGTGGGGACAGCTGTGCAAACTGGTGGGGCTCATGGGGCCTACAGGAGTAAATGTATCTATTCTGTTAGAACCAGAGGGACCAGAGCACGTGGTGATCAGGCCAGCCCTGACTGCACACCTCTTTCTCCTCAGGTCACACTGCTAGAGTCCTGAATCTGACTATGAGCCCTGATGGTGCAACAGTGGCCTCAGCAGCTGCTGATGAAACACTGCGGCTCTGGCGCTGTTTTGAGATGGACCCCGTAAGGAAGAAGGAGAAAGAGAAGGCAAACAGTGCCAAAAGCAGCATCATTCACCAGGGCATCCGATAAGTTCACAGGGCTGTTGTGGGAAGGGGAAAAACTTGGTTTACACACTGTACAGTATTTTAAATGTTAATAAACTGCTTTAACTTGACTTTTTTTTATGGAGGTGATGGAAAAGGCTGTGGCTTGCAGAGCCAAGCCCTTCCTCCCTGAAGTATGGGATCTGGGCGAGTGGTGGAGTGGTGAAGGATGCTGTGCCACCGCCGTACTTGTCCCTCTGTCCCAGTTAAGGCAAGTATGTCACAATCAGCAGTTCTACCACAGGGAAGCTGTAGCCTAGGTGACTTCCTAGCCCTCTGTTCCTGGTCAGGGTCTGAAAACGGATACTTCCTCCAGTGGGGCTAGGAGGAAGTGCCCTTAACTTGCCTCAGCTTCTATAGACCAGTGAACCAGCTCTGAACTGGCTCCTGCCTAAGGCAAGGCCCTCTGGTGCCAGATGTAGTGGGGAAGGAGCAAGACTCAACTGAAAGCACAACATATCTGTGTCCCCAGCTTCTGCTGTGTCCTGTCTCTTGGCCAGGTGCACCTTACTGTGCCTCTGCAGGCAACTACCAGCAGTGATCACCTGTGCCAGAGCAGTCTGGGGACTTGTTCTTGGCAGTCTGAGCTGCAGCACTGCCTGCACACAGCAGTTACTCTTGTTCTGCTATGTGCAGCCTCTGTGCTGCAGCCAATGCTGCCTGTTCTTTTAGTGCTAGGTTAGAACAGCTGCTTTTGCAGTAAGTGTAGTACTGAATTGAGGAGCCAAATGCTACTGGGAAAAAAGGGGGGGGTACAGAGCCTGGCAACATACAGCAACAGCACTAATCACTCCAAAGGCAAGAAAGGGGCTGGCAATGGTATGAAGCCTGATGCAAAACAAAAGGTTAGTTTTGCTGTGGCAAACTTGGACATCTGTGCAAGAGGCTCCCAAAGCACCATCAACCCAGTGCAGGGCCCTTAGTCATACATTCTTCCAGCAGCCCTGATCTCTGCCCTCCCCTCCTGCTGAGGGGAAGCCCTGGTGCCAAGCTCAGGCTGCATATGGGGAAGCAGGCAGCAGAACTCAGCTGACAGCTGGTAGAGCCTGACTCCCCAGCACTTGGCAAAATACATTTTTTTTCAGGTTCACTTTTGCTAGTGCAAGCTGCAGGGAGTGTATCTGAGCCTTTACCCAAGTAAAGCCATGCTGCTCTGTAGCCATGGTGTCTGAGGTTGTGGGGCTGCACCAGACCCACCAAACCTGTCCTTCAGCTGCACCAGCACTGCCAGAAGCTGCCAGGGACACTGTACAGCAGCTGATTAGCACCTTGGCCTGTGCAAAGCAGCTCAACAAAGCCCATGGCAGCTTTGTTCTTCGGGGAGAGTTTGCAGGCAGCCTGAGCCTAGCACAGTCCTGAAGTCCTGGCCTGAGGCATGAAGCCTCCCATCAGCCTGTGATTAGCTGAAGGTGGATTATTAACTGTTTTAACCTTCCTCTCAGCACAGTGCCATGTTGTACCTGGCACTAGGCTCCTGCTCTGCCTCCTGAGCTTTAAGGCAGCTGCAGCTTTCAAAGGTGGGCAGCACTGGCACCCATTTGTGCTGTGGCTAGCCAGTGCACACCCCACCCCTACTGCTGATATGGGGGGCAGATTCAAGCAACCACTTGCAGCAGGGCTGTTGGTACACCCCCATTTGGCCACCTGGGGAAGAGCAGGGGAGGTTCAAGGGAGGAAGAAGTAGCTCTCCTCCCTCCTCAGAAGCAAATACTAGAACAGCAGCTGGATCTAATGGGGAAGGGGATGCAGCCTAATGAGAGCTGTGCTGCTGTTGTAGGAGTGCTGCCCCACACCCCTGCAGTTTGATGCTGGGAGTTAGTGCAGACTTGCCCTGGAGCCCCACAGCAGATTAAGGCTTCCAGTGGTTCCTGACCTTGGAAGGAAGGCTTTACATGCCTGAAAGCTGGCATGTTTTCTTCACTCCCAAAGTTCATCTGTATCAGACAGAGCCTGTCTTGCCTCTCTCCTGCTAAGAGATATACCATACCCATCCCCAGAAGCTGTGCATTACACCCCTTGAAAGTAATCTGTGCATTACTAGAAAGTGATATTGCAGTGTCTTCCTTCGGCCCCATACTAGTCCTACGGCCTGGGAGAGAGGAGGAACAGAGGAAGGAGCTGGCAGGCTCCCGCAGGCCCAGGAAACACTGCCATATAAGGTGTGAATTCAGCTCAGAGCAGCAGCCCAGACTGACCCATGACAGCATATAAATTACCAAGTGCCATGGCCAGCCCATGGAAAGATCACAGCTAACAGGAACAATTGGAGGAAGGGAGAGTAGAACACACACAGAGAACCCAGCATACCAAGCATAAGTAGTCTAAAGAATTGTTACTATTTTGGGCAAAAGCAAAGACGGTCCTCTCTTTACCAAGAGCCAGCTGGGGGGGGGGGAGAAAGAGGCTAGACAGGAAAGTTCCATCTCAGCTGGGCTGTCATCTACAGCTCCTGAAGTGATGACTTCTAAGCACAGAATTAATGTTGCACACTACTTCAGCAGGGACCAGAATGAGCTCTGCTGCCAGTCCTTGCCCAGAGAGAAGCAGCAACAACTAGGAGAACACTACACAGTGCAGCAGGCAGATCCCATTTTAAGGCCTCATACATACAAGGGCACTGAGCCTTGTAAAACTGGGTGATGCCCGCCTGCACTTAGGCATATTAGTCACAGCAGGTCACTCAGAGAGGTTTTCCTACATTTCAGAGCACAGCCATGAGGAATACAGCAACTCAGGCAGGGTCAGCAGAGCTCTCCCTCACACCAAGCCCTGTTCTAGGGCTTTGGCTGGACATCCACTAAAACCCTCCCACGCCACAACCAAACTACAGTGAAACTCAGTTTCTGAAAGCCTGCTGGTCTAAGGCACTCCTCCCAGCCACAAGCAGCCCACCCCTCTTCCCAGGCTTCAGTCTCCACCCAGGAGGGCCCCGGCCATGAGGTGATGGGGAAGGCAGCACTGCACCCTAACAGCACTGAAGAGAAGCCAGACTGTCCCAGCCAGGCAAAATGCATTTCTGTAGTACGAGCAAGGCAGCAACAGCAGCAACATAAACCTCCTGATCAACTGGAGCTGTGTTCTGCACAGACCCACGCTGCAGGGGCATTCACAGATGGCAGCAGCTTTAGCAGATGCCGAAAGCAGACTGCTGTTTCCCCATCACCTCGGTTTCCAGGGTCTCTGGTCCCTGCTGTACCACACCTCAGCTCCCCAGGATTTCTGAAAAGCAGCAGCTCCTCCTGGGCAGCTGGCCCAGGTCCCAGCCCACACCCACACTCCACCCCAGCCATTCTTTGACAGGGTGGAGCCACTTTCACAACAGGAGCCTTGACACATTTCCTGCCCTGAGCCCTGCTCTACCAAAACACTTGGAAACAATCTGCCATCTGCTTCATCAGCACAGTGCTATCGCTTTCTCCCCCCAACACACAAACCTGCTACGCCAGCTGCTTCTTCCAGCCCTGCCTCCAACCACACTGGGCAGGACAAGCACCTGGAACAGTTTCTGCACACAGCAAGCCAGAAAAACAAGAAGGCAGAGCCATTTCTCCTTCTGTCTGTTTATTTGTGATAGAAGAGCAGCCCGATCTGACAGGGCCTGGCTCCTTCACCTCATCCTCAAGGCCATGAGCATGGTTTCAGTTACAGCCAGAGCAGGTGATGGGCACCAGGCCCTGCACTGCCCTGCTGTAGGGCAGGGTACGCCTTCACCCAGGCCCAGTCAGATCCACAGAGGGAAGAGGTACTCACTGTTGCACCACAGCAGGGCACACTACAACCATCCTCTACTGTGTTCACACTGGGCCAAGCAGGGCTGGTCCCCAGCAAGAGAGCCCAGGAGCTGATTCTAGGGGCACTTATTGCTCAAGTCTTGAGTTTGCAGAAGTGGAAATGGTCCAAGACAAGGCTGAGCTTGGCCTCCCCCACTCTGGAGCAAGCCACCAGCTGCCATACAGGATCACGTAAGTGTGGCTAAAGCACACACCAAGCACCCAGCCCAGGCACAGAAAGGCAAGGCAGCCTGGGCTCATTGTGTGGGGGAGGAATTTCAAGCTGTCACAAACCCCGCGACATACTAGGCACAGAGCATGTGTACTGTACTGGGCAGGTCTGGACCCTCGAGTCCCATACACACCACCCCTACATTCTCCACAGCCATGCCTGAGCACAGATATGCCAGGGCAGGACCCCCAACCTAGGCACACAGGGACCAGAAGGGACATGCAGCACTGTGGTATGGAACAAAATGGCACAAGGCATGGTAGAGCAGGAGCACTCACACTTGAGCTGGCAGCAGCAAGCAGCCAGGGACAAGTCCGCTCATCCACACAAGCTCTCATGAGACAGGGGAGAGGAGAGGGCACCAGGACAGGGACCAGTCTCTTCTTTTGGTCCTACTCAGAAGGAAATGGCCCCCAGGCAGAAGGGCCAGATGTAGGCACTTGGGGGAAGTTCCTTTGGAAACACTGGAATGGGACTGCAGCCCCACAGCTGTGATGCAGGCAGCTGCCTCTCTGCTCAGCCACACTGAGAAACAGCACAAGCCCTCCCAGGAGCAGGAGAAGTTGCCCATGGCTGCTCAGAGCAGAGGGGCTGGGCATGCAGACAGAGGACAGCAGGGCTGGACACAGGGGTACAACAGTCTGTAGGCACTTGACTTGGCTTTGTGGCACCCAGGAGCAGGGGAACAGGTCCCAGCTGCCTCTGCCCCGGGGCTCTCATTGGCTCTGGGAGGGCCTTGCCCTCTAGTTGGCTTTGACCTTGCCATTGGTGACAGTGCCATTCTCATGAATGCTGCTACCGTTGTGCTGGGCTGCTTGCTGAGCCACCCTGGGCAACCGTTTACCCTTGGTGTAGGACTGGTACCAAAAGTTGGAGAAGAGGATGAAGAAGATGGTTCCATAAATCCAGATGAGATGGATGAAGATGGGGAACTGGTACTGGCAGCTGGGCATGAAGTAATACTGAGAGATGTGGACGGAGACAATCACAAACTGTGCCTGGGAGCAAGTCAGAGCAGGGACAAGTTATTCATGGGAGCAGGGTCAGGGATCCCACTAAAGACCTCCTTTCTAAATGAAACTAGTAGGCTCCTTTCCCACTCTGAAGTAGATGTCCTTATGGTGAAGCAGTCAGCAGCAGCTGGAAGAGGCAGGCACAAGTCTCAAGGCAGCACATGCCTCTTCACCCTCCCACTGTGGCTGCAGCTCAGGGGCAGCAGGCTGAGCAGCACCTACACACTAACCAGGCTGATAGGGCTATTGGAGGCCCACAGTGGGCCAGAGCAAGCAGCTGCAGAAGAGACAGCTACAGCTGCTGGCTGCACCTTTCATAGGTACAAGGGGTGGCCTGCTCCTCTCACATCAGAAGCTGAGGGCACACGCCCTGCTCCACAGCACCGACTCACCAGCTGGATGGCTGTGATGTGCTTCTTCCACCACAGGTACTTCTGAAAGGCAGGTCCTGCTGCTGAGAGCCCATAGTAGAAGTACATGACAACATGCACCATGGAATTGATCATGGCATGGAATGAACCCATTCCCCCTGTTAAGACACATTTTCATTAGCGTAAGTCAATCCTCCACAGCAGCCTGTACTACAAGGAGCTCCTAGTAGCACAGCAGGGCCAAAAAACCCTTCTCAGCATGCTGGGGCTAACCCCACCTTTCCCCAAGCTGTGCACCCAGACAGTTTTTAATCTTACCTGGACCAAACTTTGCTCCCCACCACCAGCTCCAAGGCAGAACAGAGTGGTGGAAGAGGTGCAGGAATGTGACCTGTTCATTCTTCTTCCGCAGGACAAAGATCACCTGCAATGAGAGTCCAACAGCGTCAAGGATCTGCTGCCCTGAGAGCAGCTAGAGCAGGCTGAGCCACTAATTCAGCATATGATCTCAGTGATGCTTCCCCCACCTCCAAGCTTACTGCCACCACACAATAGCTCACCCTAGAGCTTCCACAGTTATAACATACCAAGAGTGGGCTCCTTGGCAGTGAGGCCAGACAGACTACTAGGTCAGACTGGAAGGGCTGAAGAAAGCACCTACCCCAAAGTACACTGGGCCCCAACTCCCTGCCCAGCGAGCAGTGACAAGGCATCCTCAGCAACTCACTCACCGTGTCCGTCAGTTCGATGAACTTGGAGAAGACAAAGAGCCAAGCAACACTGACCATCTGTAACAGAACAGGTTAACATTTTAGACCCGCCTCCACCTGAACATGCCCAGTGACCAAGGGTCTCCATAGAGTAATCCTGCAGTGAAACCAAGGGCCAGGAACTATAAGTTCTCTGCCTCAGGAGAGGCACCTGTGACCTTGCTGTCTAAACAGAAGCACTAAAGGCCACCCCCACCCTTACCAGGAGAGGGATGAGAACTCACCCTGAGGGCCTTGGGGTCCTGCGAGAAGTCCACAGGGTCACATCGCCACGTGTACCCAGTAAGCCACCCTGCCATCAGGAACTACAACAAAAGCATCATCAAGGTGACGCCCAACACATCACCCACTGCACTTCCCAAGCCCTGCACAGAAGGGCAGAGAACAGCCTGCAAAAGGGCTCCCCACCACCCATGCAGTCTGCATGCACTGCTATATATATGCCAGACAAAGCCTACTGCCAACAACTCACCTCATAGACTATGTAGAGTGACAGTCCCACCAGAAAGAAGTTGTATAGGACCATGAACTTTTTCAGGTTTAAAGGCTTCCTGTTAGCCATTAGCCGGGGACCCAAGGATAGTACAAAGTAGACATATGCCAGAAGGATGCCCATCACAAGGAATGGGGACTGCATCAGTGGATAATCAGCAATGCGGGGGTCTGTGGAGAAAGGCACGATACAGAGTGGTTAGCATCCTCACCCCAACCTGCTGCCAGCAATGCTACTGCCAGAGTGGAGGCAAGGACTTGGCAATCCTGTTCTCCTAGGACAGGAGTACAGGTAGGGAGGGCAGTCTGGGCACAGAGGCTGGTGAAGCCAGCTGAACTCAGTAAGGTACAGCCTGAAGCCACACTGCAGGGTAGCTGGAGATCTTCCACGCAGGAGAGCAGAAGTGCCCCAAAAGGCCCTGCACAAGCACTGAGGCAAGACAGCCTCATAACAGGCAGCCCAAAAAACCCCAGAGCTGTATCTATGTCAGGGCAGAGGTAGGATGCAGCTAGAACCAGATTGCTTCAGGGATGACAGACCATCCCCCCTCATGCCTGTGGCAATAAGCCTGCCCACAGCTGGGCAGAGCCCAACACTCACCTGCTTTCTTCATGAAGTCCTGATACATGGTCACAATCCCCTCCATGGTGGTGGCAGTATCTCTGTGGAAAGAGGAAGGGCAGATCAGGCAGATATTTTCCCCAGGAGTGCAGCCTGCAGAGCACAGCCCTAGAGCTTCAAGTTTCAAGCACAGCTTGTGAAGTACAGTCATGTGTACATGGCCAGCATTGCTCTCCTCTCAGCTGATCACACACCAGCAACCACTTTCCAGTTGAGCCATATGCTCCCTGCTTCTCACTGAGCCTGGCCCTGTCTCCCCAGCTCTGCTGGGAACCCCATCACCCACCACCAGCGGTCCTTCCAAGGCAGGATCTGAACATTTCAAGCCAGCTGGAAAGTTTCCAACCTCAGCACCATCTCCAGCCCCTTACTCTTGCTCCTGCTGTACAGGCTCAAGCATTATCACCTACAACCACCATGATGTTGCCACCAGCCTTGCCACCCATGCCCACCCAACACACTGCTCTGCTTGACTCTGGCGCAAGGTCTCCAAGGGAAATGCAGAGCTGGCCCACACTCTCCACACAGCAGTGCTTTTATGATCAGCTTTGGGCTCCTGTCCAGTGACCCTCACCAGAGAAGAGACACAGCACCACTGGCAGACCCACTGCATGAGGAAGGAAAGCCATTGGTTCAGAAGCAAACACCAGTTTCTGGTGTCAGAGTTCCTGCTTTTGCATCCTTGCACAAAACTCTCCTGACAAGAGCTACCACCCCATAACCCAGCACCTCAGAGGCTAGGTGCAGTCTCCTTGGCAATGACATTTCCACTCCCCTTCCAGACAAGGTACAGTACCCCCAGATAGCGGAAAGCTGCAGGAGAAGGATATAAGGCTGCAGAGAAAAGGACTGGCACTCCCCACACTTGCTCAGCCTTGCTATGAGCACGCACCAGACAGTGATTCAGACAGATGCTCTCCAGAAAAGCAAGAAGGGCCCAGGCTCTTGCTGCTGCAGGCAAGTTTGAAACACCCTCACACAGCGCCTTGTGCTCCCCAACCTCTCCCCAGCCCACAGGATACCAGAGCAGCAGGAAAGCAGGCAGAGCACAGATCCAGCCTCACCTGATTCACCCACCTGCAAGGGAGGCATTCCCCACAGCTGCTACCAGATACTCCACCCACCCCTTCCTCCAGGAAGGTACACAGCAATCACTGCCCAGGCACAGGCCTGGGGAAACAGGTCCCCAGCCCAGTCTCCCCAGATTTATTGCTGCTGCCACCAGGAAGCACACAGCCTCTCCCAGACCAGCAGCCAGGAGGCTGAAGTCAGAGTAACCTTCTTCCCAGTAAGGTCCCAGCTGGAGTATCCTGCAGCCACTGCCACCTCAAGCCCTCCCCAGCATCACTCCTTCAGCTTTGCTGCAAGAGTAAGAGCTCAGCAAAGTCCCTTTTGCTCTAGCTGGGACCCATGCAGGACAGCAGCAGACACTATAAAGCACCTACACAACAGGCTTCACTGGCAGCAGTCTTCACAGGGGCCCGGCACACACCATTCTGGCTCACCACTCTTTGCAAGTCACTTTAGTGCAGCAACAGTGCTGGCTCTGGGCCCTGTGCCTGCACAGTCATACCCCCCTGTGCTCCTCCAAACTGGGGAGTGCCACACAACCTCTCTGCAACAGCAGTAGGGTGGAACACACCCCCACTTCACCCCCATCCCCCAAAGTACCCACTCCTCCAAGCAAGGCTCCGGAGCAGCCTGCGCAGCCACACACCCCACTGACGGAGTTCAAGAAGTTTTGCTGTGCTTCAGAAAGCACAGAAGGTGGTCCCCCATGCCACGGTGGGAGGTAGCTGCAGCAAAGCCCACTTGGGACAGATCCTCACACCTCAGGGGCACCAGCAGCACACAGATGCTCACCTTTCCAGCCCAAGGTTTCAAGGGGTTTAATAGCAAGGAATACTTACTTGTAGTATCACTGTGACACAAGTAATATTTCAGGTCCTGGGCACTACCAAGATCATCCACTCTCCACAGGCAACAGAGGCCAGAAAAAGTGTAGCAGGAACTACATCATCCTTGAGACCCACTCAAGGCTCCAGCTGCAGGAAATACAGTAAGTACAAGTCCTGAAAGCTGCTGAGCTTTATGTTGCTTTAGTGGCCAAGAGCAAGCTCTGAACTTGTCTGTCTAGTTTCAGCTTTCAACCACTACATCCAGCTACACCTTTATTTGCTAGATTGAGAAGCCCTCAAGAGTTAGCTCCCAGCACAGGTACCTGACTATTCAAGCTCTGTATTTATCTTATCAAGCTGAATGAGTCAGCCTTACTACAGGTCCAGGACAGAGACAAAACCCTGCAGAGTACTTGCCTATTTTGGGCAAGCTAGGATGAGAAGATCATATCAGTCACCCACAAGCTCAGAGCTACATCTCACAGTACAGGGACACACAAGCTCAGGCACTATGGGTTACTTTGCTGACCTAATGCCAGCAATGCTGCAGCACCACTGGCCAACTAGGACCCCAGCTCAAAACAATTTGGGGTCCCAGGACACTGGAGACTTGGGTGAGAAGACTCATACTGCAGCTTTGCCCTGACAGACCTGCCAAAGGCTGCACAGAGCACACAGCAGACAAGAGTCTTCCTGGCAGCAGCCCTGAACCCAGACAGCTGTCCCCCCAAGCAGTGGAAGAAGTCCACTTCAACCCAGCACTAGCACATAAGTCCCTACCAGTGTGAAGAGCAACATCTCTCTTATTGCTGTGCCTTATGACGCACCTCCAGCATTCCTACAGTCATACATGCCTCAGGAAGACAGGAGGCATTGGACTTGTCCTGAACACAGGCTCTGGGCAAGCACCAGGACAGAACTAACAAAGTTATGCTATAGGCCCTTATGAGAAGGGCCTATGCATTTTCCATAACTTTCCTAGGCAGAATATCCTGCTGCATTCAGCTAGCAGGGCAACTACATATCCAGGGAAGCCCCAAGGTTTTCAGGTCTTTGCAAGACTAGTACCCCCACTGGCATGCTACACAGTCCTGCATTAGACAGAGGCTGAAGTGTGCCTTGCTCAGTGGGCAGATGCAGGTACACCTCACCCTCCTCTGTCTCCCAAGGGGCAGCCACTGGCCTTGAGGTGTTGGCAGTCCAGCTGCAAAGGGGGAGTTACAGAGCAGGTCCAAGCATTACCTTCACTAAGCAGGAGGATGGGAAGTGCACTGGCCTGCCTGAGCCATGATGGCTCCATACCAGCCTTTCTGCTGCTGGCAGGGGTTCTTCAGCACAGAGCAAGAAGTGCCTGGGAACCTGAATTCACCTCTGCCATCTCCTCCACACACAACACCAACACTTCATGTCTCTCTGCACTTTGAGGTGTTCACCATCCCGCCAGGCATCTGCTCTTACTGCACATCACACACTGCAGGTGTTCACAGCTCAGTGGTTGGTATCTGTCCTCTCTGCACAGGGGAGACTTTACCCTCCTTTGACTCCTCCCAGATCCTGATCCTCTTGGACAAGGGGCTGGGAGGAGATGGGGAACCCAAAGCCAAGCCTTCAACAGCCGAAGAGAAGTCAAACAAGTCCAAGCATCCCCAAGCACCAGGAACCCTTGGGGCCCAAACACACCCTGCATGATACCTACTGACCTTGCAACACATCTCCTTCCACCTTTCACCAACAAGGTGTCACTTCCCCACCTCAGTGAGAGAGTTCCCACCATTTGCAAACCAGAGTATCAGGCCACGTTCTGCCCCAGTAACCAACATCAAGGATTAGATACTTGCTTACACCAAGCAATGTGTACACTGCATATTTCCAACGAGCTATACAGCTAATTAGTGCAACTTCAGCATGAACAGCAAGGCCCTTTAAAAACAGCCCCAGCAGCCAGGCCACAGCACTGGGAACCATGACACTGACAGAGCAGGACTGAACCTAGTTTTCTTTGTTAACAGCCTCACAGTGTGCATCTCTCCCCACACAGCAACCACCTGCAAGCAACACTCAGCCCCAGCCATCCAACACCCAGCACTCCTACCCCATCAGCACTGGAGTCAGAAATCAGTCCTGTAAGAAGTATAAAAGCAAGCCACCCTCATCTCCCCACTAGTTTAATTACAGGCAGCACCAAAACAGTCTGGTAGGTGGCCACAGAGCAGCCACCTCAGGGAGAGCTGGCACAGGGCCCTTGCTGAACTGGCTAAAGCAGGCCTGGCCACTGTGGGGCTCCCAAGGAAATAGCAACCCTCAAAGGTCAGGAGATAACCAGCTGGCCAGGTATCAAACCAACCTGCATCCCTGACCTACAAGCTGGCAACAAGGCTTGCTGCCTGATGTAGCTCTGAGCTCCACAGCCTCTCAGGAAGAGGCATCTTCATCCCCCAGCTCCCCGTCACAGCACCTGCCCAGCTTCCTAAAGCTCCAGAAAGTCATTGTGGGGTCCAGCAAGGACTGCACAGAGCTCTGTGCACCCAGGAAGTGTTTTCCAGCAGAGCTATGGGGACCTGTGGTTCAGAAGAATCCACCAGCAGCAGCCGCTGCTCTGGAAGAGTGGGACTGACCAGCCCAGGGTCTGCTGGCCCCAGACCAGGCACACACAGGGCTGTGCACAGCATGTGCTGAGGCTGACACTGCAAACCATCACCAAGAGCTCTCAGTCACAGCTCCAGCAGCCTTCCTGAGCTTATGCACAAGTGAATCCAGCAAGACGGGGAACACAAAACTGTCTGCCCTGAACACCACACAAGCAGTAAGGCAGTCAGAGCAAGTCAACACAGAGAAGGAGCCTGGCCAGCCCTAAGCAGCTAAATCCTGTTCTTTATCAACTCTGCAGTGGGATCACTCCAAGGCTAAAGTTTACAGTGAAGCACAGAACACTGGATTTGGATCTCCTCCTGCTGCTCTGTGCCCTGGTAAAAGGGAGAGGAGCCTGTAACCAGACACACAGCATACTTGCTTCACACATAGCATCTCAGGACACCAGCTCTAGCACATGCAGAAGAGAGCAAGCACTTAACAGGTGAGCTGTATTCAAGTACACCTGTATTACTGCTAATGATTTCAGCCATCTGACTGAAGGCTCAGTTAAGGCACTGTTGCCCACATGCTACTAAAGTCATGTTTTTACCCTCAAGAGGAATCACTGCCAAAAGATGCCTGTGCACCATGGCACAGAAGACCAGTCTGGCAGGAAAGCGTGAACTGCTATGTTTCAAGCATAGAAAGTCACACCAGCACATTAGGGCAGAGGAGGAAAGTAGCTCTCCTAGCCTGGCACCTTGGCTCTGAGGATCTGGGGCAGACTCTGATCAGTATTTGAGGACAACCAGTCCCAGAACTCTCAGTCCACAACATAACCACAAAGTCTACAAAGAAACTTCATACTAACATCACCAGATAAGTTTTCCTACTTGAATCACATCCATTTGTCACTTCCTCTGGCTCAGCTACTTCATGCTGAGTTAAATAACATTGCTAACAGCCTGGTACCATATGCTCTGCATCAGCATACCCTGAAGTCCGTATAGGACTGTGTTCACAGAGGAGGGATGCAAACTCTCAAATCCTTGATATGCAACAGCTCTTGCAGGAGTCACTGGCTGAGAGCTGCTCCTGGCACATGGGTCCAAGTGGCAGGAGGCAACCTGTCTAAAGTTGAGGAGTTTCCCCATCTTCACCAAGTGTGCGTTAATACTCTACCATTATCTCACACATTGGCTGTAAAACCCTGAGGCCTTTGGATAGCATCCTACAAACTGAGATTAAGCTCTCCCCTTCCCATGCTTGCTGGAAGCTGGGAGAGCAAAAGACAACTCCCAGATTAGCAGACAAACTCTGCAGAGCCTAAGCAGTCAGCACGGCACCTTGCAAGTTTTCAGGGGAAGGAGCAAGCCCATTGCAACAGGGTACTAGTAACCTTGTACAAAAAACAAGGCAGGTAATCAGAATTCAAGGTCCCACAAGAACATGTTGCAGTAAAAGGTGTATATGCCACAGCGCGCACAGTGTTTTTTTTCCAGGGACAGCACCTCCCCAAACTGATCAGGCAAGCTGTTACAGTAGGCTTACTCCTTATCACATTCAACACTAGTAGCTGTATATTCAGGGCATTGGTATCAGTACAGAGGAGAGCAGCTGGGGAAAAAAAAGCAGGGAAAAGGCCACACTAGGTTTAAAGCCTGACATAGCAAGAAACAAAGGAGTAAAGTGAAGGAAGAAAAGAAACAGAGGACAAGATGCCTACAGAAGTGGGAAAAAAGTATTTCCTTTCTGAGCTAACCACACTGAGCCATGTCCACTCCTTTGTGCAGCACCAGGTGAGGAGTGAAGGAAGCGGAGATGGCTGGTCCCCCTCTCTGAAGTGATGGCACCCAGCAGCCCCCCCAGGGTGCATGGGAGAGCACATCAGGAAGGACAGAATAGACAGGTGACACAGGAGGGCAGGTAGGGCTAGCTTGAGCAAGGCTGACTCCTGACACGCACTTCTAGAAACAGGTCAAGCCTTCTGAAGCCCTCTAGCAGAGGAACACAGAGCACCCCTACCTGGAGGCAAGAAAGGCTGTACCAGAGCATTCATCTCTGTGGTTTTAATCGTTATGCAAGTGCCTCACTACAAGGCTTCACCTCTGTTCCCACAGCAGTGTCTGTAATCATTACACAGTAATGATTAACATGCTCTGGCCCCATCCAGGCCTGTGCATTAATTGGACATGCACACCAAGACAAGATGGACAACAGAAGTCCACAAAGCAAGATGCAGAAAGGAAAGACTCCTAAAACCTTTCCAACAGTTCTGTCTGGGCCATTCAATAAGTCCAAGTGTGAACCCAGAGCCACCTCTCACTGAGACAAGGGGTCACTGCCTGGAACTCACCATGACATCGGCTTCGGGCCTCACTACCCTCCACATCAAGAAGGCAGTGCAGTCACACAACCACTTTCCAAAAAGAGAAAGATCTCTAACAATACTAGAAAAGTCAGACTCCAGCAGCACAGTATAGGCACCAGCAATCTCAACAAGCATAAGGCTTAATAGATACCACCTTTAACAGGGTTCATAGCCCTCCACACACAAAAACAAGCAGCATTAGGCCTGATTATCTCCACACAGGTGTACATGGACCACCTGAAGCCAGGGCTGTTGCTCCTACTGCTGGTCCTCTACAGACAGAGACAGCCTCTTAGGGGTAAGCAGAAGCAGCATGAGATATAAACCTGTATGTATACAGAGCAAATCTATTAAAAACCATCAGGTCAAGCTAGCCAATTTGATCCACAGGGCAAAAGCAATCCTTGCAGCAAGGCTGGAGAACATGCTGCCACGGTGACAGCTTACTACCCAGATCCATCCCACAGGGAAGAACCAACCAGAAGTTAAATACCCCATGAGATGCTAAGAGAAATCAAGAACCATCAGACCCAGTTACAGCCTCCACCATCTCCACACCACTAAAGTTTCAGATAGCATCCAGACACAGGCCTGCTGGCAGGGAGCTGGCTGTGGCAGCCGCAACTTGTCATCTCTGAGCAACAGCAGCCCCACAACTTCTGCAGCGAAGAGCCCTGGCTCCTCCCTGCAAGAGCCCAGGCTGTCTCACCTGTTTGACTGGCAAGAACCAGACTTTCCAGCCCAAGTACTCCCACCATCTGACAGCCA
Organism: Ibycter americanus; assembly: GCA_035590275.1. NCBI lineage: Eukaryota > Metazoa > Chordata > Aves > Falconiformes > Falconidae > Ibycter > Ibycter americanus. Next base: position 22,926,019 of record JAVJGI010000032.1, read on the forward strand.
GTAGGGCACACACTAGTATAAATCCAATACAAAGGCACAGAAACACAGATGATCTCTTGGGCCATCACAGGCACCACTCCCAATATCTCCCACAAGCTTCTTCCTAAAAGAAGGATCTCAATCCAAACGTTGACTGTGCTATAACCCCAGCAGAAAAGGGGAGTGTTCACCTGCAACCTTCGAGGACAGTGCCAAGCCAAGCATGCAGCAATGCACTTGCTTCCGATGCCAGCTTTAGAGTTTCCTGGGGATGCAAAGCTTTTCTCCACCAGGAAAGAAAACACTATGCACCTTGAATAAGCTCACTTATTTTCACATCCAAAACATGGTGTGAGAAACCTCTAGGTCAAAATCAGGTTTTACTCTCCGAGTCTCAGTTTTAACAGTACTTTCTCTCACATTATATTTCTGTCCCAAAGGACCATATAACCCCCCCCACCTAAGGGACTTTCAGGAAAGAGGTGAGAATATGATGCAGGGCAGGACTGCAGAGGCCCAGGCTGTGTGGGTGGCATGGCTTAATCCCCATAGCAAAATGCAGCAAGTAGATGCTGCAACAGCTGGCATTGTGCTGCTTCTCATAGGAACCAGCTATCAGCAGCAGTTCACACCCATGAGCTAGAAGGGCTTCCTAGGAAAGAGATAAGACACAGCAGTCTCAGTCAAGCATTTGACTCTCTAAAACATCCTCAGGAAGCTGCCCAGCAGGTCTGGTTGGAAGGTCAGCTCTATCCAGCTAGGAATCTGCCCTGGCTGCATTCTGGCAGAAGAGAAGGTGGTCAGTTTGGGGCAGCACAGCAGGGTGCATGCACTGCTGCACTGGCAATCTGGGCCTCAGAGAGGGAAGGAGATCCTCTGATGATGCACTAGCAGTTAATGCACCAAGTGTCATCCTGCACTGCCCAGTGACCATGGGAAGGGGTATTCATGCCACTTCTTCCCACCCTTAGGACTCCAGAACCAAAGTGGTCAGTCACGGGAAGAACACCTGACAGACCCCCTGCGGGAAGCAGCCTGGGCACCGAGGCATACAGACTGCCACCCTAGAGCCTCCCCTCCTGCCGCAATGCCTGTGCATTTACGCTGTCCCATTTAGCCTGATCAAAATCAAAAAGCAGCAGCTTTCCCAGCCGCCCCTTCATTACAACAGGGGTACAGGCCCCCATAAGAGGCCTACAGACCAAGCCCAGCACTGCCTGTGGAAGGTCAGATGAGCCTTTGCCCATGGTTATTCAACCCGCAGCTGCCCTGCCAGCACAGACCCCTGTGCATGACCACAGAGCAGCCCAAGGTGAGCTCGCAACCAAGCTACCGCTGCCACCAGGAGGGTGACAGTGACCTCCTCCTCCTCCCACCCGCGTTCCAGAGCAAGGGCCAGAGAGAGGCCAAGCACCTACACAAGCCCGCGCTCAAAGCTAACATTGTGTCGCAGCGGCGGGGGAGGCCTGGTACTGCCACCCTGCCCAGAGGAGGAGGGAAGCGCCATCTCAATGGTACATTGATGCCCAGGGCTGTGTAGGAGAAGGCTCTCCGGCCGCTCAGCGGCCAGCGCTGCCACCGGAGGCTGCTCTCGCCCCGCTGCAGCGAGCCCCGGCCGCTCAGCGCCCCCACAGCCTCCAGCCAGCCGAGCCCAGCGGCCGCACCAGGACGGAGGGCGTCGGG
>JAVJGI010000032.1:22929362-22953355 GCA_035590275.1 Ibycter americanus
GGCTCCGCCCTTATGGGCGGAGCCCTTCCCCCCGAAGCCAATCGGCGCTGGCGCCGCGGCCCGCCCATTCCGTAGCCACGCCCACGCCGGCAGAGCCTCAGGAGCCGGGGCTGCGCAGCGCCCTGACATTTTGCGGCGGGGCGGTGCTGGGCTTTGGGGCGGGTTTAGCTACTATTTAGGGGCGAGGCAGCTGTCTGGGGAGGCCGAGGGGGTGGAAGGGCAGCAACAGGACGGAAAAAATGGGAAATGGCTGGGAATAGGCTGCGGGTTTGGGCAGGGCCTGGGTGGGGTGTGCGGGGTTGGCTGGAGGGCGGTGATGAGGGCATGAAGGAAATGGCAGGAGGGCCCTTGCGTAGCTCTCACACCAACCTCTGCTTTTTCTGGTGCTCCTGAGGTGGAGCCGATTCTGTTGCAGTCCAGTGCCAACTCAACATCTGTTTCAAATGGGAGTCCCAGTCCTCCTTTGGGTTCCCACATGGTGGCCATCGTGTCCACCCCAGCAGACAAAACGGCAGCGCGGTGGGCAGAGAGGCCAGGCAAAGCCTGGGTCATCATCTGCGGCCAAGGCACAGCATCCTCATCGCTCGCAGGTGGTGTGCGCACCTTCACAAGAGCTCAGTGTCAACAGGAGGCCCTCAACTTGGATGGTTTAGGTGGACTCTTCCAGTCTTAGACTTGTAGGAAGCAGCCAACTACAGATCAATAAATAACTGGCATGGCACATATGCTCATTTTTTTCCCAGTGACACCACAACAGCTACTGTGAGCATTTGGAAACACAGGACAGAAGGACACCCCAGAGATATTAAGTCTAACTGTATGCTGTTTCCAGCACTGCTTCATCTCGTGTTGTCTTCATAGACTTAACCAAGCTTCATCATAAAAAGTGGCTGAGCTTTGTCTTGCGCTCATGTGATCTGAAGGTGGTTTCAGAATTCACTATTCTAATTGTTAGGAATCATCTTCTCATTTCTGGCTTAATTTGATGTACGGCCTGTTGATATCCATTTGTTCCTGTGCCAACATTGTCTTTTATCTCACATAGGTCCTTGCCTTGGTATTTATGCCCTAATGTATTAGTAGACAGCAATCATCTCCCTCTCAGCCATTACATGGAAAACTAAAGTTTTCCCAGCATTTTGTTCCTAGCCAGCCTGCCTGTGCACCTAATGCTATGGTAACTCTTCTGGCGGTGCTGCTGTTCAGGTTCCCCCTCCTGAAGACAGGTGACCAGGAGTGGTTGCAGACTTTGTGCTCACCTGGTGAGAATTCCACATCTGCATACAGCCAGGGCTGCGTTTGCCCTTCTCAGTCCCACTTTGCAGGGACAACTCAGAGTCACTCTGGCCAGTTACTCCTGTAACTCCTCTTCTTCAGGTACTTGCAGCTCACAAAGTCCCCAAAATGAAGAACTGCGCTCCTGGTGACTTTCATGACTTTTTTTGGTGGTACAGCATTCCTTTACTTTCCCCTACAGTGCCAATGCACGACAACATTCTGATTTCATCAGATTACACCTAGTATTTGTGCCAATCCGTAAGGAAATTTATAAGAACATCCACAGAGTACCTCAGCAGTAATCTTCTGCGTGTCCTGATATGCTCCCTTTCACCAGGCTCTGCTTTCATCTTGACCTTAACCATTCCTTCCCACATGAAATTCCTGTGCTCGTTTCTGCCCCAACATCTACCAAGGTTCCTGTTGGCCCCAAGGTTCCCAGCTGCTTCTCTGGAGTCCACACAGAGCCTATAGCTTTACAGAAAGCGGTTTTTAACTATCAGGTTAGTCAGACTGTATTTTATCCCACCTTCCATTTCCTGTCCATGTGCTGTGTTACTCTTTAACTACTAACATCAGACTGGCAGGCCGGCAGCTGTCTGGATGACTCTTTCTTCCTTTTAAGTATACGCTTCAGTCGTTTGCGATTCTTCACTTCTTTTTCTTTTTTGTTCTCCTTTTATTTTGCACCATTACTCTATTTTTAGTTTATTTGTGGTCCAGTTCAGTGGGAATCTTGCTATGTTGTTTGTCATGAAATGAGAGATCATCAGTGGATTCCTTCACACTCCCTACTAGATACTTTTCCACCTTGTATCCTACATCTCATAGCTTTCTCCAAGCATTCCTTCTCGCTTCTGGGTCCACCCTTGCTGGCAGGCTTGTCAGGCTCTAACAATGAGCCCCAAATTGCACAGCCCAGCGTCTTCCTGCTATTGGAATAAATTTCCAGGTCACTGTCTTTTCTTCTGTTGTGAATGCAATTTCTTTCTCCTCTCTCGGTCCTGGACTCTACTTCCCTGTTGCATATGCTGTCTCCACCATTGCTGCTATGTGGTATTTGCTCTTTAGTTTTCCCTTGCTACCTCCCCTTCTGTTTCTCTCCTTAATTCTCCAACACATCAAATATATGTTTCCATTTTATTTCTCATTTATTAGTTGGCTTTTCTTTTCACGCCCACTTGCTTTGATGGGTTACATTTGTCTGCATGTCTGCCTTTTTTTACTTCTCGTGCTCAGCAGGTGTCTGCAATTCCTCGGTGTTCCCCCTTCTCACCACATCCCCTGAGCTGCAGCAGCCTGGGCAGGAGCTCCAGCTGGCACAAGGACCCTGATCTGCTGGAGCACCTTGGCTGTGGGCGAGTGGATCCAGCACAGTGCTGGCCCAGTTACAGCTGCCCAGGGGGGTGGTGCAGAGTTACCTCCTAATCCTTGGGGACAGGTGTCCAGCAAGGCAGCTGGTCACAAGTGCTGTTCCCCAGGGCTCAGTATTTGGGCCAGTCCTGTTTAATATCTTTATCAATGATCTGGACTGGGGGATTGAGTGCACCCTCAGTAAGTTTGCAGATGACACCAAGCTGGGCAGGAGTGTTGATCTGCTTGAGGGCAGGAAGGCTCTGCAGAGGGATCTGGACAGGCTGGACCGATGGGCTGAGGCCAATTGTATGAGGTTCAAGAAGGAGAAGTGCTGGATCCTGCACTGGGGTCACAACAGCCCCAGGCAGCGCTACAGGCTTGGGGAAGAGCGGCTGAAAAAATGCCTGGTGGGAAAGGACCTGGAGGTGGTGGTTTACAGCCGGCTGGACATGAGCCAGCAGTGTGCCCAGGTGGCCAAGGCAGCCAACAGCATCCTGGCTTCTATCAGAAAGTGTGGCCAGCAGGACAAGGGCAGTGATCGTCCCCCTGTACTGGGCACTGGTGAGGCCACACCTCAAATACTGTGTTTAGTTTTGAGCCCCTCACTGCAAGTCAGACATTGAGGTGCTGGAGTGTGTCCAGAGAAGGGCAATGAAGCTGGTCAAGGTCTTAAGAGACCTTATGAATCCTATAAGGAGCAGCTGAGGGAACTGGGGTTGTTTAGCCTGGAGAAGTGGAGGCTGAGGGGAGACCTTACTGCTCTCTACGACCACCTGAAAGGAGGCCGTAGCCAGGTAGGTGTCAGTCTCTTCTCCCAGACAACAAGCGATAACAGAAGAGGAAATGGCCTCAAGTTGCACCAGGGGAGGTTAGATTGGATGTTAGGAAAAATTTCTTCACTGAAAGGGTTGTCAGGCATTGGAAGAGGCTGCCCAGGGAAGTGGTTGAGTCACTGTCCCTGGAGGTATTTAAAAGACGTGTAGATGTGGCACTTAGGGACACAGTTTAGTGGTGAACTTGGCAGTGCTAGGTTAACGGTTGGACTCGATGATCTCAGAGGTCTTTTCCAACTTAAACGATTCTACAATTCTTTGACTGATCTGCTGTGTGTTGCAGATCTGGGTTTCTGCCTTCTGGCCTCTTTGGAAGCAGGGTAGCATGAGCACATGCAGAGAAAATCCCTCAAAAATAACGGAGGTGAGGGTGAGAGAGTGATGTGACCTGTTGTGACCAGGCTGATGTTCCCAAAGTGTCTGGAGAGAGACTTTTATTAATGGATAATCTGCTTCCATCTTGAATCCTGCCTGTGTGACCTGAAATCTGGGACAGAAGCTGTCTGCAGCCAGCCAAGCATGTTGCTCTGACTGCAGTCTGGACTGCCAAACCGGAGATGACTCTGTCACACACCTGCACAAGGGTGTCCCTCCTCCACCAACCACTCCTGCAGTGGGCAAAGCCCTATAGGTCATTAACTCTGCACCTGCAATTCAGGAAACAACCTGGCTGTTGTGCTCTTGATTGCCGCAGCCTGGGCTGCACCAGGCTCCAGTTCGGGAGAACTTAAGCTCCTTCCTCCATTGCTTATCCTGGAAAACAACACACCATTTCCACTGTAGCTTCACTGAAGGTCTTGCTGATCCTTCTCAACGTGGAGATCCAATCAGATGGAGGTGGGTGTGAGCCTCTACATCCCTCCTGTCCTGTTTTTCCCTCCACCAGTCCTTGCCTTCTGCTTTCTCCTTGCTTCTTGCAGAGCCAGGTGCGCCTCTCTTGCTCCTTGTTGCTCTGTCTTGGTGCAACAAGCAGGCGTGCACTAATGTAACTTGCTGAAGGCACAAAAACTGAAGCCATCATCAGTGCAGAGGATTATCAGACTATCAGATGGGAAGGTCTGGAGTAACGAAGCAATGAAAAAGGAATGAAGTTCAATGAAAGGTTATGACCTTAGAGATTAGTAATGATAATTTCTTCTGCAAGTGATGAGAGATGCTGGTGCAGTTTCTCAGTGTTGTACCTTCTCTGGTGCCAGTCTTGAAGAGTGGCTTATGATCACCATGCATCTGGGTGGGGAAAAGGGGGGGTTCAGCCTCTCCAGGTGCTAAGTTTCTCAGTTTTTATGACAGATAGAAATTCTCAAAATCCTGGCTTTCTGAGGAACTAAAAAGTATATTTCTGATCATGTGCAATTTATATTGTCCTAGTCACTGAATTTATAACTATGAATTTATTTTTTTAAAATACTGAAAAATTGAATCAGGAGCTTTTTATGTGGCAAAAATATTGACATTATTCATCTTAAAAAATCTAAAAGGTAATAAAAAGACCGAATGAATTTAGTGAAATTAAACACGTGCACTTGGGCCTTGGGTAATTTTTCAGTAATGTATTTAACATACATAGTTAGCAAATTCACCTACCTTATTACACTTGGGGAGTGAAAAGATTATTTCCGGATCCTCCCATGCTTTTCTTTTTAATCCTGAAAAACCAGAGATTTTGCATGTGATCAGACAAAAACACTGAATGTAAATTGGCTCTCTGATGTTTAACCCTTCTCCCTTTTTCCTGAAGTTGGACTCTAAAGCACTATCAACCACACATCATTGCTTACACCTTCTCTGTGGCTCCATGACAAAAAATGACAAGTTGATTACACTGGCAACTGCAAAACATCCAAGAAATGCTCCTATACCACCTCTGTCTATACTGAGAGAATAAAACAGGCTTTCATGGCCACTAAAAGCGGAGACAGATGACAATACTGGAGCCTGGAAGGGACCATTAAATGCCATAATGTCAGTTTGCAATTTCAACAAATGGAGATGAGCAGATACGCTATGCCTGAGCACGCATGCTTTGCTAAGCTCAGGCTGATGTGCTGCCTCCATCCATGGTTGATATCAACATTGAGTGACTCATCTTGTGCAAATTTTTGTCTGTTATTTATGCTGATTACATCATCCTGGCAGTAAAGGCCAATTACCCCATCACTGTCAGTGTTGCCCTCTTCCCCTTCAGCCAAAAGAAATACCTTCAGTCCTGGAATCCAAAGTCCCTAGAAGCCACTCAAGTTACCAGGAAACAACTCACAACACTTCTGTATCCAGCAGGCATGAGATGACCCCGCTGAAATCACTGCTGTAACAAGATACTGTATTTTTACTTTAAAACATCACCTGGAAAATGGCATGCTGTGAAATAACAGGGAAGGAAGAAGCATCACCCAGAAGCTTGCGGGCACTGGTGGTGGTGCACAGGAGCACAGAGGCTTTGATGGCAGACTTTAACCCTGGTGTGTTTAATTGCTGGACTTCGTCAGCCAGAGTGGGCAGCGTGTGTGACTGCAGTTTCCTGCTGGGATGAGAATTCTTTAGCAGCTGCATAAAAGCCAGCAGCCTCTCCAGCTTGAGCCCTGACACCCACCTCTGCGGGCTGGCAACATCACCCCAGAAATGCATAACACTCTGGGGTCCTCCACAGACATGCCAGAAGTTTCAGCCCACTCTGGACCTGCTGAAACATCTCCATTTGTTTCTGTGGCCTATAGGATAACCTTATGGAATAGTGGTGCTTGTTCCAAATCCACACAAATGCTGGGTGCGGAATAAGCAGCAGAGCCATGGCTGGAGCAAGACAGCCAAGGAGACTAAAAGCCTGGAGAAACCTGTTCTTCAGTGCCTCTGCACGGCAGCAGGCACAGGAGTGCCAGCTGAAGGACCAGAATGGACGGGTGGGAGGCTGGAAAGGGTCAGGAGGTTTGGGGCTTCAACACATGCAGCACAATGGGAGTCCTTGGTTACCAGTGCAAGCGTTTGTGCCTGTCCACATGCAGCATGCTGTGGCAGAAGACCACAGCAGCTCTGTGAGCTCTGTCTCTGGTAGGGACCTGAAAACTGCCCCTTGTCAGAGAGCTTTCAAAGCTGTCTCATGGGCATATGCTCCTGAAGAAAGAAAATGCAGGCGATGAGAAAGCCCTGTCCTGCTCATCTTCAGAATCTCTCTTTCTATCTGTGCCATTTCACTTTATATCCATGATTTAGAGCCCACAGGAATCGATGGACTCTGGCAACCTGTCCCAGACTGCCTGGAGCCTCAGAGAACCGCTTGGCAAAGCCAGTTGACTTCTCCACCCCTGGCAGGCAGTTGGGATTACAGTCAGATTTGGTGACTTGACACCCACATGCCATGTTCCAACGTGCCAACTGCATCCCAGGGCTGTCCTCCTAACGTGTGGTGCAGTGGCGCCATGCAGCTACACAGAGCGAACAAAGCCAGAAGAAAAACCCCTCCCAAGTGTTCCAGGCTTTGCTGGAGACTTTCCTGGGAAGACTTTGCCTTGACTTGAAGTGGCCACAGAGTCCCAAGCAGCGGCTGCCCAGGCCAGGGGTCTCAGGTGCTGCAGCTCAGCCCTGGGGCAGCAGGGCTGTGGGCATGCGCTGGTGCAAGCTGCCAGGCATCAGGCTGAGCACGCTGCTGGTCGCCGCGCAGGGACTAAGCCACAGAAAAGACATTGTCAGAGCAGAGGATTGTTCTGGGAGAACAGGCCACACAAAGAGGGATTGTTTTGCTGTGAAATGAGGCCGTGTTTTAGCTCCAGCCGGGGCTGGGCTTTGCCTGCCTGTCCTGGCTGCAGGCTGGCAGGGGACACTGCCTGCTCCCCAGTGGCTGCTATCATCCTTGGCCTGCCTGGCATCTTCTCTGTTTCTGAGCTTCTCCACTGGTGCAGTCAGCAGCACGTGCATGCCCTGAGACCCACAGTGGGTGATAAGGAAAAGGAAATTGAGGGCTAAGAGAACTTGAGGCAGGTCCTGCCATGGGCACCATCACGTGCCTGGCAGGTCCAAGGGGCATGGGGGCAGGAGAGAGCAGCAGTGGGGCAGCTCCCATGGTGAGGGGGCTGCAATGTTTCTCCCAGACAGCCAGGAGCAACTGTCCTCTCTTAAAGGGACAGATACAATCAGGAAAGAAACAGAGATATGTAGAAAAATGTTCCGAGATGGTGGGCAGAGAACATAGCGGCCTCCTTTCTGGAAATACCTTTCCAAAAAGGGTTGTTGATGGTGTACATCACAAGCCTCTTTAGATGCCCTCATGCCTGCACTGTGTATGGGGACAAGCATCTTGCACTTGAGCTCCAGGAAAACACAGCAGAGAGCACAGGACATGAAGAAGTGAAGGAGAGGGAGCTGCATGCTCAAAATATGGGTTGGAGCATTCTTATTAATTCCTATTTTTTATTCCCTATGTGAGTGAATACAAACGGTTAAGAGCGTCGGTGGGCGCACCCACAGAGGCTTTGTGTGAGTCATTCCTGGCTCCCAGCTGCTCTGGGGCTTCAGCAACCCAGGACTGTGGGTCCTGCTGCCCGGCTCCTCCTGCCTGCACACCCATGCTGCCCAGCTCCCTGCCCAGCCCTGAGCTCTGCGGTGTGGGGCTGCACATGACGTGTGCTCCCCAAAACACCATGCAGTCGAGTCACGACCTGGTGCATTGTGCTGCTGACTCGAGCTAAACAGGCTGCGCTATGATGATGATGACGGCTGTGGCTGTTTCTATCACTGCGATGTCCATGGGAATCTAAATATACAAAATTGAGACAGCCAAAATTATGGGTCCTCAACCCCACTTATGCAGAATGCATTTCTCAGGGGGCATACAAACCAGTCCTGTATTAGCTACTGCCATTAGCTCTTTAGGTAGTGCTTTGAAGTCCTGTCATGCTGCTGCAGAAGAGCAGGAGACAAGAGCTACCTCTCCCATCCCGCACAGCAGGACCCTGACTTCGGTACTGCATCAGTACCAAAACTAAACTCCACGTAAACATCCACTGCACGCTTCAAAGCCCAGTCCCCGCAGGAGCAGCACGCCGCCGTGCTGTATGCCAGGGCAGGCAGAGCCCAGGACTGGCACATGACAGTGGGAGACAGACATGTCCCACCAAGGCCACCTGGCAATAGGCATAGAAGGGGGAGGTCTGGGTTCAGGAGAGGAACATCCTGGGAAATGCTGCAGCTTCACAGACATCAGTGATACCCCTTTGGCCCAAAGCATGGCCAGCAAACACTCAATGGAAAAAAATAATGCAAAAGTACCCTGGGGCACTGTCTTTACCGAGAGGAAAGGAGCTGCCATGCCAAGTGGGACCTTAGCACTACTGCTAATTCAGTGCAGAAACTGCTTGGACACGATAGTAGTAAAGTGAGAAGCCTTACGGCAAGCGAGTAAATCAGTGACAGAATCTGAGCAGCAGTGACAAGATAGCCACTGCAGGAACCATGACTCTTGATCACCTGACTTTGGAAAATATGCATCTCAGTCAGAAAAATACAGGCAGTAATTTCCCTTCTTTAAAAAGTATGCACCAAAAAAAAAAAACCCAACTGCCCCAAACAAACGACAAAAGCTGCTCCTTTAGAGGAGTCAGCCAGCACACTTTGCATTATTATGTGCTTCCTCATGTACAGGATTACCCCTGAGCAAATTGCAGAAGGTTTTCATTAAATTTTAAGTGCAGGTTTCCACCAAAGCGATGTTAATGGATCCAGCCAGAGCGCTACAGTATCTTAAGGACAATAAATAAACCATGGAGTCACATCAGCCTGAACTATTTTTATGGTATATATTACAAATACTTCCAAACATCCTGTGTCTTGAGTGTGTGCTTTTACTACCACAGCATCAATGTGAGGTACGAAGTAGTAACATTTTACTTCTAAGATAGATAAAGATTTATTACACTTGGTTGGAAAGAGGAGCTCTACGGGATTTTTCCAAAGTGCCTGTATATTGATTTGTAGGCACGAGCTGTCATGTAGACATGCTCTGGCGCTCCTGGAGCCACCAAGCTCATGGTGGGAGCCCAGGGGAAAGTGGAGGGCCAGCCCGGGGTTTCTGCTTTCACCACTCAGCCATTTTCCCTCTGTTTGTTCCTTTGACTTTCAAGCAGTTTCTGAGCTTTTCAATGGCCGATTCAGAGGCAGGTTTTGCTGCTGTTTCCATGTGTTTATCTTTCCTCTGTGAGCTGCAGGTGAAGCTGTTTTGGGAGCGATGCAGATACAAAACTTGGCTTACTGCCTTTTGGCAGCACACACACCATTATGTTGCTTCTTAGCATAAAAAGGGGTCAGGCTCCCGCAGCGCAACCACCAGAAGACTTCTCCTTTGGTCCTAGATTTTTCTGTCAGAAAGGTCCCGTCCTAGTAAGAGGATGGAAACCAGTTCCTCAGCCCACGCTGAGACCTTGCCCTCCTGCCTTAGCTGCGGCATGGAGAGTGGAGAACTGCAGAGGTTCCCCTCCCTCAACTGATCTTTTTGGTCACATCTCCCCTCACACCTTACATACTTCACCTTCACTGTAAAGGCTTAATGACACCCACTTAAAAGATCTGTAAGTTAAAAAAACAGACAAAAGTGTTATGCCTTTCTTTTTTAAACAGAACAAGACACCTGTGTGCACATGTCTGCTTGGGGATGGGACAAGAGAACAAACACGTGACAGATGTTAGTCATGCTGATCAGTGGATGCAGAGAGATACAGGGAAACAGTGGCACTACAGCTTCACGGCTTCCAGAGGTGAGCCAGGCCAGGGCAGCAGCAGGACAGGCTGCAGGCACCACCCAGCACAGCGGGATGTGTGATGCAGGCTGGGAATGGTGGGACTACAGATAGCTGGGTAGGAAGGAAAAGCAATAAATATCTTGCTCCTGCATTTGGGAGGAAGCCAGATGAAGCATTCCCGTCACGAGGGTGAAACGCTTTCCACTCTAACAGTAACTCAGGAAGATGTTAAACAACAGTTGCATAAGGTAAAAACTTAGCAGTCTGGGTATCCTGCATCTCAAAATTTAAAAAATAAAATAACAAAAAAAAAAGTAAACCTCTGTTATTTAAAATCCAAAATTATTAATACTGACATTCAGTAAGACAAGGAAGCCTGGAGAAGCTCCGGAGAACAAGCAAGCTGATGTTATGCCAGCATTTTAAAAACGTAAACAGGATGGCCTTGTAAACAGGTGTGTCTATTCAACAGTCATTCCAGGCAAAATAATGACCAAAAAATATGTGATCATATTGATAAAGACTTAAAGCAGAGAAATATAAATACCAATCATCAGGGATTACAGACAATGAACCTGTCAAACTAACATGATAATTTTTGTGGCACTGTATACTCTTTAAGTATTTGAGAGCAAGCTGGCTGGTACTGTGATGTGTGCGATCAAGGAACAAGAGCGCCGGCAACCTGGCCAAGCGCGAGGTAGCAGAAGAGACGCTCCCCGGGGAATTGGCACCGAGGATATGTTTCTAGCAAGGAGCGCTAAATAGTGTAAAGCCGATGACCTAGAGGAAATGAAGTCATGATGGGTAAAGCATGCTGTCCTGGGAGCCAGGGGCATGTCGGTGGTCTGGAGCCCTTGGGATCCCTGGGACAATGGGGCCATGCAGCAAAAGATGTCCATTCCTCCACACTAGAGCCCGACTGGTACCAAGGGGGAGCTTGAGGGGCCAGAACAAACCAGTGCCTGTGCTCTCCATCACACTCCTGCACCCAAGCTGGGGCCCAAACAGCACAGCAGCACCTGGCATGCTGGGGCTGAGCCTCCTCCCTGCTGAAATTATCCTACTAGGAAAAGACAAGTTCAAAAAGGGATTGGACAAGGCAGGGAAAACCCCCTGAGGGCTCAGTGTGGCAGCACATCCCATGCCTGTGGGGAGAGTGTGCTTCCCCAGTCGCCTGCTTGGTCCCTACCGCAATGTGGCACAGACTGAGCATCTGCCCTTACCCAGCAGAGCTGTGCTTTTATTCTGACACAGTGCACCCGGAATGGTGAATCCCTGTTGAACTTGCAGGCCACAGTGACAAGCAGTGGACCATAAATTTCCACCATGACTTTATGGGTAAAAGGCGTATTCCTGTTCCCTGTTTAAACATTCAAGCACTGGCAGTGACTGGATAAGAGGTTAAAATTGCTCTGCATCTGAAATTCCCATTCCCACAATTAGAATAGTGTGTCCTAGCCCAGTGTCCCAAAGGACACAGATGCATAAGAAGATTTGGATGTGAGCCAAAAAGTGGAAAATAGAAAATACGCCTTAAAGCAAAAGGGACTTTTCATCAGTTCGTCGTAAAAAAGGATCAGGAAAGCCTGATCATAATATCCAACTCCTCTCTCTGGGGCTCAGGGGCTCGCTCCCCGGCTGAGAAGATCCAGTGACTTGAAAGGAATTAAATGCAGCCTCAATATAAGGTGCAATAAGAAAATTAACTTTTAGAACAACCTACCAGCCACTGTAGCAGGGATGTATCCGTTCAAGATCAACTGTTTTCCTAACGACAGCGCTTTAATTACACAAGAAGTAATTCAGGACAGCCTGTGTCATGCAGGAAGTTACACTGGTGAGCCTAGCCAGCCTCCCCGACTCTATAATCTATGGAAAAAAACCCTGCCTGCATTTCCCTTCCTCCTGTCCAAGTGTGTGAAAGGTCTGACCTGCCCCACTGGAGGCATTTTCAGGAGAGCCAGGTTAGAGCGGGCAGCAGGCAGCCGTGCTCTGCCTGTGTCCCAGGCTGCCCAAATCACTCCAGCCAGCCGCTGGCCCCGGGGCTTCTGCGCTGAGGCATTTCAGCTTTATAAGGAAGCCAGTCTGGGGGGATGAAGTGAAGCAGCACCCTGGAGTTGAGGCTCCATGGATGATGAGTACCAGGAATCTGACATACATTCCTTTGATGGTTTTCTGCCTTCCTTCCCACCCAAAGCAGGGACATGGGAGATAGATGGAACAGATACATGAAACAGATAGATGGTAGATAGGGAACAGCCATGCTGCAGTGCTCAGCCCATCACAGGGCACAGCCCTGCAGGCTCCAACTCCGTGGCCGTCGGGCTCCACGCATTACACAAAACCCTCACACTGGAGCCAGCAACATTCTCCTGCCTTCACACCAGCTCCCTGCTGCAGTCAGTGGCCCCCGAGAGAGCCAGGAGCTCCATCTTCATTAGGCGCAAAAAGCAATCTCATCAGTCTGGCTGGGCTGGTGCCATTGCAGACACGTCACTGGGCTCATTCATAGTGGAGTGGCTTTGCTTATCGTATAAGCTGCTTGTACTTCCAGGTCACTTTCTACTTCCCAGCTCAGTGCTTCTCAAGGGCCTGCACATCAAAATGGGTCGATAGGTGCCCTAGTCACAGCTTTGTGGAACATTTTGTTTTGGAACGACAGCCCACAACCTCCACAAATAAGCTGGATCTGATTAGCTCAGAGGCAAGCAGTGCAGGAGCAGCTGCAGGCTGTATCTGCTGAGTGGAGATTTCCTCACCCATAAGATTGCTGACAGATGCTATTGAGTAAAATACAGTGCTGGCTTTCACAAGTCAAAAGGGAAGTCCAGGCAAGAACAGCAAGAGGCACAACGGTTGTCTTTAGGATGCTCTGTGGGCATGCGTCCCCACCCTTTATTCTCAGAGGAATCTTTCAATAAGCAGATTATATTTTACAGCTCAAGGGCAGAAAGTAGAACAGGGATGGCTTCACAATGCCCAGTTCCAAAGAGACATAGGCCAGACCCCACAGCCTGGCCAATTCAGAGGTGCCATGGTCCCGAGCAGATTGAAATACCTCTCAAGCGATGCATTAATCCTGAAGTAGCTAAGAAACTTTATAGGAAACACAGCAGCAGAGAACTATGGAAGTGAAATCAGATCCAGTTGGGATTTGAAGCAGCATCAGAATACAAAAGTTCTGTGCTTCTGTTCCTGAAATGCTGCCTTCTTCCTTCAGGCCTTCTAATAGTCTTTCCCAGTATTTTGCTTTCTGAGGAACAGTCATAATGGGTTTACAATAAACAAGATGTTTACTGCTTATGTTTGTGCCCTGCTGACTCACTTTATAACAGCTCTTTATGCATAAGCCTGCAGCTCCAGCACTCAGCCTCCAAAATTTTATGTGTATTTTAGTTTGGAGCTGCTCCGTAGCCTTACCCAAAGGGAAATGAGAGTCCTTATGACCTGAGAGATGGACACCGGTGTCTCACAGTGTGCATAACAAGGTCTTTATTCAACAACAGGGAGTAAAGAAAGAGCATGCCAAGTGAACAAGCAGAAACAAGGAGCAAAGTGCTCTGTGCAGCTCTTCAGGCTCTGTATCAGGAAAGGGTAGTTGTCTCCAGGCCAGACCTGAAGGTGATGGGATCAATACCAGAAGCAAAGTCCTCTGCTCTGACTGAACAGAGAAGTACTCGTGTCCAGGAGACATGGCCACTATCAGCTTCACACAAGCCAGCCAACACTAAATAAAACCCAGGGAAGGGTCTTATAACCCCTATCTCCTTGGATATGGTGTGTGGATATGTGAAGGGACTTGGAAGTCCTAGAAGGAATCCAAGTGTGGTGGCTGCAGCAGGAACAATGCTGGTTAACTGCTGTTCCCTGGGTCTGGTTCATCTCAGCTCATCTCTGATATGGATGCATTGAGGCAGATTTGATGTTTGTTTTTATGCCACTCGGCATTTTTCCTGGAGAGAGAAAAAAGAAAAAGTGCAAAAACAGCTATATGAGAGAACATTTGCTCAGGAGCATGCAAGACACAACAACCCTGTCTGGACTTTTCCCATTCCACTCCAGGTACCACACTAGGCTTACTTGCTACAGCATCTTCCAGCTTCTGACCTAACACAATCAAGCTCTTCTACAAATCGGCATCTTTCTCTGTTGAGAAATCTTTTTGACAGTTCCTGTGTCCCATTGCCATCCCCTCAAATTCTATCCTTGTTCCATCTTAACCAAGCCTTTCTCTTTGTCAGGAGGCTCCTACAGGAATGTAGGACTTGTTCAGTCTCATAGAAGTTGCTGGCAGCAGCACTCACAGAAGTACCAAGGACTGACCTCCACTTCCATTCCAGAGGGGCAAACGCAAGAGCCTGTAACCCATTCCATGTAGCATTAGTTACAGTTAGGGCACATATTTAAATTACTAAACCTCTCTCAGATCTCTCAATTTCTCTTAACCACATCCACCTCTTGGGCATTATTACTGTTTGCTGATAGCAATCACACATGGGAGTGTGTTCAAAGACATCATACTAGCAGCTTACAGTAAGTGTACAGTGCCACACAAAACTAAGATGATGAGAAAAATATACAAAAAACAATGATGAAAGGGCAGCACAGAGGGAAATTCAAAGAACACTCCTTCAGAAAGTGGAATGTGTGTTCAAATTAGAACAGAAAAAAAGGACGGCTTCTGAAAATCAACACTGTAGTGCAGCAGAACAAGAAAAGACTTGATGAGCAAATGGCTAAAAGAATAAAGATTATTAAACTTCCTCAAACATATCCAAAGCTGGTTATTGCCTGCAATGAATTGGCAGGCAATCTGATACCACTTCAGTGCTAACAATCAGTAGAGTAATACTGTTAGACATTACTGCAAAAGGAAGAGTGAACAGGACAGTAGTTCACCCACATCTGGAATACTGTGGGCGGTTCTGGTGTTCCCAGTCTTGAAAACAAACAGAAAAGGTGCAGGTAAGAGTGACAAGGATGGTCCAAGACATAATTTTCACACAAAGACATACTAAACAGAATAGGACTCATTAGCTGGATGGGTAAGATGGAAAAAGGAAAGAGGACATAACAGACTTCCAAAATAATGAAAATTAGTATGGAGAAAGTAACTGAGAAATTATTCGCCACTTCTCACAACACGGGTAAAAAGGAAACATGCAATAAAACAATCAGGCAAAAGATTTAAACATAAAAAGGAAATTTTTTTAAGCAAAACATGCAATAAAGCTGTGGGACATACTGCCATAGGCGGTATAGACGTCAAAATTAAAATTCAAAAAGGAACTGCAGAATCTGGTGGCTGCTATACCCACTGGTCTCAAACCAAACACTGGCTTAAAAACCCTAAACAACTGCTGTCAGGATATACTTTGCTCTCATATTCTTTCGGTCTCAACTATGGGCACTATCAAAAGCAGGACAGTGGGACAAACCTTTGGCAAACCCCAGTATAGCTGCAGTTATCAAAAGGGAACTTCCCCGTAACACCTGCTGGACAAGTGCTCTTGTTACCAGCACACTGCTCAATGTACAGAAGCGACTGTCTTCCCATCCTGGAGACAGCGTTTGTGGGTATGCAGCCAGGAATCACAGGGGCCTTCTTTGTTTCCAAGTCACAGTGGAAATTACTTTCTAACTCTTACATAAATACATAATTAACTTAGGATTAATATTGTTGCTCAAGTTCACTTCTGAACAACAGTCATTATACAAGCAAGAAAACACCAATTAGGATATCCGATATCCAAAATCTCAATTAACCTGAACATAGGAATTACAGTACAGGGTTAGGCCTGTAGGTCCCCCACATCAGTCGCATTCCTAACAACATAGGACATTTAAGGAGGAATACCAGAACAGGGCAAGCCTGCAGTGATACCTCTGCAGAATACCCTCTCTGCTTCTAATATATAGTGGCTCAGGGACTTGGGAGGCAGAGATGGTACCTTCAGGATTAGCTGTTGACTGATTTTTTGTCCAGAAATTTACCTACCTACTTACTTTTCCACCTTGTATAAACCTTATCTACCTATTACACACTTGAAAACGTGCTCTACAGTGTAATCATTTAGTATTCAGTATCTTCCTTTTGTTCTGAATCTACAAGCCGCTATTTTCATTGGTGCACCTTCATTGATCCTTCTGTATTATGGCAAACAGTGAACAATCATTCCCCAGTCACCTGCTGAATACAATTGGAGATTTTATAGGCTTCCATACTTTCTTCTCCTTACTCCAAAGCTATCCCCAGCAGCAGAGATCAGAACTGCACGTAATATTGCAGGTGTGGGTGCCCAATGGATTTATACAATGGCCGAATGATATCCTCTGTTTCTCTGTCCCTTTTCTCGTAATTCCTAACATTTGGTTTGCATTTTTGCCCCAACTGTACATCCAATTAATGTGTTTACAGAACTATTATATCATGTATCCATTTCCCAAATACAAGTAACTAGGTTAGAGTCCAAGTGCTGGACACGCAAAGTCAAACTGCTATGCCTATGTGTTTCACTTTATATTTAATACAAATGTAATCTACTATTATTAAGTGAAGTCACTTCGTATATGAAATCCTTCTGTGACCCTTTACAGACAGATTTGGTTTTTTCCTTACCTTAAATAACTCGGCATCATCAAACTTTTTCACTTTATTGCCTACTCACATCTTAAATCTGACTCCAAAAGCCCCAGCACAGATCCCTGCAAAATTGCACTGTGATCTCCCTTATATTGATTCCTGTGTTCACTAAGTCTATTATTAAAATGGTATTGCAGGGTGAGTTAAGCTGAAGCTGGATGGCTGGGATCCATTTCAGCCTCTGAGCGAATTTTAAGCAGGTATTACTCCACTGTTACAACCTGACTCACGTTATTAAGGCCAGAAAGGAACCTCTTACTCAATTGTATCTAAAAGGTGACTGGGGAAGAATCTCTACATCTGCATTTGTCCTTCTTGCTCCCTGCATTTCAACTGCTCTCAGATATGCAACTTATTTACCTGGCTGTCCTGCTTGTGCCATCTGCACTCCTGCCAGCATTGGCTGCTGCTGAGCTGGTGCACCTGACATTGGGACCTGCTGTATGCCTGAAGCGCCTGCAATGATGGCACCAGCTCCTGGCTGGCCTGACTGGACAGATCCTCCAGAGCCAGGGGGTCTCCGGTTTGACAGTCCTTTCCCAAAGGCCACAGCTGCTACCAGTGCATTGGTATCTGCAGGGTTGAAAGTCTGCTTGTTCTGTCGTAAACCTGTAGAAAAAGAAGTTATTTTGGAGCATTTCAGCAACCAATTCTAAACAGTAGCATAGCTGGTCCTGAATTTACTTTTCTATTATTTTGGTGCATGTAATAGAGATCAGCTTCTAACAAGCTGTCCTACAGGAGTCTCAGAAGGGTCCAAGAAGATGCAAAATCCAAAAGACAGTGGTGATCCAAGAGCTTCTCCACTGAGAGCAGCGCATATGCTGTTCAGGGAAGAAGGACAGAGGGAGCCAACTCCTCCATGCCCATAAGAATGTTCCCACTAAAGGTTCTTCCATGCTGAAACCTACAGGAGGTAACAAGCACTGTGTTCTAGATAAGCAATGGCAACATCCCCTTTTGGAGGCTCATGAGCAGCATGGTGCTCGCAAGTTTTTCTACCACACGCCTGCCCATTTACACTATGAATCCCGGAAACCAGACAGAACCTGTGCTTGGGTCCTTGCTTACACTATGTGTCAAAGGTGACAAAAAACAGCCTTTGAGAGTTGTACATAGCACTCCTAGGAATCGTGAATAGCTGATGGCAGAGACCATTAAAATAAGGATGTCCAGCATCAGAGTCAGAACCAGAAAAGGTTGACCATGAGTCTGAAGGAGCCATCATCTAGAGGATGTCACACAATAGCCTGCCAATAAATATGTTGTGGACTCATTCAGAACATAGCTAAGGGGTTTCCCATTCACTGCCAACGCATTTTCACAGCTATTTATATTAATCCAAGTTGATTGGGATGTTTTCTTGGTAAATACTTACCACCTCCTCAAAGGGGGATGTGGCAAAGGGTTGGAATGACCTTCCTGCCAAGCATAGGTCACACAAGCAGGACACACTGCACCCATAGGACTCCTTTTCAAATTAGGGGGCTCCAGGACAGCCAACCTTGCATCTTCTAGAATGCTTTCATCTATACTGCTCATCTGCGTTTCCCGTGCTTCAGGCTCTCTGATTTATCTGTTACGCCACTACTCTCTCAAGCCTGCTGCTTGGACCCCGTACCCCGCTTCCACCTCAGTGACATACCTCCACTTTCAGATTCACGCTCCTCCTTACTGATTTTCTCCAACAGATTTGAGCACATTTTGTTCAGACTTTGGATCTGTTTCTGCAAAATGAAAACCATCAGAAATCGCCAGAATACCTCCAACTGAGTACAAGTCAGCAAGGTACATGAACAAGCTTTCTCTGTGTAACCAAACATAAGCATTTTGGTAGCAGAGCCTAGAAAGCCCTGTGCTAATGCATGCAGGAGGGCACTATGAGGATGGGATAGGCTTTGCCTTTCTCTGACTCATCTGATGGCACCTCCTGTGAACTGCCAGTGGGCTGGATACCCTTGGTTTGTGAAACTGTGGAGGAAACCAAACTTCAGCTAGGGTCAGCTGGAGGAATCTCAGACAGAAAAGGACACAGCAAAAACAGAAAACTGTCAGATGGAAGGGTGAAGGAAGCAGAGTTAAGGCGCATCTTGTGTTCTAGGACTAAGAGGCAGAAGTATCAAACTCTTTTTCACCTACCTGGGCCACATCAGGGCTAATTCGAGCTGCATCTGTGATCAGCTGCTTCTCCTGCTCCTCCACCTCAGGGTCAGGCTTAGTTCGAAGGTGGTCAGGCACCACCTCATGGCTGAACACCGGCACACGCCCCTCTGTCTGCCGCTGCAACAGTTGGATGAGCAACACTCAGAACCTCCTCCTTGAGCCCAGCACTCAGACAGCTCAAGATGATAGCACAGGCCATGGTGCTGGAACAAGGCTAGTAGCATGCTGTGGGGAAACCTTGATCTGGAAAGCATTAGGAAGTTTCAACAATTTGTCTAGGAATTTGCACTGTGCCCGTTTAGTCAGAGCAATCCACGGGGGTCTGCAGTGCAACCCCACCTGCATGGCCATGATCAGTTGAAATGTTTTCTCACTCAAGCAGAGAATAAATGCTGACAGTGCATGCTGGAGGTTCTGTAGCACACTTCATGTTGGTCAGATGACAAACTGCACACTTAGATAAAGATGTCCAACAGAAACAGCACAGCTATGGCAGAGAAAACCAGGAGCTTGCTAGGAGACCTCCCAGTTACACAACAAGACACTATCTCTTTCAGCCTCAACATCAGGAAAATAACATACCTATGAACAGGAACACCTCCTGTAAAGTGTATCCAGTGCAAGTGTGAAAGGCCCCCAGCAAAGCAACACCCTGGCAGAACTACTCATCACCTTTTCTTTCTCTACACCCAGAGCTAAGGAATGCCAAGCACAAGGAATGGCAAGCTGGAACAGATACACAAGCACTTTCTGATACTCCAGGGCCAACACTGAGGGAGTTTTCTTACCATGATCTCCTCATCACGGTCTGGTGACAGCACTAGGGGTATGATAACCTGGTTTCGCAATAGTGGGGTCTTCTCATGCTTTAGCACTTTATTCAAGGTGTTCAGCTGCCCAGAGAGCAATGCGAAGCTGTCCAGAACTGAAGGCCTGGGAAAGCAAAGAAAGGGGACAGAACACAAAAAGGGATGCCACAGATGGCTTTTATCTCTTCTTCACTCAAATGGCTGAGAAGCAAGGAAATAACACTATTACTCCTCAAATCGGCCTACTCCAGTCAGTAAGCAGCAAAACCTAGGGCTGAATCTGCAGGTACAGACAAACCCCAGTCCCTACTGCAAATAGCTCAAATGCTGCAAATAGCTCAGGACATTACAAGCAGTACCACTGGAAGTGGCAGTTGTTTGGGATTTCAGTAACATACACAGAAGCAATGCTTTCCTTATCACTAACTCTCCCAGTGCAATTTTAGAACTAGGCCTGAGAAACAGTTTAACTCCTAAGCAGTACAGCCAGGAGAAACAATATTTATAGTTTGGCTATCCAGACTGAGCAGCAAGGAAGCAAAATAAGTGGTAATCTTGTCAAGCAGGTCCCCTTCAGCTTGCTCTCTCTGGGGGATTCATCACCTCTCCTACCTCCTGCAACATTAATGATAAACACTAACTGCCTGTGAAGCTTTGCTGCAGTAGCAGACCCTGTCTAAGATACTGTATAGTTTATTAAGCTGTAGCTATAACATCTTTATGCTCCGTCAGGAAGAGAATGCCACCTTGCAAGTCTCTCAAACTGTCTGGTAAAACATGCAGAACCAGCAAAACATAAAAGCTCAGTTCATAGCAGAGCCAGAAAAAGCCAGAAAGGTCAAGAAATGCATAAAGAACCATTGCTCATTTTATAGGGTATGTAGGTCCCTAAGATACTTTGTTTGAGAAGCTTCCAGCCACTGCAGATGCAAGTCTAATTCTCATAAAGTGTCTGGATTAAAAGGTGTTAGCATGACTCTTACGATACAGCATGAAACCAATGGATTTCAACCGGTTCTCTGGTGGAAGACATGTAGTGGTTCCTCCAGCAGAAATGTGAAAAGCAAACTTAAGCCTACTGATAATAGGCTAATGCTTTTTAATTATACTATGTGGTCCTTTGAGCCAAGTCTGGAACAGCTTCAACAGTGATTAACAGTGCCCCCAGCTCTGTGAGACACCTTACCATGTGAGTCGGTCATACTCGTTCTCCAGCTTGTAGATAAAACTGACCAGGGAGTTCTTCAGGTCAGCCACCTGACTGATGAGCGCCTCCAGGGTCAGCTCCAGCTGCTTCTCCTCTCTCTAAAAAAAGGCAAGAAAGACATGGGATGACAACAAAGCTTAACACCTTCCCAAGGTGTTGTGGATCCACTTGCATGTGTAGTCCAATCTGTCCTATGTAGAGCCTCCTTTTCAGGGGGAGCAAACAGAGACTCTGGAGATAAAAATCCCATTGTTTCACGCTGACCTCTTCCCCTTGGGTTGGAACACTCAGGCAAGAGAATTGTGCCTGAGACAAACCCTTGACTACCTGTCGTCTTTAAGACCTAGATGAGTATAGAGAAGACATTCTCACTTACACCTGCTTTTTACCACATCAGGCAGAGTCACCAAAGTTAGCTCATGTCACCTTTGTGAGCCATTTAAGTTAACCCAGCTCAAAGCAGATTAGCATTCCCTTAACTTTTTCTGACAGCAGATGTGGGCACAGTGATGTCTTCATCCAAAACCGCCCTTTGCAAAATGAGTATCAGATTGTTTTTTCACCATGGCCTAAAGCCCCCAGTTTCCGCTCCTCATCCCATTCCTTACTTTCTTCCTGCCCAAGTGCCACTTCCAGCTGCTAAAGGAAACTGGCAGCTCCTGTTCTACCTGTGCCTTACCAGCTGCAGGAGGCCCTGCTGCAACAGAGATCGCACATACTGACACATGCACACATCACCTCCTGCCTTTTGCTCTGGATTATGTTGTTTAAATAAGCTTTTCCACTGACATCCCCAGTGACAGAGCATGGTGACAGACAAAAGTGTCAGGACAAGGGATCCGTTGCCAAAGACACCAAGGCATATCCTTGACTCTTGCAAAAACCCTCTGGAGCCTTATCTATTCTAATTTATTCACACTACAGTATTGCGCAAAATATAATTAAAGTCCCAGCCCTAATGAACTGCTCATGTAAGTCGAGAACTGTACAATAAAAATCCATGAGGAGGGTGGGACAAAGCAATCAAATAATAGAAAGGGAATGCCGATTGGGAAAGCAGATAGAGTGACTCAGGCTGTTGGCACGCTTGTTATTGGGTTTGTTGTTGTTCTGTTTAAATACACTAGACCAGTGTGAGCTTCACTGGAGAGATTATCAGGTAACTTCCATTTTCACAAGAACACAAAATCATTCTATTTTATTTGTAGCCTGACAAGACTATAAAGGCTTTTTTTAGTAATCACTGATCAGACTTCACTTCATTTATTCACCTTAGAAGAAACAGCTGAGTTAACTTTGCTAAAATTTGATCCCCAATCCATGGAGTAGATTCACGGAGCAGATTGCTGGGTGTTTTACCTCAAGATAAAAGCACTCTCCTCCATCTTGTGATAGGACTAGTCAGTTCCTGTGCAATTAAGAAATGAGTCTACAACTGTTTGCGTGCACTGTGTTTGTGCAAGAAGATTAACTAATGCCCATATTACAAGTTGGGCTGGCAGCCAGTTTTGCTGCAGGGGTGCCAGGCATATGTACCCACAATTCACCTGACCCATTGCCTGTGCTTATCCAGGAAGCCCTCAAGAGGATGAACAAAATCCTATTGCACACATGTTGCTCTTGCGGCAGCAGCGTACTCCAAGCCTCCTTCTTTCATAGGCTCTCCCCAAAGCCATTAAGAGCTGGAAGCAGATGTAAGCACTGCAAAGCATGGATGCAATAAGACTGACCAGTGTTTCCAAGGACTGCTGTGCCTCTCACAGGTGCATGCTACATTCAAGCGGTGCTTTAAGGAGTTTGTTAGCAATACAAAATTTCCCTGATGTAGTACAGATAGGACTTATGGGAGAGGTGGCTGAAGGACCTCCTGATATGGAGCAACCAAGAGGTAAAGGTGAAATTCAGAGTAGGTAAACGTAAAGCAACACACATGGCAAAACAAAGGGGCAAAAAAACCCTCCAAACAAACTTGACTTTCTGTAAACAATGACATTCTCTGAGCTGATAACGTTATCACTTAGAAACAAAATCTCGGGATTATCTGAGGGTAACCCATGAGGGTAACCCATGAAAACATCTGCCCAAGGCTCAAGAAGCAGTCAAGGACGTAAAGCGATAATAGGATTTATTAGGAACGCAACAGTAAACTAAGCATCATTATGCCATCCTCTAAATGCATGCCTCATTTGTATCTCGAATCTTACATGTCACTCTTGTCCCTCCAACTGAAAAGGGATATAGTAGGAATGTGTACAGATAAAGGCAACAAGGACGATTAAGAATATTCATCAGTTCCATAGATGCAGCAGTTAAAAACAGAAAAGAGACCAGTACATGCAAGTGGCTGAAAATAGGAGAGACAATATAACAAACCCTATAGATGAGGAATTGCAGGACAACCCATCTTCACTTTTCTGGTAGGACAATCAGGATATATCCGCAATCCAGCAGATAGCGGTTTCAAACCAACCAAAGGAGGTAGATCTTTACACCCCATTAACCTGTTATTAACCTCTGCAACTCTTTTCCATTAGACATTACGGATGCTAAAAATTCACAGTGCTTCAAAAAGTAACTAGATCCTTCTTCTATCCATGAAAAATCCATTCAAGGCTATTAAACACAAGGGGTGTGCTAGCAATAGTTCACACAGAATAACATCAGTAGCTTATTTTGCTCTCACAACTTCTTTTTGGCATCGGCTTCTTGGCTAGTGGCAGTGCCAGGCTGCTGGGTAGGTGGACCTTTGGTGCAGTACCTCTTACCACGGGCTGCAGCAAGGGCTGAGAAGGAGAGGAGCACTCAGAAACCCACACACACGCTCACCCTCCCGCCGCGCAGCCAGAGGAGGCTGCTGCACAGGCAAGCCTTGCGCCAGCTGCCCCAGGGCGAGCCCACCCTCGCAGCCAGGCCGCCGCAGCCCGGCGTGGGTCTGACCCGTGGGGGCGGCCTGGCCCAGGACAGGCAGGAATCACC
>JAVJGI010000032.1:22967159-23017361 GCA_035590275.1 Ibycter americanus
GGATAAATGAGTCTTGGAAAAGCCACCCACTATTCATGTGTTGGTTGCATGACGGGTGTTCCAAGCTCGCACGCGTCAGTTCTCGCTGTGTCACTCTGCTCCTTTGTGGGTTTCTTAGAGGAATTCTTAGCCCAGCTATGGCTCAGGCCTTTACCTCCTTTGGAGCCTGTACCAAACTTGCTAGTTTGGTTAAGGGGTTGAGTGTATCTGTCACAAGAAGCTTTTGATGCTAGAAGTTGTGGATTGCATGAAATACCATTTGTGCAGGAAGAACATGGAATTTAATTTAAGAGTTGGGTGTCACCTTCCAGGTTGTTGATGATCTGGGCCCATGGTGTCCAAAAGCCTGTGTTTCTGCAGTGGGATATATTAACTGCAGAGTGCAGATAAGAAAACTTCATAGCTTAAAGGCACTGCTTGCCTGTGCAAAGCAACATTTTTCTTGGAAACAAAGATGAGGTTGTGAAGAAGCGAGCCCATTGCAAATGTCAGCACTCCTCTGAGTTTCAGTTGCTTCTCTAGTGTAAATACTACATGTACATTTAAAGAACTGTTCACCAAATGCCACAGTGTGATCAAAGCCTTTCTCTGTGGGGTAGGAGGGAGAATGCCTTCAGCTAGAGCAGTTGTTTCATTACTTGTCCTCCTCATAGCAATCACACAGTACTCAGGGGCACCTGGTCAGAGATAAAACTCAGACCTGTGCCAAACAAGCATTTGAACTTACTCCTCTGCTCCCATGCAGGTGGGTCTCAGCTGGAGGTGAAACTAGTACTGCTTTGGAAACATAACATGAGAATAGAGTATTTAGCTGTGACACCCTGGCCCCTGGACCCATTGAAGCGCAGCACATGGGTGGAAGTGACGATGGAGGGAAGCTATGACATCTTGCATGACATCAGTTGCACCATGAGGAAGCCTATCACCAGTCTGTACCGCACTACAGTCATCCGGCGCTTCTGGAACACCTTGCAGAGGTGAGCTGGACCATCCCTAGCAGTTCCCAGTGTCTGATGTAACCAAGAAATTCCTTGGCGTGCTGGGGCATGGGTTATGGAGGTGGCCATCCCAATCCAGGGTCCCAGAGGAATGTGCTCTGAGGAAGAGACATGGCTGGCGACAAGCTTGCCTTCTAGCCAAGGAAAAGACTTGAACCAGCCTGTGACCTAATTTGTAAGATTGCTTCATGGTGAAGGTATTGATGCCCCTGAGTCCTGATCCTGTGATGCAAACCTTAACTCTGACTGCCATCCCATGGAGGTGGTGTGTTCTTACAGCATACCCTTGCACCTCTGCTGTGTGGTCATGCTAGGAGCAACACCTCATGTCTCTAGGCCTGAAGGGCCTGTGGGTTATAGTCGTGGCCTGGATATTCAGCAGATTCCTTCTCTAGCACTTCATTCTCAACTCTGGTCATCCTCTTTATATATTAGGCTGTTGCACTTGAACTCCCCTAACATGCTCTTTGCAATCAGGCATTGAATTCCAGCATTGCCGTAGAAAGCTATATTGGTGTATATGTGGGAGTGCTGTGTGTGCAGGCACTGGGCTGACTGGAGCAGTAACAGGGAGAGTGTGGGCTTTTGTGGCTAACTGCCTCTTTTCTTTCAGCATCAACCAGACAGATCAGATGTTGGTTCATCTGCAGTCTTTTGACACTGTCCCAGAACATTTCACCATTCCTGAGAGCACCAAGAATGGGGTGCCCCTCTTCTACATCCCCCCAGGCTCCACCACTCCGGTATGTTCCCATTTAATGTAGATTAGGTTCTCCCTTCTGCCTATTCTGTCTTGCACCAGGGGATGCTGAGTTCCAACACACAATCAGAATCTTTTGTAACTCTCAGGCTTTATCTGTTGCACTTTGTCCTGCTCTGTAACAGAGTTCAGGTGCAATGCAGTGCCTGCGAACATCCCATCCCATACTTTTTCCCCTCTGAGATATCACCCTATGTCATTATTGCTGCAGCTACACCTCTAAGCCCCACAGCAAGTCTCCTAAGTGTTCTGTGAAGCCTTCTCCTGTAGTGATGTTATGTGTGAGACCAATGGGGAGGCTGACACGCTTATTTTTGCCGTTTTTTCAGTGGGTACTTCATATATATGGAGTTGCTGCTGACAGTCTTGTGCCCTGGTGACGTAGCTCAGCACTGTCAGTTGAAGATATAGGATGTGCTGAATAGTTATCGTTTTATAGGCTCATTGCTCCGAGCACTCATGTGGAAGGAAGAGAGATAATTGTCATTGCACAGCAGAAACTGAACAAAATATGAGCTAATAGCTTCCACTGCAAAATTCAAACTCATTGAAGCTCACTGAGCAGAAGTGCTAGCGTATTATCTGTTCCCTGCTAGCAGTGTCCTTGGCACTGGTAGAAGATGACCAGCAGATATCAAAGCTAGGGGAGCTTTAATTTAAGAGAACTATCCCTTTAATTTTATTACTTAAGCCTTTTGCTTCATTAGTAAATTTTCACTGTGTAAGGTTATGTATCCCTCTGTATATCTGGAGCATCCCACCTTATGGCTAACCAACAGTGAATTTCTGTGTCAGCAGAGTGGCTATAGCTGGTGGAGTATGTATGGTGTTACCATACAAACATGTTAAGAGTTGCCCATTGCCACCCACTGCTGGTACTGTATTTGGGCACTCAGACGAGTTATCTCAGTGTCTAATTGCTCTGCTGATACAAGCCATACACCCCCCTCTCAACACCACTACATATGCCATCTTTTCCGTGGTTGATTTACTTGATGATAAGTAGTTAAATTCCTAATTAACTTGACATTTCAGGAACCTGATCTATTTTTTCTTACATTGTACTGCGTGTTTCAATGTGAACGCACTTAGTTATTCTGCTGAGAGGCAGTTACTGAAATCTATGGATTTAGCTAGCCTTCTAGGCCTACACAGCTCAGCTGCTAGAGAAATATCAGCTTTATCTGGGTGGAACCAGGCAGTTTCTTGCTGAATATTGCCCTGTCATTTTCTTAGGTGCTATCCCTGCAGCACAGTGGGTCTGACTCAAGCCATTCCCAGTTTGCCTCCTACTGGAAGCCTATCCTTTCTATGGATGCCAACTTCTGGCAGAGGTGGCTGCACATGCATCGTATAGTCCTCCTTCTGGAGCATGACACGTATGTAATTGGGCTGAGCTCATGTGCACAGTGTAGGCCAGCCTGGAAAAGCAGGGCATCCAGTTCAGTCCAGTTGCAGAACTGCAGCTGTCTTGCAGGTGCCTATGGCCAAAGGAAGGCCCTTGCTAGCGCGACCTGGTCGATGGTGAAGGCTCATTTATCTGAGAGGGACTGTGGGCTGGGAAGTCATCTTTGCCAAGAGGAGGGCTGTTCTCAGGAGCATGAAATGTTTCTCAAGTCCCTCTTGGGTCTGGATTTCCTGCGTGCAGGGGCTGTGAACCATCCAGTTGGAGCTATCCCACATGGTTTTGTTTGCTGCTGGAAAACACCTTGCCTGAAAGCATTGCTTTCCTGAGGCTGGTCCTAGTTGCAGAGTTGTGTGAATAATAGCCATATATTGCATGGAGGGGGATAGAAACAGTATGAGGGTGTGCTCTGTGCAAGGTGGAGAGCAGGATCCCTCTGCTCTCGGGGAGCGTATGGCTCTCGCCCGGAGGCAGAGATAGGGGTGTGCCTGGTTATTGGCTGCTGTGGAGGAATAAGGCTGATGTACCACTCAGAGCGTGAGTTGGAATGGATGTAGCAAAGTCTGTCTGGGCTTTGGGGGAAGAAGAGAAACTATGGTTCTGAAAGGGCTTTCTGCCATACCCTGCAGGCCTGTGCCCAAGCACCTGCACACGCCAGGCAACAACGGCCGCTACAGCACCATCCAGTGCCGCATCTCTCACTCGGCGCTCACCTCCCTGCTGCGGGACTGGAGCAGCTTCGTGCTGGTGGAGAGCTACTCCTACGTCAAACTGATACAAGGGTGAGTGGCTCTGAATCAGTCTGGTGTGGGGAACTGTGCATATGGCCAGACCAAAGATCCAGTTAGAGCAGTATGCTGTGACGGGCCAGAAGCAGATGTCTAGAGGAGAGGATAAGAGCAAGATAAGCAGGTATGAAATCCTGCGTATTCTGAATTGCTGCCACCGTGTTCCAGGCACAGCCCAGAGGGAGAGGGAAGCCACCTGGGGGGTTCTGCATGCTACAACTGATGTGTGTTGCTGCCAAGTTGTGTGGGCTGTTGAGCTCTGCGAAGTGGGCCTCACCTTGGTGTGACATGTCTGAGCAGCAAGACCTGTGCTATTTCAGTGCTGTCTTAATCCTTCCTCCCTAGTTCTGAGGATCCCACGCCTTCCTCGTTTTATGTGGTGCGGATCATCTCCAAAGCTCCTTGCATGGTTCTCCGGCTGGGATTCCCCATTGGCACACCGGCACAGGCCAGGAACAAGGTGAGAGCTGGTTGGCTGCCTCCTGGGTTAGGAGCAGAGCAAGAAGTTCTGGATGTGGAAGTGGTGGGTAGATCACAGGTGACACTGTGGGCAGGTGTCCTCTAATAACTAACCGCTATGTTAAGGCTTACATGGGTGCGAATTTACTGTAACAGAAAGGGACGGTTTGGACAGAGCTTTCTGTGTTAAGTCTGTGAAAGATCTAATCCCAAAGACTCAAAGAATAATTGGTCACATGAATATTTTTCCCACTGCTTAATTCAACTGCAGGACTTGAAATGACTCAAAGGTTATCTAGTCTATCCTTGTGACCAAAGCACAATCAATACCCTCTGTCAGGAACAGCAAGTACTTGTCTGACTCATCTGTAAAGACCTCTGTGATGGATGTACTGCATGTTCCCTAGGCTATCTGCTTCAGTAGGTGGTGAATTGCACATGTATATTGTATTATTTGGGCAAGGAAGAGATATTAAATGCAAACAATGCCCTGCATGAGCAGTACAGGGAGAGGAAGAATGTAATACCCAGACAATGTTTTAAAGAGCTGCAAGCCTGCTAGATAGGCTTTTATGTACCAAAAGAAATGGGCTGTGCTAGTCAGATGCAGACGGTGGGGTTACCGTGTGGACTGTTTCTCCAGCTCTAATGGCTGAGACAAGTCTAAGTGTTCCTAGGTAAAACAGTAAGTATGAGAAAAATGTCCTGCTATTAAGCTGTGTGAACCTGTTGTTATAAACAAGAGGTTTATCATTAAACCTTGATTTTTTGTCTTCATGAAAGTAATCTTTGTTTTGTCTCACTTAGCTTTAGTGTTAGATTAGTCTGAGGAGAAGCTGACAAACATGGGAAGGACCATCTCTTTCAGAAATAATGAACCCAGATAACACTAAATGCTCTGGCACTCTGGAGGATCTGCTCTTTCATGTTTTAAGGGGATCCAGGCTTTGGGCACTGGTTGCTGGGCCAACATGTGGACTGGTAATGCCAAGTGACAGGTTTTATGAAGGAGTTCCCTCTGGCAGGTGTAAGTTAATACCCGTCTCATGAAGAAGGTGTGAGACAGGCACCATACCCTGCAGCTCTGGGCAAGCTCCAGATCACTGCAGCAGGAGCTATATGTAGATCATTAATGGTATCATGTGCAATCTTTTTCTTTTTTTTTTTTTTTTTTTTGCCTGCCATAGGGCTGATTAGCTGCCGGGTGTGGAGGATGGTAGTAGAAATTTAAGTTCTACTTACTTACACCTCGTTTAAGGGGAAGGGGTTTTTGTGTTGAGCTACTCAAATTTCCGATGTTTAAGGGAAGGAAAGCACCTGGTACAGTCTGACTTTCAGAAGGCTTATGGTGAGACTTGATACATGGCACAACTGTAGAACTGGAGTAGGAATGGGGTGTCATAAAGCAGAAACTGTCTTAGGGAACAAGGCAAGGAAATTGAAAAAGTGCTCTGATCTCATCAAAGCAGAAGCTGTTTGTGGTTTCCCTACCCTTTGACTAGTAAAAAGATTGGGAAACTCATCTGCAGGTAGGTAGCAGGTAGTGAGCTGGGAAAATCTGCAGGTGGCACAAAGCTATTTGGTTTTGTCTGCCCTTCCGTCCTGTGCGCTTTGTGGACACCTAAGCAGCACAATGGTGGCTGAAAGCCAGTATTAATAATTGCAAAACAGCACACCTTGGATTTGGGAGCTTAAACACCATAAGCAATTCTGCATTATCAGTATGAAACCATGAAGGAGACCCAAGTGGCATTGTAGTGCAGGAAGAGCTGTGCTTCACAGTTGGATTTGGAGACACTCCTTTCCTTGAAAAAGGCATAATAATGATGGGGAAAGTTGCTGAAATGATTAGTGTTGAGGAGGGAGATGGAGACTGCTGTTCTCCTGTTTGCCTGCCATGGTAATGGAAATTAAAACGAGTTGAACAAAGATCATGAAAAGAAACCTAACCATGGAAATTTCAAGGAAACCACTGGGGCATTATGGGCATCAGGTGCTGGTGTGCTTAGAACCATATTCAGAGCTGCTAAAAGGAGCAATCAGGAAGTCATTTTGAAAGTATCTTGGAAAAAATTAAGCTAAAAAATAACCTAAGCTCTTGAAACCTTTTATCATAGAGGTTTGACACATGAGCATGATAGCGGGGGAACACATAACTGTGGGAACAGTCTTGCTCTGTCTTATATGTACTAGTTTACTGTAGGCTGTTGAGGAGAGGAGGAGGGGAGGAATGAGGGTGGGTACTTAGACTGCTTCTGTGGAGGAGCTGGCATGCAGTTAATTTGTTTTTTAATCAGAGTTATGGGAAATGATTTATTCAGTCTTGAAATCTTCTTTGGGTTTTTTTTTGATCTTTCTTTTGCTTTTAAAAATATTTGTAATTGTTAAAACGTGGACCTAAGAACCTTGTGTCATCTTGATCTCGGTCTTGCTAGTGCCTCAGAAGTAAAATGACCTTTCACTCCTGCACATCAGTATATTCAAGGAATGTTCTATTCCTTTTAGCTAGGCTCTTGTTCTGGAAGCTTATTTTGAATAGCTTATGTCTCCAGACAAAGGTGGTCATATTTACCTTTTGCTTTTGCCATGACAGATAGTGGAGGAGTTACGGGACCGAATCTTGCAGCTGCGCTTTCCCCACAGGGTCCAGAGCAAGGAGGCAACTCCAAAAGCAAAGAGGAAAATGTTTGGCAGTAGTTCTCCCTCCAAGTCTCCACCTGTGGCTGGGGCCCAGTCGGCCCTCTCAGACAGACCCTGCCTCGTTGTGCTGCACAAACCATTGGAGAAGCTACTCATCAGGTAGCGATGGAGATCCAGGGCATCAGCACAGCCTCCTTGCCCTGGGAAGTGGGAGAAAGGAGGGTCTGTGGATGGTGCTGCCAGTTGCAGGATGAGAGTGCTGTGAAACTGGTGCTTGTTGGGGTGCGATTGGGTTGTGTGGCTGGGAATGGCCCACAGAGTGTAGTCTGGGAGGGCTGTGACTTGCAGCAGGGAGCCTTGTTTGACCTGCAGATTTGTTACTCCTAACTAACACGATGCAAAAGCAAATTTAGTTACTGCTGTCTGGGCAGGATCCTGTGCTGGACTAGCCATGTTCTGCTGCTGGAGGGCTCTGTCCTGGACCCAGCAAGTGGGCTGTGAATCCATACAGCTCTGGCCCTGAGCAGAACATTCTTTCCACCTCAGCAAGCCACACTTCTGCCCTCTCCTAGGTATGAGAAGCTGCCTTCTGACTATCGAGCCCCCTTCATCCTCAACCTGGAGCATCCCCCAGTGTCTGGCCCACTCACTATGGTGGCCAATCGTACTGCCTCTTCCACCCTGGCCTCACTGTCCCGCTACTTCTATCACCAGCGTTGGATCTGGAGTGTCCAGTCGGGGCTGGCACCAGCTGTGCCCATCACCGCTGTAGCCCAGCTCCTTTCCACACTCACAGAGTAAGTTGCACACCTGAATGACGGTGCTTTCTCCAGCTAGTCCTGGGGATGCAGAGAAAGCAGGGTGGATCTTATTATACACCTGAAGCTGCTGTGCAGAGGGTTTTGGTCCTGTATACAGCTTCTAGAGCTACTTGGGCCAGTGCTTTACCCAGTTCTGCAGGTGAGGAAAAGGAGAGTCCTGGAAAACATACAAAAGGGCAAGAGGTGTTACTGTGCCTGCAGTATGCTGATCTTCACACAGGCTGTCCTGTGCAAAGTGTCACATCTCCCCATTCTCTGTGTGTAGCTTCTTGTCTTGGGAAGGAAGGTGTTAGGGGACAAAGGGTGCTGTCATTCTTGTGTTTAAGGCTTGCGGTATGGGTAGAGAAGTCCTCCGTGTCTCACTGCCTCTCTGTTGCCAGGGTTCGTCTGTCAGAGGGTTTCCACTTTGCATCCAGCGGGGATGGAATTATCAACATGGTGCTGGAGCTGCCCATACAGGTGAGCCTGGTGCAGCAGTGTGGACACAGTCCTTCATTGCTTCTTCTGATGTGGATTCAACTTCCTGTGATGGGATTTCCCATCTGCTTCTAGCACACACCCTTTATGTATACAGGGAGACGCGCCTCCTTCCTGAAAGTAAAGCGTCTTGTGTGTTGATCATTTTCCTGTCTTAATCTGCAGTTGGAGTGCTGCTTTTCTGGGGACAGTGCTGTGCTGGAGGAGTTCCTGGGGCAGGGACAGGCTCCCTCTCTCCACCGCTGCTAGTGGAGCTGGGTGGTGGGACTGTGTTGTATAGGGGGGCACTGGGTAGGTGTGGGCTGTTGCTGCTGGCCAGGCTTACGCAGTGTCTCCCCTCCAGATTGATGGCTCAAGTGAGAGCAGCAATGGCAAAGAGCAGCACACCTGTGTCGTCCAATACATCCTCTTCCCGCCCCACTCCACTTCCACCAAGGACAGGTGAGGCTGTTGCCCTGCTCCCAGAGAGGGCTGGCAGTGGAATCACAGCTCCAGACTTGCCCTTTTCGGGCAGTGTGGGGGAAGGAGGAAGTCCTTCGTCATCTAGTACCTACAACTAGCTGTCATGGATTGATCACTAGTTAGCTGGGGCTTTATCTGCAAACCTAGGGTTTGTGTGGCTGTTCTCACAGCTCTGAGAGGAGCTGCAATGGGCTGCTCGCTCTGTGCCATCTCGCAGGACTTGTCTTATGTCTTTCCTCTAGCTTTTCCACAGATGATGACAATGATACAGAGGTAGAGGCCATTGAGGTGGACACAGAACTGAACCTGGTCACTGAGTGCTGGGTAGAGCCACAGAGTGGCCATGTCCACAGTACTGCTGAGAACTGGAAGCACCTCCATGGCTTGCCCTACCAGAAAATACCTAAAGCGGTGAGTCCCTGAAAAGGGTAGGGGCATGGGCTCTTTTGTGGAGGGAGAAGAGGTTTATTGCAGGTGCAGTGCAACACTGCAGGTGAATTACTGAGGGACGGAAGTGATGGGAATGCTGTTAACAAGACACTGAGATTTCTAAAAGGGGAACTGGGCTACTGGACAGAAAAGGTTTCTGGATTGCAAGGCAGTGGATGCAGTGCTGCTCTGGAATAG
The DNA here is from genome assembly GCA_035590275.1 of Ibycter americanus. NCBI lineage: Eukaryota > Metazoa > Chordata > Aves > Falconiformes > Falconidae > Ibycter > Ibycter americanus. The sequence goes on from JAVJGI010000032.1 coordinate 22,976,597, forward strand.
GTGGGAAAATACAAATTACTTTGTCAAGAGCCATTCCATTGGAGGGGAGCAAACTGGACCAGAGCAGGGATTGCAGGCAGTACTGCAAATGCACCTCTTGAACAAGGTAAAAAGAGGCTAAAGGGCTTGTGGAGAAGGAGGGAGCAATGAGTGAGAACAGGGCAGATCAGGGGATGAGATTATGGATGTTTCCTCTCCTTGCTTTTGGACTGTTTTCTCCTGCATTTGAGGTTAATAATTCTGCTGAATACAACTGACCCTTGACTGTTTATTGCAGCTCTATCCTCGGGACCTTGCGTGCATTGCCACCATGTTGACCTTTGAGTACATCAGCCAGTTGTGCCAGAACAAGGAGTGGGTCTGCCCTCCTTCAGACACCAAAGCTACTGAAGGTGAGTCCAGCATATATGTCCTAGCAGGTTTGATGGAGCAAGAGGCAGCTAGGCCCTGAATGTCTTGGGGCCCATTAAAGGTTTCTGGAAGGTGGAACAGGGGAACAGGTATTTTGACAATGACTTTCTAGACTTTGATGGCTGTGCGTCGCTTTGTTGCACTTGTGCTAAGCTGCCAGAGAAATGGCTTTGTCCTGGGAAGGCCAAAAAAGCATTGAGGCTTTCTGCCCGGGCTGGAGAGGTGACTAGGTGACCCTGCTTGAGCAGGGGGATTGGACCAAATGACCTGCAGAGGTCGTTTACAGCCTCATCCATTCTGTAATTCTGTGAGAGAGGCTGACTTCTGGAGCACGTGGAAGATGAGCTCACCTATACAGTGATGGGCAGGCTATGCCAGGGCAGATGGTTGTACAGAAGTTGTAAATGATGTGAAGGAAGAGCTTCTCTGTTCTCAATGTTACAAGGCACAGTTTCCAGAGCAGTTAGTGGGACGCTTGCTTTCTGGTGGTCCTGTTCGTCTCTGGACCCTTTGTGAATGTGCCATTAGCCCACAAAGGGAGGGGGACCTTAGGAGGTCCGGTCTGTCCTGTTTCTTCATGATAGGATTATGTATCTGATCTGACATGATAAACAGTTCATTGAGAATTCCAGGAGTATGTGGAAGTTCACCCTTGTCAGACAATCTGTTCCAGAAGCTCATTATTTTTGCTTTCTTGTCACTATTTCACCCTATCCTAGATCTTTTGTTTGCTTGCCTTGCAGTGAATAACACAGCAGATATTGGGTGAGTTTGAGGGAGCCAAGATCATCCCAAAGGCTGAGGGCAGGACCTGAGGGAACCCTGTCGGCTCAGGCCCTGTGGGAGGGGGAGAGGGCCAGGAAAGCTCAGGGCCTGGTCCCTGAGGAAGAGGATGGGAAACAACTACAGGGGTGTGCAGACCCTGCCAGATGGGAGATCTCTCCCAAGAGCAGGGGGGTCCTTGTCCCTGACTGTGCTGGTAATTCAGGCTGCCTCTGGCTCCCAGCATGGTTATTGCTCTCCAGCAGCGTTACCTGTGATACTGATGTTCAATTCTTGTCCCCTGGCAGCTCTGGGCCTGAGCTGTGTAAGGCCTCATGGTGGCTCCCCATCCCTCCTTGTGTGAAGGTGGCAATAAGCCCAGGGAACTCTTACAGCGAGGTAGCTCTCTGTAGGTAGCTCACAACCTGCTGCAGCCTCCAGCAGACTTCTCCCTTTCACCACATTCATTCTTTGTATCCCTCTGCCCTCCTGAGCAGAGGGAGTTGGGGCAGTGTTGCCGTGTACCTTCACTTGTGCTTCTTGCACTGTGTTTAGGGCTGGCACTATGCCCGCGGAGGTGGCCTGGGAGGCTGGGCTATGTGGTGCGCACAGGCATGCTACATTCCCAGTTCTTGTTGCAGATCCAGACATGGGGGCTGGTTTTCGAGTGCATGAGATTCCATTCCAGTTCAACCTCATGAAGCTGTTGCCTAGATGCCAGCAAGTTGAAATGTTCTTCCTAATGCTGACAAAAGGTAAGTGCCTCTTTACCATCTGCCTCCTCTTGTCCTCCTTCCATGGCTATGGGCACCCTGTCCTGTGTTTGTCTCCCTGTGCAGCAGGTGTGTGAGAGCTGCCATGCCTCTTTCAGTAGCTCAGTGCTGTTCTTCCCATCTCTGCAGCCCCAGGGCTGTCCATGCATATTGCTGTTTTTCTTGGCATGATAGTTCTGGAAGAGTTACTTTTGAAAACACTAAACCTAGACTGTTGCTCAGTGGTGGTGGTTTCTTGTCTGTAGCCCCAGACATCTCCAGAACAGTTATAGTAGCAGGGTGAGTCAGTGCAGAGTGGCTAATGATGCTGGAACTCCAGGGCTTCCTCAACACTCTCCAAGTCAGCCTTGCAGAGGTGCTGGGGGAGACTCCTGGCTGTATAGAAGTGTCGCTTTGCAAAGGACTGTCTCCTGGGGGCCTGGGCAGGTGGTGGCTGTGGAGGTGCTGTCCCTGAAGCTGCCATGGTTCTGTTTTGGAGCAGAGAATGAGGAGGTGACCAAGGACTCTTCGTTTGTGCCCAATGAAATGCTACTAAACCTCTTCCATGGCTGCCTGCAGCATGACCTCAGTGACCGGGAGATCCCAATGGCTGATGCTGATCATGTGGCTTTCATGGAGCAGGTTCTGCAACGGGATCGTGACGGCCATCAACCCCCCTTCACACTCCCTGTTATCAGAGGTAAGGACCAGCAGTGTGACAGTAGTGATGCTGAGAGCTGGAGTGTTTCAGGAGCCTTGCTTTCAAGTCTCTTCCTCAGGTGGTGTTTCTCAGGTTCGTTTCTCTGTGCTCTGTTTCAGAAGAAACCCTGAAAGCCTCTGGGACCCTGGAGCAGCAGGATGCTTCTGCATCCTATCATCTTGTTGGCAGCAATGGCACCAGGGAGATGACTGGCTCCACAAGTACTCTGCAGGTACTGCTACACTTCTGTCCTTCTCCTGAGCCCTCTCTGAAGGCAAGGCAGCAGCTGTTGAAGAGAAGGAGAGTTGGTAGAAGGCTTGAGAACAGATTGAAAGGCTGGTGTTTTCCCCACGCTTGGCAGCAGTTTAAGCTGTAGCCTGTGGCTGAAGGCAAGCAGGAATCTGGTAGTTGTGTGTATAGTTGCACTCACCATGGGCCTAGCCTGTTACAGCAGCACTGATGCTGTGCTGCACATTGGTCAGAAACCATGGGCAATCACTGCCTGGAGGTCAGAACCAGCCCCAGCAAAGCTGGCTAAGCATCTCCTGACTGTGTGTGCTGTGTTTCCTGGAGCCAGGCTGCTCTGAGAATGCTGCAGGGGGTGGACAGGGTGATTTCACTGCTATGCTGACCAGCAGTCATGGAGGAACTTGCTCTATGTAGTTGCTACCTGCCTCAAGGTAGGCCTATGCCATGTGCTATGAGCTTATCCAGCTTCTGCTTTTTCATCAGAGCCTTGGCAACACAGAGCTGCTTGAGGATGACGTGACCCTGAGTGACACAACAGGGCCCTTTCCCCCACAATGGCGATGTTATGCCAAGCTGGTCAACCCGCAGCATGTGTTCCTGACCTTTCTGCCAGCCACCTTCTCAGGTGAGGCCGCCTGTTGTGGGAGCAAGAGGAGGTAGCAGTCCCAAGTGTCCCCTCAGGAAAACAGCAAAAGCAGAATCAGCTGTGGTAGGATGGAGGGAAATTGAACAGCAGAGTCTAGACTGAGTCTTTTTGCACCATATGGCCAGGAGTAGAGTGGTGCAAAGTGCTGAATGCCTTGCTCTTACCTCCTTGGGCACGGTGCTGCCCACGTAGTGTTTTCAGGCAGGGGATGTGGCTTTTGATTTGTTTGCTGGCTGCAACCATTGGACCGTTTTCCCAGTAGGGTTGTTAATGAATGGAGCAAGGAGACTATTAATGGGATGGTCTGGGAGAGTCCCTGCTTCTGGCCACTGGCACTGGTCTGGCTTCCACTGAGCTGCTGGTGAAGGCTGGTAGGCTCAGCTGGAAGTACTCTGTGGAGCTGCTCCCACGCACAAAATCCCACACACAGCAGGGACATCTGCCCTGTTGGGAATGTAGATGGAGGAGTTAAACTGTTCTCACGGGATAGAGGGTGATTTTATTCTGTTTTCTTCCAGATGTACAGAAGCTGATGGCTTGTGGGTTGGACAAACCTCCAAAAGATGAGAGTCGATCTGGAGAGGATACTCGGGGACCTGTCTGTGCAGAGCGAGTCAGGGTTGAGGCTGAAGACGGGGATGCTGCAGTGCCACTACCTACCCTCAGCATAACACCAGCCCATGGTACTGCCTACAGGACAGCACCTTGCTGAAGTATTAGTATTAGTATCCTTGCTATTCCCAATCTCACAGCTGGGCACTGCGCTGAGTGGTTGGGTGTTGGATGAGAATGGCCCCTGAGGTTTGAGTAGTGAGAAGCTTGTAAAACTGATACCTACCTGTGGCTGCTGCTGTGAGGGCTGTGACCTCTCAGACCAGGAATGAGGAGCACCTTGAAGGCTTTTATCTCAGGATTGTTTCTTTTGCAGAAGTGAGCCATGACCCAGGAGAACAGGGTGGCCCCTCGCGGAGGGATGTACATATCTCCTTCTGTCGCCAGAACTCGCAATCAGAGCTAGGCGAGTGCCGCCGATTTCGCTGCCCCGTTTACATCTACAGCTGCTCTTTGGAGTTGTTACGAGAGCAGCTTGTCAGCCCACGGGCACACCGTCCTCCCCGGGACATCTTTTTCAGGTAGTACCATATTTGATTCCTAAACAGGAAACAGAGGACCTTTCTTTACAAGAGGCTGGCTGTAGCCGTGCTTTATTCTCTTGGGGTTTTTTGCCTCTCTGCCTTATAGCAGCCACTGCCTGTGCAGGCCCTAGGGCCCTGCTTTACTGGTGCCAGAGCCATTTGTTTTCTAAAATGTGTTTCATTGGTGCTGAAGGCTGCGGTTCCTCTTTTCCAGGTCCCAGTCTCTGGAACGTCCTCCTACTGCTGCTTGGCTAGACCACAAGCATAAAGAGTTGGTGAGTTACTGCACGCTGCTGCAGGAGCACTCCCACCAGTGCTACGTGAAAGGTGAGGAGTGGCACAGTGGGAGCTGAGGCAGGGATGGGGTTGGGGCTGGACCCTGGATCTTCTTGTATGAAAGCAGTGTCTCATTTTTCTTGTGATCTTACACTGAGCAAAGGGAGGAGCTGTAGGACTGATCTCCCACCAGGAGGGATTTAAAGATGCCTTGGTGCATTCCATATGGGCCTTGCATAGGCTGTTCCTGAACCTGGGGAGGAGGGTACCTTCTGACATTTTCCTCTCACCTTCAGGGTGGCAGATCCCTAAGGCGCTCTGGCATGACACAAGCCTAGGCTAACACGTAGGATTAGGCATCCTGGTTGAGTCTCGTCTCCCAGTACCTGCACTGACTGCGAGTCTGTGTTGGGACTTGGTGCAAATCTGTACATGGCTATTGCCTGACTCCCGTGGCCTTGCATCCTTGCAGTGGGGCACTCAAACACTGTGTTTGATCTGTAGGACTGTTCAAGAGCCTTCAGCAGTCACAGAGCATCAGCTCCCAGGACCTGCTTACAGCCATGGACTACTGCGAGGAGCTGCTCCAAGAAATTGATATCACCAACTTCCTGCTGACAGTGTGCAGCCATGTCCGCTCATTCCGAGAGAGCCACCAACATTTCTGTACGCACTCCAAGACAGCCAGCTTCCAAGTGGGCAGCATAGAGCAAGAAGAGGAGCAGAGCTCTAGGGAACGGGGTGTCTTGGTCTCTGAATCAAGGTAGGGGACCACCTTGGTCTTGCTTCTGTTCTAAGCATTGGGCCACGACAGATCTTTCTTCAAGCATCTTCTACTACCTGCTAGAAGAAATGATGTAGGGCAGGGTCTAACAGAGCCACATGTAAGAACAGGTATTTCTGGTGGGATACCCAACATGGTATAGTGTCCACCAGGACCTTCTCTTTTATAATCTCTGGTGGCATCCATTCTTTTGCTTTCTCTTGTAATCTTAGCTCATTACTGTCCCATCTGGCCTGAGCTGGAAGGCAGTATTTCTCCAGGTAACCCTAAGACTTCTTGTTTCTGGACAAATTACACATCTGCTGCTGCTTGACTCATTTGAGTTTGCTATTGACTCTGGTGAAAATGACAGGCTTGTTATCTTTTTCTAATGAATAAAACGTCATTTTTTAAAATTAAAACTCTGGAAAAAATATCACAAGGGAAATATCAAGGCAGAATTGGAATATGCTTGATGTTAAACTTCTGTCTTTCTAATCCTTAGGGTATTTATGATGTTTGTATTGCTTCTGGAAACTTAAGGAGGGGAAAAAGTACTCTACTGTGCCTTAGTGTCTGTCAAAGAAACACCCTCTTTAGGTCTTTTGTCCTCTATTTGCACTTGACTATCCTCAGTTCCTTTATGTGAATTCACTAGCATTTGTTGGGGATCCCCAGTCCTATTTCTTCTTATACTGCAAGTCATCGAGATGAGGCTGTGGTTTTGAAGAACAGTCAGTGTTAGGAAAGCGAGATGACTTCTTCAAGTGCTACTTTCCCAGAGAAGAACTGTGGGAACTTTTTTTTGTTTGTAAGATTATGAATCACCTATCCCAATGCAGACTGTATAAACTTTACTGAAGGATGTACAGCTTGTGACACATTGCACCCAGATCTGCCATCTGTATTACTAACTCAGGTACCTGGGAGTACTTTGACTAACCAACATCCCACTCCCCACATTGCTTTTTCTGAGTTTTAGGGACTGATTTTGTCATGGAGCTGCTGAGTGAGCATGGGCCTGAACTCTGCGCTCTGCTCTGTGCTACCGAGACGCTAGGGGTGCTGGCATGGTGGTATTTGCTGTGAGGTGCCCTGGACTAGGTATTGATAATTCAGGTTGATCCAGGCCTGTCCCTATACTCAGCCACGTGTCTCTGTTTCCCAGGGTGGATGTGTAGTGTGGTGTAGAGTACCTGGCAGTGGGATCAGCACAGTTAAACTACCTCTGGTCTGGCTTCAGACAGCCTGAGCACTTACGTGGGTTAGTGGGTGGCAGGAGGATTTCTGCGGCTGTAGGGGTGGGGCTGTGTAAGTCACGTATTTGTACAGATGAGGTGTGGGGAACTGTGAAGTGGGATGCTTGCAGGGTAGATAATACATATAACTGTTCTCATTTCTTGGATTTGCCTGTCTGACCTGTCCACAATCCTGTCAGTGCGGAAATGGAAGACTACAGCGAGCAGGACTCCCATAACGTTGCTAGCCCCACAGAGGAGCCAAAGAGCAGTGTAGGTACTAGCTGCTGTTCAGAGTTTCCCCTCTCGCTGCTGGAAATTGGACAGCCCTGCCAGGCGCACCCTGACTTGCATAAAATTATCCAGGTGAGGAATGTGGAAGCTCAGCTTTGCTCCCGCAAGAGGGTGGAGTGGAATGTCTGCTTCACGTTTGGGATTTCTCTTTTAGGAAAAATTCCTGGAAATTGGAAGTTTACATTTCAAGCCGGTGCCATCAAATCCTCACTATTTCTTCTATTGCCCGCCCTCAGCCAAGAAAGAGGTAGGCATGGTGCTGCCTTGGCAGGCACCTGGTCCTTGTGGAGGGAAGTAGCTTTGCTTGGTGTCAGATCTGGATTTGGGGCTGGCAGGTGCATGGGTAGACTGAGCCCCTAGGGGGCTCATCAACAGCCTGCTTCACTGCCTGGCATGGTTCTAGTATCTGCGCTTCCTCTCTTTGTCTCAGGAGGAGGCATCTCGGGATCAGGCAGACAGGAAAGGCAGTGAGGACATGGAGGGATCAGAGGCAGAACTGGCAGCTGAAGAAGGTAACATTTGCTTACTCTGTCCTGGAGAAGAAAATGTCTGTAGCCTCGCCGTGGTGATGCCTTTCAGAGTTTGCCTGTTTTTGGTGGGGTCTCTGGGTATGTGAGCCTGGTTTGCTAACAGGGGACTGTTATCAACAGGAACCGTGTCTGGGTGCTGCATCGCCACAGAGAGTGACCCAGAGCTGGAGGTGGAGTACCGTGAGAAGCTGGAGCATGAGTTCCCAGACACAGATTCCCTCTCGGACTCCAACACAGTGAATCAGGATGATGACTCCTTTAGTGTTTTGGGAGGGGACTCACTAAATGAGCAGGAGTTCCTGGAGCAGGAAATGCCCCCACTCTTCGTGCACCTTACCTGCTCAGTGAAGTTACGTAGCCAGCATAGCTCCATGCCTGTGCAGTCCTTGCCAACTTGCCTAGGTAAGAGCAAGCCTTGCTGTGAGGTTAAAGGGCAGTAGAGCTTCTGTCAGGCCCCTGCTGGGTGAGCAGCCCCTGGAACAAACATGCTGTGTCCTAAACAGCAATCCCTCAGGACCAGCCCTCCCTGTATGGAGCCCCCCTGGGTCTCCCAGCATCAGACAAGGGCTTTTTCACCAGGTCTCCCACTTGCTGTGGGATTGGTCATAGAAGGTTGAAAGAATCATGGAGGATGGTGGGTTTGTTGAGCCTGTTCGGGTGTGTGGGACAGTCACCTCTTGCAGTCTCTGTACTTGCCATCAGGCTGTGTACGTGTGTAAGCAGAGCTGTTTGTTGCTTGATTCCCTTTGTTTGTGATTTCTCCTCAGGGGAAGTTCTGGGCTGCCTGGAAAGTTGCCAGGGCTTGAACACCATTGATTTGGGGGACCTCTGTGTGACCCTGGACATCTTTGTGCTGACGCTGCCCCTGGAGATAGAAGTTGTGAACGCAGATATTCTCCACAACAGGTAGGTGGGAAGAGGCCCAGTCACTCACCCACCCTCTGCCTCCCCTTCCCAGCTAGCCAGTCTCCGCTCCTCTCCATGTGCTGAGGCTCAGGATTCTCCTTCTTGCAGAGCCTGCCACAGCCCTGAGAAAACTAAAATTTTTCCAAGATAGGCTCACCTTCTCTAGAGGTCCCCTTTCCACTCTCTGGAACCTGTGTCTGTTTATCCTCTCTGGCTCAAAAGCTGATGCTCATCCTGCTTGTTCTCTCCTTTGACAGATGCACCTCAGAGAGCAGTGTGTCCTTCACACGCTCTCCAGGGCAGCCATCCTCTTTCCGCTCAGATGAGGATATCATGCACAACTTGGAACGGCTCCCGTCCACAGGAGATGAGAGGTATGCCACTTGCAGGTGTAGCAGGACCCTCATGAGTTCCTTTTGCTGCCTAGGAGCTGCACTGTGGCAGCTGCATGAATGAGAAGGACTGGCTGGTTAATTCTTCTTCTCCTCTCTTTTAGGCACCCTGCACTTTCCAACCTCCCTGGAGTGCACAGGCAGGCTATTGAAGCGACTATGAATGAGGTAAGCCAACCTTGCCTGCTTCTTGCTTCCAGCTGGAGCAGCATGGCCACAGTGCACAACTGCTGTTCCATGCTTCCTAGCCTGCTCCAAGCTGCGACCTTTGTCAACTGAACTGACTATTAGGCCTTGCTGGTACCACGCAGGCCATTGGCCTTGTGCTCCCCAAAAGTGTGGGATTACCCTGACAAAATTCTTACTGCAGTTGGGATGAGATAGGTAGAGCTCTCTTCTAAAGGCCTTTTCTTAAGTATGTAGAAAGAGATGAGAGATGCAGGTGATTAGAGTGGCTGCTCTCATCCCGTCGGGACTTGGACCAGAATTGGGGCAGCCTTGCAAATGCGGGTCACCTAGGTCTTGCTCTGTGTCCTTGTTCTGCTCAGATTCGCTGGCTCCTGGATGATGAGATTGTGTCTGCACTGCGCCACTCACAGGTCATCAGCACCTCCATCCTGCACCGGGTGGCCACTCACATCTATAACTCCAAGGGGCGGCCCAGCTGCCACAGCGAGGTAGTGCTACTCCAGTTTGTCTTTGGACCTGAGCACTCTCTGGAGAAGTTCAAGGAGGTAAACAGAAAACCCTGAGGCAGCATCATACACTTAGCTGGCAGGATGCTTATTCTTTCCTGTATTGCAGGAGTTCAGAAGAATGGCTCTGCCAGGCTACATGCTTAATGCAGAAGGCAGTGACTACCACTACATCTCCATCAGCCGCCTGCACTCCAGGCGGGCAGCTCCAAACCCTTCAGGGACACCCTGCTTGCAGCAGCCAGCTGGAGGGGGCACCAGGACAGCCCTGGGCCAGGCAGGGCAGGAGGGGAGCAGTGAAGCAGAGGCAGAGGGCTCCGAGCTACACCATGCAAGCTCTGTCCTCCCAGAAGAAGCCCAGGGTCTCTGGGGGTGGCCAGAGAGTGAGACAGGCATTGTGCCAGACACAGGAAACCTCGTAGGCGGGGGCAGCCACGCACAGGATGAGGTGAGAAGCACTGAGGTGGTCTGTTGGTGGGAAGGTGTGGGACACTGGTAACAGAAGGTAGAAGGATGCAGGAGGATGATGGGACATTTTTCGGTGCATGTTTTTCTGGTCATTTTTGCAACCTTGGCTTGTGTGCAGGTCACAGGAGAAGTCCTAAGCCTTGAGCAGAGCAAAGCACCTGGCCATGACTCCCTGGAGGAGGCAGCTCCAGAGACAACCATACAGTCACTGCCATCCTCATCCTCTGAAAAGGGCAACAGTGAGAAATCACTGTTGGTGACACCATCTGCAGCAAGCCTGGCTGACTCTGTAACACAGGGCAGGGAAGGTAAGAGCTGCGAATGTGGGCAGGATGTACCTCAGCCTCAGGAACTTTTAAGGGAAGAGCTCATTTCTGGCTGTGGCATACAAAATATGACTGCTGTGCCTGTTTCAGTGCCTAAACACCAGAATTGGTACCCAGGACTGTTGGTCTCTTCCTTGCCAGGGTGCTGGCAATTCACTTCTTAACAGTACCCAGAGTACTAGGCTGTGCTGCTGCACTGATATCCCTAATGACATGAAGTTCCTGGTGACTCCATAGTGGCTGCAAGGGCCCCATTCCCCAGCACTGTCTTCTTGTCCTGTGGTGTAATGTTTCTCCCGCACATGGGTGTGTGAATGGGCTTAGCAGGTGCTTTCATGATCAGACACTGTTCTCTTTGCAGGCTCCAGCAAGCAGCGTCCCAGCCGTGTGCAGAGCCTAGTGTCGAGCCAGGGCAGCATGGACTCCGACCACCTGGGTGAGTCTGCCAGGGCACGGGTGACATGTAGCCAGACACTGGCAGTGACATAGTAGTGCAGGACTGTGGGGGGACTGTGTGCCTGTGCTGGAGTGACCCCGCGCCCTGAGGACAGGGCTTGTGAGTGGCTCTGATCTCCAGGAGCCTGCTGTGCCTGGGAGGGAGGCTGGCTTGCCAGGCCTGGGACTGAAGTGAGGATACATTGCAGGTTACGATGGGGGAAGCAGTGACTCGGAGTATGAGGAGGCGCTAATGAGCGACCAGGAACCCAGGTGTCCCCTCATGCCGGATTTCTGGCTCATCATAAAAATCCTGCAGGACCGAGTGGAGGTGTATTACCACACACGGTAAGGAAAGTCCCCTGTCTGGCCACTGCTTCTCTGTACCAGGACCTTAATGCCACTCAGTCATCTCTGGACAGGATCTTCTCCCTGCCCAGTGTGGGTGGGGAGCTGCAGGACTAGACTGATGCTCCATAAGGGGAAAGCTGCCATCCTTCCTCACTGCGTTCCTACTTGCAGCATACAGGGACAGTCACTGTCCAGGTGCCCTGCTGACCCCTCTCTCCCCTTCCTTGTAAAGCAGCCTGAGTGTTGAGAAGGCAGCATCAGCAGAGACAGAAGAGGAGCAGCCAGGGGAGTGCCAGAGTCTCAACCAGGTGGTGGTGAAGAAGATCAGTGAAATCTGCAGGGTTGTCAATCAGGTAACAAATCTGCAGAGGACAGGGACAGAGCTACCAGTCATGACATGGCTTAGATGAGATGGGACCTCTGGAGGTTGTCTGGTCCAGGCCCAGCTCAGAGAAGGGCCTGGGGAGCCAAATTCAGCTGGTAGAATCCCAGCTTGGGGGTCAAAGGAAAAGGGACACAGCTAGCCCTAAGCCCTTCCTCTGTGCTGTCTTCTGTGAGCTGTGCAAGCAATAGAACCAATCTTTCCTTATTCTTTGCAGCGCTTGCTGCTGCAGGACCTGCATGACAGCCACATATGCAACTCATTACTGGTGGCAGAAAGTGAGGAGGACATCTGGAAGAGTGAAACACCGTATACTTCATACAGGCAGCGTGTCATGCCAACAGACGGTACGAATACTCCCTTGGCCATGCTCATGAGTGACTAAAAAGATGGTGACTTCCATGCTATGGCCCCAGCTATGTCCTACATTCTTTGTAGATTACTCTGTAGAGGAGAGCTACCAGCCCCGGGACTACCTGGCTGCCACCATGCAGTTCATGCCAGGGCACTTTGCTTGTGATGTTGTGTGGAGCACACTCATCCACGTGCATTCACGCCTCAAGATGGGCCCCAACATGGGGGTCTCGCGAGGTGCGTACAGCCCAGGTTCCCTCTATTTTGTGTGTCCAGAGTCTGGCTCCTGGCTGGGTTGGCACACCAGGACGGGTATGTGGGATAGCTAACATCCCACATTGCCCACAGCTATCCAGGCACTTCGCTCGGTGCTCAACGCCTTCTCTGTGGTGAACAGGAAGAATATGTTTGTCTACCAGGAACGTGCCACTAAATCTGTTTTCTACCTCCGGTAAGAAGCCATCATGACTTGTTGGCCTGACCCTGCCCTGCCACATGCGTTACACCAGACCGAGGGCTCCTTGGGGCAGAAAGTGTCTGCCCAGCCTCAGGGACCCTGCTGTGAACCAAGCAGCAAATACCTGATTTCCGATGAGTCAGAGTCACATCAAGCCAGGCCCCTCCTGCTCTCCCTGTGCTAAGACTTTACATGGGAGGGGAAAGGATAATCTTTTTGAGGCAGCCAGAGAGCAATTTTTCCACAAACTCCATATTGTAAGGACTAATCCCAGAAAGTGCACAGGGGACAGCAAGGAAGACATGGATCTTCTGTGGAGGTATGATGCTGTTGTCCTTGAAAATGGAGGCTGACATGTCTTTCTCCTGTATTCAGGCTGACTGAAACCACCTACAGTGGGAAGGTGTGGGAAGCAGAGAGCGTCCTTAGTCCAGCATCTCGCTCGCTGGCACTGACACGCAGCCAGGAGCCCATTTACACTGAGGATCTAACGGTGAGTCTGCTGTTCTCTGGGAGTGGATGTGGGTGCTCTTGGTCACAGGAACGGAGGGAACTCAGTAGCTCTAGCAGCCTGGATTTTATGTAGGATAAAACTTACACTGTAGATTTGTGGAGTTGGGACAGCAGTGGGTGGGTTCTGTTTGACCTTGCTGACAGCCCAGGACAATGATGGATCTAGAATTCACATGGAAACTGCTGCCATGGGGCTGGTTTTCCTTCTCCAGGGCTCTCGTTCCTCTCTGGATGCAGCCTCGTGCCGTAGTGTGGACTCTGCCCGCCCTGTGGGACAGATAGACAGACACATCCAGCTGATGGTCCATGGTGTTGCCCCAGCAGGTAAAGTGTTACAGCACCTGGCAGCAGATGAACTGTGTTGATGTAAAGCAGAGCAATAGAACTCTGCTCCCTGCCCTTTTTGCTTGAAGAGCAGAGAAAGTATCTCTCTCCTGAGCAAGCTGCTCTGCCTTAGCTCAGAGCTGCTCTCCATTCTTTCTGGATGGGAATGTTAGGAAAGGATCCATGGCCTACAATGAAACCTCCTGCAGGCTGGGTGGCTTATGCCAACTTTCCCTGTGCAAGAGGGCATTTGTCTTTGCCTGCTCTACCAGCAGTCTCTTGTGATCGTGAACGGGTAGAAAAAGATGCCTGAAGAAATTGATGGTGGGGAAAGACATGTTCCCTGCGGGAAGTGAGTGTGACGGTGGTGCATCCTGAACAGGCATGGAGGGGTGGCTGTGGTCATTTTTACTGGATGGAGTGAAAAAGCTGCTTGTACCTCTGCTTACTTGTCAGGGCCTGAGATCACAGATGAGCTGGTGAAAGTGCTGCGCAGACGCTTGGATGAGGCCACCCTGGATATCATCACTGTGATGCTGGTGCGGAACTGCAAGCTGACCCCAGCAGATGTGGAGGTACCTCACTGGATATTTGCTCTGCTCATCCCAGAACCTGTAATACTTTTTGACTGTCTCAGCCTCTCGTGCCCCAGGGAAGGGAAGGCCAGGGCAGTTTGCTGCATCCCATTCCCTGCTCTAGTGCTCGCTTCGGCTAGTGTTCACTGAGGTATATGCTGTGTGGGTGCCAGGGTAGGTGAGAGATCCGCTTTGCTGGGGTTTGCAGCATGACAGGGCCTCCCTGTGAATACCCCTGGAATAGCTGCCCACATCTGTCTCAGGGTGCTGTCTATGGGCCTGGGTTGTGCCCACCACACTCTCCCTTCACCTAGCCAGCTGGCATAATTTGGATCTGTATCAGAGCCCCAGGACATCCTGCTTAGCCTCAGATGAGTTTTAAAGACTTGTCTCTGCAGTTTATCCAGCCTCCTGGGATGCCACCCACAGAGGTCCTGCAGTTTGCACTGCCACCCTCTGCCTTGCCTTGGCTGCATGCGGTGGCTTACTACCTGCGCCAGAACCTGCTCATCTTCCTGCACACCCCAAAGTACACGGACAGCAACGTGGAGCACCACTTCAAGGTGAGGAGGGCTGTGAGTCAGGGCAACGGTCCACCCAGCTTCTACCTGCTCCTGGGGGCATTTGTTGGGGCAGCTCCATCACCATGTTCCCAGCTCGGCCATGTAGTGTTAGGGATGAACTGACACTGAATACTGAAGCCTGGAGGAGTTTCACAGGACTGTAAGCAGTTCCTGTTCGGCCTGGACAAGCCCTGCTTTCACACGAGTGGTCACTTGCTGTGCAAAAAGCAGCAACCACAAAGCTCATGCCCACAGTTGTTTCCTAGGAGCATGGGAGGAGACCTCCTTGCAAAGCTGAGCTTGGCTCCTTGCATGGCTCTCTCAGATTTAAGGACTGAAACATCAGGATTAATAGAAGTTTGGGAGCAGCTACCCACCCCCTCAGCATGGCCATGGCAAAGATAGAGGGGGAGGCCAGATGTGTAGTGCTGTATAACTGCATAGAGCTGTAGGGGGTTCCTTCAGCCCAACAGTGGCGAAGGCTGTGCAGGCAAATGTTTTAAGTCGGTCTGGATTGCTTGCTACATCTGGGGGTGAGCTCTGCAGACATGTGGGCCTCTGCTTCCAGGTAAGGCAAGTTCTCCAATCTCTCTTATTATTCTTCCTTACTTTCCTTAGCACTACTTCAACCACAGTGGGAGCATCCCTGATCAGGATCTCTATCTGTACAACAAGCCAGGCGGCCAAGGCACTGGCGGAAAAGGTATCATGCTCAACTCCTTTCTGAAACAGGGCATGGGGCTGTGTGTTGGGGAGCTGCTTCCCATGTTGGAGAGCTCTGAGTGACTGAGGAGGGCCAGTACTGGGGTAGCGTATTCCTCCAATGGCTTGGAAGTGGGCAGGGTGTGTGCTTGGGGGACTGCACACCCTTGCACGTGAGGTGAAGCGAGTTAAGGCCTCCCACAGAGCAACTTGCTAAGCTTGGCCTGTTGCTGTAGGAGCAGTTCTAGGTTGCAGTAGCTGTGGGGCAAGACACAGCAAGACTTCAGTAAGTGTGGGGCACAGAGGCTCAGTGGGGCTGGAGGTGGGAGCAGAGGCAGTTGTTGCAGGAGCCTTGCTGCAAAGGGGCAGCTGGATACTGTGTGTAACTGAGCATGGGCTGTGGGGGCAACATCCTTGCTCTTTTCTCCAGACTGCTGGAAGAGGGATTGGATAGGGCCCATCTGCAGCAAGCTGTCATGTCACGTTTTGTCCAGGCCATGTGGTCTGTCAACTGGCCATCATGTGTCTTGTGCCCCTTGTGCACTGTCTGAATGTTCTTCTGTTGTGTAGGTACCATGTCGGACCTTGTGCAGCACCTCTTTCCACCCTCCCACTTCCAAGGTAGCACCTGTGGCTCCAAGTATTACTCCAATTCCCTCTCTTGTGCAGCTCCCTGGCCCCTTTGGTCCCTGCTGTTCTTGTTTCCCTTGTGTTGTGGCTTCAGCTCTGACTCCTCTGTGTGTTTGTGTGTGCCCGTCTGTTTAGCTGAGCCTCCTTTTTTCTTGCTGGCTGGATAAATGAGCAAACAGAACCTGCTGCCTTGAGATGGCAGCTCTGCAGTCCCCAGCTGCTGAGGGTCTGTGTGCTGCCCCTTGCAAGCAGTGAACTCCAGAATCCTGCACCCTTTTTTTTCCCACAGGTCCAACCAGGCATCTCCTCCCTGAGCAAGATGGGAGTCATGATGTTTCAGCTGTGGTTTCACGCTCCAGGGTGAAATCATCATCACTGTCCCAGTGGCTGTGTCCTGGGATGGGGGGTTCCCTTGCATACCAAAGGGCTAGAGTGGCTGGGCACCACTAGATGTGTACTTTGTATTTCAGTGAGCCTGGGCCAGAGGGGGCTCAGAGTCCATCACAGATGGGAGGTAACAGCTCCCTAGCACCCAACTCCTCTGCAGAGTGCAATGGATGACTATGTAGCCAAAATCCAGTGCACTGGGCAGTAAGGTCCTTGGCAGCTCTTGCTAACTTACCTCTTCCTGTAGTCCTGGAGCTCAGGTCTAGAGTTTCTTACCTGTTTCTTATCTGTGATTTAGGAGTTGCATTTCAGCTTCTCTGTGCTCCTGTAGCAAGACTGGAAGCCTTGTTCCCTGCAGTGGGGAGGCGAGCCTTCCTGCTGGTGGGGCAGGGGCCGCCGTCATCTCTGCCCCGAGAGACTGAGCTGGCTGCAGGGTGCTGAGTGCTTGGTGCTTACTTGGCAAACCAGCTCTGTCTCAGGGAGCGCTTGCAAATGAGGAGTCTGCTCCTGCAGCTGCTGGTCTGACCTGCTGGAAAGCACTGCCATGGATGCTCCCTCTGAGGAGTGTGTATCCCAGCACAAGGAGGACATAGGACATTGTGCTCATGTCCTCACCTCAGATAGATTGAAGCAGAGCAGAGGTACAGGAATGGATGTGATAGGGAAACATGCTGGAGAGGGGGAGGCTGAGGGGACTTCTCAGTGTGGTAATTTATCCAGGAGAAGAAGAGGGGAGTGATTACATCTTGGTCTACAACTACCACATGAGCATCCAGTGTCATTTTGGTGGGCCTGGGGCTGACTGTCAAGCCAGACATATGAGGAGTTTGTGCCCTTTACTGTTTAAAGAAGGAAAATCTGCTTGGTAGAGCTCATATTCACTGTCATGTGGGGCAGATTTGCTGCTTTTGATACCTCTGCATCAACACCCACATCCTGGAGAGCTGCCCTGCTTCAGCGGGAGGCTGAGTGAGGTGGGAGAGCCCCTGTGGGAGGCTCCCCGCCCTGCTCTGAAGGGGGATGAGTGTGCGTAAAGTCCTGGTCCCTTCTACCATTGATATTTAGGAAATTACAAACTTCTCCATTGTTTGCTGGATAAAGGGTTGTTCCTGTGCGTGTCTGGGGGAGAGACATGTTGGAGGCTGTTGTAGAGCACCTCTGAAACAAGGCAGCTCCTGTACTTCTCTCCGAGTGGAGGGGTGCTCGTAGGTGTAGATTTTCCTTTCTTCAGTGTGAGTGCAAGTGAGCTGTCCTCTGACTTGTACGCCCTCCTTTCTGCTTTGGGAGCTGCTCTGTCCATCCCAGTGCCTTGTCCCTTGCATCTGGCGTGCCTTGCAGGAAAGGTTGTTGCAGAGCTTAGGCTTCATTAGGAATGATGGAGACCAGGTGGTTGTGCTGCTGCTTAGACTTGGGCACTGTCATGGTTTAACCTCGGCCAGCAACTAAGCCCCACACAGCTGCTCATTCACTCCCCTCACAGTGGAATGGGGAGAGAATCAGAAGAGTGGAAGTCAGAAAACTTGGGGGTTAGAATAAAGACAGTTTAATAGGTAAAGCAAAAGCCACACATGCAAGCAAAGCAAAACAAGGAATTCATTCACTACTTCCCATTGGCAGGCAGGTGCTCAGCCATCTCCAGGAAAGCAGGGCTCCATCATATGTAATGCTTACTTGGGAAGACAAACACTGTAACTCTGAACGCCCTCCCCTTCCTTCTTCCCCCAAGTTTATATACTGTCCCCCTTCCTTCTTCTTTCCCCGGCTTTATATACCGAGCATGACATTCTATGGTATGGAATATCCTTTTGGCTAGTTCGGGTCGGCTGTCCTGGCTCTGCTCCCTCCCAGCTTCTTGTGCATCTGCTCACTGGCAGACCATGGGATATTTGGAAAGTCCTTGATTTAGAGTAAGCACTACTTAGCAACAGCTAAAGCATCAGTGTGTTATCAGCATTGTTCTCATACCAAATCCAAAACACAGCACTGTACCAGCTACTGAGAAGAAAATTAACTCTATCCCAGCCAAAACCAGGACAGACACAGTCTGCTGGAGCTGGATTTGTTTCAGCACAGGGAGGGCACCCATACTCCACACGGTGCTGTGAATCCAGCTGGGTACAGTTTGGTTGCTCTGTGGCAGCACAGTCTGGTGTCACTCCTATCTTTGCTAGGATGGGAAGGCACAGAATATGGGCTCAGCAGTGCTGTGGGGCTGAGGTTGTTTGCATCTGGTCATATCACCGTTTAGCAGCGCTGGGGCAGCTTTGCCATCCAGCCACCTGAGTGCTGGCTTAGTCAGTCAAGGGGCTTTGAAAGGGAGTGAGAGCATCCAGGGTTACAGCATGGGGTTTGGACCTCACAGCTGCATCCTTGGTGCCCTGGCTGCAGAGCTGGGCCGTGGGGAGTGAGGTCCCGTTTCTGCTCTGGTCCATAGCAGGGCTTCTACTTCTGCATGGACCTGGGCATGCAGCACGTGGGCTGTGAAGCAAGCACCGCACTGTTGCTCTGCATCTCTGAACTGTCCTATTGTGCGTGCATAGGGCTCAGTGTAGACAGGCTACAGGCAGGGCCTGGATTTTACTCTGCAGCAGCTCCAGGATAATACTAGGTGTCCACCTGCTTTGTCCCTGGTCCTACTGGCTGGAGTGCATGGGGAAGGCACAGGTGTACAGTGGGAGGGGGCTGTGAGTGTAATCTTCAACAAGGCATCATGTATACAGTCTTCCTCTGCAGGGAGTCAATGTTCTTCATAGCCTGGAGAGGGCTACTGGAGAGTATCTGGGCTCTGTACTCTGTCCCTTAAGAGGACAGGGGTCATGAGCCCCATCCTGGATCTGTCTGCATAAAGGCCCTCCTGCAGCAAATGGGGATACTTTCCCCTTGCACATGGGGCTGGACAACCTAGAAAGCTCCTGCAGGGCAAAGCAAAAGCTGCTGTGACTCTGCAGGAGAGAGATTCTTGAAGTGATGGGGACACCCTGTACCAAGCATCATGCTTCTTACCCCGGCTCCCCACAGGCACAGCCAGCCTCTGCTCCCTCTGGCTGTGTCCCCTCCTTTGGGCCCTGCCTGCCACATGGCAGTGTGCAACCCAAGTGGTGACATGACGGTCCCAGGTGTGGGGTGGCAGGCTGTAGGCAGGGCTTGTAGGAGTGTACTCAGTGCTGGGCTGACAGAGGCTGCCTCGGGCTCTCCCCTGCAGGAATCGCATGCATTGCACTGACATTCGTGGATGAGCATGGCAGCCCCACCTCGCTGCCCCACGGGGAGAGGCCTGACCCTCAGAAGCTGCCTTCCTCTTCGCCTATTGTGGGCCTGCTGCAGGACACCGACTTTGAAAGCCTCACTGCAGTCAGCCAGCACCAGCCAGAGGCTGGCACCCTGCATTCAGGTAGGGAGCGAAACATGCCACAAGCTGCTGATTCCCTGCTGCCTCTACATCCCCTGGGGCACCTAGGAGGGCTGGTGAAGGTGGGGATGCAGAGCCATGCAGGACTGCCCTTTGCCCACAGAGCCCTGCGTGCTGGTGCGCCTGGATATCTGGGAGAAGGGCAACATCAGCCTGCTGCAGCTGTCGGAGAAGCTGCGCGGGGCCTTGCGCCACGCTCTCTGCGATGCCGTCATGGAGTTCCTCGTGCTGCCGGCCCCACTCTGTGTGGAAGCCACCTGCCCCCTGGGTGCCGCAGACCTGGAGGAGCTGAGCTCTGCAGGTGAGAGCCTGGCCAGGATGGCCACCTCAAGCCTCCAGTCAGCCTCGCTCTTCCCACCTGGCCTGCAGGAGCTTAGCTGTGCTGGGGGGACTCAGGTTTGGAGGGCTGGGAGGGAGAAAGCTGCTCTCCCCTCTGCAAGCTGTGCTGTGCGATGTCTCCAGGAAGAAGCATTGTAGAAATTAGGGTTGGAAGAGATATTTAAAGGTCTGACTGCTCACCAAGACTGAATACACTTTGCTGGATGTTACTCTTCCTTCTCTCCAGCCAGGCTCTCGCCAGCCAGAGTGGGGTACACAGGAACACCAGCAGTGTCACAGTGGGAGGCTCTGGGGGTCTGATTTGCTCTGTCTCCACAGGAAGCCTAAGGAGGACCATGTCAGAGACCAAGGGCCTGGCCCTGGCCACTGGTGGGGCTGGCAGGAGCTGTCCTCCGCCCTTGCACTTCACCTCTGCCCCTTCGTCCAGTTCTGGGGAGCCAGTGACACCCACGAGCAAGCTGGGACGCCGCAGCTTCTGGGACATGCTGGTAATCTTACTGAAGGACCAGTGGGGAGCAGGGCCTGTAAGTCCTCGTGGTCTGTCATGCCAGGAGGAGTGGAGAGGAGGGATCTGGCTGGGATCGGGAGGCTGGACTCGTAGTGGGGACTTTGAGATCAGGATACTGGGCTGTTCATGTGCACAGCATTAACTTACCCTCTTCTCCGCAGAGCAAGGCAGAGTCCTCAGAGCTGGGCAGCCCCAAGACTACTGATGACATTGTGCTGGAGAGGCCAGAAGAGGCTCGCACAAGGCGACGGCACAAGACTGAGAGTGTCAAGCAGCACCTGAGCCAGGATCGGGCCACAGCCACAGCTGAACTAGAACAGGCACAGAGGCAAGTGCAGCCAGCAGCCAGGGTGTTGTTCCCCTCCGTCTGGTGTACATTGCTCCACAGCCTGACATCCTGCTGGCTCTATATGTGACTCAGTCCTCTGGACCACGTCCCCTTTCCTTGTAGTTTCTCCCTTACACAGCCAGTTAGGGGAGCTGCCTTCCACACATAAAGCTTTGATCCTTACTGTTGGAGTGCTGCTGGGGGCACTGCTGGTTCTTCCTGCCAGAGATCTCTTCCCTGCATTGTGGGGCCCTGTGCAACACCTGACATCCCTATGGCTGCTGACCCTGAGGGACCAAGCTCAAGGGCTGTAACAACACAAAAAGGAGGCTCCCCAGGCCCTGCTGTGGAGCCAGGACGGGACCGTTGCATTTATGTACCTTCATTGCTGTTGACTGATGTGGTATAACTGTGCTTCGTTTCCCTTTTCCTAGGCGGCGAGCCTGCCAGTTGGAAGAAGGAGATGTGGGTACCATGCACCCACTCTTCAATCAAACCTGCCAGCAGTGGATGGCATTCATGAACCACTTGGGTATGTATCTCAGGCACCAGCTCCTCCAGATGGGCTGGGAGTGAACCTTTCTACCCAGAGCTCCAAGGAAAAGTCCTTCATATGGCACCAAGCCATCTGTCTTCATCCCCTGCTGATCTCTGTCTAGTATGCACCCTGTCTCTCCCTGAACTTCACCAGGGTCCCGTTGCTCTCAGGGCTAGCATCAGCATTACAAAGCTGTGGCATGTGTGTGCACATCTGAACAGACCTGCTAAAGCCTGTGGTTGTATCTGCTGTGCTCTGAGCCCAGGGCTTGCTGGACTTCGATGCAGCTGCTTTGGAGAGACCTGGCTCCAACAGCAGCTGCTGTAGTGATTTAGCTCCCAGATGTAGCAGGGAGGGAGGACCTGAGCCTCTGCAACGTGCTCTGGGGCTGTGAAGCCGCAAGGGAGACCCCCACTCTTGCAGGGAGAGAGAGGAGGAGGGATGCCCTTCATATGGTGGGGTTTGGGGCAGTGTGGCTGGCCTGTTGCTGCTTTCTGGATACCTCTCACTTCAGTATTTGTACACTCCCACACCTCCTGCTGGCAAGGTAGAGCTGTCTTCCTCCTCTGTTAAGGAGTAAGCCAGGGAACAAGGAATAAGTGGGGGAATAAAGTGCTGTGCTCAGAGCATGCAGGGAGTTTGGTCCAGGTTCCACTTCAGGCTAGAGCCTGACACCAGGAATTATTCCAGCCTTTGTCTTCTCCATATAAGGTCCTTGTTCTCCAGCTCTGCCTGCCTCAGTCCCTGGCAAGGCAGGAGCTTGGCATGCTCTGGGCAGCAGGCCTGCAACAGAGCTCCCTTAGCCTTCTCCACTGCCCAGGCAGGCAGGGCTTAGCTCTGGGGCCGCTTGGCACCTTGTACGACAGTGCTTCCTCTGTGCAGGGTGCCCATCGGTGCAGCAGTGCTCAGTGGAGATTGTGTCCCGTTTCCTCCTGTCCTCCATCCTGGTGGAAGTGGTGAACCTGGTCACTGCCCTGGCGAGTGACACCACTGTCAAGGTGTTTGAGCAGATCTGGTGAGTTTTGCAGTTCACAGGGGGCTGTTTGGCACAAGCAAATGCCAATCAGCTGTGCCAGCCTCTACTCCCATGGCTCTACTTAGCCACCTTTGGTGCTCTTTGCAGCTACCATCGGGGCACTGCCTTCCTGCCCTATAAGCCTGGCCAGAGTGCCAGCCCTCGCCCTGCAGCTGTCAGGCACTTCATCCTGCTGGGACGCAACTTCCAGCAATGGCGCTGCAGCACAGAACAGGGTAAGTGCCTGGCCAGGGTCCACGGGACTATGTGCTGGGAGCTTTTGAGGTGGGAGGTGTATGAGCAGGGTTCCCCTCCTTGCTGGGACAGACTGCTTGTGCCCTGAGGTGGGAAGTGGATTGTCTTATCCTGAGCTCCTGAGACCTTATTCTCAAATCAGCTTATAACTCCTTATTTCAAGACAAGCTGAACAGTACTCTGGCAAAACATCCTGTCATGCCACCTTAATGGTGTGTGGGATGTAAGAGCAGGATGAACTGGTACTGAGGGTCATAACTCTGACTCCATCCAGCTCACAAAGGGCTCCAGCGCTTTGAGGCCATGGAATTCAGCTCGGCGGAGAGAGGCTCTGATCCCAGCCTTGGACGAGACCTGGTGCCCCGGCAAAGATTTCTCTTCATGGAGATCATCGACAAAAAGGTAGCAATGGTGCCTGTGTGATGGTGTGGTGGTGTCACCTGAAAGCCAGGCTGCTCCCAGCTGGCCCAGGGCTAGAAAGGGGATCAGAAGAGTACCTCTGCAGGCAACCAGCCTTCCCCAGGCAGGTGCCCTCCAAAGCAGCTGTGCAAGATGTCTGCTTGTGGTGCAGGCAGAGCTGGGAGTTCCCTGCCAGTGCTCTGGGGAGTGCCAGGGAGCAGCAGCAGCCTTGCTGTTTCTGACTTCAGCTGCCCCACTGTGGACTATCATTGCCCTTTCCCTACCCACAGCAAGGCCCACATCAGGCTGGGCACTTGTGCTGGCAGTGCAAGTACCACCACCACCAATGTGGCTGTTAACAGCGAGGCTGTGAATGAGCTGTTGCCACTCTCCCTGTCCCAGCCTTGTCATCTGCTACTGGCTGCAGCAAGTACCCAGAGCACCTGGGGCAGCCTGTGTCACCATGCAGGTCCTCTCTGAGCAGGTCCTTCAGCCTTCTTCCCCCTTTCCTTTCTCCAGCTGACGCTCTACACCTACAACTGGTCTCCAGACCTGGGCGCCAACCTGAACTGCTCCCTTACTCGCCTGCTGCAGTGGCAGAATGCCCGGTCCCACATCGTGCACTGTCTGCTCAGCCAGAAGCTGGGACTGTTCCACCACCACTGCTTCATGGACACACCATGGCATGAAGACAGCAAGCAGGTAGGGCACCCTGCCAGGCACGGCAGTCCTTTCCCCTTCAGGAGGAGCCTTAGCAGTTCGGGGGTCTGCAGAAGTTTGGAGGCACTTGTGTGCTGGTTGGCAAGGCATCCCCAGGTGCTCATGTGTCCAGCTGGGCTGTTGCTGTCTGCATTTTCAGACGCCGGAGGTGGCAAGGGAAGCCAGGTCCTGCTGCTGGCAGCACTTAACTTGTGACTGGATGATTTGGGGTGGAGGCTATGGAATGAACTTCCCACTGCACATTAGGGCCATGCTGGGCCAAGGCTTGCTCTCCTTGGGCCTGATGATGGAGAAGGCTAACGGACATGTCTGCCAAAATTGGGTTTAGTCTGTTCTTGTGGGTTCTTGCTCCAAGGCTGATAGTAAGAAGGCTTTCATGGCTGTGTCTCCTTGCTTAGGAGCCAAATCCTTTCCTGAACTCCACTTTGGAGGTGGACGCGCTGATCCGGAGCTCCAGTCCCCCGCCTAGCAAGGAGCAAGGCCGGCTGAGCAGCTCTGCCCGCAGCCTGCCATCTCTGCACTTCCATCCTGATGTGGTGCCCTTTGACGAAGCTCTGCGGGATGTTACCACCATCAAACGCATACCCCACGGGCCTGACTTGGGACCTTTTGACCCTGTGTCTCGGCATGGGGCCCAGTTCTTGGAAATCAAGAGCATGGAGAGGAAAGGTAAAGCAAGGCGCCTGATGCCACGGGAGCCTGCCTAATCATCTTGCTCCTGGAAAAGGAGCTCAGAAAGAGCAGAAGGAGTTCTGGCAGAGGGGACAGTTCTCAGCTCCTCCTGTCAGGGTGCTGTGAGGAATGGGTGATGTGTAGGGTGGGAGTGGCAATACCTGGGGCTGTGACTTGATACTCTTGTGGCTGCTCTCTCTCCTCCAGAACTGGAGAAGCAGATGAAGATTGAAAATCTCTTTGTCACCTGGCAGCAGAGATCGGCGCAGTCCAACATGCCTATCAGTGTGAGTGCAGCCCAGGCAGGTGGGCGGCAGGCTGGGCCTTCCCACAGCGCACCGGGAGCGCCAGCTTCCCTGTGGCAAAGGGAGCGCTGGAGCTCAGGGCAGGGTGTGTGTTGGGGATGGTGTTTGGCAGTGCAGTACATGCTCTCTGCTTGAATTTCTGGGGTTGCTGGGCTCTAGCAGCACACTTGGGCATGGGGCCTCGCTGCCCAGCACTGGAAAGGCTGTGAAGGAGGGGGTTCTCTCTAGTGTTCGATCTCTGTTTGAGCAGCAGTGCAGTGTTGCAGACAGCTTGTTCCCAGGCTTGATGAGGGATGTGTGCTGTAACCGTGTTCCTCTTGCACTTTGCAGCTGGCAGACCTGGAGACCCTGAAGCAGTCCTCACGCCTGGTTCACTACTGTGCTACCCCCTTGCTCTTTGACCCGGCCTTCCGGCAACAAATCCAGACTGACCAGCAGGGCAAGGTAGAGGGGAAAGTGAGTGTCAGCAAATGGTAGTGGGGTTGGGCTTTGTGCACTGAGGCAAAGGATGGCTTTGCAATCTTTTCCTAAGATAGGGCTGCTCTGAGCTCACTCCTGCATTACAGGATGAGTTTGCACCCTGTAAGATGGAGGCTGAGAAAATCCTTGGGTCCTCAAAGCCTTTCTCTGCAGCCACACTATCCCTGGGGAAGACTGACTTCTTTTTTCTGTCCAGGGAATTCAGGGCTGAGTCTAGCGAAGCCATCAGAGAGCTATTTCTGGTACTGATCTGTTGGGGAGGCCAAACTTCCCTTTATGCATTCAGCAGCCAGACCTGGTAAACCTTTTCTGGGGCCAGCAACTAGCTAGAACAATTGAAAGCAAAGCAGCTGAATTCTGAGCAGGTTGCAACCTGACAGACTCTAACCAGTGTAGATCCCGTACCAGCTGTTCGTGGTCTGTATGTGTGTCAGAAGGGAAGAACAGGCTGTTGTAATTTATCCAGATGTCAAAAGGATTCTGACAGGGTCTTTAAGTAGAGATTGCTACAGAAATTGAGCACTGGCATGCGAAAGGAAAAGTATCATCACAGAATGAAAACTTCACTTTGTTTTTGGAACAGAGCAAAATGAAAACTGGTTATTCAATTTGAGGAGCCGGGCAGCAGGGGTTTTAAGGTTGTGTATTGGGTTCTGTATCTCCAGATCATTTATCGCAGTACATACAAGGTGCCAAGCTTCGCAATGCTGTGTGGTTGTTCAGATCGGTTGGAACAGAAAAAGACTGCAAGGAACTTGAGAGGGACCTGAGTAGCCTGTGAAATGAGAGTTCATTGTGGGAGTTATTGTGGGAGCTGGGACCTTGTTCCCAGTAAAACAGAGCACAATGTGGAGAGAAGTTTGAACTCCTCCTGTATTGTATACTAACTGCAGAGCATGTACAGGGCAAACAGCTCATTGAATTTCTTCAGTTCGTGAACACCTGGATATGAAAGACAGACTGTTCAGAGTGCATCAGAAAGGGGTGTTAGACATTCCAATACATTTCTAAAATATTAGCGTGTAGGTGTCTTCACCTGGACAGTAAGTGTGAAACCAAGCATCTTACGGCAAAGGCACAGAACTAGAGAGACTTGGAGGTCAGAGAGCAGCCAGAGAGATTCCATGTGAAGAGACTGCCTCTGGGTAGGTGAATGAAAGAGCAGATGGAAATACATAAAAAGAGCCACAGGCTTGGAGCAGAGAGATCAAGAAAAACCTCAGTCTCTCACAGCGCAAAGACAAGGAGTATTCAGGACATCAAAAGGAGAACTGAAAATGGTTAAGAGGAAGCACTGTTCCTATTCAGTGCTTCTGAACTACTAGTAAATCTGAGAAGTCAGCAGGATTCATAAGGGGATTGGACTCTTACCATAACAGTAGGAGCTGAAGCTCTGTTGAGCCTTGCATGAACCGGTTGTGAGCCACTAACACTTTGTGGAAGCCATTCTGTAGGGGGAGATGTGACTTTTCCCCTTCTGCCACGGCACCTTTTCCTGCAGTCTGTTGCAGTGCTGTTAGGTCCGTCCATGGCTGAGTAAATCCTGGATCTTGTGTTTGAACATGCACTGGGACAGTGTTCAGGGAACCAGCTGTTAATGCTCTTTGCCAGAGAGGAGGTCCACCCTCTGCTCAACCAGGGCACCTGGTGGTGTCCCAGCGAGTGTCACCTGCTGGGGTCAGTCACGGCAGGTCTCCTTAGGAAATTATTTTCTCTTCCAGAAGCGCCACCGCTCAAATGACTCTACAGCTTCAGGGAGAGACCGCAGCCACAGCTGCGACTCAGCGGAAGCGCTGCCCTGCAAGGTGAAGGAGGAGCCCTGGCTGCAGGAGATGTGCAATGCCTTCTTGCAGCAGTACATCCAGTACTTGCAGAGTATGGGCTTCATTCTGGTCCAGGTGCGGCCACCCTCACCCACCACTCGCAGGTCAGTGACGTTGTGGGAGCCCTGTTGTGGGAGAAAGGCTGACACACTGAGCTATGCCCTGGTTTGATGCAACAGGAAATGCTGACTACCCTGCTCAAGGCTGTCTCTGCTGTCATTTCCAGTAGCACAAGCCGGATCCGAGCTCTGGCAGCCATGGGTGTGGAGGGGAGAGGGTCCTTTTCCTACACGAAGCCAAAAGCAGAGGGGAGTCCAAAGGTGAGTGCATGTCTGTTAGAGGGGTGGAACTGGAATGGAAGTTAAGCTGTGGAGTGGGGCAGTTCTCCTGGTTGGCTTTTTTATCAGTTTCAGGCAGAAAGGATGTGAAGGGGCAGAGAAAGCACCAAAGCCAAAAAAAAGTCTGTCTAGACCAACACCATCTTTGGGATGTTGGGTCAATGAGACCTCCTTGCCCTCCTGTGCGTCCTTCTGCAGCTGTTGGAGCCCTTTTCTGGGACTGGGCGGAACCAGGGCAAATCTCAAAAGGATGGCAACAACTTGCAGGGGGCTCAGAAAAGGAACAGGGTGACCTGGGTCCAGAACAGCTGCCTTTGGGTGTGATTCTGGAGGTTTACCTGTGAGAGAAGCCTCAGCATCTGTGGTTAAGGGCAACTCTGGGGCAGAGTTTTTAGTTAGTGACGTGCATGCTGAAGTTGAAGAGGTCAGAGAAGATAAACCTGGAATGGTTCTACTGTGAGAGCAGGCTGAGCAGGCTGAGGTTCCTCATGTCTAAAGAAGTGGCAGCTAGGGAGGAACACGACAGAGCTCTACCAAATCACAGCTAACCTGGAAAGAGACTGACTCCTTGCTGTCTTACTTGATACAACACCTAGACACCATCAAATGAAAGTATTTGGAGACAGTTTCAAAGCTGAAGGGAGTGTTTCTTTATGGAGCAGGTAACAGTGATCATTATCAGAAGGTTTTGTGAACACTAAGAGCTTACATGAGTTTTGTGAACATGAGCTTACAAGAGAGAATAGGTAAGTACCTGGAAGAGGAATCCATCTGAGTGGCTAGATAGGCAGAAACCAGCTGTGGCTCATGCAATCGCCCAGGGATGATGGGAGCACATAGCATTTGCTCACCCTTTTCTGACGCTTTCCTGGCACCTGCCTTTGGCTGACGTTCGTACAAGATTGTGGGCAAGACAATGCCTTACCGTTAAAATGAGAAGAGAACAGAGGGCTTAGCTGGCAGCTAAGCAATGAGTCTAAACTGGATGCCTCTGATAGCTGCTGTGTCAGGCAGATATGATGGTCTGGGGAGAGCTCAGCAGGGAGAGGTGGGAGTGGGGTTTTGTGGGTAGCATCGCCTCTCAGCTCACAGTGTCCTCAGTCTCTAGAGACACCTTGTTGTGAGCAAGCAGGAGGTGAAGGAAGCAGTGTGCCTGGTGTGCTGTCTCGAAGACTGTTTATTAGGTTTGTTAGAATTCTTTTCACTGTCAGCTCTGGCATGTCTGTTCCCCTCCCTCCAGTGAGGGTGCTCAGTTGGTGAGGCTTCTCTATTTCCACCTCTGCCACAGAGCCTCATGGCAGCCTCGCACCCTGGTGTGTGGGATGCTCTGCTGTGCCAGAGACCCTCTTCAGCTTTGTCCTTCTCTTCCCAGAGCACAAGCCCTGCTGTTGCCACGTATCATCTACAGAGAGCTCTTCCGGGTGGGATTGTGCTAATGGAGTTGGCCTTCCAGGTAAGAAAGAATAAGAAACAAAGTATGATCTGTGGGTGTTGAAGGACAGTCTTCAGAGATGACAAAGTGAGTGATGAGGAGGACTATAGCACAGGCATGTGATTCGTCGTTTCTTGTCCTGCCTCTTTCATGGTCCTGCAGGACTGGATCAGCTAGAGATGGTTCTGCAGGGCTCAGAGCAGTAAGAGTTCTCTGGAGGGGGGCTTGTAACAGGTGCAAGGGCTCAGCATCAGGTAGGGTGCTCTGTGCTCAGCCACGTGTTGGCTGGGCCAGCTTGGTTCAGACTGGAGGGGAGACAAAACATGGAGGAAGAGTCTGGGACCCAGCCCAGAGGGTGAAACATGGGGGCTGTTCTCCTTCCCTGGAGAGGTCCAAGGCCTGTGCTATGCTTATGCTCATGTGCTCTCTTCTCCAGGGCTATTACTTCTGCGTGAAGCAGTACGCGCTGGAATGCTCACGGATCCCCATGGGCCAGTCTGTGAACTCTCAGGTAATGGCTTTGCAGGCACAGCTGATCCTCCTCAGGCTCAGGGGATGCTTGGGGGGAGGCAGCGATCTCTGGGCCAGAGTGCGCATTTCAGGTGTAGCAAATTCCAGAGAGCTCTGCTCCCTCCTCATGGAAAAGCAGAACCACACAGAGCCTTCTGCAGCCACGTGCCCTCCATGGCATGCTGCTTGAGCAGTTCTGGAGTGCAGTGAAAGGGAGTGGGAGGTTTGGCAAGAGGATGACTCTTGTCCTAGCTTGGGGAGCAAGACAGAGCAGGCTGGGGAGGAATAGGAGCAATTCTGGCAAAGTTGACTGCTCCAGGGAAAGTCAGTGCATGGAAAGCCAAGCTCCCCTTGAAAAAAGGAGGAAGCAGAATGGGAACAGGGATCTGTCAACATGGTTGGCTACCCTTTGCCAGAGGAGATCACTTTCTGCACCATAAACCCTAGTTCTTGGTACCTCTGTGGCTTGCTGTACAACACCATGGGGTCGCCTGCTCTCTTCTCTTTTGGTGTGTCATGGTGTCTCCTGCCTGTCCCCACTAGACGCTGGCCAGCCCTAGCCTGTCTGAGGCAGGAGGCATGCATGACCGTGCTGTCCTTTCCAAGGTGGCTCTGTAGCAAGGCTGCGTCTTATATATGCTAGGAGTGGCTCTCCTAAGTGTAGAGCCTGCCAGGACCTCGTCTGGGGGTTTGCTGAACCTTTCCTGGGAAGCCTGCATGTGCACAGGGCAGGGTTACCAGGCTGCAGCTGGCATTGCAGGGAACATCCAGGCTCTCTCTGGCTGACCTGCGAAAAGACTTTGCCTGGTTTTGCAGTGGGAGGGGATGGTCCTGGGAGCAGCAGGCAAGAGGCATGCGGCTTGCTGCAGGGGCCTGGCCAGCCTTCCCACACGCTGGGACTATCCCAGTGTTCCCCCAGGTGAGGCAGTTGAGCCCCCTCTGCCCCTTCTCTCCTCTTGTCCCACCCTGGGCCTGTGCAGGACAGGCTGGATGCAGGAACAGGGCTGGGCAGTGCCTTGTCTCTCTTCCCACTGGCTGTGAATCTCTCTCCATCAGGGCACTCTTACAGCCAGAGCTCGCAGCAAGAGCTGTATGGGACCCAGCTCCGTCTCTGAGTCTGCGGTACGTCCTCTCCTCATGCTGCCATGCTGAGCACGGCAGGACCTGCCAGTGCAGGGCTGAACCTGCCACTGGCTGTGCTTCCACCCTTCCTGCCTGGCTGCCGGAGCTGCCTCTTGCCTCCTGTGCCAGTGCCTTCTGTAGCAGTACATACCACAGTGGGCAGCACAGCTTGGGAGGAGGATGGGGTGGGCCCCAGGTGCTGGCATGGGGGCAGCGCCTTGTGTTTCTTGCTCTTTGCCCTGCCTTTCCTGGGACAGAGCTACAGGCTCCTCCCTGGGCTTGTCCTGGCTATGCGGGTTGCCCTCTGGCTCGTGGCAGCAGCAATGCAGGCGGCGCAGAGAGTGAGGGCAGCCTGTTCCTCCTGCCAATGCCTCCTGCCTGCTGGTTTTCCCAGCTTGGCCCCTTCTTAAACCAAGGGATTATAATGTGGATCAACTGCTCAAAGATGTCAGAGAGCCAAAAGACATTAAAACTGTGGTCTCCTGGCATGAGGGTACTTCACCAGTGCTGTCCCCTGGCACAGTAGCTGCAGTTGTGCTGGGAGCGTGGCCAGGGACGAGTGTGTGAAGGCTGGTGCTGCCCCAGTGAAAAACCGGCATGCTGTGCAGAGGTGATGGCTGTGTGCCAGAGGGATCCTCTCCCGGCACAGCTGTGACACACCAGTCACCTCTGGATCTGGCTTCCCAGCAGGCAGCCTGGGTCCCTGTTAGTTACTTGA
The DNA here is from genome assembly GCA_035590275.1 of Ibycter americanus. NCBI lineage: Eukaryota > Metazoa > Chordata > Aves > Falconiformes > Falconidae > Ibycter > Ibycter americanus. The sequence goes on from JAVJGI010000032.1 coordinate 23,007,725, forward strand.
GCACAGGGCATTAGCAACTCTGCTGTTGCCCATCTGTGGGTCCAACCACTCCCCACAGGCCCTTGTGCTGCCTCCTGCTCTCAAGGGGCATTCAGGGAGTCAGCCTTTGCCTGTAGATCCAGAACTTGCTGGGGCTCCAGCCCCAGTGTGTCCTGTACCCACTTGGGTAATAGGCAGTGCAGAGCAGCGCTCAGCTGTGTCCTCCTCCATAGCCACGTGGCTCAAGGAGGGGGATGAACCTCATGTCAAAAGGGAGGCAGTGCTGATCAGTCTGTGCTGCTACTGGAGACCAAGAGTGGGATCAAGCGTGGAAGGAGCTACCAAGCTGGATCCCTTGGGGCCAGGCCTGCAGGTCTGCTATTTGCGCTGTGCACACAGCTTCTCGGCTGCATCCTGCTCTGGTGTCGGGGCAGGGGTGGCTGCAAGTGGCTCTGCCATGCCTTGCTGTCAGCAGGGCTTTGCAGGAGGGCATGAGGTGCCTGGTAACATTCCTGCCTTGACTTCCTGTCTCTCTGCAGCTCTCTATGCTCTTCACGGAGGAGTGTGACAAGGTGCGGGACCTCATGCACGTGCATTCATTCAGCTACGACTTCCACTTGCGTATAGTCCACCAGTATCTGCTGGGTTCCCACATGACTCTTCGCCAGGGCTACCATCTCACCAGCTTCCTGGAGGATTTCATTGCCCACCACACCGACATCCCCAAATTTGGCCGTAACCATGTTTTCCAAGGTGTGTAGTGCAACGTGTGATCAGTCTAGGGTTAATCACCAGCCCGTAACTTGGCAAAGGTTTCCAAGTGCTTTACAAATAAATCTGATCTTTGGCAGATCCAGGGAGATGACAGGGAGAGGGTGACATGGGGGGGGTGCAGCTTCAGGGTAAGTCCTTGCTGTCCTGTTGTGGAAGGGAAGTGGGTTGCTCTGTACCCCAGAGTAGTTCGTAGGACACTGCTCTGCCCAGGTAAGAGGCATTGAGCATCTTCCTGTGATAGTAAAGTGTTCTCTTCCACCAGGTACGCTGGCCCTGCCCACCAACATGATCACTGCGCACCAGCTGTACAACTACATCGCTGACCACGCCAACACCTACCACATGAAACCCTTGCGCATGGCCCGGCCAGCCACAGGCAGTGACAACAAGAAGGGGACACCAGGCACAGAGCAGAACGAATACGCACTGGTCTCTATTTGGAACAGGTGAGTGCAAGTTCCTGGAGCTGCCAGAAATGTGGGTGCCCCTCAGTCCTGGGGACACTGCCCCAAGGTGCCAGCAAAGCTGACTGTTCCACAGAGTGGCAGGCAGCAATTCTGCCCAGCTTTTCTGAGATGGCCAACAGGGGTGGTGTCCATATGTGCACATGCCATTGACATTTCTTGTAGCACTTCTGAGGAGACCTGCTGTGTTGAATTCCCCATGCCCCATAGTTCTGCTGTGACCAAGAGCTCTGGGGGAACAAAGGGAGGTCCCCTTCACACTGATGTGCTTTTGCTTCCAGCTCGGGCTCCTACAAGGACTCTGAAGGTCTGCGTCATCATGATGACTTTGATGTGTCCCTCCTGGTGTGTCACAGTGCAGCACCATTTGAGGAGCAGAGTGAGGCAGAGAGACGCATGCTCCGGTGAGTACTGGGGGCCCAGAGACATGACACCAAAGCTTTCTGGCTGGGGAGGAGGGCTGTGGGAGGGACTGGCTCTGTCTGGGACGTCACAGGCAGGTTTGGTGCTCTGAGGATCCTTGCAGGGAATGAGGCAGTGTGCTGTCTGTCCTTGTCTGGGCAGAGAAGCACCCTTGCTGGCAGGGACAGAGGCCCATGATTCATTTGCAGCCCAGCTGAGATGGGAGCAGCCCTTCCCCAAGTCACAAGTGTCTCCTTGCTCTCAGCTTGCGTTTCTATGTCATCATGACTAGCCAGCGGGAGCTCTTCCCTCGGCTCACAGCTGATATGCGACGCTTCAAGAAGCTGCCACGCTTGCAGCGGGAAGTGCTGGAGCCTGTGGTGGGCCGAGCAGCCTGGGAGGCAGCGGAGCCAGAGACAAGCCTGGGGCAGCAGCAGCCAACGGAGCGGGAGCTATGGCAGGATGTGGAGGACAGCAGCGAGTTCTACACGGGGGGCACGCAAGTCAAACTGGGGCCAGGGCTCTTCTACACCTCGCCGCTCTTCCCCTTGCTGGCCTCTGAGGTGGCCTCAGCCCAGAAGCAGCTCAGCAGCATGGTGCAGCTGGCCAAGTGCCACTGCCGCAGGGACAACCTCTGGAAGCGCCTTTTCCTTCTGGAGCCTCTGGCTTCCGACAAGCTGAAGCTAGGCAAGCTCTCACTGGTGGAGCTGGAGGAGTTGCTTGATGCCGTGCATGGGAAATCCATTGCTGATGTCGACCCCCAGCTGGTGAGCAGCAGGAATGCGAGTCCTGCTATCCAGCAGCCGCTGTTCTGCTCTGGGGATGGAGGCTTCTGCTCTGGGGATGGAGGCGGGCACCGGGTGAAGGGCCTGCAGGGCACATCTCTTTCTGCTTGGTGGGAAGATAGAGGCAAGAACGTAGCTCCTAGCTGGCAGGGGAAGGGGGAGGCTGCATGGACCTGTCTATGGCTAGAACTGAATAGTTCTAGGTCAGCATGCCTTAGTGGGCTGTGAGGGATGCAGATGATTTGGGGTCTGAACGCTGCTGTAGCATTATGGCTGCTGGTGCCGTGGCAGGAGGGAGGCTGAAATCAGCCCTTTTCCATGCCTGCAGGGATGCTTCCTCACCATGACAGTCTCCTGGTACCAGAGCCTCATCAAAGTGCTGTTGAGCCGCTTTCCCCAGAGCTGTCGGCACTTCCACAACGCTGAAACTGGCACCCAGTATCTGGTAAGACACAACCCATCACCCACCTGCACCCTCTTTCCCCTGTCCAGGGCCCCTGCCTGCTGTGGCTTCTCACAGTCTAAGCCTGGCCTGTGCTGTTAGGACAACGTAGGTGCCATCATGATGTTGCTCTCTACTCTGCTACTGGTGCAGCATGAGGTGTGGTACGTCAGTGTCTGTTTGTCTGCCCCCAGGCAGGCAGGATGCTATGCACCCTCAGAGCCTCATGCCATTTCTAGCCCCATGGTTTGGCAGTGTCACCTGTGAGCCAGGCAGACTTGCACCTTCATGGCTCTATCGTGCCACTTGTCCTGCACATCAGCATGTCCCTGGGTGGGTGTTGTTTGTCTCCCTGTCCTGGGATTTGTACTGTCTCCTTTCCAACCTATGCTGTGGCTCTCCTGACAGGTCGTGCTCAACCAGAAATTCACGGATTGTTTCGTTCTTGTGTTTCTCGATTCGCATTCAGGAAAGACGGTAAGGACTGGGGGAACATGAGAGCAGCTATATTGGCTCAGGCCAGGGATCTCTATGCTCCACCAGCAGTGGCCAAGGGCAGCTGCGCATGGGGAGAACAAGAGCAGGTCAAGAAGCTTGTAACACCTCTCCTAAATACTATCTCAATATCTGACAGTCTAGCTCAGGCCCATCCTGAGCTAAAGTGGCCTTTGCATTTATTTAGTATCCTTCTGCAGCTTTATTTCTTTTGGTTAATTTCTGGCATCCATTATTTCCCCTGACTTGCAGCTCCATGAGGCAGTTACCATCTAGGTGAAGAGCTACCTTCCTTGGCTTGTTTTTGAAGATCCTGCTCTTCTCATGTGATGCCCCTTTGTTCTTGTATTGGAAAACAGTGAGCAGTTGATGCTCTTTTCCTTCACAGGGTTGCTTTTGGATCATGCTGTCAGCCGTCTTTCTGTCCAGGCTAAAGAGTCCTTCTGTGTTCAGCCCAAAGCCAGATCACACTGGGTCTGGCTGGGAGGGGTCACCGGTGCTGCAGGCTGCTCCTACCTGGGCAGGAAGGAAGGGGACATGCACTGCGAGGGTCCCAGCACACCTGCATGGGCCTCGGCCTTCACTGGACTTGAGGGCAAAAATATTCTGCTTTCACCTGTGCTCCCAGGCAGGGCACAGGGTAGGTCACAGGGAGTGCAGCTCCATGTGAGAGCAGGGCATCTACAAGACGCTTTAGTCCACAGCGAGGCTTTGCAGACTGCAGTGTAACTGATCCTTTTGTAAATAAATCACCGTCCATCTTAAAAGCAGGTAGGGGAGACACAAGAGGTGGTGCCTGTTGGAAGGCTGCTCAGTGCCTCCTGCCACCTGATGGTGAAGAGCCCTTCCCATTTTCTGCTGGAGCTTTTGTTGTGGCCAGTTCCATCCTCTTCATGCCAGTGGTAGCTCAGAGCTGAAACTGCTCTTCACTGCGCAGCTACCTGCTTCCTCCCTGGTCCCTAGATTCACCTCCATGTCTGAAGGTGGAATTTTTGCTAACTCGGTGTTGCTGTGTTAAGCAAGCTGAACTCTTGAGCCTCTCTTCCTTTCCCCAGTGACTTCGTGGTCATTCAGAGCCCTTCATGGCTCAGGTCAGCCTTTGTAAATACAGGTGGCCAGGACTGCACTCAGTATTCCTGAGGAGCCTCAGCAGAGCCTTCTGCGATGGCACTAAGGCTTTTCTGTCCTGCCTGGTGCTTCTGGTACAGCCTAGAGTGGTGTTTGCCTTTTCATGGTCTTGTCTATGCTCACTGGTCATAGTGTCACCTTGTGGTCACTGATATGATACACACAGGCCCTCCATCACCTCTCCTTTGACTCCCATCTTATAATGGAAATCCTTTGTGTTCCTCGTATATTTTGTGCTTAACATTCATCCCATTCCTGTGGCCTCTCAAAAGTCTCTAGGGCTTTTTTTTTTTTTGCATTATCCCAATCTTCTTTTGTATTAGCGCCTCAAATTTTATCAGCATGCTCCTCATATTTGTGCCAGACTCATTAAAGTATAGGCAACCTGAGTCCCAAAACCTGTCCTGGAGGAACTCCATTTGTAACCTCTCTCCAGCCTGTTGCTACTCCTTTCAGCACTACCATATTCACTTTGTAATTTTTGTGTTAATTCCTGTCTTTTCAGCTTACCTAAATTTCCCATGTGGCACTACATCAAATCCTTCCTGAAGCTCAGATAAGATATACCATGATCCCTTTGTCTAGAAATATTACCTTATCAAAGAGAACTCTAGCGTTAGCACATCTCTTTGGTAACACTGAGCTGCATTTTCCTCCTGGTCCTTTCTCTCCAAGCCTGCTCTAAAGCCTTGTAGGTTGCTGAAGTTAGGCCCACAAATTACTTTCTCTTCCCTCTTAAATAATGGCGGCGCACTTGCTGCTTTGCAGTTACACAGCTGTTCTCATGGCTTTATGAGTTTTTCAGGGGACCCCGGCTACTAGACTAGGGGACTAGGCTAATACTGCCTGCTGTGTTTCAGCTCTGGAGAACATCCAGTCCCTGTGTCTTGCCTCTGTGATGCTGATCTGAGTGCATTGAGTCACATTTTTCTTCTCGTTCAGCTGCTGCAACCTTCTCTTCTGAACCCTGTTCTCTGCTACCCTCAGCCTTTGCCCTGCCTTGTCAGTACGCTCGCTAATGAGAACGGAGCAGCCCACATTTATTTTTAGGATTGCAGTTATTACATTTAATCTCCTCCCCTTCCCCATTTGTTGCACTCCTACTCTTTGCCTTAGAAGAAGAAATTTCCCTCTTAATTTCCCTGGAAGCCCCTATTACTGTGGAGGCAGTAGGATCCCCCTCCTCTCCTGAAACTGTGCTGGGGTTGGTATAACTACAGATGCATGGGGGCTGGGACAGAGTGAGTGAACAAATCCTTGCACCTAATTTCCACCAGAAAAATTGGGAGGACGCTCAAACAAGCCCTTCATAGGGGCAGGCACTGGTTTAGCACTGTTGGCATTATGGGACTTCTCCCTGTATCTGCCTGACACCACCAAAAAAGTGCCCACACACCTGGGCTAGGGACTGCACAGTGCTGGTCTGAACCCTGTCCCCTAACCCGCTTCTCCTTCTCAGCAGAGCCTCACCGTGGTTTTCCGGGAGCCTTTCCCAGTGCAGCCCCAGAACAGTGAGAGCCCTCTGCCACAGCTCGTGTCCACATACCACCACCTGGAGTCAGTTATCAACACTGCCTGCTTCAACCTCTGGACAGGTCTGCTCTAGCACTGGCACCCACATCCTGGAGCACCACGTGTACGGGGCCTCTTGGTGTGGCTGTGCCATGGGTGACGACGGGGAATAACAGGCCTCCGGGGGGGACCTGTGCTCTGGCACTGCAGGCAGTGGGGTACTGAACTGAGGAGCCCGGGGATACGCACCTCCATCGTTCGCTGGCTGGCTGGCATGGCCCTCGGTGTGCTGTTTTCAGTGGGTTCGATCCTGAATGACCTTGAACTGAACTGCAAGGGCAGAAGCTTGGCTGCTGTGGCTTGGCTGAAGCAGAGCGACTCTCAGGGACATGGCTTTGGCATCTGCAGGCGAGGTCTGCCTGCCAGGAAGGCACAGAGGAGCACACACAGCGTGTCTTCTGCACCGGGCAGCACCACACAGCGCTCTGGCTTTACGCAGAAAGACTTCTGGACTTCAGGGCTCTGGGCAGTGAGGCTGCCCACTTCTGGCCCTTTGCTTTCATCAGGAGAGCTCTGAATGGGACAGGACGGGTGAACTGGGCCAGGGGAAGGTTTTATGGAGATGTACATTGAAGTCATTGATGTATCTATGAAATAAACTGAACCAGATCCCCACTCACGTGCCATAGGCAAAGGATATGGAAGGCCTCCCATAGGGGATGCAGAGGCAACTCTGGCTGTGGGGCTGGCTGGGTTTGCATCAGGGTCTCATGCTTGCCCTGCAGCAGGAGCAGCAGGGCAGGCAGCCCTGACTGTGGGCAGGCAGCCTCAGCCCATTACCTTGGTTTGGGCAGCCTGCGAGGGGGCTGCTTCCTTCACCTCTCCCACCTGCTGCAGGGTCAGTGCTGGCCTTGGCAGCAGCCTTGAGAACTGCAGGACTTGAAAGCCCAGAGCCCTCTTCCCACAACTTCAGACACCAGCTGGAGCTGGACTGGGAAAACTCACACTTTTTCCAAGAAGTGAATGCTCCCCTCAGCAGGGGAGACTGAAAACCTCTCCCTGGACACTCCTGCAGACTGCAAGTTAAGGTTCTCCTGTGTACCTGAAGTCCCTTACCGTGGTGCCCAAGCCATCCCCAAATATGATGTGCTGCAGACGGTACTTGTGTAGATGAGGGTCCAAGTGCTTGGGCTGGCCCAGTTGGGCCTGGGAAAGGGAAATATGACACAGATGCTCCTAACGTCGCTCTAGGAATCATCCCAACCACCCCCACCACCACCTAGCCATAAAGAAAACAGACACGCCTCCTCTCTTAAGCCATTGCTTTGACTTTTATTCCTGTGGTTCCTCATTTTACTCTGCTGTCTTGCTGGTCCCACCATGCTGCAGCCCTCGGCTCTCCCAGTATGAGCGCAGCCAGCCCAGACCTTCTAGGGTGTCTCCTGCAGTGATAGACAAGGTCTCCTGCTGGTACCCCCAGGCAAGCTGGAGCAGCTCCTGCTCTGGGCAGGGCTCTCATCCCCAGGTGGGGACTGATGCCCACTGCCTGCCAGCCCCCAGGACCTGCCTGCCTTTGCACAGTTGGTCCATGCTTGGACCTGCCAGTGGGGCTCAGATCACCTGCAGGCCCACTCACCTTTTGGAGCATACTCGCACCCCACGTAGCCAGTGTAGCCAAGGGACTCCAGAAGCTCGAAGATGTAGGGGAAGTTCAACTCCCCAGGGCTGTCGGGCTCATGCCGCCCTGGCACCTGTGCAATCTGGATATGACCTAGGGAGGAGATTGGAGATGCTCTGCCCAAGGCGGCCCTGCCTGCAGCCTTCCCTAGGCATAAGACAAGGTGACCCCATCTCAAAGCCACTCCTGCCCCATGGCCACAGAGGAGCCACTTTGGGTGCAGGGCATTACCGATGAGTGGGAAGTATGTCTCCAGGTTGCGTGACAAATTCCCATCCATGATCTGGCAGTGAAAGAGATCCTACAGGAAAGAGATGGATGGTACAGCTGTTAGGCAGTGAGCAGTCAATGACAACCATCCTACAGTCCCTGTCCCTTCCTGTGTCCCCAGGAGGGGAGAACAAGCCTACAGCTTGGGACTCCCCTGTGGGCCTGTGCAAGGTTCCCTGGTAGCAGGTGGACCCTGAGGATCTTCAGTGCTGACTCACCAGCTGCAGCTTCAGGTTGGGCCGCTCCACCTTCTCCAGGATGGCAGCAGCTAAGGGTGAAAGAAATGAGACCGTCACCCCCAGGCTGGAAGCTCTGTGGTGAAGCTTTGAGACACTCCCCCCCTTCAACCGTGCTCCTTCAGAATCTCCCTGCAGGTGAGGCAACCTCCTGCCTTTCAGACTTTGGGATCCTTCTCCTCCCTTGAAGGAGACTTCGGTGAGAGATGTCTGCCTTACCTTGGTGCAGGGTGTTCAGATAGTAACGAGGGTCAGTGATACGGTTGTTAATAGGCTCCACCAGTCCAATCAGGTCTTCCTGTAACACAGTAATGTCACCCTGCGGAGCATCCTGTCACCTCTGCAGCAGGGAGTGCTCCTTCCCCGTGCCAGGCTGGTAGGGATTCTCCATCCTCAGTACTAAGAGCTGCACCCACGGACCGGGACCCATTCCCCGCCTACCTGGGCCAGGAGGTCAGCAGCGTATCTGAGATTCTCGATAAAGGTTGTTTCCATCTCGCCTGCCACTGCTGCCCGGTCTGTGCCCAGGGGAACCCGTCCAGCCATCAGGTGGATCCTGCAGACACAGAGAGATCAGCCACAGGCAGCAGCTCCAGCCTCCAAGCAGCTGGTTGGATCTAACACACCTTTCTCTGTCAATGGAAAACGGGGCCAGGCTGGGGAAGCACACACAGCAGGAGGTAAGAGGAGCCATGTCCTGTGCAGGAGGCATGACAGGCAGCCAGCGCGCTGCAGGGACACCAACACCCCACCTCAGCACACCGAGGGATGGGTGACTTTGAACCTTTTGCTTGACAAATTGCAGACTTCAATTCTTTCCTCTGTTACCAGCTGCCTCCAGCTCTTTCACTCCAAGGCTGGAGCTTCTTGCGGTCCTGCTGCTGGGGCTGCCCCGAGGCCAACATAATGGGCAGCTGCCTCTGCCAGGGGCAGGTCGGACACCCTGTGTCACCGCTTGCTGGCTGAGAGCGGGGGGGTGACAGTGGCCAGCGCTGGGCTACAGCAGGCTGGGCGCAGAGCCCAACGGCAGGCAAGAGCAAGGCTCCTCGGCAGCAATCGGGGAAGGTGTGCAGGGGGAGCAAGCACCTCATCGCTCTGCCCGTTACCAGAGGGCGAATGGGTCTGGGCAACCCCTGGCCTGCCTGGCCCGTGCCCTCCGCAGGGCTTCGGGCTGCCTTCCCAAGGGAAAGAATGATGCAAAGTAAACGGAACAGAAGGGCCACATCGGTTCTCTGGAGGGGGTTGTGCCAGGCTAACTGCCATCTCTAACAGGTCTCTGCTGCGCTGTCAGCAGTGTGGCCTTCAGTAAAGCAACTGTGGCGGTGTCCTGGGGGAAACGACTGGTGTAACTGGGGAGGAAAAATGGAGCATCACCGTGGTGGGGACGCGGGGACGGGAGCACCACCGTGGTGGGGACGGGAGCCTCCGCGGTGAGGGGCAGGGCTGGCCCAGAGCTCCGGGCGGCTCCGGGT
>JAVJGI010000032.1:23026673-23038931 GCA_035590275.1 Ibycter americanus
TCCAGCGCGCAGCCCTGCGCGGCCGGGTGGCAGCCGGCGCGGTGCGCAAGGCAGCGCAGCAGCTGGTCCCAGCTGTGCTTGCAGCTGGCAAAAGCACCTTCCCCGGGGGCAGAGCAGCCTACGTCTGCCCCAGCGTCTCCCGACCCCATCCTGCCTTCCCTGCCAGGGCGACAGCCCCATCCCAGCCCTAACAACAGCCCCCCCGTACCCCCGGAAAGCAGAGTGGGGGTCCCTGTCTGGCCTCGCGTGCGGGCTGCCGGCCCCATGCAAGGCTCTTCTTGTGCCGCAGTGGAGGGGTGTGCTGGTGGTCTGGGGAAACCCTCTTGCCTTGGGTCCCTCTGCTCCCCATCCTGCCACCCCCAGCCCCCCACTGCCAGCCTTGGATCTCCTGTCCCCACTGGCACAGGGAGAGCCCAGGCTGCCACCCCAGGGGAGGCACGGAGAGTGAGGGTGCTGTGAGGACACTGTCACCCCCCTGGGGGCCCTGGCGCCTGCTCCCAGCAGCCCCACTTCCACAGCCCAGCAAGGCCAATGGCCCTGCTCTGGAGCTGGAGAGGCTTTTCCTCAACCACCACCACGACTGTCTTCTCCACAGCGGCAGGGACCAGCTGAAATTCACATCTCCCTTCTGTGCCCCCAGCTGGGGATGGAGCTAGATGCCCCCATTGCTCATGCTAATTTGAGCATCATGCGCTTTAGTGGAGGGCTTCTCACACCCAGGGAGGAAGAACCAAGCAAGGCAGCAGGCAGCGGGGTGCCTGGTGGCTGGCACCGGGAGGCAGTCTGCACACCTGCACCCACCAGCACAGCCTGGGCAGCCCCTCTGGCTTGTCCCCAGCCCCAAACCCTCAAATCCCCCAGCCTCTTCCCATGGGACTCAGCTAGGAGGAGGAGGAGGAGAAGGAGGAGGAGGAGGAGGAGGTGGAGAGGCTTCTCAGAGCTGCTGCTTGGTTTCCAAGGCAATGAGACGTAATGGCTGTTCATCCCGGCAGGGTCATCCCTCTGTGCTGGAGCCCTGGAAGAAGGGGCTGGGGAGCAGCTGCAGACCCCAGCCTTGGCATCCTGGCTCCCAGCCCCATCGGGCCTGCTGAGCACCCTCAGCCTTGTCCCCGCCGGGGCCAGCCCTGCCCTGTGCAGGTCAGCATGGGGACGCAAGGAGTTTTGCACAAGCTGCTCCCTGTTGGTCGTCATCAGTGCCAGGGATGGAGCGGGATGTTTGGTTCCCCAGCACTGCTGCCACCGTCTCCTGCAGAAGCCAGTGGGATGCCAGGCCTGGGGTGACCCTCAAGGGTTGCAGACCAAGAGAAACACCAATGCGCAGTGTTTCTCCCCCATCTCTCCAGGCCAATGTGGGCACCCACGGGTGCCATCACCACTGTGTCCAGCAGCCCTGTGGTTACTTACAGCAGGTGCTGGGTGCTCCATCCCCCTGGGTATGATGAAGGCACATAGCCCCAGCACTGCTCCCTGCGCCACTCCCTGTGTTTTCCCAACTAATTGAATTCAGAGAGATTTCTTCCCAGCAGTGCCAATCGATGAACCCCATGTTATCAGCCCCCCTGGCCCTCAGGATGGATATGGGAGAGGGGAAAAATTGAATTTGTGGCCATTTTATTGGGATTTAATTGGGCAGTCTCACCTCGTTGCCTTAATCCTGGGCGCTGACACGCACAGCCGAACCGGCAGCTCCCCTTATTTATCACTTTTCAAATATTTGCCTCTTCGCAGTTGTGGGAAATCGATGCTCCTGCCTGTGGCATGCCGGGAGCGACCTGGCCGGGCTGCTGGGCAGCTGGGGATCCATCAGCTTCTGCCACCGCTATCGACAGGGCGATTGGGGTTTAAGAGGCACTTTGATAGCAGAACCGGCACACATTAAGTGCTCGTCATCAGGGGATGATCATGACTTATTACCACTAATTCTCCCTGCTCAGTGGCTGGGCTGCAGGGCTCTTCCTCGCTAATCACCGCACGGCTCCGTGCCGAGGTGCTGGCACGAGGCTCCTGCCCCACTCCCCAGGGACTGGGTGCTGTGCCACCCCCTGCACTCCCACTCAGCCCTTGGTGCCTTTTGGAGTCCTTGTTCCCAGGGTGCAGGCTGTTGCTGGAGGGCCAGGGGCTTTCTCTGCTCCCTCACTGCACATCCAGCCTGGGGGAGGCTGAATCCCTGCTGGGCTCCTGCCAGCCCGGCTGCAACGGTGGAGGGACTGCAAAGATCTGGTTTCAGCCACAGCCACGGGCACCTGCGGAAGGGCCAGATGTCTGCACTGTCCCTCTCAGCCCTTGCTGGGCATCCCCAGGCCCCAGCATTGGCTCTAGCTCCATTACCTCACATCATCACCCCTCTCAAGCCATCAGCATCCTGGTCGCTGGGGATGTCAGCTGGATGGGAGACAGGACTGGCACCTGTGAGAATGGCAGCACTGTCAGGGTGACCCTGTACCAGGGACAGAGGACAGCTGGGCTACAGGACGTCCGCCTCTCCCGCAGGCTGGAGTGCAGGAGGAGCTGTCTTCCCAAGCTGGCTCTCCATGCTCGTGATCATGGTCCTGCCTGCTTGACTCTGGCCCCACATTTGCCTCCCTGGGTCCCTCCTCCCTGGGGTGCTCCAGGATCCCTGTGCAAACCTGGGTAGCCTCCAGCCCTGGTGGTCATGTTCCCCAGCAAAGCTACGGTGGGACAGCCACCGAGCCCTTCGCTGACATGGGCTCTTACTGTGAAACCAGCCAGATAAGTGTCATCTAGTCCCTCAATTTGGAAGGCGTGCACTAATGAGCAGCCAGGGAGAGAGAAAGATCCTCGGTGGCAGCAAACAGACGCTGCTGTCACCGTGTAGTGGCTCTGGCACATGCAGGCTGCCAGCTCAGTGCTGGGAGCGGGACCGTGGAGGTGCTTCCCGATGGCCCCATGCAAGGGATGGGAACATCAGATGACCCGATCCTGTCCACTCTGGGTGGGGAAGAGGGTCCAGCTTCCCTGCAGTGGCACCAGGGCAGGAAGGGAATGCTCCCGGGTTTCACAGGGGTCCCCCAGCCATGGTGCAGAGGACAAAGGTCTTGGCAGCTGGATGCCAGAGCCTCGCTGGCATGGGGTGGGCACATCCAGGAGGAAGGGCACATGGAGCTGGGAGCAGCCCCGTGCCTGGCTGCGGCAATCTCACTGGCACCCATCCATCCCTCTGCTTCATGTTGCACCCAGCTTGAGCTTGTGCCCTGGGCAGTCCCATCTTGGGGCTGCACTGGGGCTGGCTGCTCCAGCAATGAGGACCCTGCTTCTAATTTCCAGCCTAAATTTATTCATGGCCAGTTCAAACCCATCATCCTCGGGCCGCTGCTGCTGCGTCCTCCCGGGTGCTCATCCTCACAGTGTGCTCAGAGTGAGAGAGCTGGTCCCCTCCATCTCCTGGGGGATGTGAGTCTCCATGGGGACCTCCTCAGATGGACAGCAGGATTCGTGCCAGAGGGGCTGAGCCCAGCTCCCCTCCCCAGCCCCTTGCCCTGCACCCCCAGCTGAGTCATGTCCTCTGCTGCCTGCGCTGGGGTTGAAGGTGTCCCTTCCCTGTTCCCAGAGCCACCCCAGGGTGACATGCTTCACCAGCTTGTCCCTATTGCCATGGCAATGGGCGCTCACTGCCCTCCACCCCCACAGGGTAGCCCTTAACAAGGAGCCTAACAAAATAAAGATGTCAAACCAGGCCTAATGGGGCTGGTGACATGCTGCTGGTCCCCAGCTCATATGGCCTTGGTGCCACTGCCACCAGTGACCCCAGCAGGGCTCCCTGGGGCTGTGACACCCGTCCCGGTGTGAGGGATGCTCCGGAAAGTGCATGGCTCCCCTCACTGCCACCACTGTGTGGAAACCCTTTTCTGGAGATGAAAGATTCCGCTGAGGCTGAGCTGGGGTCTGGGGCTTTGCAGGATGGGAATTGGTTTCCTTGTTAAGCGCTGGATTTGGTTTTTTTAGCAGCCTGTTTATGGGAACGGAACCGCCTCAGCGTGAATTATTCATGGCCCCTCACAAGCTCATTCTCAAAATATCAATTTCTCCCAGTCATGCCAAGCAGCACTTAAGCCTAAAAGCCTTTTGCTAAAATGAACCGTCGGCCCAGTGAGCCAGGGAGGGGGCAGAAGCAGCCAGGAGCTGGGCTCTGCAGTGGGGTCTTCCCTCTGCCCCTGCACCCACCTTGCAGGTGCTGGAGCCATGGGGCAGGACACGGCAGGAACTGCAGGAGGGTACCCAGCGTGGGGTGGGAGGGTGGGCATCACCCCGGAGGGAAGCAAGGGAAGGTCGCTGCAGCACATGGGGACTCTCCCTCAGGCTCTCTCCCAAGCGAGCTGCTTCCCAGGCAGGGGGGGACACGCTGCTCCAGGCATCACGGCAGCATTTACAGAGCCACATGAGGAATTACTCAGGTGGAGGAGCAGGGATGAGTGCAGGCATTAGCTGGGGGAGCTGCCAGTGTGGGTGGGAGGGGGGGAGCCGCTGCAGCACAAACCAAATCAGCTGCGGCTGCAGATGGCACGGCGATACTCCCCTCCCTGAGGCCTGCAGCTGGGGCACCGGGACCCCCATGCACTTGCACAGAGTCCGGCTCAGCAAGCCACTCTGGCCTGCTGGGGGCCACCAGTGCTGAACCCTCTGCTTGCCTCCTGGCGCAGGGAGGAGGGCAGGGCGAGGGCATCTGTGGGTGTCAGGAGCAGGGGCTCAGAGGGTGCTGAGCAGCATCCCAGCCAGGGCACTACACCAGCACCCACACCAGGACCACCCTTGGCATGAGGCAGGTGCCGGGGCCACCAGGCATGATGCAGGTGCGGTGGCACAACCCTGACCCTGCCCTGGCTGGGGCAGCCCTGCGCAGCAGCAGGGACCCTGCAAGGCAACAGCTGGGCCGGAGCAGCACTGCTGGTAATTACTAATTAAAATGCAGATAGTCCCCAAACTGCAACTTTTAGTTTCTCTAGCAACTGCTAAATCAAAAGCAATGAGGCAGGGAAACACCAAGTCACGCAGCAGGTGCCACTGTGCCGGTGTCGGTGTAGGCAGGGGAGGCTGGGCTCGCACTGACACCCCCACCCCGCCACGCAGTCATGGGTGATATTTCCAGCCTTGCTGCTGGGGACCCAGCGGGTGGGTGCCCCGTGCTGGGCAGGGGGCTGAGCCGGCAGGGCCATTAGGCAGCACCCTGCCTGCCCCCTGCTTCACCTTGGCCTGCAGACCCCGATGCAGTTCCCCGCAGCCCCTGGGCAAGAGGGGCTCAGCCCCCAGCAAGGCTAGATTTTTCTCCTTTTCTCTACCCCCTTCCGGGCCCACCACCTGCTGCAGGTGTCCTCACCCCCGAGGTGAGGGTGAGGACAACCCCTGCCAGGCCAGTGCAGCCTGCCTTTGTCCTGCGGCCACCGTGGTGTTGGGTGAGTGGAGGGCAGCATCCATCCCATGGCCAGATTGGGCATCCCAAAGCAGGGATGGGGGGTATTTTTCCCCAGCACCATCCTCTCCTGCCCCTGAGAGCAACCACTTACAGGAAGGTAAAAAACTCAAACAAATAGAAAACTCAGAGGTGAACATGCCCTGCCCACAGAGCTGTGTTAAAATGTGTTTTAGGAAGGAGGACACTCCATTCCTCCTTAAACCTCCACCTAAACACCTCCCAGGTGTCACCCCTTGCATTGCAGCTTGCTCTGCTGTACTCGCCCCAGCACCTCAGGCTGTGATGCTGCAGCAAACCGTCTTCTTCCTCATTATTATTGCACAAGTCTTCCTCATGCCAGCAAAGTTTTTGCATCCTCACATTGCCTCTTGGTGCAAACAGTAAATAGTTTTTGTCCCCAGGGCCTCTCCATGGCACAGCCCTTTCCTGATGCCTCCCCATTAACAAGGCCATTTAGGGACTCTGTCCATGAGTGGGTTTTTAATGTGTCTACTGTGCCCTCTTAATTCCTCATAAAACAAGTTTTTAATCAAAATGTCATCTGACAATAAGTGAAAAGCTGGAGAGAAATCAGTGGTGCTCTACTGGTGCTGCTGCCCATACCTGCCAGGCTCTGCTCCAGAACAAAGAGGCAGTCAGCCTGCTGCACAGGGCTGGTGTGGGACACAGCGGTTCCCCTCCCAGGCTCTTTGACATGACCCCAGATGAACTCTGCTGTTTTGCTGAGCTCAGCATCTCCCCACTTGGTCTTTGCTTTTTACACCACCCCTTTTTCTTTGCCATCCCGGTTCAGGGGAAACCGGCTCTGCCTCTGGCATGTGGTTTGGACCAGGCTCCAGGCTTGGGGCATGGCTCCGTTTTTCCATCATTTGTCCATATTAGTGGCTGGAGGACTCATCAGCAAGACCCCTTGGCAATGGGGTGGGACCTGTCCCTTCTACACCTGCGCAGCTCCTGCCACATCCCCTCCTGCTGCAGGGCTGCTGGTCACCTGGCCGCCAGCGTCACCGCCCCGAAGTGGGTGCCAGCAGGGCTGCCCGGTACCCAGCTGCCCCGGGTGGGAGGATGTCAGTGTGTGACAGTGTGATCATTTCCATGGCAACGGTGTGTGACAGCGCAAGCACCGGCTGCTCCACGGTGTCAGTGCCAGCGCCTGGAGCTCGCATCGCCCGTAGGTACTTTTCTTCTGGAGGGAACCACCACGGCGTGGGCACCCACTGCTGATGGCAGGATGCAAGGGGCTGCCGTGAGCCCGAGCTCCACCCAAGCAAATCTACAGCTGGTCCCTGACCAGCTCTCTGGCCTGCCTGTGAGAGCAGGGCAGAGCTGTGCCCACGGCCAGCTCAGTGGAGGCAGTGTGGGGAGCCAGGGACCCCCTCTCCCAAGTCCCCTTGCCCCACAGCAAGGGCAGAAGCCACTCAGGAGCATGTCAATGCAGCGGGTGCTGCAGCTCCTCCACCAGCATGAGCCCTCATCCCTGGCAGGCACAGGGCAAGGAGGCATCCCCATGTGCCCTGCGCTTTTCCCCAGAAGGGATGCACCAACGTGCAGATATGGAGTACAGCATCCCTGCTCCGAGTGGAGCCAGGAGGAGCCCTCCCTGAGCCCTGGTGCCCAGGAACCTGGCGACCCCCGCTGCCCCCATGCAGGCAATGCTGCAGCCCATGCTGTGCCCAGGGTGAGCACCCATGGGTGGGGGCTGACGCTGAGCGTGGTGGGGGCTGCTTGGCTGGCTGGAGACACTGCAGAGAGGGAGGGAAGGAGGGAGGGCAGGCAAGGGGCATGTGAGTACTCAGCCTTGCTCCCATCCCCAGCACGCCTGTTGCTGGCAGAGAGCTGCCAGGGAGAATGGAGTGGGCACTTAATCTCCCCCTATAAGTTTAATTAATGGGCTGCAGCGCTCATTCTGTGCTGCTGCCTTAATTGGTACAAGCTGCAAACGCTGTGGAGCCTGGAAAAAAACATTTTGAAATGAAAAATATATTAAGCAGGAAACAGATCAATGACTCTTAATGAAGCTGATTCGGGGCTGCCTGTTGTCGAGGGGCCAGGGCCGGGGACACACCATCGCCGCCCAGGCTCCATGCCCCCCTGCGCCCACCCTCCTTAGTGCCAGCCAGCAGCCCTCAGGACAGGAGCAGCAGCCTGGCTCCTGTCACCAGGAGAATGGTCTGGGGCTGTACTCCATCTGTGTGGGGCTGTGGGGTTCTTCCCCTGTGTTTTGGGGGTCAGGCTGAGCTCTCGTTGCACAGCTGGAGAGCCCCATGTGAGCACAGCCAGAAGAGCCAGCCCTGCACAGCTGGAGCCCCCTCCCACTCCTGGATAGCTGGAGAGGCACCCCCAGGAACAGCTGAAAAATCACCTCTGCACATCTGCAGCCCCTGGCACAGCTGGAAGGGCTACCCAGGGCACAGCTGGAAGAGTGACCCTGACACAGCTGGAAGGGTGATGCCAGCACAGCTGGCCCATATGGGGTTGCCCAGGGCCAGCCCCAAGAGCATCGCCAGTCCCGCGGGGCCCGGGTGGGGTGGCTGAGGGCTGCGGGGAGCACTGGCCATGCTTCGCGGTGGTGGTTTAATGCAAGTTTCTCCCTTTACACGGGCACTGCGGGGCCAGGGTTGATTTGCATGAAGGGGCCAGGGAGGCGGCAGGGCTGCGCTGAGGGCTGTAATTGCCTCAGCTGTGCACAGAACATTAGCTGCACTTCCCAGATATTTACACAGGGGAAAACAAAGTCATAACTCACCACATAAATAATCTTCCAGGCGCGGCACGTGGGGAGTGGGTGCCCCCCCTCCACTCGCACAGCTGCCCAAGCGCAGAGCATCCTCCGCCATCTCCGGAGGGCTGGCAGCACTCCTCAGGCCACCCATTGCAGGGGCAGAGAGGGCACCCAGCAAGCTGGGTGTGTGTGGGTGTGTGTGTGTCATGAGTTCTGGGGTGCAGCCGTGCGATCCTCCCCACTGGGAACAGAGGGGTGAGAGACCAGGGGCTGGGTGGAGGCAGGTGTCTCAGCTCCTGTGCAGAGTGGGGCAACCCCTGGTCCCCCTAGATCAACGGGGCCAGGGGAGCCTTGCAGGTGTCCCACATGCCAGCGCGCACCCCAAAAGCACCCATCGCCTGCAACCCAGGGCGTGAGACCTATAAACTGCTCCGAGCCCCGCGTGGGAGCGGGATGCCGCCCGGGCAACAGAGACCTCGGTGCCGGCCCGTTTCACACAATACATTTCATTTAATATTTGGCACTTCGCTTCGTCTACTTGACAGCCGGCTTACAAATTAGCACGGCATGGTATCAATAGCTCCAGACTGTGTAGATTAAAATCTTTTTAGCCAATAGATCCCAAGAATAAAATAGCGAATAAGGACAGCGTGGCTGCAAGGGCTGGGACTCCACCAGGGCTTTAGCACAGCTGGGAGCAGGGCAAACCGTGTTCGGGTGACATCCAAGGGGGCTCAGCTACCAGGTGACCAAGCAGGAGGACTGTGTGGCTCCCAGTGCTGGCAGGAGCAAGGAGTACCCCAGCACAGCCCAGTCCAGCTGTGAGCAGGGAGTGTGTGGGGATGAGCAGCCTGCCCGCACTCCTCAGCTGCCCAGCTCACTCAGCAATGGGGCAGGGTCTGCAGGGACCACTTGGATTTCCTGCTGCTAAATCCTGGCCCCACTAATGTGATTGCTAACAGCATGCAGCCCTTAACGGGGGAAGTACACTGCAGCCTGCCTGCCTGCCTGCCTGCCTGGGACAAATTGCAAATTCTGTTACGGGGTCGTGTCCAGATTTTTAATGTGGTAATAGCTCCCCAGCTCAATTATGCCTTTGGCTCAGGCCCCTAATGGTCCCCAAGAAAGGGCTTAAGCAGCTGCCCTCTGCCATGCTCCTGGGGTGAGGGCAGAGGCGAGGGGACAGAGGTTGTTTATGGGAACCCCTTTACGATGTCCCAGGGCCCCAGAGCTGCCCTTCGGTGGCAGTGGCCCCACATGGTCCCCTGTCACGCCTGGCCAGAGACAAGCATGCGCTGGACACAGTGCCCCACACGTGGCCCCCTGCCCCATGGGGCTGGCTCCCTGTGCTGACCCCAGGGCCGGGCAGAGCAGATGACACCCAGCCCCACATTTGTTTCTCTCCCACCGTGCGGGGGCACTCGGCCCCCACGGGGCTGGAGTGTGGCCACGCTGCTCCCGGCTGGCCACGCGCAGGCTGCTCCTCATAGCGTCTAGTTAGAAAAAGAGAGAAAAAAACCATGGATAAATAATTTAAAACATGAAATCCTTTACACCTCTTTAGTGATTTGCACGTTCAAAGCCCGGCATGCCCATTAACTAATGAACCCCATCAGACCTGCTCTCACCTCGCATCTTGCTGGCATCTCTGTTTGTCTGTACCAGCCCCTCCTGACCCATTGTCCCTGCTGGCCCCAACCCTTCCCAGGCCCCCTGGCATGTCACCACCAACCCTTTCCTGGCCTGGGGCTCTGTGGTGGCAGCCCTGGCCGGGGCAGCAGCCCCAGTTACAGCACTGGGGTGCCAGTGGGCTCCCTGTGACACAGCCCTGCCTGAGCCGTGCCCCTCACTGCTCCCGTTGTGGCTGGGATCACTGGTGAGCACTGTAGCAGAGGGATGCTGAGACTGTCACACTTTGGCTGTCATTATGCATTCATTACTCAGTATCTTTTGCAAGCTTTTGAACATGTTACGGAGTTAAGACCATGTAAGTACAGGGATCATTTTCCTTCTCCCACCTCCGAAACACAGCCGCCCCACAGCAGGGTGTAATAGCTGTTTAGCGACACGCAGGGATGTTACTCAGCAGGGGGAGAAGGATCCCACATCCCCGATAGGTGACAGATGCGTAAGTGTAATTACTCAGCTCGAGTATTTAACTGCAAAGGTGGTGGGCTGGGGCGTGGGGGTCGCTCGGTCCCGCTGCGGGTACCCGCTGCTGTCAGCTCTACCACCCCTCTGCAGCCCTCCCAGCTCGGGAGCCACCCCTGCTCCCAAGGGATGCTCAGCTGTGTCACCAGCCGGCACTGCTCCTGGTGTCGCAGCCCCAGGTGGGGCATGCTGAGGGGCCCCCAGCCCCGCTGCAGGCAGTGGCAGGAGCAGGCAGGGCAGGCGCCTACAGGCAGCCCCCTGGACATGCATCCACTGCTTGCAGGGCAGCCGGAGAAGTGGGGTTTAGTGCAAACAAAGAGGTGTTTTTGGAGGGCTGAAATTAATAACACAAACCCTAATTTAAAATTATATTAGGCTATCAATTACTCCCCGAGCGTCCAAGAACTCTGCTGGCAGCATCAAATTGCCAGCTGTGATAAATGGTTTTATTGGAATTTTATAAGGTCTGAATTATTTGCAGACAGGAAATTTTCATAGATTAATTAAAATTTTGTAACAAGCTGAAATGGTTTGCGGCAGTCCCCTTTGCTGGCCTCAGGCAGGGTCAAGGCTCTTCTGAAACATGTCCTCAGGTTGTCCTCAGGGACTGCTGTGGCAGGGGTGACCCCGCTGGAGCTGTGAGAGCATTGCAAGGAAAAATCCTTTGTGTGCTGCAAATTGGCGGAGCCAGTTACCAAAACTTGAGGGGCTGGAAGATTGCAACATGCTCGGCTTGAGCCAGTGCAGCTTCTGCACAGCAGCATCCAACCTCATTTGTTATATTAGAGTTCTTCTAATACTTCAGTAAAGAGTGGGAAGACGAAAAACCACTCGACAGTTTATTCAGATTTTCAAAAGGCCTTTCGACAAGATCCAGCACAGGAGGTTACTATAGAAATTAAGTTGTCGTGGAGTGAGAGGCAAAGCATTGCCACGGATCAAAGGCTCCCCGAGAGAGAGAAAGCAGAGGAGGAATAAACGGGCAGTTGTCATCCCAGTGCAGGGCAGCCACGGGGGCTTGCAGGCTCCACCACAGCCCTGTGTCGCTTAACATATTCGCGGGGCATCTGGGGAGAAGGAGCAGCACTTTGGAAGACACAGTGTTGGAGGTGTATCAGGGTCCGAGGGGCTGTCTGACACAGCAGGCATGGTGCTGGTGTGCAGGTCACGGCAGAGCCACAGGCCCAAGCTGCCGTGAGCATCTCTTGGAGGCTGCTCGTCAGCAAACACAGCCTCACACCTCGACAGACAGCCATGGCATTTCTGGGCTGACGAGCTATGAGCCCAGGGGGACACAGCCCACAGGTGAGGGGGAAAGGAGGGCGGTGGGGGCTACAGAGGTGGGGAGCAGGGGCAGGGCTGATGGGCAGCTGGGCAGACCACCCTCCACATCCCTGCCTCTCAGCCCATGCCATGCCGCTGTGGTTATCCCAGCGGGGATGTGGTTTGCGGCAGAGCCAGCCCTGCTGGGCTCTGTCCCCCTGCCCTGGGGCTCCTGTGCCCCACTGGGTGGCTGACACCCCAGACCCTACAGTGGCAGCACCGGCAGGGCTGCCGTGGGCACAGCAAGCCCCTGCTGCGCTTGCAGGCAGGTCGTGGCAAAGCCCCAGTGCCACGGCCGATGCCCTTGGGGTGCAGATGGGCTCTCCCATGCTGCCTGTGGTGCATCGTGTCCTCACGTGGCACCTCCGTGGACAATTCTTGTACAGGGCTGCCGGTGGGCAAAGTGGTGCCTGCTGGCAGAGCTCTGCCGGGGGGGCACTCCAGGCAGCTCTGGGGCAGGGAGCCCACAGGCAGCCCATGCGTGGGCGCAGGTGGGAACGTGCAGATCCAGCGCTGTGCTCATGTGTTTCCCAGGGCTACGGTGCATGATGCTGCACTGTAGAGGAATTGTAGAGGGTTAATTAACATTGATTATATACAGTTGTGGGCTTGCTTCAGGGGCGGTGGGTTGGCT